>OW386287.2:216046018-216653185 GCA_936432065.2 Rutpela maculata
TAATTTCAGAGCAAAATATTACCAAGCGTACAAAAGTAAGAAGATGTATAAGATTTATAAACCGCAATATACCGGGTGTATGTTAGGCAAACCAACTTTATTTAAATTAGATAATATATCAATGTTATCCTAAAATATGGAACATGGTATTTTTAATAAGACTATTATGATGTGAGAGTTTGTAGGTCTCTGGTTATCACCATGTATTACAGATATGGCTCAATTTCAATAGGGATTATTGCTGTTTTACATATGCTCCAAATTGTATTTAAATATTGTAAGTTTGACAGAAGTTATCGTATTTACAAGAAATAGTATACACGCACACATACATATATACGCACACACACACACTTACAGACGCAAAGACATTTTTTATTCGATATTTGAATTCAGTCTGCTGTGAAGTGGATATCTGTACGAGACATTTTTTTCTACGATGATTATTAAAATTTATATTCGATTTAAAATAAATTTATAATAAAGTTAGAATACAGTCGAAAGATATACAATTCATTGCTGAACCATAACAGATACGAAAAAATTAATAGAAACATTATTGTAGAAAATTTAGTCAGCTTTAATTTTGCATATAACCACTTTTTGATTAGGGCTAACCATTTTTGAGATATGAGCGAAAAACAAAAAACCGGGACCTTCTTCGTGCTCCCCTGCACCCCCCACCCCCCCCCCGCCCCCACCTTCTACGTTCGGGGACTTTTGGTATGTTTACCTCCTAAATAGTCCAAACATAGCCCTCAAGTCAAAAATTGTGATCTCGGCATTTCCCTCTAGAAACCATTCATTGACTGTACTATATATGTTTATGGATGCTGAATTGAAAAAAAGGCTCTAAAATGTTGTCAGAAGTCCATTGGACGACATATCCAACATGGCGACCAAAATGATCACAGTGTAATAAATGTAACTTGATTTTTTTTTCGGCTGGTGAATACTATTTAATGTTTTTATATAAATTTTAAGTTGTATGATGGAGGTAATAGTTGACTTCTAATTAGAGGGTGTAGTAAATGAAAGACAAATATTTTTAAAGAAACGCCACAAAAATTTGGAAAACAAAGTGAATTGTAAAATATTGGTTGGCATGCAAATCCAATCAAAACCCAGATTTTTCTACAATTCTACGTCATCTACAAGCATGTAGTCTATGACCACATTATCTATCACCATATCATGCGGAGTATCTTCTTCCGTCTGTCCTTGGCTGAAAATAAAAAGTAAAACCATCACACATTGCATCATGGGTATCAAAAAAATATTTAGCATGTGCCGCTATCATTTGTGAAATCAATTAATTTGTTTCACGCTGAAAACGAAGAACCTTATTCTTATTGTTTCTACATTCAAAGAAATAGTATGGGTAAATTCAACAAAAAAAATGGTTAACTAACAATATCGTTAATTTTGTTAAACTAAATTATATTGATGGTAATTTTAAACAAAAGGTGATTGTTATTTTAATTAATAAAAAGTTGTCCTACAACAAAACAAACATTAACTTAAAAAATAGATGAATAAGACTATTATTTTTTTCGTCTGACTATTATTTTATTGAATTCCGTCAAATTAAACTAGATAATAGTATATTTTATTTTTAACTATTGTCGAATTGTAATTGTAAACCCAGTAGCAGTTTGCTCTACTATTATAGTTGACAGATAAACCAATATTATTGTAGAGTTAACCCGCAGTTCTGTTTACATAAACATAACATCGTTCTGCCATCCACTTTGATGAATTAAGACGTCGCATCAGCGCTTTTGTTTGCAAAAAGTATGGGTTAAATCAATCAAAAAAATAGTATATATATTGTTCATTTTGTTAAATTAAAGTATATTTAATAGTATTTTTAAACAAAAAGTGATTGTCAGACAACAAAATAAACATTAACTTAAAAAATAGGTGCAAAAGACTATAATTTATTCATCATACTAATAATTTGTTGAATTTTGTCAAATGAAACTAGATAAGTAGTAGACTTTATTAAGTATTATCGAAGTGTAATTCTAACCCAGTATTAGTTCGCTGTATTATTGTACTTTGTAGACAAACCAATATTAATATTGTCTTCTAGAAGTTCTAAAAGGGAATTATCATAAAATTTGCTTGCTTACCACGTAGTCTATTACAGAAATTATTCCTAGATGACGCCACATACAAATCACTGACAATAATCAATCATGCATTATCTTATACTCTTATGAATTTATAGAAAATTAATAACATGATTGCAATGTTCAAATTCTCTCAGGGATCATCGATATATTTGGATGGATCTTATAAACGATCTCTAATCTTTAGTTTGGGTCGTTTGATGTCTCAATACTAAGATTTTGGCCAACCAAAAAAAACTTCATCATACAATAAAGTGTAGATCAACCTAAAAATTAGTTGGTGAACAAAAAACAAAGTCGTTGTACTATTTAATGTAGACCAAATTGAAAATGGTTAGTGAACATAAAAAAATGTCATTGTACTATTTAATTTGTTGTTCTACAAGAAGATATGAACTGCTATTTGTTTACGAAAACAAAGTTGTTGTGTGACTATTTTTTTCTGATTGATTTAACTATGAAACTAGATAGGCGTGATTTCATATGTTCTTTTTGGTTGAATTCACCTATCATTTTCTTTGTGTGTAAGAAATTCCCTCCAATTTCGAGGAACTGGTGAGTTTGGCAAAACTTGACGTCAAATTCCTTCAGCTACCACCATACCATATCAAGCCTTGTAGCAGAGACGCTCTGGATATATCCCACAATGCTCGATGGAATTCCCGAACGCAGTACTTCTCAAAGGTACGCGACACACGTGGCTGAATTGAATGAATTAGAGCACTTCCACCATACACAATGGCATTACATGTACCAGGAAATTTACGATCATCTTTGTTCACCATTTCTTCGAGAGGACCAAGTAAATCTGCCTTTCCAATTGCGTGGCGAAGGTGACCAGCAGAAGAGAGACTTGGAGGATAATGGCTGTGTTCATACTTAAAGAAACTTTGCATGTCAAGTTTTCTGTTCATACTAACAGTAAGACATATCTGAAAGAGATGTACGTCACTTCGCAGATTCTGAATAGTGCTTTTTCCAGTACCGTTAATTTTCTTAGGCTTAAAAATTCTGAGTTTATGTGCCTTCATAGGTGGAAAGATGCTCACAGTGGATCCTTGAACAAGTCTTTCAGAAACAAATGATTGGTACAGTTCAATACCTTTTCGTTCAGAATCTCTCAGCATTTTTACTGACTCCGCATCAGAAAAAGTGAGATTTTCCAGTGATATTAGGTCACCTGAGGTTTCCTCAAAAGAATTACTAGTACTCTTGAAGCTTGTCTTCAACTTATCGATCTCATCCACGAACTTTTCTTAAAAAGAAGGTTCATGATGCAGTGGCTTGTGTCCAGACCGTGATTTCGTTTGACTTGTGAATTCATTAACTAATCTATGTATTTCGGTACCTGCCCTACCCCACCTCCGCAATGCAGCTAGATCCTGAAGAATTCCGACAGCACCACCGTCATCTTTTATATTCTTGTTGTGTTGCTCATGGGCCTCGTCTACTGCAATAGCAGAAAAGAGGTTGAACGACTTCCCACCTTAAACTCGGCTTGCACTGCTGATGAACGTAATGGAAGCTCCTCCAAGTCATTTACATGGACGGTCAGTCATCTTGCATAGTAAACATGGTCTAGTAGAAAAAACCACGGCAACATTGCACATTGCCTTGATACATTCCTTGAAAATAAATAAATTTAAAAAATTAATTGTTAATGAAATATCGGACTTAAATTTTGTGGAAGCCATTTTGGTCGCTATGTTGAATATTTCGTTCTATGGACTTCTGACAACGTTTTAGAGCCATTTTGTTAGTTCAAGATCCCTAGAAACATATAACTAGATGCCTAAATTTATTATATTAAACTAATTTAAATTTTATGGGGACCATTTTGGGAAACATCACCGCCATTTTGTTAGGGGGATAGGTTTCAGGTGGCTCCCCTTTCTAAACATCGACAATAGGTCTGGACATGATGCACGGCGAGTTTGGTGACTTCTGCAAAAAGTGCAGTTTTTTTGTAAAATATGTTGCTTAAATAGACGACTATTGGGATTCTAAGAGGAACCGTTTTGCATTTTGATGCCGATAGCATGTCGACATTCACCTTTCATGCATTTTTTTATTTTCTTTCTTCTTCTACTTAAAAATTTAAGTAGGAAACTCCCGCAAAAGACTTTCGTGATCTCAGGGGCTATGATAGCTCCAGTTCGAGAGCCTAGACAGATTTCTCAAGAGACATTAGGGAACGATTTTAATTTTTTTTTTTTTTGTAGATGTGAAGGATTTTCCATACCCTTTAAAATTTAGTTTCAGAAGACAAAATTCAAAGGTAGTTTCGAATTTCTGTCTTAGAAATAAAATCTTGTTGTTTCTCAAAATCGTGTCTTCTTCAGGTCCAGAAACAATCTAGGAAATTAGCAAGAAAAGTATAAATTGCGACCCGTTGCAGTTTATTGTCGAAGACAGAATAGAAGGAGAACATGGCATTGGAAAAAACATAAGTTTTGGCGAATAAATTCTGTCGGAATAAAAACAATAGATGTCCATACAATAGCAAGTCGCAACAATTTCGACAAAGTTAGATTACCAACATATGGAGTCGTATTCATAAAAACAAGAAGGAAATCCTCCCAAGCATAAGGTAGAAGTATTAGGTTATGCTTTAAAATAAAAGGTAGCAGCATAATCATTTCCTTCTTTCCTAATTCATAATGATAACCTTATACTTGCGAGGATATCCTACAAGCAGTCGTAAAGGGTTGACCGTCTGAGCGCTAAATGATAAGAAACGAAAACGAAATAGATGAAACTAGAAGACTAATTACAAAAGAACTCCAATGCTTAGTACTATTACAGCTGTACCTCACTGTACAACGGGAATACTATGAAACGAAGTTGAAACTGATACAGCGTAAGGAATCTACACCGAAAATTGTTGGCGAGAGAAATACAATGTACTTCAGCTTATAAAAAATTCACCAGAACGTTTTATTTGAGTTCACAATGTTTGGTTTCAGACAAATAGAATTTGAGTTTATTCACCATAATCGTAAATTATGTAACTTCTTAAAGTAATTCGTTGAGAGAGACATGTACAATGCTCACTTGTAAACTTAATTATCATTAAAATTGTTAATTACACTACTAAAGTTTCTTCTGATTTCTTGTCCTCGATGGCGAAGAGATAGCTTATCGTTATTATTGTCATGGTATTCGTCATCTTCTTCTGGTGCATCTTCAGCTGTTTGGAAGTCAGGATCGCCTAACGTTTTTGCAACGTTATGGAGCACGACACAGGCAACGATTATCTTTGGAATATTTTCCAATTTTATGCGACACACATATTGTATGATTGGAAACTGACGTTTCAGTTGGCCAAAACATCGTTCAA
Source organism: Rutpela maculata (assembly GCA_936432065.2). Classification (NCBI taxonomy): domain Eukaryota; kingdom Metazoa; phylum Arthropoda; class Insecta; order Coleoptera; family Cerambycidae; genus Rutpela; species Rutpela maculata. The sequence continues at coordinate 216,051,494 of OW386287.2, forward strand.
TTATTACTGTCTCTTTTTTGTTTGTTATAAATAAAAAATATATAAAGAAAACTTTGTTATATTTTAACTCAGCACCAGGAGTAGGGTTTCTAAATGGAGTCATAAGGCATGGCTCTATCCCATATGCGTCATCACCAAGTAGCACAGGATTGTCTTCATTTTGTAATTGTAAGCACGCTTGTGAATTTTTCCATATCCTCGATTCGTGCACGGATCCACGCCAACTCACGTCAACACTAGTGAACATTTCTTTGGCATCACAAGTGGCTTGCACATTCGGAGAAGGCTTACCTTTTCTATTAATGTACTCATCTCCATGAAGTTTTGGTTTCAGTGTCCCTATGTGGGTACAATCGACTGCACCAATAGCTGTCGGAAACTTATACTACATTTGCCATAACTGTTTTGCCTCTGTTATTTCTCTGTTGGTACTTGAAAACTTTATCCATTCATTGACATGTGCAATTATACAACTACTGCATTCACAGTCCGAGATACCGTGGCTTGACTAACACCAAGTTCTTGACCGATACCTTATTGATAGCCAGGATCACTGAGATAACGCAAACATATCTTCATTTTATGAACAGATGACAACGCACCTCCCCGAGTTTCTTCATTTGTACCTAAAAATCTATCCGCAAGTTATTGTACATTTCTTTCTTCAAACTGGTATAATATTTTAAAGTCACGAACAAGTGTAGATAAGCGGGGCTTGTAGTGTTTAACATCCCTCACATCCACATTATCTGCCATCGCGCTCAATCTCGGATAAAACAACTTTCACTACTGCGCTAAGTGTGCTACTGACCAACCTCAGTTTTTCTGAAGGATATGCTTTTTTTTTTTAAGTAAAGGGTCAGGTTTATGCATCCCCATTTACTTTTCTATGAGTATAAGGATATGCTTCTATTCTACAAGTATAAGGTTCTGCTTCAAATTATTATGAATAAATGCAGAAGGATTTCCTTCATATTTTGCAAGTATAAACATATCCTTTGTTTATGAATACTACTCAATGTAGCATTCTAGGTAATTTTCAGAATTGGATAGGTAGAAAATGGTTTTAGCTGATAACTCTGAGATTTTTCCTACTTGAAGTCTTTCGTAATGCGACCGAAATAGAATTTCTCAAAATCGAAACTAATCGGATTCTGGAGTACGGCAGAGAAATATAATTTTGTTTATAACAGTGCACAAATAACGCCGTATGTCGCTTTATCGATTTTTTCCGTAGAACAATATAATATATCGTATTTAAATCTAATTAATGTGTAATAAAGATAACGTTTTGCAAACGAGATTATAGTCTTAATTAAACATATGTTTAGTAGTAACATTTAATATTAACAATTTTTTAATAACTTGTGAATACGGACTGATGTAGCCGAATCATTGATTAAAGTCTGTGTATTGATTCATTCAACATCAAAGTTTAATATCACCGCGGTAAAAAATTTATTGACTGTCCTCGGCATGATGAAAAAATGGTGAATCTGTGGAATGTGACGTTTTTTGAACTGCCTTCAAAAAGTAGAGCTGTGCAATTCAGCTGTGTTTTTTTGAGCTTTGTTTACATTGCACAGGCCGCTGAGTGTGTGCTCTATTTCCGCCCAGCGCGCCAACGCTCAATTTCACTGATAAAATTTATATTCAATTTGCTCATTTCTCAAAGAATCATTCAATGCTTAATAAACGGATCCATATTTAAAAAAAATCGATTCGTTCAGTATCAGAATAGAACCCTACTATAAAGTACATAAGTGTACCAAATTTCAAGTCAATATCTTAAACGGTGGGGCGAGCGTAGAGGCGACTCCAATGTGATATTCCGTTGAAGCAACGTCGAGCGCGGTTAGTACTTGGATGGGGTCCCATCTTGGGAAATACAGCGTTCTCGTCCCACCTTCTAGCGGCTTGTATATCAGTGTATACGCGGAAGTTACGTAATTTCAGACGAGGATTACGTAGTGGATATACCATCCTTCGGAGGGGATGTAAAGCAGGCGGTCCCTTTTCTATTAAATGTTAGGCAAGTAAAAGATCCCTACTCTTCTTAAGGGAAGAGATTCGGCAAAATTTCCAGGTTGGGGGTAGTTCGTCTCCTGGCGTCGGTGATAGGCCCTGGTAGCGGAAATAGGCCGACGTTAAATAGTTAAAAAAAAAAATCTTAAACGGTTCCAGAGTAAACGTGCGCACAAAAAAAGTTACAGACCGACAGACAGACAGAAATTTTTTTTCGCGCAAACTTAAAATCTCGACGTTTCATGACATTTTAAGCCTATTTGAACAATAAAAAGTTTTAAATTTTTTTTGTCGTTACTATCCTTCACTGAATATGGAAGTAATTTTGAAAATTTTTATTGTTCAAATGGGCTGAGAATGTCAAGTAACGTCGAGATTTTGAGTTTGAGCTAAAAAACAAATTTCCGCCTGTCGTTCTGTCTCTCTGTCGATCTGTCTGTCTCTAACTTTTTTTGTGCGTACGATTACTCTGGAACCATTTAAGATATTGACTTGAAATTTAATACACGAATGTACTTTAATGGGATCTGGAACTAGATTATATTTTCATCTTATTCCGTCGAAAGGGTAAATTGGGGTAAATAGGTAAATCAAGCAAGCAAGAGTCCATAAAATTGGTATTTAGTATATATAAGAGAAGCTAAGGTCTCAAAAAATTTGTTGACATTAGCCACCCCCGTTATTAAAGGGGGTGAAAAAAATAAAATTGTGATTTAGTGTGTGCATAAGAACCAAAGGTCTCAAACATTTTGTTACTTCATCCACCCTCACTACCACCCCCCTTCCACTAACCACACCACTACCAATGTGGCAAATATTATATTATTAAATATCCATCAACAACAGTTATTTCCACATACAAAATTTTTTCGTTGTGAGAGACTTTCATAGAAAATCTGGATGAGGAGGTAGTGATTCCTTGTGCAGCCGTTTTTTATAATAATTTCTCGAGTAGTGTTATAATAATTATTTAACACCATTGCGAGTTTTCGCGGACCACTTACAAATTTTGCAAATTACAAATTTACTAACATGGGTGTCAAATTTTAATAACCGTAGAAAATATAAATTTTTTCCTAAGGCTATGTCGATAAAATGTGAGAATTTTAGGGGAGTAAATATAGGAAACCGTTCAGGAGCACAACAAGAATGAAAACCATAAATAAGGAAACGGTAACTCATGTAATAAAGAAACCAACAAAAATTTCAATAAAAAATAAATAATTTAAAATCACAGAAAAAATCATCTGTTATCATTTTATTTTTAACCGATTCTTCGATGTATCCTTAGATTTGAGACATTTAGTATGTGGCAATCTTACCTTATGTAAAAGATAAACTCTATCAGGTGCTTCCTTTATAAATTTATTAATTTCTTCTGGTGTCAAAATTGAAGTCTTTTTCGCTTCATATCCCTCAGATTTTCTTTTCAGAAAAGAACGTAGTTTTCCATACTTTTCCACATTTATGTCGTGTTTTATTTTCAAAACTGCTTTTGGCATGGAATAAAATGACCATAATGAAGAAGATTTGTATCTGTCAGCTAAGTCAGCAAAATAGGCTAATAATACATTTTCAGAAAGTGAGTTAGTTTCTTTCTGAATGCGTCAGCCCATGCAACTTGGTATACGCTTTATCATAAAAACTTTTTGATTTCTGTGGTAGTAAATTAGATGCTGTTGCTTCTGCTCTTTCAATTATTTCTGGTGGAGTACGGATGATAGTATCCTCTGAATCACTTTCTGTTCTTTCAACCACAAAACTTACACAATCAAACACAATTCCATAAAGCCCGTTTTTACTTTGATTGTTTACGGCGTCTGTTTATTTTTTTCCATAGTTACCAGTCTCTATGGCATCATTAATGTGCACAGATAGACTGATTCATGCATAATTTTCTAATTGGTACATGAGGGGGTATAATGACCAGAATTCCCTCATCATAATTCCCTGTGGGATTAATTGATAGCATTATATACCAAAAATCATCCATTTAATGTTCATATTATTTGTTAGTCGTATATAAATATTATTATCATTAGTCATTAACTGAGAATTAGTAATTAATAGGTACACTTCAACGTCGTCCACATCTTGCAAATGAGAAAAGTAGAGTTTGTCGTCATATCATGACTTAAAATGTTAAAATTTTGTCTCTCATTTTAGCTGAGAGCCATTAAAATCGGTTAACAGATAAAAAAGTCATTAGCAATTAAAAATTTCCACCTGTATATTCAAGTAATAATAGTCAATTAATCCCAAAGATCAGAAAGGCAATAAATCAAAACATGAAAAACAATTTAACTTAAAATTAACAAAAACAAAATTGCTATTCTAAATAGGTTCTTTCTCGTGTAAGTAATATTCTAGTGTTATCAAAGTTGGCTTAGTCTCAGAAGTAACGGTCGCGAATTATAATGCGTTTGTCTGGTGGAAGAGAAAGTGATGATGACCCAAGGACGGGTGAAAGTCGTCTTGCTAATCGCTGATAAAATATATATGATGTTGTGTACTGGACAAATTGTATGTCAATAAGTTTATGTAAGTTTTAGGAAGTGTAATTTTTGTCATGTACTCACTGAGATTGACCAATTCATGTGAAAATAGAATGTTAGGCCAATTTTCGGAACTTCTGTTGATGTATAATTATAACATTTACATAAAAAACGACACACATAGAACACCTTGAGCAATTTTATTGATATTTTCACAAGAGAGGTAACCTGCTGAGATATAGACCATGTGCCAGACCTCCTAAAGTCATTATAATTTGGGGGGACTGAATTAAACTTTTACCAGCTGTTTATGGTCTCATGTGGAGCAAAAAAGTCGGGGAGGTCCATCATGGGGAGGTAGCTTTCAAATATGGCGGCCGTTCAAAATGGCGGCCCGACTGCGCATTTTTTAATTCAGTTATCTCGAAATCGGGTGGAGCAATCTTGAATTTCTTTTTTTTCTCTTTTTCTAAATGTAGGTTAATAAATTGACTACATTTTTGTTCGTAATGTTTATGGCCAAAAAACCAGTATTTATCGGTCAAAATTCGAAAAAACGAAAAATTGGGTTTTTTGAAATTTACGTTTTTCTGCTTATTGGACTAACGGTTGGATATATCGAGAACGTGTTTTCAATAAGAGTTTTAGAGCAACATCTCACCTTTAAAACGCAAGAAAGAAATTGAAGATCGGATCAATAGAACCCGATATTTTGAGATTCAAAGTGGACGGGGCGGGGTTGAGCATTAATACTGTATTTTAAAATAATAGGGTTTTTCTACACCCATTTAATTATATGACGATTATTAGCATTTTTTTGGTGGAAAATCGTACTTATAATTCACTGTAGTGAATTATCGATTCATAATTCACTGCATCCTGCCAATCACAAATACAAATTCAAAAATCACCGTTTCGCTGATTCAGTTATATTTTAAATCGACACCTGTACTCTGGGTTTTTGGAATGGGTTAGACCTTTCCTACGTCTCTCAATGCTTCACTTCTCTGAGCCGTGAGACGAACCATGCATTCCATAATTCTGTTCTTCAAGATGAATATGTTCAAGCCACTCTAAACACTCTTTTGACAACTACTTGACACATCTTCGTACAAGTAATGGAGCAATGTCGTTCTTTTGAATGAAATATATAGACCCAGTGGAGCTACTTTTCGCTTTTATTCGAACTAATCGGGAAGGAAATTGGTTTCTGTTCTTAGCTACGGTTGAAAAAATGGTGCCTTGGTGTTTTGCACTGGATAGGGTGAACTACTCACGCTATCTATCATACCACTTCATTGAATTAACTAAATTGTTAATTTGTTCACCAATACTTTGTAGATGGAGGTTTTTCAGTACAACTAAGAAGCAAAAACTCTTTTTCTAGAACTCCAGTAGACCAAGCCATCGAAGAGACTGTGAACAAAGACACCCAAACTGCTGGAGGTACTAAGGTCTAAAAAAGCTCAGTCTAAAAAAGCAGGCTGTAAGACGGTACTATGTTAATGCTGAGCACAGAGCTTCTGCAGTTGGAATCCTCCGCAGCGTTCTATCATCCTGCGAAACAAATCACTGCCACCCTGACCTCCGAAGCCCACGGATAATTGGAGATGAGAAAGATGTGACAGAGAACTTCTAGCCCACGAGTGGACGAACCCCTTTGATCCTAATCCTTCAGATATTGTACATTTATCTACTGAAATATGTGTTGATGAATCAACAGCTGCTGATCTCATTAATTCGGAAAACAAGGGGAAAATAGCGTATCAAGAGTTCACGGTTCGCCTAGCCAAAGGAGAAGGGTTTCATAATCCTGCCAGTCTGCCGAAAAAAGATTCAGCCTGCATAATTGATGCAATGGCTGTACTTCAGTCCATCAAAGGAGAACAAAAACGTTTGACGAATTGACAACGACTTTTCTCAAGAAGATTTTGAATATAGGTAGGAGTTGCGTTCAGCAAGTTAGGAAGAGATTGGGTGCTGTGTAATGATGTTGATGACACCATAGAGGAATTCGTCTGCCAGTTATATGCCCCTAAATGCAAGGTGAAACCTGTTTATGAGCTGCGTTACCAGATGTTCAGAGGGAAGGAGGGGCAAATTGAGAGTTTCCAAATGCCTCCTTGTAAAGACACCTTGAGACAGCACAATAAACGTGCCAACTATCAGGACGGAATATGGCTCAAAAGCCTGGAAACCAGGCCCATAATTCCGGAGCCCTTTCCTCATGGGTGGGAAAAGGACATTTCTAGTAACTTATGCGTCAAGTGGATGGAAGGCTTGCCAGCACCGGAGTGCGTATTTTCCTTTTTGCGGTGCCACTGCAAGAGGAACTGTGTACCAGAAAGTTGCTCGTGCTTAGCAACTCAAATCCAATCCATCAAGAACTGTGGGTGCAAGGGGTGTACCAAAGCAACAGTAGATGAGGAAGAGTACAATTACAATAGCTGAATAGTGAAGAAGAATAAATTCAAGTTTATTAATAATATTAATAAGGCATTTTTATTTCTCTTAGTTGTTCACATATCACTCTGTTGCTTTCAAATATGGCTGGCCATCTCGTCTCGCCTCACGGTGCTCAAAGCATCAAGCGCTTTGTCAATGCGCTCAACCCTGCCCCGTCTGCTTTGAATCTCGATATCTCGGGTTCTGTTTATCAGATCTTCAATTTCTTTTTTGCATTTTAAAGGCGAGATGTTTCTCTAAAACCCTTATTCAGAACATGTTCTCAATAAACCCAACCGTTAGTCCAATAAACAGCAAACCGCAAATTTAAAGAATCCTTATTTTTCGTTTTTTCGAGTTTTGACGGATAAATACTGTTTTTTCGGCAATAAACATTGGAAACAAAACTATAGTTCGTTCATTCACCTACATTTAGAAATTCAAGATTACTCCATCCAATCTCGAGATAATTGAATTTAAAAATTCATAGTCGGGCCGCCATTTTGAACGGCCGCCATATTTGAAAGCTACCTCCCCATGATGGACCTCCCCGAATTTTTTGCTCCATATGACCTCAGAAACCCGTGGTAAAGGTTTCAGTCAGTCCCCCCAAATTATAATGACTGGTAGGTCTGGCACATGGTCTAATATAGCTAATACTAATCTGAACCAAAAAATGTAATAAGAAGTTGTTTAATAATGAGTGGTGCTATTAAGAATTGTTGCATTCGTATACTAATAAAATAAAATATTACGGTACAATGCCTCAGATCAAAGAACTTATTCCTAGATACATAACAGCTTTAGTACATACCTTGTTTGCTCCTAACATAGTCACATTATATGCCCATTAAAAAGGATAGATAAACATAATAATGAATCATTTTAATTCCTGCATTATCTGCTCTTTATACAACAATGTCAGGGGCAGCTTAAGGGCCGGGCAACCCGGGCGGTTGTCCGGAGGGCCGCTCGGAGGGGCGCCAGAGGGTAAAAAATTTTTTCGGATTTGTAATAGTACCCCCTCCATGAAGGCGATAAAATTTGTTTTCAGAAAAGTAGTGATCGCGGAGTCCGAAGGGATATCCTTGTACTTTAGTTTGAAGTACGTCCGTGATGACCTCAGGAAAGGGCGCCAAAAAGTGCTCCCGTCCGGGTGGAAAATTTACCTTGAGCCGCCCCTGAACAATGTGATGTGGGCATGCAATATTACGATGATATGTTTCAAATTTAATTAACCTAAACTTTGAAATATATCTGTTGTTACAAATCTATAAGATGTGTTTCTGAAAGTTTACATATAATAAGAGGATAAATATTATACATATTTACATTGTTAATATTTTTTATTTGAATGCTGGTTATTATAATTTATAATGTTTCTGTACTATTGAATGGCATATTTAATAAACTTACCACAAATTAGACAAAGCCTCAAGATTGTCTGGGTAAAAAAAATTTTGGGGCCTTTGGTTCTTGTAGACACACTAAATCACAATTTTATTTGTTTTCGCACCCTTTAATAATGGGGTGGAAGATGCCAGAAAAGATTTTGAGACCTTAGCTTCTCTTATATATACTAAATACCAATACTCTATTTACCTCAGTTTACCCCCCAACCCTTTTTTTTTCCTTTTATCCCTCAGCTCATTTAGTCTAGGCTAAGAAGCTTGCGCCTTATTATTATTATTGTTATTATTATTTTTTTTATTTATTTTGTAAAAGCCAGTCACCCTTTATACTCTGTGGCTCCGACACTCACAGAGGGGAGCTGGTAGTACCGGCAGCCACTCCCCACGTCCGTGGGGTGAGTGACTACTTTGTCCGAGAATCGTGTGCCCTGAGTAGACGTAATGAGCCGAGGATAATGGCCTTCTGTATCCTGCCGGCTGATCTCTGCCGAATTTCGGCATGCCGGTATGATCTTTAGTTCTGAAAGCAGTGTGTGTGTCTCGTTCCACCGAGGGCTCCTATGATCAGGACCACTAGCTTGACAGTATGGCCAGGGTAAAGCCTGCGAAGCTCGAAGAGCAAATCTCGATATTTCGTCCGTTTTTCCTCCTCCTTCAAGACAATGTTATTCTCCGCGGGAGCCGAGAACTCCACGACAAACATTGGTGGTCGAGGAGGACCACCTTGCTTGTATTTGCCTGACGGTGGGAAACGAGTAGTTCCAATAAATTAGACACTTCTCATTTTCCACAACGGACTCAATATCCCCCGGAGCGTAAGGCAGCACTGGTGTCTCTTCTATCCCATACGAGTGCCTTAAGTGATAATAAAGCACTCGTAATGCTGCGTCGTGCCTCTGGATATAGGCCGAGACTGCATATACTGGACAAGCCGACAGCAAATGCATTAATGTCTCCGGCGCCCTGTGGCAGGTCCTGCAGCTGACATCAGGGACCTCTATACCCATGACACGACTTCGATAGACGAGTGAGTTGAATACACCATCCTGGCACGCCATTATGAAACCCTCGGTCTCAGACTTCAGCCCGGCTGACCTTAAGAAAGCAAAGGTCAGCCTTTCGGATAAGCCGCGGTCTTCTATATTTTTATAGAAGACTCCGTGCAATGGCTTATCCGAGTGTAGCTGCAGAAATAGATCAATTTCAGCAGCTTTGACTTGGGCTTTTTGCCGAGCAGGTTCCAACGCGGTGACAGAGTCGTGATTAACCCGCTCAGCTTCGAAGACCAGACCGAGTTCATCGGCGGCTCTGCGTGTTGCCTTAAACAAAAAGGCTCCTACCCCTGCATTTTCATGGTCTCGGACCAATTATTACTATTATTATTATTATTATTATTATTATTTTTTGTTATAAATGATTTCTTGCCAAGAGGTAGATCTACTCTTTTCCCATATTTAAATGTAATATTTTCCTCAATACATATATTAAATTAAAGCTATTAATCTATTTTTAACTAAGAAGAGGCAATGGCTCTCTCGATTCATATTGATATATGCAAATGTGCGAATTTTCGTGTTTTGTTGCATGTTAATTTATGCAAAATAAACAAGGCTATTAAAACTTAACTGCTTTAAAATTGGCCGAATTTTAATCTTGTTATGATTTGGATTTGAAAAGTGTGTCTTGGTGGGTTTTAAATTTTCGCTGAATACTGAGTGCGTATTCTTTTATATAGAGTGGTTCTAAAAGATACGTCAAAATTTCAACAGCGTGTTCTATAGCGGTGTGGTTTCTATTGTATCAGACTGTATATACCAACTCGGAACTTCCCGTCTTTCTGGACTGAACGCGAGCTTCTCTAGTGCATCGCGGGACACAGTCGATGAGAATCAATCAGAAACAATTTTGTTTTCTGTCGTATCACTTCTGTCGTATCACAGTGTTCTCTATATACGAATAGCGGAGTGTATTTTCCATATTCGAAGATTTGGCGAGGTCGCCGGTAATATCAATTAATCACAAACAACAAGGTATTATTTTCTTGGTAACATTCCATGGTGCCCAACATAAAAGAATTTCACCATAGTTTCCTTCACTGTGTAGACAGGGTGTTTACTAAGGGGTGTAAACACGTAATAATTGGTGTCAGAAGCGGAATTATAACAGAAGATTTCTGGATTATTCGATGAGGTTCCACAGTGTTCCCGTGAATTAGTGGCGACACGGAGAATTGACTTAGGGGACATTGTGTAACGACTATTTTTGAACTGAAAACTATGAATAGTGCGTTTTCGGCAAAAGTTCCAGAATATTCTATTCGGAAACTAGTGGAGATAATCAAATTCTTTCAACTGGAAAACGATATAGACATTGAAAAAGACTCATTTGTGTTAGTTCGCGAAAATTTCTAAAACATTCCATTCGGAAATTAGTGGAGATAATTAAATAATTTCAACTGGAAAGTAATTAGACACTCAATAGGACTTGTTTATGTTAGTTTGAGAAAATTTGTAGAACATTCTATTTAGAAATTACTGGAAATAGTGGAATTCTTACAACTGGATAGTAACCTAGACTCTAAATAAGACTCTTTCATGCTATTTCGAGGTTTTTCTAGAAAATTCCATTGTAAATGTCGATGAAATATCTAGATTTTCTTAGCGCTGTTGTGCAATAAACTTAGTTAACGTCATCGTATGCTCATAACAACAAGAAGCATGGCAGCTGAGAAACAAATGCAGGACCTTGCGGAGTTTAGGAAGATGATGAAGCAGCAGCGCCAGGAAGATAAAGAAGAGCAAGAAAAAAGACGTCAGGAAGAAAGAGTATGAAGAAAGAAGACGTTAAGTGGAAGAAAAGCGGCGTCAGAAGAAAAAGAAGAGCAAGAAAGAAGACGCTTTGTCAAGAGAAAAAAATGCAAATCCCCTATGCAAGGAAGATTGCAATGCACTACCAACGAGTAGAGAAACTGCAGGGTGCGGTAGTAGTCAACACTGTCATGATAGATTTTCCAGACGACTAGTTAAAGGAAGCTCTAAGGCAAGAGCAATTGAACTATGCAGAAATTGGGCCTATATTGAGAGGAAAAGAAGGGGGAACCCGTCCAGAGTTGAAGGATATTTCAGACAAAGGAGTGGGGCTAAAAGCTTTATGGGCGTAATGGGATTCGCTTAGAGTCATAAACGGACTATTGAAGAGAACGTGTGAGAGCCCAAATAGGGTGGAAGTTGTTATTCGTTTGGTGATTTATAGGTGTCGAGTACCAAAAGTACTTCAGGAGATGCATGATGGAACGTTTGGCGAACACTTCGGCGTTAATAAGACTCTGAATAAAATACGAGAACGATTTTATTGAGTTAATAGTCGCAAGGATATTGAGACTTGGTGTTGCAAATGCAAGATTTGTGAGGCTAGTGAGGAATCACTTTCCGTAAGCAACTATGTGGATGGAACTCGAGAAAGGCCGAAGATTGTCCATGAGTTGATCCGAGGGCAGATCACCATCGCTAGTGACCGAATCGAGGTTCGGTATAACCGTAATGCCAGTTCAGGAGGATTCAAGGCAGGGGATCTGGTTTGGATGTACAACTCGCAGCGGAAGAAGGGAAGGTCCCCCAAGCTCCAACCACCTTGGGAAGGACCATATTCCGTCAACACCCGAATCAATGACATTATTTATCGAATTAAAAGAAGTAAAAAGTCAAAAATAAAAATTTTATACTTGGGTAGACTGGCGAAGTATGTGGAAGGCACAAAATTGCCTGACCGGGACGTTCAGACTTAAGGGGAGCAGTGTTACAACTATTGTCCTCGTTCTATAAGAATTTCCTCTAAGTCCCATGTACAGTGTGTCCCAGGATAGATGTAACAAGAGGTGGAATGAACCAAAAATTTTGGAATTTTGGAATGGTATTTTGAGGATTGAGTCCTGCTTGTTGTAAAACTAAAGTATACCAAAAATGACTTGATTTGGTATTCTACAGGGTGTTTTATAAGCAAAGTTGTAAAAATCACCACTAATAAAGTACCTTTATTTTTCAAAATATGAAAAAATTCCACTAAGAAAAGTTATCTAGAATGCAATTTTATATCTCTGTACCAAATTTCAGGAATATAAAATTATTTTTTTGAAACTTCCCATTTATTGCGAATCAAGAGTTGAATTCATATTTAAAGTTGTGTAGGAGCAAATGTTAATCATCTCAAAAAGTAGGCTATTGGTAAATAAAAAATTGAATATACGAGATGTAAGAAGGTATAATGTTAATCGAACTAATTGTAAAACAAGAAACAATTACTAACAGAAGATTAATGAGGTTTAAAAATTATAACAAGTAATAAATGTCAAAAACATAACAGATTCACAAACAAATTAATTATTGACCAATACAAAACAATGTTTACAATTTTTTTATTATTCGACGTAGCTACCACCCACATCCACACACACTTCGCCTGAAGTCCTTAAAACTGTTTCGAATATGATCTAACGGTATGGAGTTTACGGCATTTGTAATTCTCTGCTTCAATACTGCTACATCGTTAGGAAGTGGTTCAACGTAAACCATCTGCTTGAGGCGACCTCATAAAAAGAAATCCAATATTGATAGGTCTGGGAATCTCGCCGGCCACTTTATCGGTCCATTCCTGGCAATCCAATTTTCTCCAAAATTTAAATCCAACCACCGATTAATCATTTCTGTGGAGTGGCCAGGGCAACCATCATGTTGAAAATGAACTAAAGGCATATCTCTTAAAATATTTAAATGTTCTTCAGAAAATCTTTCAAGAAGCTGGAAATAAGTGTGCTGGTTTAACCTTCCCTCATTGAAATAAGGTCCAATAACTCCAACGTGATAAGAAACGGCACACCACACATTCACTTTTTTATAATATTGTCTTCTACAATGAATTCTAAAATTTGGATTTTCAGAAGCCCAAAACCGCCAATTCTGAGATGAAACAACACCATTGGTTGTGAATGTGGATTCATCTGAGAAAATTATGAAATGATGAAAAATCTCTCTTCCATGATTTTTTCTCCAATGGTCAAACAAAAATCCAACCTACGGCCGTCATCTCCCTCTTCAAGCGTATGTTTATAATTTGCTTTATATGCCCTAATTTTCTTTGCCTTGTAAATTCTTTGGAGTTCAGACTTGCTAATATTAATAAGAGCTGATCTCTCTCTTAGTGGCATCCTAGGATTTTCTATAACAGAGGCATGAGCTATAATAGCCTCAACAATCTCAACATTGTCTTGATCATATGCTTTTATTTTTCTTTTCGTGTTAAGAACACTACCAGTAGCCAGAAACTTTTTAATTATTCTCATAGCCTGAGTACGTGACAATGCAGTGTTTGGAAATTTCAAATTAAATTGGCTTACCACTTCTCTTAGCGAGTTTTCACCGGCAATTCCGTAGCATTGCACAATATAAATTTTTTCACGCACTGTGAGTACCATTTTCACTTAATTTTTACTTCCACATCCAGTGGAAGTATAGTAACGACAAAAAAAATTTTTTAAATTTTTATTGTTCAAATAGGCTTAGAATGTCACGAAACGTCGAGATTTTAAGTTTGAGCGAAAAAAAAATTTCTGTCTGTCGGTCTGTCTGTAACTTTTTTTTGTGCGCACGTTTTGAGATATTGATTTGAAATTTGATACACACATGTACTATAATGAGATCTAGAACTAGATTATATTTTTATCTTGTTCCGTCGAAGGGTGGGGGGTAAATTGGGATTAATTTGGGGAAAATAGGTAAATCAAGCAGGTAAGAGTCCATAAAATTGGTATTTAGTATATACAAGAGAAGCTGAGGTCTCAAAAAAAATTTTGGCATTAGCCACCCCCATTACCACCCCCATCCCATTATAAATGGGGATGAAAAAAAAATGTGATTTAGGGTGTGTACAGGAACAAGAAACCTCAAAATGTTTTTTTACTTCATCCACCCCCACTACCACCCCCTATCACCACCCCCACCCCGCTACCGATGTGGGGTATCGTTTTATAGGTTTTTAGGGTAGAGGATTTCAAATATTATATTATTAAAGTTCCATAAACAATTATTTCCACATACAAAATTTTTTCGTTGTGAGTGACTTAGATAAAAAATCTGGATGTGGAAGTAGTGATTCCTTGAGCAGCGGTTTTATGCTTGGTTCGTTAATTTGAAACAGAGATTAAGGATAATATTGACTACGTTTGATAGATATGTCAATAATAAATGATAAATATGTATCCACTGCTTTTCTCATAGCCTACTTTTAGCTTCTACATAACTTTAAATATTAATTCACAAAAAATAATTTCTATGCGGTTTTAATTGAATGGTTCAAAATAAAATACTAATTTATTGAAAAAATGGGAAGTTTCAAAAAAATAATTTTATATTCCTGAACTTTGGTATGGAGGTATAACATTGCATTCTAAATAACTTTTCTTAGTGAATCTTTTTCATATTTTGAAAAATAAAGGTACTTTATTAGTGGCGATTTTTACAACTTTGCTTATAAAACACCCTGTAGAACACCAAATCAAGTCATTTTTGGTATACTTTAGTTTTACAACAAGCAGAACTCAATTCTCAAATACCATTCCAAAGTTCCAAAATTTTTGGTCCATTACACCTCTTGTTACATCTATCCTGGGACACACTGTATAAGCAACAAAAAAACTAAGTTGGTTAATTAATTAGTTCGGCAATCGTCCCCGAGATGGCGCGCAGTGCTGACATTTAGAAATTATATAGAAGCTACTGACATCTACTGGAACATGGTAGAATGTTCCAGAACCATTTACCTAGGGTTATAAATGGATAGTGAATGGCCGCACAGTTCAGTTCAGATAGCGAGTTCAGAAAAATCAAGAAAGGAACAAAGTAATAAAGTGCCTGAATTATTGAATTATAGTACTCTGTGAAGTAGTATCTATTGTAATTAGTACGTAAGTTAATATGTTAGTGTTTAGTGTTACCCCTGGTGTTATAATTTCGTCACGATACAGGATGTTTAATAAGAGGTATAAACACGTGACCTTATTATCTCACTAAAATTTCGATGTACAAGTTATTGAAACCACAATATACGATGTTTCTCGGGTTTGAACAGACTTTATGTACAGATAATGTAGCAATTTCACTTAAAATGTTATTAAGTTATTTTTAATTAGACTGATACCAAACGATATTGGCTGTGCTCTTAATCTGTGTGACTCCATGTAAAAATGAATTGTGCCGCATTCGAGAACTATTAATCAGCTGTCAGCCGCGCCCAACTTCGACTTCTACTTATTTCATTAAATTTCTTTAAAAGTGACTATAAAAATTATTTCCTAATTAAATAATTAAAACAAAGCGATGACAGTTAAGTATGTGACACAAACATGAAAAATGCTTCATAAACTGTTAATGTTTGCCCATTTTTATCTTAAAGAGTGAAAGTTAACATTCAGGTGCAGGCTTTTTCAAATAACGAAGTAAAAACATACTAGGCAACAGACATCTTTATAATTCCTTATATTTTTACTGTACATTGTGTAGACTTAATGCAATAAACATAGAAAATACTTATTTTAGAGGTAGTAGGTCCGAGAAATTTACGAAATGTGTGTTAGTAGCAATCAGTTATAAATTACACATGAAATTAGAAAAAGAAGATTTATTGCCCTATAATTATAGTCGCTGTATAATATGGGCACGCACTTATAGTCTATGTAATGAAGCATTATAAGACGACTTTTTTCTAAATATTTCGTGCAAAGGCGAGATTACCTTTCCCCCCGTTTTCGAGGGGTTGAACATGATGGAAGTGGTGGATTGACCGCCGCAACCCCCTGAAGCTGCCAAAAACCACACTTTTTATGGATCACTTTATGTTTTCTTCATATGTGTATAAACGGGTCTGGGGAGTGATTTATCGATGGGTTATACTTGAAATAACATAGAAGGGGGTTATAGAGTAAGTGAAATCCAGACAGCAGGCCTAGGGGGTTGATTAAACCCCCCCCGAGGGGTGGAAAATCATTTTTATTCAAATGATTCGGTTTAAATGCCCCTGTTTTTGGTGTCGTTTTCACTTTTTTTTAATTTTTCGGCCCAAATCGCTTCCTTGAATATTTTATATATATTTCATGTCTATAAATATTTCGACTAATATAAAATAACTACTACTTAAAAAAATATATTAAAATAACCCAGGTAGCAAGGGTACGTTATAATGACGTCAAAATCTGGTGATTCTTCTTTTTTCGGTGTTAAATTTATTTATATTTTATCGGATTACAAACTTTAAAACTCGCTAATGGCATTTTGTTATCGTAAGCAGAGTGTAAAGTTTAAAAAAAATAATAAACCGTGTCGTGAGGGATAAGTATTGGCGCTTTTATTCGAGGATATAATGTTTTTTAATGTTATCCAAAATAATTTATATTCGAAAGAGTTTGCAAAGATTCGGCAGTTTATTTGTTTAAATTATATTTCTATCTATTCTTTTAATAATAAAATTAGATTAAAATGCATTAAAAAGCAAAATCTATCCGTTGCGTGTTCCAACTATAAAGTCTTTAGGTAAGTAGCCTCAGAAAGGTTGGTGGCCGAGTGCTTAAGGCGTCGTCTTCCAAGTCATGAGGTCGGCGGTTCGGCCCCTGCCAATTCCGTTTTTTTTTATTGCGAAAAAAATTTTAGTTGTTTTTTTAAGATAATAATTGCTTATTGGTGTTTTTCAATTTTAGGTCTGTTTTAGACCATTAAATATTCTATTTATGTTGTAGATGACGATATTACACCTTTACCATTTTTTCTCCAACACGCTTCCCAGGTTTGTATAAGTACCTCAACTTAAAACTTTAATTCTTAAAATAGTTGACTCCTGACTTCCCCTCCACCGCTCATCAAATTTGAGATAAGGAAAATTTTTTCTTCGGATTTCTCCCTCTCTACTCTTCACATTGGAGATATGGGGAAAATATATTTTTTTTAACGAACCGCCACTAATACTAATTAATGTAATAATTACATTGTTCAACAACTACTCGTACTTCTCAGGTGACACTGGTGACAGTCTAATTAAATTAAATAAGTTCTTCTTAATAATTATAAATAAATAAAAATACTATTAACTCGAAGCGAGAACCTGAAAGATTTTCATATATTTTAAATAAGGCAAGAAATTCAATTTCACATATTAAAGACTTCATTCACCACCATAAATACTGCTTTTAGTATCCGAAATAGCGGTCGCCAAGCTAGCTCAGTTGATTGAAGCGTGAGTACTGTAATACGGACAACGGGAGACATGTAGGTTCGAATCCTACGGACCGCAATTGGTAAAGGTAAGTAAAAATTAATTTAATAACTTAATAAACTTTATAATTTGCAGGCAACCTTTGTGAGAAAAAGTTGGAGTGATGGTAAACAATATTAGATATATTATGTTAATGTAAATAAAATTACGGATGGCTAACGAATAAATTCATTAGGACAAAACTTATTTATGCATTAATTATTTTATTTTTATCAAGTAGATTACTAACTAGTATGTAGTTTTATATGTTCCTATTACTAAAAACCTGTGGGGGGATTACCAAATATAACCTGAAAAAGACGTCATTCGTCTGAGACATTAGGAAGTCATTTTCACGTTCATTTACGTCATCTAACTCGTCATTTCTCGTCACTCCTGACCATTTTTTCACGTCATTTTCACGTGCCTTTGCTACTTGGAAAATAAATATTAAATTTACAAATTTATTTGGAGATTCATTCGTTTATCACAAATTTAAAGATTTGCGCATTGTTTCACGGAAAAGTATTATTAAATCTGCATTAAATCAATTTAAATCAAGTTTTCGTCCCTTATAAAGGTTGAGGAGAGTCGGAGATGAAGGTGAATATTTTTATCGTGATCAGCGCCTGCGAAAACGGGTGAGAGCGTACTGACGATTCAAAGTGTAATTAATGAATTTTGCACCCCGTGGAAGGGTTGAAGCAACCCCCGAGGTCACTACCACCTTCTCTTCCGTGAAAAATTAAGGGATATGTACAGGTATAACGATCATGTGTCGAAAATGTAAATCCTGGATAGCATGCTTTCTGGTGAGTGAGGAGTGGTTTCTGCCCGTTTGAGGGATGAGGAGGAGTTGGAGCTAAAGAGGAATATTTTTCCCGTGATCAACGACACCGAAAACGGGGGATATGCGTTTGAACCGAATAATTTGAAAAAAAATGATTTTCCACCTCTCGGGAGGGTTTAATCAATCCCCTAGGCCTGCTGTCTGGATTCCATTTATTCTATAACCCCCTTCCATATCATTTCAAGTATAACCCGTCGAAAAATCACTCCCCAGACCCGTTTATATATGAAAACAAAGGGATCCATGAAAGAGGTGGTTTTTGGCCGTTTCAGGGAGTTGCGGCGGTCAAAAACTTCTCCCACTACTTCCATCATGTTCAGCACCCTCGAAAATGGGGGGAAAGTAATGTCGTCTTTGCACGAAATATTTACACTATTTTTGCCTTCATTACATAGACTATTAGCCGTTGTAGGAAAACAACAAATAATTTGCGATAATTTGCAATCAGTGTCCTATTACCTCTGCCATAAAGCTGAATTCTGTTCTGTTCTGAAGTTTTCAAAAATTCAGTGTTCGGAAGAACACAGCAGCAGCTTACTCATACAGCAATCCACCCATCCTCTTGCTGTTTAGGACACGAACTGGATATAAGTCGTGAATCAGCTAGAAAAATTCTTAAAAAGGCATGGATTTTGTTCATAAAAATATAAGTTGCATTAACCTTCATTTGAAGATGATGCTGATCGAAAGCTGGATTACTGCAACTGTTTTACAATTAAGACCAGCATTTCGTGAAATATATGTTTTTCTCCGATGGGTCAAGATTCACGAATAATGCTGGTATATTCAATAGACAGAATACTAGATATTGAGCCCAAGAAAACCGACATTTAATGAGACAGGGCAACTTTCAGGAAATATTTGAAGTCAATGTGTGGGCAGGAATAATTGGAAATAGGATTATAGGACCAATGCTTTTTCAAGGACGTCTAAATGGTCAACGATATTTGGATTTTCTACGAACTGAGATTGAAAGATTTCTAGAAGAATTACCCCTTGAGATTTTGAGGAGACTATACTTTCAACAAGATGGGGCTCCTCCCCATAATGCTACCCAAGTACTAAATCAGTTGACAGATAGGTTTGATGAACGGGTTATTGTAACCAATGGTCCTACACGTTGGTCCCCACGTTGTCCGGATCTTATACCTCTCGATTTTTCCTATGGGGCTCTTTGAAAGAACGTGTATATTATATATTCCCAGCAACGCAACGCAACGTTAGCAATTTTGGAAAACAGAATACGCCAAGAATTTGAACTATTACGTCTATAATGCTTGAGGAAGTTGCACAAAGTACCATTTAAAGACGTAGAAGATGCGTAGAAAAGGGAGGTCTGTACTTTGAATATCGTTACGTGATAGTCAGCGAAATAGTTATTGTGTTTGTTAACTTATTTTTTACAGTAAGGTAATGAATTGTTATTCTTAATATTTAATAAAAAAAATACTTTTTTTTTAAACTGAATTAATTTGTATTGATTAGAGGCTCCGATTAAAGAACTTATACCGCACTTTTCAATATTCACCAGTAAATTCACCGGTGAAGGGAACCGGTTAGAAACATTTTTCCCCGGTAAATATTCGGTTGCATGTGGTTGATTAAACATTTTGAAACGCTTCGGTGAGGCTTTCCGGTTTACCAGTAGGTTTGTTTTGGTTCCAACTTCGTGGGCAGTTCCCATCATGCGCAATAAAGAAACAGTCATGCGCAGTGCATTGTTTTTATTTCTTCTTGACATATTCACCGAAATTCCAACTCAAAAACCTGGTGGATCTATTGTTACAAATCTGTAAAATGTCTCAACATTCATAAAAATTACATTTCTCTATTCTTTCTGAAAGTTTACATATAATAAGAGCATAGCTGAGCAGTACTCGAGTACCTAAATTGTGCTGATAGTTGTACTGAGCACCCAAAGTACTCAGTACCAGGTACTCATGAATACTTTTATTTTAACGGTACTCGGTACTCAAAAATTTCGAGTACTTTACATTATTGATTACTCAGTACTCTGATGCTCATATGTGACGACCCAGCAAACATAAATATATAGCATATACGTAAATGCTACGTAAACTAAGTTTCGCAGAAGTAACGTGCTATGTAAAATGTGACGCATAATCATATGTGCATACTCTGCGAAATGTCAGCAACATGTGCCTATGATTTTTACATAGTGACGAGGTAACACTGTGACTTCACGGTATGGAACAAATGACGTAGCGTATATGTATATTCAACCACTTGCTATGTAAAGCATACGTAACTCATTTTATCTCTTTATGATGTAGCATGTATATATTTTATCTACCTACCGTATGCTCAAAATAGCATATTCCAGCATTTTTTAAATATTGATACTACACAATTGAATTTTTAAAGTTAGATATATGAATAAAGTTCCGTATAAGTTATACAGAAAAATATATTTCTTTAGAAAATTACCGAAGTTGACACCAAGTTTTATTTTTAAGTCGGATGCCTTAGAGAGCCGAGTAGTTTTATATTTTGAATGAAAATTTTTTTTGTAAAAAATGGTTATATTTAAAATAGAAAACTATCTAACTTTCTAAAAATGTTCAGAGATATTCTACTTAAAAATAAAAGTTGATGTCTCCTCCAGTTATTTCCTAAAGAATATCAGTTTTTCTGGACAATTCATGAGGAATTTATATTCATATATTTAACTCCAAGAATCCAGTTCTCTAGTATCAATATTTAAAAAGTACGATAGGGTGCTATTTTGAACATTTGATAGGTATATGAAACAAATACATGCTACATCAAAAAGAGATAAAAAGTATATAATGCAAGATCTGGTTGTCTGATTTGTCAACATATATTAGCTTAGAAAAGATTCTCGAATTGAAAGACAGTTTAAACTAAGTTAATTAGTTAGTATCAACAAAGTTTCAGTTCCATCTTAATCTCTGCATATCCCAGTAGGCGTTAGGCGTTGTCCTCGACGTCATCTATATGTTCTTTAGAAAGCAGCTATACGATATTTTTTCTTCTCCAATGATGTATACCCACCTACCTACCTTGCCTTGCATTCCTAGTAAAGCTCAAATTTAATTTAATTTATTTTATTAACTGTTGATTTAGGAGAGATTAATACTAGTGTCTTTTGTGTAACTAATCTATGTTCAAGTTAACTAAATATCTACAATAAGTGTTAAGCATTTCTCAACCTGTGAAAATAATTGAAATATTAGTCTATTTCATATATGGGGTGCACCATTTAAAACTCCCCAGGCTTGTAATTTTCTTATTTTTTAAGGCATATCAAATTGTAGATATTTTTAAAGCATTAAAAAAAAATTTTTTTTGAAAAAATTGTTAAGAAAGAAATCTTAATTTCCTCGAATATTTTTTTACTTCACCCTGTACATGAACTGCGTTAATGTTTTCTTCTAAGGTTTTCAATTTATATTATTACGTCATATTCGAAATTCTTTTTGGTTTTAGAGAAAGGAACTAAAAACACTCCAAACTGATTTTTTTTTTTTAATTACTTTGAAAGGAATGTAATTAATAATTTTATGCTTTATCTGTAAAAGACATATCACAAACAATATTCAGCGTAATAAAACAGTAACAAAAAATAAAAAAAAATATTTTTAAAAACTAACATATTAAAATGTACTAAGTAGGAAATTGCAAATTTTTTATGTTTTAAGTTTTTTTATTTTAATAACATAAATTGAAGCTAATTAAAACCTTTATATAAATATTCAAAGAAATTAAGTTTCCTTTCTTAACCATTTAAAAAAAAAATAATCACTCTGTATGGATATTTAAAGGCTATAAAAATGTCTACAAATTAATGTGTCCAACATGGTCATCGCTTCGAAAATAAAAAAATTACAAGTCTGGGGAGTTTTAAGTGGCGCACCCTGTATAGTCTAGTAAATCTGGTTATATAGTTTGTATCCCTTTACTAAATTGTGAAGAAAACTAGATGCAAACTATTTTGATCAATTTGATAAGTTATTAAACAACTTATGATAGCTTAAATAATAATGTATATATTTTAACAAAACTTTACGAAAACACGCTTCCAATGGAATGGAAAATTTGAGGTCGATTCGATAAGTTTCAGAAGTATAATGCTTTAAACATGAACCGATGTGCTCAAAGTGCTGTCATTCAATCCGAAAGTCTACCTCAAAGTTGAGTTTACACTGTTAAAACCCAGCTATTTAAAATCAGATTTGTCTAATCTGCCAGAGATGGTGATTTGGGGACTATTGGAATATTTCAACATAAGAGTATGCAGCATATAACTGCCGAAAAAAAGGGGAATGAAAATGCAACTAGGAGTGAATGACTTCACGCAGCGTCTATATTTTTGATTAATTTTAAAGCCTCTAGAGATCTTAGAATATCCTGGTTTTTTGAATTTCGCTCTAAAATTAAGAGATTTTTTTGCAAAATGTAATAAAAAGATATGCTAAATAAGCCCATTAAATCATCACACCAAATTTCAAGTGGAAATGTTTATAACAACGCCAAAGAAACAATAACAAAGTCGAAAATTGAACTGTTGACACATAGAACAATTTGTTTTAGAATGTAGATTTTTCTCCTACTCTTCAGTGGTGTTAACACAATTTTTTTAAACTATTTAAAATCATTTTAAATTTTTTATAAAGAATTTTTTTTCCCAGAATTAAACTATTTAAAATTATTAGAATGCTCAAAAGATCACAAAAAAAGAAACAATTTTAAAAAACGGGGGTTTCTACGCCAATTGGGAGCCGTGAAGCGTGAAAAAAATGCATTTGTTAAATAATTGCCAAAAAATTGTTTTAAATAATTTTAAAATACCTACTTATTTATGAAACAAGTGTGTAAAGCAGTACTTTTTTCATGCATAAGTTGTAGACGAGTGCATCAATCTTGTGAGAATCCCATGATAAAAGTAGTTTCTTTAACAGTCGTATAAACAAATTGTTAATTAACGCCACTGAAAAGTAAACAATCAACGATTCAATTTTCGAACTTGTTACTGTTTCTTAAGCTTTTTTTGTATAGATATTAAATTATATTATACTATTACATATTCACCGAGAGCCATTTGATATAAGAAAATGTGCGGAGTCCTTTACCAAGATGATTTCATTCTACCAGAAGCATATTTTTAATAATGACAAATCTTAATTGTCTTAATTTATTGCAACAAAATTAACCATAAAGGTTCAGACAATTCTAGTTTTCTTCGTAGTTTTATAATGATCAAATTAATTTTTTTAATGGCGATAAAAGCAATATCATTAATCACAAGACAACAAAAAAAAAAGGGCTGCGCTTTTGATCAGAACCTCCTGTTTTTTAACATGTTGGAACTGATTCTGATATTAAAAAAAAAATTATCAGTTTTTGGTTACTACCCCTTTTATCACCTAAAAAGGGGCAATGGTTTTATCCTAAGGTTCTGATCTAATTTTTCTGAAGTATTTTGACGTGCTGAAGCCAATTTTGGACAAAAGAAAAATTGCAGGAAAATATTAGCCTACTTTACACATACAAAAACCTTGAAATATATGTACAATAGAATAACGAACACAAAGTACCTAGGTGCTATAAGATGTCGGTAAACAATAACCATACCTATGCATAGTACTTCGCAAAAGCTTTTGGTCACTATTAAGATCTGGGTTTCCTTGAATTACAACTTCTTACGCTGGATTCAGTTGAACTTAATAATGTGGGAACAGCACCAGCTGTATGTAGCTTTTGTCCATGTAATGATATAATTGTCTGTCGAGAATAACGATTGCCCGTGAAATAATTCTAACCTATAAAAAGATTACGTTTCATTTAAATAAATATCTTTATAAAAACGGTACAACACAAACTTACTTTTGGATCATTCACTGGAAAATGGTGCACCTTCAACATAGTTATATACACCAAATTCGCAAACAAGAGGGCATGTTTATATTTGCACCTAACCTCTACACTAATAAAACGACCAAATAAAATAATATTTAAAAAAGTCACAACGCTTTATGGTTCACAATTATTCTGCATCAAAGTTATGAAAAGACATCATCCACAATTTTTCACAAAAATGATCAAAAAACACAAACGTTAGATTTTACATAATTTTACACTGGCGTGCTGCGTGGTGCGTGAGCGTGACACTGACGCGTTCCATTACTTCGATGTCGTAAAATGAAGTAGGTAAACATTTTTAAGTAAAATTATGTAGTAAATATGTAAACTTGTGTATAAGTAATTAAGTTAATATGTTGACTTAAATATGATATTATTTTACGTATATGCTATGTAAAATTATGTAAAATATTTTATATAAAAATGTTCTATTAATTTTCTCTCTGAGAGAGGTAAAGTTACATTCATGTTTACTGGGGAGTACCGAGTACGAGTACCGACGCGCGACACAGACAAGTCTGAGCTTGTTTTTTGTCTTAACGCAGCAAACATTTTTAATAAAAAATGCACTTCTAATAAAAATTAACCAATTGGTCTGAATTTTTTTATCGTTTGTTGCAATATATTTTTATTTTTCTTCTGAGAATTTGTCAGATTTTTGAATTAATTTTATTCTTTCTCTAGGTACCTTTATCGATATTTTGACCAAAACTATATGCTCCCGAAGTATTGCCCCGTACTTCCGGGACATCCTGTATAAAAAATGTAAGGATATTATTTACAGTAATTGTGTAAGGTGTAAGCATTATTATAAGTCTCCTTGAAAATAACAAGTAACAAGTGCCTGACAACTGCGTTTTTACTCCTGATATAAATAATTGTACACACATAAATAGTAACCAACATCTGTTACTGTTACGTAACTAAAATACCTACTCTTTTCATAAAATTTACCTACTAAATTAAATCTAAATAAATCACTTTATGACGATACAAAAAAGTAGTGAAATGATGTAAGAATTATGTGTTTATTGTAGAGTGTTTATCTAACGAGCTTTCCCATTAGAACGTTCGAGGTTAGGGGAAAAAAGATGATGGCCATCCGTTCACCAAATTAATGCCAATACGCTTCTGCTTCTGCAATAAATGGAGCAATTGTGACTGGCGCTGGTGACCTATTCAGTTATTTCGCAACGCCGAGTCTTCTCTTAAGTTCTTATGCAATTCTAACACAAAGAGTAATGAAATGCAAACTAATAATTATATTGCATGATATATTTGTTTCAGAATCTAGGGAAACGAAACGAGCTAGGGGAGAGGTGAATGTTTTAAAACACCGACGTATGCCGTGCATTGTCGAGTACAGGGTGATTGATGGTCGCGATTATACAGGGTGTTTACGATTAGTGGCCTATAAGTTTCAGAAAAAATACAAATAATTAGAAGCTGAAAATTTAGCAGGAGGGGTCTTCAAGGGTGCTCTATTTAATGAAATATCCCGTATGTAACACTTCCAATTATACTGGAAGTTGACGTAAACTCAGGCCTGTGGCAAGGGGGAGGAGGGGGGCAGGACGGGCGACACCCGTCCTGAAATAAGTTTAGCCCGACCTACGGCGATCGCAAGGGGGGGTCAATTTCAACTGCCTTTTCAATATTTTGAAAGAGATTGGGTAATAATTTTTTTTTGTTTCTCGCTCCCGCTCATAAAAATTTTTTTTGGGATTTCTTCCCCCCGCTCATCAAAAATTTTTTCGTATGTAATATCACTAGTGCTTAAAATTTTATCGAAAGCGTGTTGCCTGGTAATATAAAGAGTGCAAATTGGCAGTTTATTATCTCCCGCTTTAGCGGGAGGGATTTAATCTTTGATAATAAACTGCCAATTTGCACGAGTTATATTAACTAGGGGCAACTTAGCTTGAGAAAAAATTTTTAGATAAAATTTAAAGCACGAGTGGTATTTGAGGAGAATATTTCACGAATAAATAATTCATTAAGTACATCTTCAATATTATGTTTTCTCATTAATTGCCTTCAGACGTTTTCTTGTCTTTTTTTAGAGTTTACTGACCTTTATTTTCAATTTCCTCATTAATTTGATATACAGAAATATTTCCAAAACGACTCATATTGTCAAAACAGCAAATCTGAAACAAACGCAGTAGAAACAATGGAGATTCCCTATGTTTTAAAATAATCTAGTGACGTTTCTATGGCAACTAGTAAATAAAACGAGTTGAAACCTTAGATATTATAATATATAGACTGGGTTAACACCTTTCAGGCGTTTCTGAGGTGCAATATGACGAGGAACGATAGAGAGAGCACTACATCTTTAATCTGCGAGCACTACTTTATTCCCGATGTCCCGTCTATTTATTATTATACACTCATGGTTCCGAGATTGACATAGAGAGCGCCATCTAGCGCTACCGCTACTAGAGTTATATTCCATAATAATTATTGTTCATTGATTCATATTTACGTATTTTTAACTTACGAAGTTTACAAATTATGTTGAGGTTTGCTTCGTTAGGCAGAGTGAATTTTAAATACAACAAATTAAAATATTGCACAGCTTTGATTCAATTAGTTACGTTTTGATAGATTACCGTATCTAAGTAGGTACCTAGGTACATTTTAACCTCCCCACAATAAAATTGTGGGAGGTTACTACAATTAGTCCAAAATCGAAAATTGAGATAACATCAAATCTTTACGTTTTGAGGTCCCAGGAACCCAAAAAAGTTGTTTTTGAAAAATGTCTGTGTGCGTGTATGTGTGTGTGTGTGTGTGTGTGTGTGTGTGTGTATGTATGTTAGCACGATAGCGGCGAAGCTACTAAACGGATTTGGATGAAACTTTGCATGAGGGTTTCTTTAGTGCTCCAGAAGATCTGAAAAGGTTTTGGTTGAGATCGGATTACGTTTAGTGCCGTTTTGGCACAACAAGTTGTTTATTTTATGATTACTTACAATTTGTAATTGAACCATTGAAAAGCAGTAAAAATTCCGATTTCAACGATATATCACACTTGCACTTTTTCGATTTGGTTTCCGTGAAAAAAATTAAAAAACAAAAATTTCACTTGTTTTGTCCTCAAAGCAGTGCAATGTACAGGGTGATATTCTAAAAATGACAGAGGTGTTCAGTGATTTCGGCTGATAACTCGGGAACGGTTGAAGATATCGAACTGAAATTTGAAATGTAGGTATAAATATTGTAGACGGACGGATTACGAGTGAATTAATAATACACCTACGTCACATGACGTCACAAATAAGAAAAATTCTTAGAAACTGGTGCAGATATCGACTTAACTATTGGAAACATCCAATTAAAGTTTGAAACGTAGGTGGAAATATTGTAGATGGATGGAATACGAGTGAATTAAAAATACACCTACGTTCTGATGACGTCGTAAAAGCATAAAATTCTTATAACAGGCGAACTGATGATATCAAAAAAATATTTCTACAAGACGTCACGAAATTTTTTTTTTTTTTTAATTTCCAAGAAATATCAAATTTTCGGAGAAATGTCACTTTTCAGAAAAATGTCAGATTTTTAAAAAAATGTCAAATTTTCGGAGAAATGTCACTTTTCAGAAAAATGTCAAATTTTCGAAAAAATGTTAAATTTTCAGGGAAATGTCACTTTTCAGAAATATGTCAAATTTTCAGAAAAATGTCACTTTTTAGAAAAATGTCAAATTTTCGAAAAAACGTCAAATTTTCGAAGAAATGTCACCTTTCAGAAAAATGCCAAATGTTTGAAAATTGTCAAATTTTCGGAGTAATGTCACTTCAGAAAAATGTCAAATTTTCGAAAAAATGTCAAATTTTCAGAGAAATGTCACTTTTCAGAAAAATGTCAAAAATTCAGGAAAATGTCAAATTTTCGGAAAAATGTCACTTTTCAGAAAAATGTCAAATTTTCGAAAAAATGTTAAATTTTCAGGGATATGTCACTTTTCAGAAATATGCCAAATTTTCAGAAAAATGTCACTTTTCAGAAAAATGTTAAATTTTCGAAAAAAGTCAAATTTTCGAAGAAATGTCACCTTTCAGAAAAATGCCAAATGTTTGAAAATTGTCAAATTTTCGGAGTAATGTCACTTCAGAAAAATGTCAAATTTTCAGAGAAATGTCACTTTTCAGAAAAATGTCAAAAATTCAGGAAAATGTCAAAAATTCAGGAAAATGTCAAATTTTCGGAAAAACGTCACTTTTCAGAAAAATGTCAAATTTTCGAAAAAACGTCAAATTTTCGAAGAAATGTCACCTTTCAGAAAAATGTCACCTTTCAGATAAATGTCAAATGTTTGAAAATTGTCAAATTTTCGGAGTAGTCACTTCAGAGAAATGTCAAATTTTCGAAAAAATGTCAAAGTTTCGGAGAAATGTCACTTCAGAAAAATGTCAAATTTTCGGAAAAATATTACTTTTCAGAAAAATGTCAAATTTTCAGAAAAATGTCAAATTTTATTAAATGGACTCAAAGGAAAATTCCCAAAAAATACTACGGGTCCATTTGTGGTATAAGTTCTCTGCTAGTGTGTTAAAGCGTGCAGACTGTATGCTGAGTATTTTTGACGTGTCAAGTGCATCGAGAGATTACAAGTTTTTTCGACGTTTATAAAGCCCACGGATGGTGTGAGAAGCCATCCTGAACCGCTTACAAGCCCTACAAGTGCAAGCAACCCCACCGGAACGCTTTCGGTGTGTTTTTTCCAATAAAACTTTAAAAGTGACAGTGACATTACATTTTAAAAACTATTTCCGCTACTTCCGGCATCCCGCCGGAAATTTTTCCGGAAACATAACCTAACAATAGTACTACATAACCTAAAAACAATTTAAGACATTGGTACCAACCTAAACATTTTTCAAAAACCAAAGTCCCCAGAGAAACATTGGAACCAAAAATTTGACAGCTATCACTTCCCCGACCGATTTAGTGAAAAATTGGTCGAAGCCAAAAAATAAAACAAAATATATCAACTCAAACTTAAACGATCCACCATGAACACTACCCTGGCTACATCTGGCAGGGAAGCTGTCCACCAAGAGTTATATGGTTTTTTCCAAAGATGGCCATCCCTGCCATCCATCCCATTACCAACGAACAGGTTTTTTCGTTTAGTTGTTTCCCGTATCAATAATCAAAATTATTAAGTGCTCTTGCCTACGAACGTTTTTATAGAATTGTGTTTATTTTTATATTCATTTTAGGTCCATGTGGACACATTATAATTTTAACCTAGTCTTTAAGCCTGCCTACAGAAGACAGGAGCTACTTTTCTATTTTTCTCCAAGCCAAACCGGACCTACCCCGTCCAGCCTCACACTCGCCACGGCGGTGTTCACCGTGGTTGTCTGGCTGGCCCCGGACTAGGATCCGATGAAGCATATATTTGTATTAAAAACATTGAATAAAATATTAATGTTGTGCAGACTATAAATTTAACACTCAAGTTCTTAGGTCCAAATCCCACCGAACGAAAGACTTTTTTCTGATTTAATACGAAAAAAATATTTCAACTTAATAAATATAATTAAATGAGATCGTTCATATTGTTTAGTGCTCTTTTCGGCTTCGGGTGGGGAGGTTCCAGCCGCTTCCAGTAGCTGCCGATTTTTTAGTTTGTTTCCAGAGCGAATGTGTTTACCTGACATTTATAATAAATGATTTGCTTAACTTTGTAACTACGTTATTGAGCTATTGAAAGCTGTGCTTGACTTGTTCCTGTATTATGAGCTAGGTATATTAAGTACAGTCTTTGTATATTATTGTTACCTGATTGAAAAGTAGGCAAATTGAAATAGTTACAGATAGGCAAGGGTTATAGCCTATATATTTCAGACAGGCTTCTCTTTGGAACTGACGATTGTTTACTATATATGTGGTGTGTTTATGTTTGCTAGTACATAATACAATATTACAATTTACAAGGTAAGTTAACAATTAGTAATAAGCTAGAGAAGATATTTATAGATAAAATTTAAAAGCGTGAGTTGCCTTATTTGCCGAAAATATTTCACGAAACAAAACGTCAAAAAATTATCGCAGTATTTGCCGCTGCAGCGACATAAAAAATTAGAGCGATAAATTTTGCATGTTGGTACTGTCAAAAGCCGATCTAGCTTGAATTACCACTAATAATGACATTTGATTGGTGCAATGTTGTGAAAAAACGGACTCTCATTGGTTATAGCATTAATGAGTGAAATAATCGGACTAAAAAAGTTTTTTTACGGGCATAGATCATGGAGTACCTCGGGATCCATCCTTGGACCCCCGTTATTCTTGATCTATGTTAATGACTTACCTCAGTATATTTTAAATGCTAAATTTGTGCTGTACACAGATGATGCTACTAAAGTAAATTGTAATGAGAACCTGATTTACTTAGAAAATATTTTGCTGCAATCACAGTCGGCTACTTCCACTTTTTTCTTATAATGAAAAACAGTTCACGTCTCATGAAAAAACACACTTTGTTATTTGTAAATGAGAAATAATCAAATGATTTAACAATTTTAATGGCATTATTATTTTATTGTTTTAAAAAGTGAAAAAAAAAATTGTTGCCTTTTTATTTTTGGTCTGTTTTCGACAGGCACCCCCCTCAAATAAAATAAAACAGGCCTTCTCTTTCACAAAAAGTAGTAAAAAAAAAACAAAAACTGCTGACAAACCCTCGTTGGACGAGAACAATCATATGTTTGTTGCAAAATAGCCATTTATTTAATGGAAATTGCAAAAAAAAATTATTTGAGACGTTTTTAATAATTTTTCAGAAAGTAAAAAGATTTATTATCATAAGAAATACTTGGGTTACATGAGAAAAAAGCAAATTTGACAAAAAAAAAAGATTTCGAGGATCTAACCATTGCGCGTCAAATCTTACTATTTTTACGTTGCGGGAGAGATTTTTTTAAGGGTCAAAAACGCGTATAACTCTTCAGGGATTGAATATTTTTTGTAGAACTTTTTGTGGTTGATGGAAAAACTTGTTAGCTTTCATTTGCACCAAACCTCGTATCAAAAAAGTTGTTATTAAACAAATTAGAGCCTCTAACGCAATATCACTTATATTTCCGGTTCCGGTTATCCTATGAAGTTCTTTCTGGTCTCAAAATTTTCCTTTTTCCAAGCACTTTCATATGCACAAAACCCCATTTCGATACGCTTACCCAGAGCTGAGATATTCCATTTGTTAATTTGCAAAATTAATTTAAACTTTAAATAAACAAAAACAAAAAGTTGCATTGGTGCAGACTTCTATGGGGGTTATGCCCGACATCAATATTTATCGTTTTAAGTTGGTTTGAAGTCGATAAAACTTTCGAAAAAAAAAAAGAAAGTTATTTGTTAATTAACAAATTATGCCAATTGTTTAAACAATCAAAAAGTATTGAAGATATCGGGCCAAAAAAATATGGTATATTCTTTGGTATAAAAGGCATGTTTTTTGA
The DNA here is from genome assembly GCA_936432065.2 of Rutpela maculata. Taxonomy (NCBI): domain Eukaryota; kingdom Metazoa; phylum Arthropoda; class Insecta; order Coleoptera; family Cerambycidae; genus Rutpela; species Rutpela maculata. The sequence goes on from OW386287.2 coordinate 216,083,400, forward strand.
AAAAAACAATATCCTGACCTCATTAGCTTCAGAGTAATCAATTTGTTAATTAAGAAATTTATTTTGGCTATAACAAATGAACGGGTTGGCAAAATGAGTTGTGCCTGGCGCCAAACGACGCGTATTGAAAATATATTTCGATTGAATCAAGATTTTTTCGGATCCGTCAAACCGTTTTCATTTTATTAAATAAAAACGAAAAAAAGTTTGTTTAAACAATTATTTGACCATGAAGCTCGCGGTTTAGGAAAATTTCTCATGAGAAAATCTTGTTCAGCGGAATTTTTCCTATAAGAATCCGTGGCTAACTCAAATGGTATAGAAAATTTTTGAGAAAAATCCCAGGCAGACTCGCCTATCTTGGATATAGAGATGACGTAAAATATAAATTCATTGAACATGGAATATTAACAGTTCCTTCTTTTGATATCTATAAGTGCTTGGATATATGTTATAGAAAACATAAACGATTACGTCGTTCATAGGGATATACATGGCCACGATACAAGGTTCAATGATGTTTATCCTTGAGATATCTACGATTAGAAAAAAGTAAAAATGGGGTTAACTACTTTGATCCCTCGTTTTTTAGCATATCATTTTTAGCATTCATATTACTTCTTTACCATACTGTTTGTCAAAACTATTGCGTAATTTATGTGTTTATTAACTGAATATCTTCGATTATTTATTATCAATATCTTCGTATTATTAGAACTTAACTAATTTGACTTGTGTAAAACTTTTAAAAGTTTGTAACATCAATAAACTATTTCTATTTATATTTCTAAACTCGAAGTACTGAGGATATAACCTCCGAATGTTTTCGCAAATATTTGCAGGAGAGCGAAAAGTAACATTTGCAAAGTTGCAAAAAGGGATTATGTTTAGTATTACCTCTTGTAAATGGATTTCTTTGTTAATTTATGCTGTGACGGGTTGACAAATAATATACATCCTGCTTCATTCACATCAATTTAAGTGTCCTGTGAAAGGCCTAAATGGCTTCCTAAAATGTTTCTTAATTTTTTTTCGGAATATTTTCATTGTTCAAAAATGATTTACTTCCATGTTTATCCTTAAATATGCCACTGAAATGATTTTTCTCTTTGTGACGAATACTGTACTTTCCCATAGCACGCGTTTCGGTATAAATTCGCAACATCGATTTACATATAAATGCGAATAAATACAGTTCTTGATGTGAATAGAATAAATTACAATGCAAAATTAGAGCCGTTCTTTGATTTGTTAATTTCAAAATTGACGCAACTTTACGTGAGGATCGCATTGTTTTATTTGGACTGTCCCATTGCGAGGTAATGAGGATCTGGGAATTCACCTCAATTCCGTTCTCATGGTTCATTTGTGCAATATTTTTACAGTTTTTTATTTCGCTAACTGCTAATTAAATTAGTTTGTAAATACCACAAAAGGTGTTATAATATATTATGTAGTTGTCGTCCCCACAGATGGAAATCGGTTGGTATTGCTGAAATTGAACGAATGAGTCAGTATAAAACTTATTTACTTTAATCACATAACTAGGTGCCCGTAGACATTTTAAAAGATCTTGGAAGAAAATTGCACAGAATAGTAGTCATATATCGGAAATTTTTCTTGTAAATGACTAATAAATTTTAGGAGTAATTCAAATTTACAAAGAAAAATGGTTTTTTTAGCGATAAAATGAATAAAATAGGTAAAGGAGGAAGGCGTACAAGTCCGGTTTTCGACCCTTTTTATTTTTGGTCAAAAAATTTCGAAATTTTTTTTTTATCATATACAGTGTGTCCCGCTTTTCATGAATCCACCTTAATATCTCAGTTATTAACAATGCGATTTTCTTCAAATTTGGGTGGTAATTATATGTAGGAAAAATGAATTATTTGGCATAGTAAAAATTTTCATTCTTCATTGGCGTGCGGTTTTAGGGATATAAGGGCTTATTTTAGACAAATTTTTCTATCATATTTGGATTCAGCATATCCAAAAACTCCTTAAACCATATTCTCCATGATCTCAAAAACGGATTATGGCAGAAACGAAATATTAATTAATTTCTTAAAAAACTTTTTTTTAATTTTTTAAAACTTTATTTAATTGCTATAACAAACCTAAAAACAACTTTTTTTTAAATTCTGGTCTCTTCAACATAACCATCTTCCAATAGAATACACCTTCTTAACCGTTCAATCACTTTTCTTAAAGATTGGGGAGTAATTTCTTGACACGCTTGCCTAATCCTACGGCGAAGCTCTTGTCTGTTACGCGGCCGAGTAGCATACACTTTATTTTTCAAGTACCCCCATTGAAAAAAGTCACGAGGGGTAATATCAGTCGATCTAGGGGGCCACGGTTCTAAAGGGCTATTTCTACCTATCCACTTCATAGGGAAATTCGCATTTAAAAAATTTCTAACCATCAGAGAATTGTGCGCCGGGGCACCATCTAACTGAAAGTATACATTTTCTCTCTATGCTAAAGGCATTTCCATAAAAAAATCATCTAAATCATTTTGTAAAAAATTTAGAAAATTTTCTGCGTTGAGGTTATCCAGGAAAAAGGGGCCAACAATTTGTTCGTTTAATATGCCACACCACACATTAACTTTTTCACTGTATTGGTTTTTACAATTAATTACAAAGTTGGGATTTTCGGTTTCCCAATATCTACAATTTTGACTAGATACCAAACCCTTGGTCGTAAATGTTACCTCGTCACTAAACAGTATGTTCTTTAAAAAAAAAATCTATCGTTTAGATAGTTACCTTGCAACTATAGGCAAAATCACCTTCTAAGAGAGTATGCAAAAATTTTGGTTTAAATGCCCTAATCCTACAGCGTTTCAAACACCTCCATATTTTATTTTTGGTTAAATTTAGTGTTCTCGCAACTGCCCTTATACACCATTTGGATTGTTTCGAAATTCTGTTAAAATGCGTTCGTCGTCTGGATATTGTCGTAAATTTAAATTGTATCTTCTTCGTCTTGTCTTGAAAATGGCTCCGGTTCTTCCAAACAGTTTGTTGATGTCACCAACGGTTTTGTGCCAAATTGGTGCTCGATCACGATGACGTTGATTAAATATTCGAGCAACCTGACGCGTAGATCTTTCATTATCACCAATTAAGCGGATAATTTCAACTTTTTCTTCAATTGTAAGAACTACTCTCCGATTTTCTGCCATTATCAGTAAGATTTATAAATTAAATAACACTATTTAACTTTTGACAATTCTTATGAATCGCCAAATATCAAATAAAAACTTGCTTTTCAAAGCACTTTTGATTAATTATGGTTGCAATCTTAAAGACAGATTTTTTTAAAGAACATAATGTTTAGTGACGAGGCAACATTTACGACAAACGGTGTGGTATCATTGGAAGGTGATTATGTTAAAGAGACCAGAATTTATAAAAAAAAAATGTTTTTAGGATTGTTATAGCAAAAAATTAAAAGGGTTTTTTAAAAAATTAATTAACATTTCGTTTCTGCCATAATCCGTTTTTGAAATCATGAAGAATATGGATTAAGGGTTTTTGGACATGCTGAATCCAAATATGATAGAAAAATTTGAAGAAAATCGCATTATTAATAACTGATATATTAAGAAATTAATTAATTTTTCGTTTCTGCAATAATCCGTTTTTGAGATCTGGAGAATATGGATTAAGGTTTTTGGACATGCTATATCCAAATATGATAAAAAAATTTGTCTAAAATAAGCTGTAATATACTTTTGCCGAAAAATCGACCTTTTTTTACCCTCTAAAACCGCACGCCAATGAAAAATGAAATGTTTACTATGCCAAATAATTCATTTTTCCAATATGTAATTAGCATCCAAATTTAAAGAAAATCGCATTATTAATAACTGAGATATTTCGGTGGATTTATGAGCGGGACACAGTGTCAATATCTAATCTATTCCACCCTAATCAGAACTTCCCCAACCCAATCTCCCTCCATTAAATTATTATAGAACTAGTTTACATTAACACATATACTTAGATATTTTTGAACTTGAAAATCATATTTCCTTTGAATAAACTGTACCTTAAGCTCCCCCACTACTATACAATACCCGAACCCCCCCCCCCAACACCCTCAACACCCCCAATGACACCCTCTTCTCTCACAACATAAACCTTTATGCTGTTACCAGATTAAAATATTTATTTAGATTATTAATAAAATTCCAATTCCTCTTATACTCCTCGTGGGGGGGGGGGGGGGCAACACCCTCTCTCTCGAACCATTCTGTTGTGTAGAGAGGTTCAGGTTGTTTCTTCGTCTGTTGATTTAGAGCTTATAGCACATGTACTTTTGTCTGATTTTTTCAGAACTCAGAGCTTAACTATCTTTGTTCGAATTTTTATTGCTTTGCACGTAAGGAACGGTAGTAAAACGGGCGCAAGGTTAATATCTTTCAGCCGATAAAAAAAAGTATAAGAAAAGTCTTCGTCATACAATTTTCAAGCTTGTAGCAGTATGGTGATGGCGGGAATGATTCGGGGGAGTTCCTGGTAGGAACATAAAGGTTTATGTCAGTGGGGGGAGAGGGTGCTTGTCGTTGGGGGTTGGGGATGTTGTTTAGTAGTAGGGGGAGCAGTTTTTTCAGAGAAAATATGATTTTCAAGTTCAACATCTAAGCATGTGTACTAATGTAAACTGGTTCTTTAATAATTTAAGGGGGATACATGGAGGGGGGAGGGTTGGGGAAGTTCTGTTTGGAGTGGAATAGATTAGATACTGAATATATATTGATTGATTTGACTGATTACCAGCGTGCGGTAGGCATGCTACGTCCACGCTGGGTTGGACTAAGGTCAGCCACATGGCGCATGGTAAAGGTATGTAGGATGGGAGGTGTAGGTTATTGTGAGATGCGTTATCGCATTGTGTCGTGAGGAGCGTTTAAGTTCTCTTATTTGTGTTTTTGGTTCTGGACTTCTGAGTCTTCTTGTGAAATATGTGTTGTGTCGAGATATGGAGTGTTTATGTTCCTCTTTTTGTATTTCTGCTTCTACAAATTTTCTTCTTCTTCTGATTCCTCCGTTTCTGATTCTGGTAGAGCATATATCGCTGCGATTTCTTTGTGGAATTCATTTTTCCCATCGCTCTTCTCTCCCAGTTAACTCTGCCCCCCGCGCTTTAACGCTTCTGGCCCGCTTCCCCGCTTCTCTGCCTACTAGATTGTGATCTGATCTTTCGATATAGATTCAGTATTCGGTCCATTTTTCTTGTGTGTAGATACCATTTCCTTGGGAAAAATCATATGAACGTTTCCAACCTTGCTCCTGTGTCCTTTGCATTAATTCATTGTTTATTTTGCCTGTTCCAGGTGCAGTATTTCTTCTTGCTCTGCCGTGATTTCTAGCAGTTATTCTTTGAATGGTGGCTTATTGAAGGGCCTTCTTGTATTAATCTGATTCGTTCATTTTTTGCTTTCTCCCCACCCTCCAGTTTATCTCCACTGTTGCCGTGGTATACCTCTTCTCGTGTATATGTTATCATTTCTTCTGTATAAAAAAATAAAATCGAGTACAACAAATATCAAAGGGACCGCTGCGAGTGAAACTACTGGTCTTCTCTCTGCTGTGCTTATATGGTCTCTTTGATTACCGACTGGCAGACGTCGAATTTGCATGCGATTTTCTAGAATATCTGTGAAGTTGTAGTACTATCCTTCCCTTGGAGACTGTGACGAGAAAAATAACAAAAGCCAAAAGTTTAGGGCAAATGTTTGAAGCGTAGGTTAATCAATGTTCGAAAATAATAAGCTTATCTACAAAGTCTCTTATTAAAAAATTTGCCACCATTTTAATTTGTTACATTTTGTGATAAAATAAATGAATTTTAAAGAGAAAATTCAGCTGACTTAGGATTAATAATTGTATTTTTGTTTTCAAAGTGGCCACCTAGAAATAACCGTGGTCTGAATTAAACACAGTGTTAGAAAAATCCCGGAACTTCTACCTTGCACACTAAATTGACGTTTTTATTTTCTCAAAATCAGCTCTACCTCGAAGTTATTCGAAACGGCCTGTTTTAAAACAAAAACATTGTGTAGATGACAAAATCCGAAAGTGAAAGAATAACAAAACAATATAATATTAGATGTAAAATATTTTAATAAAAAAGTTTTTTTTATTTACAAATGTGATAAAAATTAAATATATTAAAATTTATACATAAAATTTTAAATTATTTCACTTGCAATATGACTGGGTCCAATACAAATAAATACACGATGATGATTTGTAAAGGACATCAAAACAGCAATAAATATAAAACCTTTTATTACTAATTGTTCGGTGGAGGACAATGGCAGTCATATCGTTCAAAAACTCTTCTGAAAGGATGCTTAAGACCTGCTTCAACCTGGCCAGTTATCATGTCGTGAACAATTTTTCTGTATTTCTCTTCTTCTCTCTTGCCCTGTTCAAGTTGTCGTTCCAGTGATTCCTGTTCTCGTTGCTGGAAATAAAAAAAATGATGTAGGTTATATTTATTGGTTAAAATACTATTGATCATAATTCTATGACTAAAAAGAAGATACCTTTCGCGAAACGATTTAGTATATAAGCACTTGTACTAAATTGTTGTTGTAGAACGCGGAGTTCCGTAGGGTAGTGTAGTATCATTGATTTTTCGAACAAACGAACATTTTATTACGAGTTTTGTGAGTAAAAGTTTGAGTAGGTTGAGTAGCTTCGTATTCTCTGTTGTTTCTCCTCTGTTGCATCGTATAATCTATAGTGGTCCTCTAATTTTATTTGTTACTAAAAAATAAATGTTCTGATAGACCTCAGGATGAGAAGCGTGTTCCCCTGTTTTTTCTCCTTTGCTTATCTTCAATATTTGTTTTTCCTTTGTCGACATAATGTTAGTTGTAATGATTTTCATTGTAGCGATTGGCTGTATGGTTAGTGGCAAATGCGAAAAAAAAAATTTTTTTCTGTGACGGGAAAAAAGTTTGACATTTTACCTCTCTTTTTTCTCTATTTCTTATTGGGATGCTCTGCCACATGTATTTTCTTCTAAACAATGTCTGAAATCTACAAAATAATACAATTAACCAGTATTTTACTGAAAAATAACCTCTACGCCTTTGACTTTTACGTCAAAGGATCAGTTAGAGGGTGGTTTTTGACAAATATAAAAATGACGTATTTTGCTGACGTTTCGGAAAACGAATCTATTTCCTTTCTCAAAGGGTATTATAATGTTTGTATGCTGTGTATATTAAATACACAGCTTTAAGAATATATTTGTTATATTCAGTATCCATAGATACTTACTGCTTACACAAGAAACGAATCTAGAAAAAAAAAGCCGTGGAAAAAAAATCCTCGGAAAAAGTCCTGGAAATAAAATCCGAAGGAAAAAAAAGGCGGAGAAATAAATCCGCGCATAAAAAAGCCACTTTACACAAAACACATTGACCGAAGAAACTATCAAATATGTAAACAGATTCGACCCTGGGAACGGAAAAAAAATCCGAGAAAAAAAAAAGCCGAGGAAAAAAAAGCCGCGGAAATAAAAGCCGCGTAGAAAACTGCTGATAGCAAAGCTACGTTAAAAACTTATGCACGATGAGACAAGATATGCAAAAATAGAATTATGGCAACGGTAAAGACTCGTACAAGGAGCTTCTTTAAGAGAGTGATTTTTAACTCCCATTCCAAATGCTTAATTCGATCGTGCGGGATTGTGGGAGTTCAGATTTGATTCTACCATAGTTTTCGGTTAATAACACCCAAATGCCTCTATCTATACTATTTTTAACATTTGAAATATATATTAACTCGTATTTTTCAAATTTTGTGAAAAAATCGAAATAAAATATTAAGAAAATTGCAAAAATTAGTACTTTGTAATTATCGATTTATTTCGCCTAGGATTGGTTTCCGCATTCCATACATGGGCGCAGCCAAGGGGGGAGCCATGCCCCCCCAAGCCGTCTTCCATGAGCCAAAAAATAAAGAAGCAGTGCAAAGCAGTATCTAAATTATCCCTTGAAATAAATATTTCGTAATTAATGCCAATATTATCTAATAGAGGAATCTACATACACATCCGTTTTTAACCATTTTCTGAAAATTTTTCTTCATCCTCTAGGGAGGCCGGTTCTATTGCCCCCCCCCCCCCCCAGATGAATTTTCTGGCTGCGCCACTGATTCCATATGTCAATTTGCTTGACTACTTAATGCAATATCAATAGTCGATATAGTGAAGGACGTAGGAATTATTTTTTAGCAAGCAACAAGGACATAAATATTGTTTTCGTCGTACAAGAACAGATATATAAATTAATGTGTATGTAAGGAAAGAGGTTAACATTTATAATTGTTAATTATGTGAAAAAAAATCGTCGTTTTTAGAAAGTTTAGTTAGTTTCCACACTTGCTATAACAAATAACATTTCACAGTATTCATTTAATAAAATCAGGTGAAATGAGTGCCATATTGGATCCAAAAAGGCGAAAAACTGTATTATACATGACAAATTAGACATGGGAAACAAGTAAAAGCTAATTATGTCTGAGACATAACTAACATATTTATTTTATTTCTTTATCGGTAAAATAACATATTTCTTTCATTTTGGAATAAATATTTTTGTTGGAAACACTTTCAGATTTAAAGATTCAGTTCAAATTTTAGTTAATATTCATCTTCGTCAACAATATCATATTCTACATCTCATCATTTTTCACATTCTGTACAGTATACCGAACAAAGTGACACCAGCCACAATGCTCTATCACAAATTTGCAGACTAGATGTAGTTAGAAAACTCGCTATATGTTACTCTGTTTTGTAGCAAAGTTTAGTTTTTTTTCCGCTGCTTTTTTTTCCTAGATTCGTCAAAGTGAAAGAAACCTTGTTTTCTGTAAATCAGTCTTTTCTTCCGCGACTTTATTTTCCGCGGCTTTTATTTCCTTCGGCATTTTTTTCCAGGATTTTGTTTCCGCGACTTTTTTTTCGGCGGCTTTTTTTTCCGTTTACCCTTCCAAACAGATTCGTTTTCCGAAACGTCAGCAAAATACGTCATTTTTATATTTTTGTTCTTATTCATTATTTGTCAAAAACCACCCTTTGGCGTAAAAGTCACAGGCGTAGAGGTTATTTTCCAGTAAAATACTGGTTAATTGTATTGTTTTGTAGATTTCAGACAGTGTTTAGAAGAAAATACATGTGGCAGAGCATCCTAATAAGAAATAGAGAAAAATTAAGAAAATGCCACAACCAACATTTAGACAATATTTTATCTCTCTTGGCAAGTAACAAAATGCCACTTTTTATTAAATTACTTTTTCCACGGGAAAAAAATGAATACTTTTTTCCCGGATATGTACACATAAGAACACGGAGATATTTAATTTTAGAATATTTTATTATACAAAATGTATAACTTGGGAGTGGCAGCAATGCCTGCCGCATGCTGGTAAATCAATCAATCAATCAAAACTTACATTTTCTTAATGTCAAAAGTACAGTTATTAAATGTGCATTGCAGGAAAGACACGTTTCTCGAACGATTGGGAATGTCTGCTACAGTGGAATTTTCTTGAGTTGAAATGATATTTTCTGCCATTGACACAACTGCCGTTGATGGTTCTGGTCGCAAATTGGGTCTTATTTCAGCTAAAGCATTGCCACACGTTCTAAACACTTCCATTAGATATTTCTGTCATATGCGCCACCGATTCATCAACATACCCGTCAGCTACCGTTGATAACTTGCAACCATCATGTTTCTTTAGTGTCATCAAGTCTCCTCCAGATTCAACTAAAAGTGTAGCAGACGATCTTCGAAATGCATGACCTGTATATGACTTAGCATTTTCAAGTAGAAGATAATTGGCTACTGTTTCAGGTATCTTATAAAATTGATTTTTACCAACTACCTGATTGATACATTTTCCATTGCGATTTGCATAAAACTGTCGGCGATCCTTTGCTGCTGCTGGACGAAAGGTTATGTACATTCTGTAAAATTTAATATATTTTTCAGTAACTACAAATCTCCTGTTTACATCATTCTTTGTTTGCTTAAGTTTCACAGTTAGTAACGTTCCAGAATTATCAATATCATCTAATAATCACTAATATGTGTACTCGTAAAAATCGAATATTTCTTGGGCATGTAACCTTTCCCATTTTGCTTCAAAAATGTAATTAGTTTGCAATATTTTGAAATGTCTACATTATTATTGGATTGTAACGTACTTTTAATCGTTGAATAATTCGACCACACTGTTGATGGCTTTTGTTGTTGCGCCAATTCCGAAAAATAAGCCAGTAACACCGTCTCCGAGAAAGAACTGCATGTCTTTTTCACCTTCCATTCCATAAATCTTGAATACACGGTTTCGTAAATTTTCCGCGATTTAGCTGGCAATAATTTTAGTGATGCTACTTTCGCTGCTTCTACTAATTCCGGTGGTGTAAGAGAAAACTCTGAATCAGAAATGTCCATTTTTGAACTTTGAATATGCAAAATATCTAATAAATAACTTTGCTAACTAAGTTCGCAAATTTTTAAACCCAATCACAGAATTAAATTGACAGATATTTGATAAATTTAAAGGTTTCCTTAGCAACGCAGGTCCAATATCGGTGTAAGTACAACAGCCTACCAGTTTAAAACTTCAAAGTTTTTCTGACTTTAATATATTGTAATAATATGTTTTTTCAATATAAAAACGTCGTTTTTCTCGTCACAGAAAAAAAAACCGCTGCACAAGGAATCTCTACTTCCACATTCAAGTCTCTTACAACAAAAATACTATGTTTGCATTCCACTATATGAAAATAATTGTTTACGGAACTTTAATAGTATAATATTTGAAATCATGTACCCAAAAAAACCCATAAAATTATATGCCACATCGGTGGTGGGGATGAATGAAGTGAAAAAAAATTCTTAATGACTTTGGCTCTTGTACACACACTAAATCACACTATTTTTTCACCACCTTTAATAATGGGGTGGGGGTGGTAATAGGTGTGGCTATTGCCAATTTTTTTTGCGACCTTAGCTCCACTTATACTTACTAAATACCAATTTCATGGACTATTACTTGCTTGATTTACCTATTTACCCCCATTTACCCCAATTTACCGTTTAACTCTGCAACAGAATAAGATCAAACTAGTTCCAGATCTCGTTAAAATACTTATATGATATATTTTAAGTCAATATGGTAAACAGTTCAAGAGTAATCGTGAGCTCCAAAAAGATACAAGACTAACCGACAGACCGACGCGACAGACAAATTTATTTTGATCAAACTTAAAATATTGACGTTTCATGACATTCTGAGCCTATTTAAACAATGAAAATTTCCAAATTTTTTTTTGCGTTAATATACTTCAACTGGATGTGGAAGTAATACGCAGAAAATGGCATGACAAAGATATAAAAAATCGTTGTGTGCCGTAAACTACACGATAGGAGTAAAGCCTCTACTTTAAGTATTTTCTTCGGCTAATGCCAAAAAAATTGTGAGACCTTAACTTTTTTTTATATATCCTAAATATCAATTTTATGGACTCTTACCTACTTGATTTACCTATTTACCCCCATTTACCCCAATTTACCCCCCTTCCCTTCAACGGAATAAGATGAAAATATAATCTAGTTCCAGATCTCATTAAAATACATACGTGTACCAAATTTCAAGTCAATAAACGGTTCCAGAGTAATCGTGCGCACAAGAAAAGTTACAGACAGACCGACAGACAGACAGAATTATTTTTTTCTCTCAAACTTAAAATCTCGACGTTTCATAACATTCTAAGCCTATCTGAGCAATAAAAATTTTTAAACATTTTTTTGTCGTTGCTATACTTCCACTGGATGTGGAAGTAATAATGTATTATACAATGGTACAAATATTAGATTTTAACTCTCGCTGTTTTGCACACAACCTCGTGCTAAAATCTTTCCCTTGTATAATAAATAACTATTTTAAGAGGTAAATAATAGATGTAATTGTACAAAGTGTTTTATTTTTGATGGAATTCAAACAGGTGATATATTAGCTTGAAATACTGACAACCCCCCCTGTTTCCCCGCTGTCACACTCGCAGTTATTGCATTCCGATTGTGATCATTAAATTTTAAATACCTCATGCATAACAATTACGAAATACAAAATGTTAAAGTCCCTGCCATCTCTTCCATTGTGCATTTTTATTAAAATAATTAGTTTTAAGAAGGATGTCAAACAGTCCTTTCATTTTAATTTACTCTATTGATAAAGTCCTACTATATCATTAGTTCCACCAAATCAAATTCGCAGGCAATGTACCTTTCACTACTTCGACGCCTCCAGAGCTAAGTAACATTTAAGTGGTTGATTGTGTACCTTCAGGTCGTCGAGTTCACGCGATTCATATCAATAGAAATATTGAAGTAAAATTGCACTTGCATAATTCATAGTATGTATATTTAACATTTCATTAATTGAACTTAATATTGTACAATTATATAATCAATTTTTTAGCATGTTTTTTTTCTATAATAAAAATAATCTGAAAGCAATATAAAGGAAACACTATACATAAACATCATACTCTTCATCGGATTATTGAGTTTTTTATATAAGTGTTGAACATTCTATGGTATAATTGCTATACTTGCAATTTATCAAGATTACAACACTCTTCATGTGTCTTATTTTAAAATGTTTCATAATTTTTATATTTACTGCAATTTAATCAGACATTAGATTCTTCAGACAAAAATGAGTTACAGGCCCATGCTTAAAAACAATTATAAAATTATGATTACTGTTACTCAGCCTGTAGGATTTTTTCAAAGAAAATGAGTTTAATTCCAGAGCTTGTAGAGTGGTCTATGCCGAGGGTGTATGCTGTCTGACTTCTGTTTGTCCAGTGGAAACGCCACCGGTGCCGTCTTGAAAAAATAACTTTCGTTCTTTGGAATATCTCGCGTCCTGTCAAAGTTATGAAAAAACGGTTTTGTGCTTGAAATTCTTTACAATTCTGATCCTTTCACTTTTTTTCGTAGGATTAATATTTTACGATTTATAGTTCGAGGAAGTAAACATGAGTTGAATACAGTTTTTCTCCTTTTTGGTGTCTTTAGTAAGTCTTGTTAATTGTTAATGTTAATTACATAAAAGCATGTTAAAAATAGCCATCAATTTGTAGAACATGAAAAAAATGCATAAACATCATACACAATTTTTTCAATCAATATCCATATTTAAAGTTTTAGAGCGCTACAGACGTCGTCAGGTAGGCGCGGAACTTTAAAACTGTTTTATTTCACACTGTCCAGTAAATGACTATTTCCCGAACTCATTTGTGGCCGGTAAATCGAACATTACAGAATCTGATACATACCGTAATGTGTTACCCTGGGAACATTACAGTATCTGATACTGTAATGCGTTACTTAGCAACACTATCATATTAATTGTTTCCATTGACAAAACAATCCATATTCTTTTTGATATCTATCTGATGATTCTTTCGGGATTAATTTTCCCGTTGCTTCCACAGATTTATTTAAAATCTACTCCGAAATCTCCATAATATAAAACAATGCAAAAATTATGGTTTTATTTATTTGACAGTGACAAGCTAAAGACAATCATAATTAGCTATGGAAAACAACGGCTGAAACTTAGTTAAGGTGATGCGATTATTGAATTACGAACTAATATTTTTTTAATTTCAATACTTATAACTTTTTATTCATTTTAAAAAGGATTATAAAGACAGGATGAAATAAAATGTTAATACACGTCCGGTAGAACTCATTAAAGTACTCGTTTATATTCCGGACTCGGCTCCCCCTCGTCCGTAAAACAACTCGTACTGTAAAAAGTCACCTACCGGACTTAGGACGTAAATTACGATCTCGTGGTTTTATGTCGGACTGAAAATTATTCCAATTAAACTATTTTCTATATCACCATATAGGCAGAGTTCAAGGTTCGTTTTTTTACGTTGTATTACCAAGAGATCTATTCCACGGTCTGTCACTGTCTCTCATTGTAACATCTTAATTATTTTTTAAATATGTTAGTAGGTATATTCTGTATTGTATTGGATAGTCGTGGTTGAATGTCCATTTCTCCCTCGACACAGTCCTTCAAGTTGAAACAATCTCAGCGTTTCTTGCAGCTCTTTGTGCTTCTCAAGAATGGGCCTTTCCCACGTAATGGAACTTGATGATTATTTTTTCATAAATCATTTATTAACACCTAATAAATATTGTACATACACGTCATATCGTATAATATTTTAATTTTAAATGGATATTTTAAAAATAAAAATATTGTCTTATTTACTCCATATTTCAAACAAGTAAACGCGCTCAAATTACGTCATGAAGGGATTCTCCAATCAAAATTAAACAATTTCTGGCTTCATAGGGCATCTGCACGTGGCGTCACAGCTAACCTCAAAAATATGTGTTTCTTAAGATTTAAGAGTATTACCCCAGCTATTTTTAAAATTTCTGCCTGGTTCCCGTATTTTCAACTAAAATCTAGTTCAGTGTAATGTTTATGAAGTTCTAAATACCTTGTCCTAATAAAGTAGGACTCTTTTTGTAGGTTGGAAATCTAACCTGTAATTAGCAGTCTATTTTTATTAATCAACAATATTGAAAAATTATTTACGTGAATTTTTAAATATTTGCTTGGAGCCAATACGGCTCCAAGCTAAAAATGCGTATACAAACATTAAACGTGAGAATAAACTTGGATGTTGCCTAATGTATATGAATGTTTACCGTTAGAGGAAATGCTTTAATTATTTCATTAAAGAATGCCTACTTTTTGTCTCCGCTTTTGAAAATAATGAATTTTCGTTGAATAATAACAGCTACTATTATAAAAATGATAATAATTAACAGACGAAAGACACTTACATGTCGGCTCCCAACAAATAAATGACACTTGGCAACATTGAGCAGATTGTACATATAACGGTTTGTCTCTTTCTAGCTTTACCGAATTGACAGACATGACAGGACATTCACAGGATAACACTTTTTCATCATTTTCATCTATTAATACTTCTTTTATTATATTGAATAAACAAGACTCTATCTCAGGGTTCCCTTTAAGTTAAATGAAAGTTTAGATGTTATTGGGTTGTTGACGAATTTTCAAAAATGGTGAAATATGGTAGTGGAGGACTTAATTTAGTTATATATTTAATTTGGAAGAAAAATTCTTAGCGCAACATATTTTAAAAAATTGTTAAACTTCGACTATTTGAATGTGCCGCGAAAACGGTAGTGACATCATAACGGCAGTTAGATGTGAACTTATAAGCAGAACAGATGAAGACGAATAAGTTGACATTGCTGACAAGAAAGAAAATAACCTCATATGTCAAAAGTAAATTTGACGTTTAGCTAGCAGTGATTGATGTTTGCAGTTATTGTTAATATTTTTTTACAATACGACTAAGGCAGTATATCTGTAAAAGCTAATTCTGACATTCTACTTGCGGTAGATATATTTATGGTCAGCGAATTTTAAAAAGAGACGATCGTTTTGACATTGCATTGGTTGGAAGTGCAAAAGCTGCAAGGTACTTACGTTACAGCTGCTATAGACAGTACAAACTATTGTAATTTCTGCAAGAACTTCCTTTATCTTATCTTATTAATATTACATAATATGTCTAATATGTGATTTATTATTTAATTTAGATGAATTTGTTAACTATACCTACTTTGTATTTTATTAAATATTTCCTTTTCATTGTTTTATTTCCTATTAACTATATACATGCATATATCTAACTGAAAACAAGTTTATCTAAAAAAGAAATTATTTATTATCCATTGATACTCACTTCTAAGAAGAGTCAGAATGAGACTTACGAAGATATCAAGAAAGGTCTGTATTATAACAAAAAATAATAAATAGGTAAGTACTTTATGCTAGTATCTATCTAAGCAATAAACAATGATATGTATTTATAACACACATAATTCAAAGGGCATTTATAACTACAATCCAACGCATTCGTAGCCATTTCCGACTGATTGTCTTCACCGACTTTAGACGACTTTCACAGTTTGTTTCACATAGTTTTCAACGGCGAGTTTTTAAATTTCCTTTCTTAATTTATTGATCATCCTAGTATTATGGGGCGTCTAGGGAGCTTCATAAATAATCAATAGCTAACAAAAACAACTGCACTTTATTAAGAATACAGTAAGTAATACACCCTGTTTTATCCACCAGTTGGCGGGTAATTTAAATTTGTAACAGCTAGAACGCCACACAAGTCTTGTAATGCGGCCGTTTTTCCTACAACATAAACCCATATTAAAAATCAAATTCCTACATTAAGATACAACTTACCACAAATAAAACGCTTAGAATACATTGTAATTTGTTACTTTACTTGACATTGAAATGGTCTCCACAATAAGAAGACTTGGTCCTTCTCTGGTGGCTTTGAATCATTCATTATTACGTTCAGCGTTTATTATTGGAACACAACAGTTTTTCTGGTGAATTGGTGGTATTATTTATACAGTACGGCAGAAAACACTATCTGTACTTATATTTATCCATAACTAGATCCTGTTAAACTATACTGAATTGTAACCTATGAACGTCAGTTGAATTTGACGTTAAATATAATGTCAGATTAAACTGTCGTGATAGTCTTTTTTCTCCGTCGCTATCAGCGAGTTTCTAAATTAGTACGCGTTTCTCGTCGTTTTATAACTAACTTCTCTACAGACTGCCGTTATTATGTCATCTCCGTTTTAAATGCATGTATTTTTGTAATTAATATTGTAATATTATAAGACTTTCTTTTCAACTTCTACATGTTTCTAATGATTTTTTATGAATAATTGTTATTGTTTAACATAGATTCTCCTCAAATTTTAACTTAGTGCAACAACCCAATTGATAACTTAGTTTTTAAAAGTCATTCACCATTTCACTGTCAATAATAGGAAGATTATCACTTTCTGCCTTCTCAAAACCTTTTTCCATTTTAATGTCTACACAGTACACACACAGCCACTTTTAAATAATTAATAAGAAACAAAGTTATAAAGTCAAAGTACTAGATACGTACGATCACAACGTAAATAAGAGAACATAACCTATCTTTTATTTTATTTCCATCAGTGATGCCAAGTGTCAGTTATTTGTTAAGAGACGACATTTAAAGTGTGTTTCTTCTGTTAATTATTATCATTTTTATTATACTAGGTGGTATTATTCAATGGAAATTCATTATTTTCAAAGGCGGAGATAAAAGTAGACATTCTTTAGTGAAATAATTAAAGCATTTCCTCTAACGTTAAACATTCATATACATTAGGCAACATGGAAATAGTCTCATCGGCAGGTTTCCAGACGAGATGTAAAATTCAGAAATGTCAGCAGGTTCGGTGAATGTTCGGAAATTGTTTAATTTTGATTGGAGGGTCCGCCGATGACGTAATTTGAGCGCGTTTACTTGTTTGAAATATGGGGTAGAGTAGACAATATTTTTATTTTTAAAATATCAATTTAAAATTAAAATATTATACGATATGACGTGTATATACAATATTTATTAGGTGTTAATAAATAATTTATGACATAATAATCAATAATAAACATCAAGTTCAATTACGTGGGAAAGGCCCGTTTTAATATTTAATAGGAAAAACAGTCAAATCCGTACTTTTTCCACCGGTTACCAAATAACGCACTTTTTTGTAATTGTCCTCTACTAGTTGATTTTGCTAAAATTGAACTTACCCGTAATAAATTATTGTACTGAATTTGCTTTTGCAGATCATCCCGATACTGACGAATCGCCTCCCGTTCCAAACGATCGCTTTCTGCTTGCAGTCGTTCGTTCATGTCGTAGGTCATTTTGAGTAATTCGTTTTCTGCCTCTTTACATTTCAGTTGGTTTTCAGCCTCTTTTTGCTTGTCCTTAATCTGTTGAGCCCTTCCCTCCATAACTTGCTGAAAGTAAACAGAGATTAATGAATAATACAAGTAGTTAAAAATTTAAATTTAAAAATATCTAAACAGATAAGTATTTTTAGACTAATTCGACCACACCTGCTCACTTTCTCTTACACAACAAAGTTCTTTTTGTGTATAATCTTTTACCAAAGAATTATACAAGGTATAGAAACTCATAATCCTAGAAAAATCAGGTATTTATAAATTATAAATTGCAAATTTATAAATTACAAATACCGTTCAAGCAAACATCCGGCTCGAAGGACCAAATGTTTTCTAATATGCAAGTTTTTGGTAATTTATCATGCGAAATGGTCAAATAATTAATTGTTAAATAGCATTTTGCAACATGTTCCGTGGCTCGGAAACTGCTGCAAAATGAGATTAATGAGTTTTATTATTCACCCGGGCAGTAAAAGATGTTCGAAGACGTTTGATATTATTGTTAATTAATTGTCTTTGTTGACTGATTACAAGACGTGGCTCCTCCTCATTATGCTGGTCCTGTGAGACAATGGTAAGGTGACAAATTTCCTGTGAAATTAATTGGAACGAAGGTGCTCAAGAATGGCTGGTAAGACCTCCGGATTTATTACTGCTTGATTTTTTCTACGGCGTTCTTTATTTTAAAATTTACATTTACAAAATTCCACCATATGTCAGAAGATAGTATCTCAGAGCTAGGATAACTTGAGAATGTAGACAGATTTCCTACGAAACATTTCGGAGTGTCCGGCGAGAATTCGAAAATAGGCTTCATTACTGTTGCCAAACAATGGAACACGTTTTGAATATTTAATAAAATAATGTTCGACATGCGTAGTGTGATATTATACAGGGTGCTTTTAAAATGTATGTCAACCACTTAACCACAAACTCAGCGCCTCAAAAGAGGTTGATTGAACCTAATTTGTCTCTATTCATAATCGCACCGCTATGAAGATACAGTGCTATACAATTAGAAATAAAAAACATATTCTTTAAATATTGTACAAATGGCTAGTGATATTTTTTCAATACTGGTACGCTGTGACATATGTCAATCATTTCTAAAATTTTATTTTAAAATATTTTTACTTTAAACTGTTATCCTCTGCGTACCAGTATTGAAAAAAACATCTGTAGCCGTTTGTACAATATTTAAAGAATATGTTTTTTTTTTATTTCCAACTTTAAAGGGCTGTATCTTCATGGGGATGCGATTTTGGATAGAGGTAAATTAGATTCAATCAACTTTTTTTAAGGTGCTGAATCTGTGGTTTAGTGATTGACATACTGTATAATAACACCCAGTATATAATATTTTTTTTAATTAAACTGACTATTTTCATTAACAAAATTGCGACGTTTTTATTAAAAAAAAAATGTGAAAAAGTACGTTGCCTGTCATAACTTTTTTGTTTTTCATCCCAAAAAAATCTGAAAGCCTAATTAACAGTTTTTCATTTTGATTATTAGCGTTTTTGTATGTGTCATAGTTTCTCAGATACTTAACATTTAAACTAAATACTTCGTCTTATAAACATTCGGATGACACCTTTAGACTTCCAGATCTCCGAAACCATTAACTCTACAAAAATTAGAAAAAAAATGAAATTCATCCTTAATTTACCCAGATAGCATTTATTATTCCACGAATGTACATTTTGCATTCCCAATGTTCTAATTGCATTCTGTACTTGCCATGTATGTTCCCTCAACATTCCCATATAAATAATATTTTCACATATACAATATGATTATACATACGATATAAATGGAATATACAGAAAAGTTTATGTTCACAGTCGCATATACTGTGTACACGTATCAGGGAACGTTCTTCGTATATGTGTTCATGTACATCGTATAAACATTCGTTAATGATTTTATCTGTATAATACAGAAATATTTGCATCGCCCGAGCGTCGTGTAGACAGTAATATCATCAAAAGTTCAGCACTTTTAACGCGAACGCTGATTGATTTTTGAACTAATAAAAATAAACCTGCATCACAACTGATGAGACAGCAATGCTAGTTTTATAGTACCTATCTACCTACCTACAAAAATAATTATGATATTTCCCTATCTATATGACTTGGTTTAAGTACATTTATAATCATCCCCTCCCTGTGCGGTGTATGACGTTTTATAAATTTTAAATCGTTTGTCAATATTGTATATATGAAATATGTTTTAAATTTTGAATCCAGACTTTAGATTTGTGATCGAATATTAAATAATAATGAATATGAAATATTAAATAATAATGAATGAAATATTAAATAATAATGAATAATAACCCTTTTTTAATTTATGTACTGTGTTCAATTAATTAGTAACTATCTCGGTAACTATCGGCTTTTCTTAAGCAGGTAGTTCAGACTTAGAATGGTTATTTAATTACATTTTATCTTTTATATTTAGATTTCCGTTTTCCATGTCATTACAATCCACTTGTAGAATATTTTAAATGCTCGCCATGGTCCTTAGGTTAGTGCGCATGCTCATAGTGTTACTATTAGCACACTACGTCACGCTTCTGCTGTCAAATGTCGATTTCAATTTGTGTTTTGTTTTTTGTTTTCCCGTGATTTATTATAATTATTCCAAGTATACATTAATTGCATTGCAGTAAGTATTTTACAATTGTATACAATATAACTACCACATAGTTTTGCTGTCATTTGCAGATATTTTATATTTAGACACTAAAGTTTAATGTGTATCCCTTTGTACATATTATACTAAGCATACCACCTATATTAGGTGGTATGCTTAGTAGTTATAATAATTACGGCGTTTGTAGGTATCGATTTTTGGAAAAAAAACTGAGGTGGTCTTTGTAATGGTCTCGATCCACGAAAAGGAAGCTTGGTGGTCACCATTCAAACGAAAACAATTCGACTGATCATTGAAAAACAGGAAAAAACCCCCCAGATGAAACGTGGACACTTTACGGGGTGTTTAAATCTTATTTTCAAGAAGGTAGGTTCGATCTATTTCAATATTAAGGAGCTTTTGTCAGGGGCGGTCCTTGCAAATTTTTCAGGTGGTGCGAGATCTTATTGTGCCCCCCCCCCCCCAATATGCAATCGCAATCGTGATTAGGCAGTACATAGATACATTTTTTACATCCAAATAAATTTTTTTTTTAGTCCGAAAACAGCGGGGGGGTAAAATTCGAAAGAATTCTTTGAAAAGCGAGGGGTGAAATCCGAAAAAACAATTTTTTTTAGTTCGAATAAATTTTTGAAGAAAGGGGAGAAATCCCAAAAAAAACAAGCATACGTCAAATTTACATCGTAAATTAATTAAAAACTGAAACAAATGAATATAGATCGTTTCACGGAAATGAAAGTTGTAAGGTTAAGTGATATTAAGGTGCTTGGGTTTTATTTTTTACGCAGACGAACTATCACTGCATTTTCGGCGCCCCCCCCCCCCCCCCCAAGAAGGCGCCCGGTGCGGCCGCACCGCTCGCACCGCCCTAGGGCCGCCCCTGGCTTTTGTTTATTTAAATAACAACCATTGGATTTGATTACAACATACGAGTTGTGATAGGTATTTATTTGTAGTCATTTGCTTTATACCTATTTCAGAGGATTATAGAAGAGCTGCAATTAATTGAAAAGGGCAGAGATCACATCTGATGTACAGAGTGAACAAAAACAAATCAAAGGACTATGTACAAAAAGCACGTTGTTCCTCCCGTCAGATGAACATAATGATATCGAAGAACATATTGGAAGCCGTCGACTTCCCAAGAAATTTTGTCCTTACTAGAAGTTGAAAGAAGATATGTTGTTCTTTTAATAACTCTGGTAGGCATTTAAAATCAAGTACCTAAAATTTTGAATGTTCACTTGAACGAATTTCATATGAAAAAGAAAAATTAATAAAAGCCACACTTCGATTTAGGTGTAAAAACTTAAGTATTGTGGATATTTATTGTCAGCAAATGTGGCAATGAAGTGTTTATGCCTAAATCGATGTGTGGTTTTTATTAACTTTTTTTTTTCATCTAAAATTCATTCAAGTGAACGTTCGAAACTTCAGGTACATTTAAAATCACAAGCATAAATATTTCCGAATTCCAAAAAAATATCTATGTTTTGTAGGTAAAGGACACCGCACAAAACAAATGAAAAAGAGGGCACAGTCAAATGGGCTGAAAATGGCCAGTTTGAAAGGTCAAAGATCAGGAATATCAGTACTCACTAATGTCATAGTTGAGAGTATTATGTGACAACGAGTTGTTTAATGTTGTTATTCATATTTATAAGACCGGAAATGCCGCAGGTTTCATGAATGAGGTGGTGATTTTCTTAAGGTCCTATGCTTACTTTAAAGTGAGGGTATGCGTGTGTGTGTGTGTGTGTGTAGTGGGGGGGGGGGGGTTAGCGTGCGTGAGAGAGTGAAAGTGTGTTCCTATCAAAGAGTTCTATAAATAGAGGATACAAGCTGCATAAGCGTAATGTATAAGCAGTGGACAGCGCGCAAACGGTGTGAGCATTCTCATCCTTCTCACACAGTTCGTTCTCTCTTTGTCACACAGTACATGAGGGGCTGTGTTGCTTTGTAAAACAGAGTGGAGAGCAAAGGAGAGGGTACGAGGTGTGCGACAAGGACAAGGATGCTCGCGCCGTCCAGCAAATCAACGGCTTGTCTCCTCTAGTCAGAACTCTTTGGTTCATATGTGCAAACACATTAGAATAACAACGTTAAACAAATCCTCGTCATAATATGATACTCTCAACTATGACAGCGGGTACCGATAATCCTGATCTTTGACCTTTCATATCTCAAAAACTGCCGATTTTCAGATATTGTGCCCATGAAAACTTTTGATCAGGATATTATGAAGTACAACATACTACATTTTCAGCCCATTTGACTTTACCTTCTTTTCCATTTATTTTGTACCTGCCGTGTCCTTTATGATAATATCAATTTGTTTAATTTATGTTTGATCAGTTTTATTTTTTCTGGAAGATCTTTGTAAGATGTTTTTATATTTTTCAACTTTATCATGGCCAGTTTTTAAGAAGTACCTATTCAAATATAATACAATGTATTTTCTTTTGTATTTGGACTAGCACGTGTATCTCCTCTTCTAGACAGGAAGGAAATACCTTCTTCTAAAAATTGGAAAAGCCAAAAGAAAGTATTCAGCCAATAGGATCAGTCACAGATGATGTGTTGAGAATGAAAAGTGAAGTTTCGCAATTACAAGTATCACCATCGGCAACACCTGGACACTTGGTTTTGAAAATGTAAGCCCTCCAATTTTTACTATCTTTGACTTACTGACAAAAAATTCGTTATAGTAAAATATGACAGTTCATAAGTTGCAAAGAAAATTTTTTTGTTAAAAAAAAATCTCAATTGAAATGTGTGTCACAATTGTTTTCTATTATTGCAATTCATTTTTGTAACAAAAAAATAAAAATATATTTAAAGTAACACAACTGTTTTATTTATACCTCTTCCTATTTTATGATTTACGATGCATACTTAATTGTTACAACAATGCAAAGTAATTAATAAAATAAAATCATGTTTTGTTCTTAGCAATTTAAAACACGATTTGAAATAGATAAAACTTTAAGGTAATGTAATATGATGATTAGATTTTTTCATAAATAACACGTTAAATATGATTTTTAAGCTGAAGTTTTAGAGTGATAAATGTTTGATCCATTTTAAAATGGTTTTTAACAGATCTTATTAACGTAAAACTATTTTTTTTTTACATATATTCTTGGACCTTTGTAAAGTATTGTTATAGCAAATATAGTTTTGTTTAAGTTTATTTAGCATTTGTGTGCTTCATTCAATAAAATTTGACTTTAGTTGAAAACTAATGGTAAAAACAAATTTTCTGTGCATGTATTCCACATTTACTTACATAATATTCTTCACAAGGAATGGGAAATGTGTAAAATTAGAATAAGTACCCAATAATTGACTGTAACAATTAAACTTTAAAATTATATATTGGATATATTATATGCAAGTACTTCACTCATATCATGTATTCTCTTGAGTTTTTTTTTTATAATAATTTATTATTTGCTGTAATCATAGATGACTCTCTGCGCCATACTGAACATATTCAGAATGAAGCAGCGACTCATCAATGATTACAATAAGTAATAAATTATTATAATAATTAAACTCTGAAGAAAATACATGGCATGAGTGAAGTACTTATAGCTGCCACTGATACATAATGTTCATTCCTACAATATACATGCATCATAGATTTATGATCCATGTGTAACATACCAGGCACCTACGGTTTAATTCCTACGAAGGTAGTACTCATATACAGTGAACATGCAGTGTATATTGTGAATGTAGGATGGACCTTTCTCCTATATACCTCATGTATCTATCAGTATATCAATATACGTTTCTGGTTCATATCAAGTTCCGTTTTGGTCTATGGGTATGTTGTAGGAATCTTACTCATATATCGAGAGGCGGTCATCTGTACGTCTCTCTGACATTCAGATTATCTACATGGAATACAAAATGAATATTCATTCTTAGTTCCATGGTACATAAAGTACTTTCCGAGCACATGCTCCGAATGTAAAAATGCTACCTTTCGAGTTATTTGACGAAAACTTATGAAATACCGCTTTTTCAAGCTAAAATCCTAAATTTTCTAGTAGTTATAACTTAAATCTATCATAATTTATATGAAAAGTTGCATAGAACCTTTTCTTCTTAAAATTTAATTCTTGCTCAGCTCAATGTTTTTGTTTTTTTTTAAGTGCGGTGGCATCCACCCCCTATAAATTGGCAAGCCCTCGCAAAATATAGAAACTTCTTTTTTTATGCATTTACTATTAAGCTGCCAAAAATGAACGAGATCTAATTCATATGACATTATTCCGAAGTTAAAATCTCTAGTATTACGGTTAATTATTGTTATAAAATAAAATTTAAACCATCAAACACACCAAATTAAAGATAATTTTGTCAGAAACAACTTTTATTTGAACAATTTTTTTGTAAATCCCATATTTCCTGAGAAAATAGAGAAAAATCGATTTTTTAATTACTCCCCTAGAGGTTTCAGCGGATCCGTAAAACTTTTTTGTTTCGTGAACTTTGGCCTATTTTGAACCTATAACCAAAGTTTAAGGTCTGCACAAATTTTTTCCGAGTTAAAGTAAAGTTTTCCTGTACTATAATATGTTGGGTAGCTAGTTGTGAACTGAAATGAAAAGACTGTATGCCACATATATGCAACCATACATACGTCTCGAATATATGTATATTGTATACTTCAGTTGTTCGCAAACCAATAATTATAATTCACATAAATAATTATATTATGATTATACTTGCATAATAGTGGAAGACCAGACCCTCTGAATTCGACACCCTCTATACAACTCGCGAACACCCACCTAAAAAATAGGTAATCTGATGTAAAATAACCTGCTAAACTTGATTTTTGAATTCGCCCATTGATTTGAGATTGCCAAAATGACCAAATTGGCAATTTTCTAAAAAAAATAAAAATTATGTGTTATTTTTTGTTTTTCATATAACACGTCATATATTTTTTATTTTACTTCAGAATTTTTTAATTTTTTTACATAATAATCTCTAACTATTCTTTGATATGTTGAAAGTAAAAAACTTTACCTAAAAAATAATTAGTTGGCAAAAAAAAATAACAACTTTTCTTTGACGCAAAATCTTTAAAATTTGCAGAGTAAAATGTCCGATCGAGGTATCTTTTTTATTTTTAAAGTTAGGTGCCTACTATAATCGAAGAAAATGTTCCGAATGAACTAAATAAAATCTTTTATAAGAAGTTTTTTTTGAAATTTTGCTCCCTTATCGAAATATTCATTGATTGTTTCAGCGTCCGAACGAATGCGCGCTACTATGAATCGGCCGCAATCGCATCTAGAGCTAAACGGAGACACGTGCCGGGTGATTATTATTTTCCAATGTTAAGTTGAAAGTGGTTTTTGTCTCAGTCCTTATATTTAGTGCGTTATAAACACATAGTTTGGCATAATAAATTATAATTACTCGGATAGGAAATCAAAGGAAACAAGCTAAAAACGTACTCTTCGCCTGTTCACTGGATTTTTATATAATAATTATTGTTATACATTCAATAGAATACTTTTCGCAGTTTTTTGTAAATAATGTTACTTTTAGACATTTTTAATTTTATAGTACGATCTTAGTTGGTAAAAGACTTGGTAAAAAAACTATACCAAACCCCATTTGGGTTTCGATTCCGAGTCAAAAGAACTACACCACCACCTTACACGTGAAAGAATGTAAATTTTTACATTATAAGACACGAGCTAAAATCATATTTTCACGGTTGTATATTACATTATGAAATGTATATTTGTAAAATATATAAATATTTAGATATTAAAATGAAATATTTCACCAGATTTCTATTCAATTACAAAAACATAAAAATTAAATTTTTTTTTTTAAATTTAAATCATTAAGTAATAACATTTTTATTTATCGATCGATTTTGTTCAAATAGGGTTCTTCCTCTAGCTAACACTAATTTACTGTCCAAATTTCAGTACAATCGGAATTTTCTTTCTTCAGTTATCGTGTATTACAAGAAACGTGACGGACGAACAGACAGACGGACAGACGGACATTTTCAAAGTTGTTCAGAATTCGTTCACTAACACAATGGTATGAAAATTTTTTGTCTGCGAGCGATATTTACGGTTTTAGAAATGTACCGATCAAATGCAAAATCCGATGACATTTCTGTGGCTCTAAAACAATATTTAGAACAGAAAAATTTATTTTTATCACTAAATCCAGTTTACCATGCACAATGTAGAAGATCGTATACCCGAACTGATTATAAAAGAAAATCAGAAATTGTAAATCCTAGTAGGTACCGAGAATACAAGTAAAAAGGGCATTTCTGCAATGTGCTACCCTATTTACAAGACAGCCTACCAAATTAAGCCCAGAATTCCAAATGTTTTAGATTTTGGATGGTACCTAAAGGAGGAAATCTTATTTCCAAAGATGATTTCAAAAAGCCCAAAACCCAATTTTATTGAGTTAACTCCATTTTGTAAATGTAAATTATATAACTGTACTACAAGCTGCAAATGTAGCAAAGCAAACGTACAATGTAACATAAGTTGTTTATGCGATGGAAAATGTAGGGCAATCTTTAGTACCCACTTGCTGTTATAAATTAATGAAAATATATTTTTTAATGTGTATGTTTCGAGATTATCTACATAATTTTATAACATTTAATTGCAAATAGAAACTAAATAATCCGTAGACCCACTTGATCGCTTAAACGACACCACAGATGGGCGACGTTAACAGAAGTTATGTTTTAAATTAATGCGGACGAGTTGCGCGGCCGCATTCAACAGCGTCATCTCGTTACATGAGCCGAATTTCAAAAAAATCTCTTAATAAAAAAGTTTGTTTAAAGTATATGGAACATTTTTCTCGTTTATACTATAACTCTCTCTTAAAAAATAAAAAAGTTACCTCGATCGGGTATTTTTCAATGCAAATTTTAAAAAACCGCGACAATAGAGGGTAACTATATTTTTTTAGGCTCTATATTATTAGTTACACTATATTCTTTGCCGTCAGCCTGTCCAAGAATATTGGAGGGATAATGTGTAAAATATTGGTCTAAATCGGAATTAAAATAAAAAAGATATGATGTGTTATGTGCAAAACAAAAATTAACACATAATTTTAAAATTTTTCAAAAAATTTGCGAATTGACCGATTTGGCAATCTCAAATTAACGGGCGAACTCAAAAATCAAATCCAGAAGGTCATTTTACATAATATCATCTGTTTTTTAGGTGGGTGTTCGCGAGTTGTATAGACTACTTTTAAAATGCTTCCTACAGATTGGCTGCTCTCCGACTATAATCAGAACATACTTCACAATTTAGTAAGTTGTAAAAAATACTGAACATTATTTTTTCATTATTCATTTTAAATCTAGGTGCTTAAAGTAAGAATTAAGAAATGTCAGTCCAATAAAATATGGGTTTCTTAAACAAAATTAAATATAGCTTCAATAATAACTTACCTATCGACTTAGATACAATTTTGGAAAAATATGTCACTTATGGATGTTAAGAACTACAAAATTTCAAGTCAATGGGTTTGTTTAAACAGCGAAAAGCCATAAATTGTTTAAAACTTTGCGGTTTCATAAAATGATGCCATTAAGTCGTAAAGAACCTTTTTTAAAAAAAAAATAGGTTTTTAAAGGTACTTTGACTGGTTTAAACGAAATATTTTTTTCTTCATTTTAGTCATTTTTTTACAATTAAATTAAACGCAAAAATGCGTTATCTCGGTTTCTAATTAACATTCGAGGACATTTATTTTTCTGAATTGTAAGACCGATACCTTGTTTTTTTAAAATCATGTAGGCTATACAGTTGTTAAGAAAAAACGAATTTCGTGTTAGGTAAAGTACCTTTTCTGTAAAAGATGCAGCAAAATGCCGTTAAGGAAAGTTATTCAGATTAAAAAGACCATAGTCCTCTGCAAAATTTCGAGAACATACGCCTACTTTGATGATTTTGATTTTTTCAATATAATTGCATTTTACGAAAAAAAAAATTTTTTTTTACTAAAGTGTTTACTCCATTATGTGCTAGATCAAACACGTTAGTAAACTGGCATGATATATATATATTTTTTTCGTAAAATGCAATTATATCGAAAAAATCAGGATCATCAAAGTAGGCGTATGTTCTTGAAATTTTGTAGAAGACTATGACTTTTTAATCTGAATAACTTTCCTTAACGGAATTTTGCTATATCTTTTACAGAAAAGGTACTTTACCTAACATGAAATTCATTTTTGCTTAACTGTCATGGCCTACATGATTTTAAAAAAATAGAAGTACACCCAAAATTACTTTTTAGATAAGCAGGGGTAAACCTCCAAATATGAAAAAAAAATTCGAAAATTTTTTGTCCATTTCACCCTTTCGGGCCTTGTTTTTGGCCGTTTAGGGGGTGGGGTCAACTGGAAAAAAGTTTAAACCACCGCCATCGTATTCAGCATCCTCGAAAACGGAGGGTGACGCAGGTTTAGTCGGTATGAGACGGCGTATACGCGTTATCCCATGTGGGGGGAGGTTTAACTCCTCGGAAAGAGTTTAAACCACCGCCATCGTGTTCAGCATCCTCGAAAATGGGGGGAGACACAGTCTCCTTAAGTTATAAATTAGTGACACTTTTCGAGGTTTTTTCCGACTCACAGAAGCCACTAGACCCCGCACTATTAGCATTGGAAAAATAATTTCGGTGGAATTTTGTTCAAACTGGGAAAAGTTAGTTTTAGATAGATTTACCCTTCAAGGACTTCCGAACAAAAAATGTCATATGAAGAAAATGATTTAATGCCTTCCCTGCAGAATCATAGTGACTGGAAGTTAAAAATCTATGAAAAAATTTAAAAAATTAAAAACCATTTATACATTAAATCAATTTTTTCATATGACATTTTTGTTCGTAAGCCCTTGAACTATCTATTCCCAAAGTTTGAAGAAAATTCCACCGAAATGATTTTTTCAATGCTAATGGTCAGTCAAATAGAGCTCATCGAGCACTATATCTAAAAAAAAAAAAAAAAAATTGGAAATAATCGGGCAACGCGTTCCAAAATAACGGGGTGTTGCGGTATTAAATAACACACACTATATTCTGTGTTGTAACAGATAATGTGCGTGCAATGGATGTCCTTTTGTAATGTTCAAATGTTGAAGTTTTACGGACCTTCAGTGGACTTACCAAAATGTTCTAAGCTGCAGAAGGATTACAAATTGATGTGAGCAAAAAAAATAGACAACTATTTTTTTCTAATGTAAGTTGTATATATAATGAGTAGCACTTTTATTTTATTTTTTATTGTAATGCTGTAGTTATTGCTATAGCAAACGATGGGTGGTCAATGAGACAAGTTACACTGCGTTATAACATTAACAAAAATTTGGTGTTTAACATTGTAAAAAAGTGGAGAATAAACGGCACAGTAAGTATAAATCCTGAATCAGGGAACAAAGGATATCCAACTTAACAAGAAACTAACTATTAATCCCAAGGAACAATTTTAGTTTCTTAAATGTATACAAGGGTGCTATAAAACTATTTATAAAATGCCTTGAAAAATCTATTTTGCTGTAACAATATCCTTAATACCATCATAAAGCGACTTGTAGACTAAAAGGGCCCACCCTTATGAAGGTTGTTAAGGCCTTTTTTAAATTCCATCATAAAACTCCTTAGTGAGGCATAGTGCTGCTCTTGAAAACCTTGTTCGGGCCGTTTTAAAACCTTTCTTAAAACCTATTTTAAAGCTGTCAGAAGCTTTCCCAAGGAACAATTTAAAAGCCATTTTGACTTGAGGAGGTTTTAAGAAAGGTTTGTCAGGGTTAGGAAATAGTCATGTGCATTATTGATGTTGTAGTTAAGGCCTTTTAGGCTTCAAGTATACTTGCTCTTAATAGTAAGTTTTAAAGCATTCTGTAAGACCTAATTATAAAGCTAATTTGCTTCTAGGATAATATGTATTTGTAATGGATTTATCATAACCTACATAAAACTCTCCATAAAGCTAATTAGTTTTATGAACGTCTTAAATTCCATTTAGATTTAAAGAGGCTTTAAATTATTCTTTATGGTTTTTAACATATTTGTAATAAATGCATTTTAAATCCTTTTTAAAACTAGACATTTTCAATGCCTATTAGTACTTATTAAAGGCCATTACAAAACTAAACTAAGGAGTTTTATGATGGAATTTAAAAAGGCCTTAACAACCTTCATAAGGGTGGGCCCTTTTAGTCTATAAGTCGCTTTATGATGGTATTAAGGATATTGTTACAGCAAAATAGATTTTTCAAAGCATTTTATAAATAGTTTTATAGCACCCTTGTATACATTTAAGAAACTAAAATTGTTCCTTGGGTTTCTATTAGCTTCCTGCATTTCTAGAAAACACCTAGAAGGCTACCTTAAAACTGGTTTTTAAAACCATATTAGAACTGAGAAGTTATAAGAATGCCCACGAAGGAATCCAAATAATTTTATTTATTTATTTTTTTTTTAACTATTTAACGTCGGCCTATTTCCGCTACCAGGGCCTATCACCGACGCCAGGAGACGAGCTACCCCCAACCTGGAAATTTTGCCGAACCTCTTCCCTTAAGAAGAGTAGCCTAACATTTAATAGACAAGGGACCTGCCTGCTTTACATCCCCTCCGAAGGATGGCATATCCACTACGTAATCCTCGTCTGAAATTACGTAACTTCCGAGTATACACTGATATACAAGCCTCTAGAAGGTGGGGCGAGAACGCTGTATTTCCCAAGATAGGTGGGTCGCCCATCCAAGTACTAACCGCGCTCGACGTTGCTTCAACGGAATATCGACTGATATTCACATTGAAGTCGCCTCTACGCTAGCCCCAAAAAATAATTTTATTATTGCATTTATTTTTTCTAAACTGATTTAAGCGAACACACCATCAGACTTATTGAAGATAAAATGGAATTTGAAATGTATAAAGCGTAGAGCACTATAACCTCTCTAAGGCCGATTTCAAAGGTAATAAAAAGCCATCAGGTATGACAAAAAAAATTAAAACCAACGGCAGTTTATCGTTAAAATTACATAAGGCCCAAAAAAACAAGAGCCCCTCAGAAATAATAATGATTTTAATATCCATACAAAATTTGCATAGACACACGTAATCAGAAAATTTAAAAAAGTGGGCTGCTTCTCGGTTCCCAAGGTAATTTTCAGTCGTTTCTTATAATTCTATCTTAATTTGCTAACGAAAAAGTGATAATTATTGATAATTATAATTGTGAGATTGACCTTGAATATTTTTATATAACAAGAAAAACATGGCCGGCCAACTAAAAACCTAATTGTCATTTTACAGTCCTCTCCAGTGTTGCCAGGTCTAGTGAAATTTCACTAGATCTGGTGTTTTTTTTAAATCTAGTGATTTAGTGAAAACTTTTATGAAAATGCCCATTTTTAATGATTTTTTAATCATCCAATTTATTGTCCTCTACTGATAGGTAGACAAACATTAAATTCGAGTTGCGATCCATTTAATACAGAACTGTTCACGTTAATCGCTACTACGGTCAGTAAATTCTACGGTTACCTCGATCAGCAGCTCTTAGACGAGAGAGACGCGCGGAGCGGGGAATCGAATGAAAGAGACAGACATATCTGATTTCCGTGCAAAAGACACAGGCAAAGATGCCTGTAGTGTCTACAGCTGACGTAGGCTGTAGACCCTAACAGAATATCTTTCATTTGTTTCCCCGCTCCGCGCGTCTCTCTCGTCTAAAAGCTGCTAATTGAGGTAACCGTATAGTTTATTGATCGTGAATCGCTACAATCGAATAGCCTGCCCTCTAGCGTCTCGTAGACAAACAGTACTTTCTAGTTACAAACCATTTAATACAATACAGAGTACGAAGTCTGGCAACGAAATAATCAGATAGAGGACGCTTAAAGTTATGCTGTGCTCAGAGAGCTCAAGAAAATTACGAGTCCTACAGACACTGCAACTTTTGAAAATTAAAGATGAGAGCTTTAATTTCAAATCTAGTGAAATTTTAGTAAGATTTAGTAACTTTTTAAAGCGTCGCCTGATAACTTTTAAAATTTTGATCTGGCAACACTGGTCTTCTCATTAAACTATATATTCTAATAATGGTAATGACCTAGAACATTTACTCTAAATGAAGCCCTTTTAGTCTTTTTGTATACTATCACAAATAATCCCTTCCTTACAAAAATGCAAATGCACTTGGCGAAGATCACATGGACTTGATAAAAGCTTTAATAAAACGTTTGGGACGTTGACATTTGATACAAAAAACTTAAAACTTAACCTCAAAATAATTTGTATGTGTGTGTGTTTTAACAGTCCTTTTAAAATGGCCACTCTTTTTTATTTTCTTCCACCTTTCCAAAAAAGACTTAATTACACATCAGTAAGTCGTGAAATGCTTTTAATTAACACACACACACATGCATCAACGACACTTCAGGCAGACATATTGTTTATTATTTTTATAATAAATGTTTTATTGAGGTTTTGGAAAGTGTTTTGTGGAATTAAAATTTGCCTTTTAGATTTATAGAGGCTTTTTTTTCTTCATAACGGTTTCATCACAACATTTATCAAGGATGTTTTAAGAGTCTAGTTTTGTAATGGCCTTTAATAAGTACTAATAGGCATTGAAAATGTCTAGTTTTAAAAAGGATTTAAAATGCATTTATTGCAAATATGTTAAAATCATAAAGAATAATTTAAAGCCTCTTTAAATTTAAATGGAATTTAAGACGTTCATAAAACTAATTAGCTTTATGGAGAGTTTTATGTAGGTTATGATAAATCCATTACCAATACATATTATCCTAGAAGAAAATTAGCTTTATAATTAGGTCTTACAGAATACTTTAAAACTTACCATTAAGAGCAAGTATACTTGAAGCCTAAAAGGCCTTAACTACAACATCAATGAAGCACATGACTATTTCCTAACCCTGACAAACCTTTCTTAAAACCTCCTCAAGTCCAAATGACTTTTAAATTGTTCCTTGGGATATTTCGTTATTGAACCATTTCTATTTATAACTTCTATAAGTCTGTTTGGCATAGAGTTAAATAGCCTTATACAATAATCATCAGTAATAATATTTTCCCATGCATTATTTATTATTTCCAGTAATTCTTGTGCATTCCGTGGTCTCACATTTAGTTTTTGGATACTTCTTACGAGTAATCCCCATACGTCTTCCATAGGGTTAAGATCTGGACTATGACTGGGCCAGTTAAGAACATTATCTTGAAACCAGTTAGTTACGGTATGAGCAGTATGAACGGAACAATTCTGTTGAAATATGAATTCATTATTAGGAAATAATTGTGACACAGAAGGGAGCATAATATTGTCTAAAATCCTAATGCACAAAACACCAGGACCACGTGCAGATATCCAAGCCCACATATTAATGGAAAATCTGCCACTTTTGTCGTTGTTAGGTATATATTTCTCATCGAATCGAGTATTCGGAGGTCGGTAAATACGAATACGACTGTTGTGTGTTGATTGGAAAGTTTTTTCGTCTGTAAAAACTACATTGTTCCAAAAATTTACATCATGCACTAAAAATTCTAGTCGAGCTTCTTTATGCTCAGCTTTAAGTAAGTATTTCTGTGCTGCTGGATCACACCATAGCTCCGATTCTCTTACTCGCCAGCGACCACACTACTCGATCCAGGAAAATTCGTTTCTTCAGCAGCCTGAATAACTGAGTAAAATGGATTTTCTACTAATGTATGTATGTATTGCAAATCTTGTTGATGAGTTGATATCCTCCGTCGCCCTGATCCAGGATTTCTACTAATCGTACCGTTTATTCTCCACTTTTTTAAAATGTTATACACCGAATTTTTGTTAATATTATAACGCAGTGCAATTTGTCTCATTAACAATCCATCTTCTGCTTTAGCAATAATTATAGCTTTAACTAAATCGCTTATATGGGGCATATTAGTTTTTGCACACTTCCAATGAATTTCGACAAATAACTGACAATGTCACAAAAATTAAAGTTAGATGTACACAACTAGATTTTAGCAAAAATACGTTAAAAGATATGTCCCATTTTTTTGCGCACGATGTCCGTTGTACATCCAAAATAGGCACATGAACGCAAGTATGAATTTTGGATAAAAAAAACCGACGTCCATTGGACATAGCGTGCTATGTAGGAACTTACCCTTTGCAACTCTCGCTTCGCCTCCACAAGTTTACATCTAGCATCATCCTGTTTCTTCTCAATCATCTTCTTGTAGTTGTCGAGCAGTTCGTCCAACTCCTGTTCCTCCTTCTTCCTTTGCTCCTCTAGTTCTGCCAGATTTTTCCGATAAAGGGCCGTTTCTTTCTTGGCTAGGGTTGTAAAATCTTTCACGGCTTGCCGTTCTCTTTCAATTTCAATTTCAGCTAATTGGGTAAAGGCATCGTTCAGTGCATCTTCTTCTTTCTTCCTTTGGGCCAAAAACCTGTCTTGGGCTGCGATTTGCTCTCTCAGCTCTCTCTCGGTTAGGTCTCTCTTCCTTCGCTTAGCATCCAACGCTGAAATGGAACAAAATTGATGGTTGTTAAACTTAATAATTATAATTAAGGTGAAACTATACTCTATTTGGTAAATAGAAAGAGTAACTAGAGGAAGCATTATACTCTTCGCCGATTTACTGAGCTTTTTATATAATTGTTACACATTCTATAGGATACTCTTCGCATTTTTCTTGTAAATAATGTTAGTTTTTGGACATTCTAAATTTTGTGATACCAACTTTGTTGTGAAAAAAAATATATGAAAAAAAAATCACAGTGTGAGGGATCGAACCCGGGACCCTTGGATTGCAAGCAAGCAAGCAAGAACAAATTTATTTTAAATTAAGAATACATATTGTCCTCCCCGCGCACTCATCCGGAGCCAGCCATACATCCATGGTGCGAATCGCCATGGTAATTGATTGACTGGACGGAGCGAGGCCGGATTGGATAAAAATAAAATGAAAATATAAACACAATCTCCTTTCGCAGGATAGGCGAATTAAAAAGTGCATAAGGTAAAACATGTAAAAAATAAACTTAAAATAATTGATATATACAATACAAAAGAGGCTGGTGTAAATAAAATATCAGATATATATGGCTGGTCTTCACGGGAAAATTACTAACCAAAAAACCCGTTCTAAGCAATGCAGTCAAAGCGAACGGTAATGCAAGACCGCGTAATTTATGGTTTCAAATATTTGGTTTTCTAAGGATTTTGATATTCAAAAATAAATTGTGATTGGGAAGAGATAATTTAGAGAGACAAAACAAACAAAAACAACAAAGAAAAACAAAGAAACGAGTAGAAAAGAGTTAAAGATCAGAAATTATGTTTGAGAGTTTTTATAGATAGATAGAGAAAGGCGGTGTGGCTAGATATGTTGCCGAAAGATGGGCAACGCCTGGTATGGTAATTTGTGTTTTATGCGAAAAGGTGCATTATGCTCTCTGATTCGCGTAATGTTGTTTGTTAGCGGGCTATCACCAAGTTTGAATTGATAGAATTTTTCCGATGTAACTTTGATGTAGTCCGCTACTGGTATTATGTCATGACAACGTGCGTAGAGGTCTCTTAAGGAGATGTATCGTGAAGAATTTGATTGCGAGACGGAACTCTTGCCGCTACACCACCATTTCTTATTACTAAAATTGTTAATGAGTGTAATATATACCATTAGAAAATTTATTGTGATTATTAGGAAACACACATTAGTAAAATGTATTAAAAAAAAAAATAGTGATAGGAAATAACATTTCGCAAGGTTTCTATTTATTACAAACCATAAAAAAATGTAAAAAATATTTTTTTAAATTTTAAATTACTAATAACTTTTTTATTTACCAATCTATTTTGTTAAAAAATAGGGTTCTTCCTCTAGCTAACACTAAGTTACTCTCCAAATTTCAATACAATCGGATTTTTCTTTCTTGAGTTATCGTCCTTACAAGAAACGTGACGGACGGACAGGCGGACATTTTAAAAGTTGTTCAGAATTCGTTCACTAACATAACGATATAAAATTTTTTTCTCTACGAGCGATATTTACTGATTTAGAAATGTGCCGATCAAATACAATATACTCTTCGTTTTTGCGAAGAGTATAATAAATCACTCAAGTACAGCGACCGGCCATGGGCGGACTACTTTCTCTCTTAATATTCATAGAAATTATACCCAAAAATCAAAATAAATTCATTTTACATAAAATAAACGTACAGTACCTAACTGTCGTTTATTTTGGCAAAAAGGCCGAATCATTAAAAATTTGTTGATTTTTCATTTCAGTGGAAACAATTTTCATTGCTGAGTGAAAAAAAACTTGTGGATTTCCTCCTTGTGATAGTGTAATAGACCAAATTTTATAAAATATCGACCATATATAAAATATAATAAATTTCTCATAAAAAATATATTTTATAAAAGATTTTTGTCAAAGAACTTTTATAGTCTAATGCGGGCCTTAGACATAGCATGTAGACTAATCTTCAAAGCACTAGCTACTCGCTAAAATAATTTTGTTTATAAGTAATAAGAAAAAATATAAAATATCATCGGACAATAGCCGTGAAAGCCTGCATTCTACTGATAAGAAACATGTGCATTAAATTTAAACAATTACCTCTCCGACAGCGTTGACAGAAATCAGTGATATAAAATATGATATTAAATTAGCTACCAGATTTCTAGCTTGCGCATTTAAACGTTTTCCAGGCATAATGCATTAAATGAATTAATTGCGTTACGAGTAAACAATATGTGCGCCACTGACGATTCATACACGAGACTGATGCGCTTCTGAGTATAGTCCAGTCAATGAATGGTTTCTAGAGGGAAATGCTGAGATCACAATTTTTGACTAGAGGGCTGTATTTGGACTATTTAGGAGGTAAACATACCAAACCCCGTAGGAGGTGGGGGGGGGGGGGGATGCAGGGAGGATACGAAGAAGGTCCTGGTTTTTGATTTTTCGTTCATACTTCGAAAACGGTTAGCCCTAATCAAAAAGTCTATATGCAAAACTAAAGCTGACTAAATTTTCTACAATAATGTTTCTATTATTTTTTTTCGTATCTGCTATGGTTCAATAATGAATTGCATATCTTTTGACTTTATTATAAATTGAAAATAAATTTTAATAATCATTGTAGAAAAAAATTTCTTGTACAGATATCCATTTCACAACAGACTGAACCGAAATATCGAATAAAAAATGTCATTGCGTCTGTAAGTGTGTGTGCGCATGTATATCTATGTGTGCGTGTATACCGCTTCTTGTAAACACGATAACTTGTTATGCCTGCAGTACACTCTCGCCGAGACCTCTCGGCGAGACATTTACCAAGAGATGAGGAAGCACGAGGGCGACGTGTACACTCTCGCCGAGACCGCTCGGTGAATGTCTCTGTTTTTAGTAATGTGAATGAAAGACATGGATATTTTGCAATTAATTAATTTTATTTATTTGCTTTTATCATTATTGGAAAATATTATTTAGGTATTAAGCAAATCACAACTTACACACTTTTTTATTTATTACGAAATTACCTACTTTCTGTATTGCCCTAATCTGGGCACGCTAATATACTAATTAGGTAAATATTTAAAAACACTCATTATTGGATAATCAATCAAAACAACTACTCTTCTAGCTAATACTGACGAAGTATTGAATTACATGACATGATTCCTAGCATTTTAAAGAAAAAAATTATGTTGAAAATAATATTTTCTAATAATGACATGGACGTTGCTGAAATTGCCGCTGCTGCAGCTTATTGTGCGTTTGCATATTTTAATTATGTGCATATATACAAAAAATATAAAATTGAAAATCTTTAGAAACCAAGAAGATGGTGGATGAAAACAATTCATCGAAATAGTGAGTGTTGAAAATTTAAATGTGATTTTAATTATTATTATTTACCTCACTGTATAACAATGAAACATGCCTGAATTAATAAAGGGTGTAGCCGGTTAAGCATATGAAAAATACTGATAAAGGAAATTACATGAAATGGACATCAAAATATTCCCTTGACTATAAAAAAATATTTGTTACAATATTATTCCAGAAATCCAAATCGATAAAATTCTCAGAATATGTGAGTTATGAGGTGATCTTTGCAGAACGGCAATCAACCCCCTCATCTGTAGCCTAATAATCCAGCCAGACCATATTTTTAAAGAAAATTAATAAATTAATAAGCAAATTAGCCTTATAAATGCTTCTAAACTATGTATGATGTTTTAGGGCACCAGATTTTAGGTTTCTCAGGTTAAGTTTACTCAATTTTTCTCCAAGAAGTATGATTTCCAAACGTTTCTTTGTGTAATGTAGTACAAAAATTATGTTAACAATGCATCATCGGAATGACACAGAATAACTCTCGTCATCAGAACGACCTAATTACTAACAGTATAATAAACTTTCGAATTGATATGAACATAAATAAATGAAAACAAAATAGAACAAAATTGTAATGTTTAATACCTATTTAAAAAAATGAAATAAAACAAGAAGTTACAAAATCTACTACTTATTAAATATTTGGTTAAAAAGTGTGTCAATTTCATCGTTATTTAAAACTTTAAAATATTTTGATGAAATTGAAACCGGTGCGGTGCATCTTTTAATTTGCTCAAAATTCCAGTGCACTCCAGCTCCTGCCTATCTTCCTTATTGGGCCAAAAGAAAGTTTTATTGTTTCGGGCCATGAACGAAACAAGAATCTTGGTACCAATTTCTGTCTGTCTGTAATTAAGTCGTGCACAGAAGACACTGCACTATCACCCACTTTTTGTTCCGTGAATTTTGAATACCCTGTATATGAGTTAAGTTTGAAATAAAAGTCACTTTTCACGAGAGAAAATAAAATAGGTTTTTATTTTTGTTCACGTTCTCACAATACTTGATTTTTGTTGGATATAACTTAATTAGAGCGATTAGTTAATTAGTACGATTAATTAGAACGACTGGATAAGCACTAGAGTAAAAATTTGCCTTTGAGTTTTGTCGCGTTTCGACGTAATATTTTTTTCTGAATTCATCTGGAAGATCTTTATGGTCGATAATTTTCAAATTTTTTCGTCAATTAGGTACGTTGCAACAAATTTTTAATTAACAATTGCCCTTTTTGCAAAAATTCAGCTCCCCCAGACGAGAGCAAGTGAGAATATACTAGGTGCCCTCGGCCTCGCGGCTTGTGTTCCCTTTGACTCGTGGCCAAAAAACCGACACAAATCGGAGCGTTAACGAGGCGAGGCGAGGCGAAGCGAGGGCGCACGGGGCGATGCGAGCGTAGCAAGTACACTCTCGCCGAGGCGTTGCGAGGGCAGGCGAGTGCATTAACGAGACAAGGCGAGGGCGCACGGGGCGATGCGAGAGCAGCAAGTACACTCTCGCGCTCGCCTGCCCTCGCAACGCCTCGGCGAAAGTGTACTGCAGGCATTAGACTTAAAATATTTGATTACAATTTGGAACATATGTAAAACAGCATAATACAATAATCCCTATTGAAATTGGGCCATATCTATAATACATGGTGATAACCAGAGGCCTACAATTCTCACTTCATAATAATGTTATTAAAAATACCATGTTCCATATTTTAGGATAACACTGATATATCATCTAATTTAAATAAAGTTGGTTTGCCTAACATACATCCGGTATATTGCGGTTTAGAAATCTTATACATCTTCTTATTTTTGTATGCTTAGTAAAATTTTGCTCTGAAATTAAAATAAAACGTATTTTACGTATGAGAGTTTGTAGGCTTCTGGTTATCACCATGTATTACAGATATGGCCCAATTTCAATAGGGATTATGGTAATATACTGTTTTACATATGTTCCAAATTGAAATCAAATATTTTAAGTCTAACATAAGTTTATCGTTTTTACAAGAAACGGTATACACGCACACAGATATATATGCACACACATACTTACAGACGCAAAGACATTTTTTATTCGATATTTCAGTTCAGTCTGCTGTGAAGCGGATATCTGTACAAGAAATTTTTTTCCACAATGATTATTAAAATTTATTTTCAATTTATAATAAATTTATAATAAAGTTAGAATACAGTCGAAAGATATACAATTCATTGCTGAACCATAACAGATACGAAAAAAATTAATAGAAACATTATTGTAGAAAACTTAGTCAGCTTTAATTTTGCATATAGCCACTTTTTGATTAGGGCTAACCGTTTTCGAGATATGAGCGAAAAACCAAAAACCCCCCCTGCGTCCCACCCACTTCCTACGTTCGGGGACTTTTGGTATGTTTACCTCCTAATAGTCCAAACACAAGTCAAAAATTGGGTGATCTCGGCATTTCCCTCTAAACCTCCTTATTGAACGTTCATTGACTGGGCTAGTAGTCTAGACGTACGCGTTAGTCAAAGGTTACATTGGATGCGTAGTCGTACGAATTTTTACTTGTGCGTATTCGGATGAATAGTGATCTGACGATTGACTGGTTACACTGGATCGGTCTTTTGCATTTGCAACATGAACGACGATGATTTCTACGTGTTAGAAAATAGTGTTCTAAAGTATTTGATTTTAAAAAAGAAGAAAAATTATTGGGTTAATGATGTACACTTGACAAGAAATAAGGAAAGTGAATATGTGATGCTGTACAGTGAATTAAGTGAGCAACTTCTTCCCACAGTTTTTTCACTATATTTCTATTGTGATACTCCTTACATGCTTGATCCCATAATGGATTATTACTTTGGACACATATAATTAATTTTTCAACATCCATTTTATTTCAGAATTTAAGAAGAAGCACACGCATCAACACGCATGAAAAAGAACAAACTGTTTTGTTTGGCTTTGATTAACGGACGATATCGTACGTGCGCGTCAGATTAACCCGCTATCAATGTAACCATAAGCGTTCAAATCCATGTATTTGTTTTTAACTCCGTACACGTCCAAATATACACGAGTGAAAAGCCGTACGACTACGCATCCAATGTAACCTTACACTTAGAACTACAGCAAGTACACACTGGACGTTTTGGAGCGCGCGCTTTAGCAACGCCCGTTTTAAGAACCAAGGTGGCCTGCGAAGGTGTACACATTCATTCGCGCGCTTCTGGTCAAGCGCCCGTTAGACGCGCGTTCTCAGATTATGGTTTGAACGCGCGTTAGCCGCGCGCTTCCAGATGCATACGCCGCCATTGTGTTGTACATTTGATTGCCCGCTTTCGTATCGAGTGAACGCACACCCTCTATTACAAAACGCTCATTGAACGCCTTGAGTCTCAAATCTAACGCGCAGGATAAGCATACGTAGGTCGTAGATTGTGCAAGACACACAGCTTTACCTCCATTTCTGGCAGTTCGATTGTAAGAAGTGAGACGCCAACATACAAACGATATGTTAGCGTCTCACTTGAGGTTTGATTACTTTTCTTCATTTTCAAATAGCTTTACAGTTTCTCTAATGTACAATAGATAGATAACAAACCTTCGATTTGTTCTTTCTTCAATTGTTCAGTCAGTTTGATCATCTCGATTCGATCTTCCTGGGCAACATGTTCAGCTT
Organism: Rutpela maculata; assembly: GCA_936432065.2. Taxonomy (NCBI): domain Eukaryota; kingdom Metazoa; phylum Arthropoda; class Insecta; order Coleoptera; family Cerambycidae; genus Rutpela; species Rutpela maculata. The sequence continues at coordinate 216,125,643 of OW386287.2, forward strand.
CTTCTTTCAATAATTGTTTTCCTCTTACTTGTTTATCCCAAGTTTCCAAGAGATCCATCTGTTTATATTTTTGTTCGAGAAGGTCTTGTTGTTCTCTATCCATCTTACCATAAAATAAAATAACTTAGTCTAAGCATTGTATTTGCATAATAAACATACATATTATATGAACTGAAAACTGTTGAAATATTCAAATCATATTGAGTTACTGATATAGTACGGGACATAAACTAAAAAAATTGGTGTAATATCTGGCTGGTTAAAACAGTCGTATAGGTAATAATGTTTACTTTATGAAAGAGAATTGTTTAAGTTTGGTAGTGTTTAATTGTAAGATAATATCACGCAGTTATCTGAAATGTATTTACCCATTTTTCTCTATTCTTATTGGGATGCTCTGCCACATGTATTCTTCTAAACAATGTCTGAAATCTACAAAATAATACAATTAACCAGTATTTTACTGGAAAATAACCTCTACGCCTGTGACTTTTACGTCAAAGGATCAGTTAGAGGGTGGTTTTGACAAATAATGAATAAGAACAAAAATATAAAAGTAAAACGTAAAAGTCACAGGCGTAGAGGTTATTTTCCAGTAAAATACTGGTTAATTGTATTATTTTGGAGATTTCAGACATTGTTTAGAAGAATACATGTGGCAGAGCATCCCAATAAGAATAGAGAAAAATTAAGAAAATGCCACAACCAACGTTTAGACAATATGTATTTACCCAAGTAACAATTCAAATGCCAACAAGTATTTATCGGGTTTTATCACAGATTTAAGAAGGTAAATAAACCGAACTGGGTTTTATTATTTCTTTTGTGCATACCAATTTATCTCCTGATAATATGTACTATAAAAAGGCCTTCAAGTTATCTTTAAAGCAATTTGTTAAACCTCTTTGCTTTTTAAGACCTATTAGTTTTATAGCCACTTATTTACTGCATTATTCGAAACCACAATAAACTCATTAAGTTTTATAGTGGATTTTAAATATTTTAAGTTTTGTGGTATACATCTATAAATCTTTAGGTTTTATGGAAGTTTTAAAATATGGTCTTTAAGTACTCCTTATGATCAAGCAATAAAACTAATAACTCTTAAGTAGTCTTAACCTTAATATATGTTATCATAAATACTATTTGCTTTTAACGATAATTGCTAAAGGTTCCTTAAAACCTAATAGTTTTTTGGTAGCTTTATTAAGCTACGTTAAAACATCTTGGTTTTTATAAAGCACTTATAAATTCCTTTGGTTCCCCCACTTACGCCTTTAAACTTTGAGAGAGGGGGCATATAACGCATAGTAAACGCCATTTTGTGATTGCTGATTCTAGTTTAAACCTATATACCTAATACACTCATCATGTAGGTATTCAAAGGATATTATAAGGAAACTGTTTAAAATCTACTCACTTGTAGTTTTTCACTTTTTCTTGCTCAATTAACGCTATAATCACAGAAATAACGAGAAATTAATGATCGCACAGCCAAAAACACTCGAAATTTATTTATTTATTTGTTTTTTTAGGTTATGTTATCTAAGCTAAGTACATTTGGATTAGAGATTGTTAGAGACAAATCTTAAGAGTTTTAAAGAAGACTAGTAAGGCTGGGTAAAGTCTTACAGGCTTTAAAATAGTAATAAAGTGGAGCAATTGGCATTTAACAAAACCTTTTGTTTTATAAAAATATTTCCTAAAGACAAAAACTCTTAATAGGGTATTCTAGTAAAATGAACGGTTTTATTAATTTTTCAGCCGTGTTTTTTTCAGTTAACTATGGCAGACATGTTTGAACAAAGTTGGGGTAACAGTGTTTAGTTATATTTGTCTTATTCTTACTGTTTATATTTAGCCTGCAACTATTTAAAATGTTAATAAGTCATATAAACTTTCCAAAATCATACTGAGTAAGCTAAAACTAGAGTTAATATTTTTTTTATTAATTGTAAATAATAATTAATAAGCTGACAAATAAAAGGCGCGTGATTTTTTAAAACGTTTTTTGATTATACTTTATCAATAAAGTGGTCTGCGTTGACAATTTTTTTATACTAGATTGTTTATAAATATCAGATTTTAAAACGTTAGCACATGCAGATATTTCAATCGAGGTAGACATATTTTATTACTTGGCGACATTTTCTGATTTAGACAGTTTAAGTGTTCTCAAAGCAGGCTTAAAATTTGATTGTAAGTACTAATAACGGTTTTAAGAAGATTTTATAAAAGGTTTTATGGTAGACTTAAAACATCTTGCAGATTTGGGTTCTGAAGTACTGTTGGTTTTATTGATAGTTTTAAGGAAGATATTCACAACCTTTATAAAAGGTCTTTTTTGGTTTTATGACGAATTTATTGCAGCTTTTAAGAGGTTATCTAGTATAAACCGTTTTACGATCAGTTTTATTATATAGACTTAATAACCACTTGTAGATTGTGATAAAACTTAAATTGTTACTTGAGTATGGCATACTTGTAAAACCATAAAGAATAATTTAAAGCCTTTTTAAATCTTAACGGAGTTTAAGATGATAATAAAACCATTCAGCCTTATGGAGAGTTTTATATAGATATGATAAACCCATTACAAATAATCCTAACAGCAAATTAGCTTTATTATTAAGTTTTACTGAATGCTTTAAAACTTACATTATAAGAGCAAATATACTTGAAGCCTAAAAGATCTTAATCAAAACATCAATAAAGCAATAGACTATTTTATAACTCTGACAAAACTTTCTTAAAACCTCCTGAAGACCAAACGATTTTTAAATTGTTTATTGGAATATTAGTAAAATATACAAATTATGTTAGAAAACAACATTCTATAGGGTTTCTATTCAATCATAAAACTTAAAAATTAAAAAAAAAAATTTAAAATTAAATACTTAATAACTAATAACTTTTTATTCACTGATCGATTTTGTTCAAAATCAGTTGGATTCTTCCCCTAGCTAACACTAATTTACTTTCCAAATTTCAATACAATCGGACTTTTCTTTCTTAAGTTATCGTGCTTACAAGAAACTTGACGGACGGACAGAATAGACGGACATTTTGAACGTTGTTCGAAATTCGTTTACTACCACAATATTATGAAATTGTTTCTCTTCGGGCGACATTTACTGTTTTAGAAACGTACTCTTCGTTTTCGTATTTGCGAAGAATATAATATCCTTAGCAACATTCTCTAGCAGTAATTTATTAATTTTACTTACTCTTGCCATTCTTTCCTTTGTGGCCAGTTGATACCACATTTTTTCTAATTCTCTCTCAGCCTCTCTTCTTGCCTCATTTTCTCTAATCTGTTGCAGCTGCGCGTGCTTCGTTTCAACCAAATGCTTCTTGTGTAAAGAGGGTCTTAAGTCGTGGCAGCGGTCTCTGAAAACGAAATAATAATTTGATTACTCGTTGTTGTTAAACCAACCAGTAATAGTCCATTGATATTAGAACTGAAATCGACGAATAGAGGAAATAAATTATGCGCTTTGGGGATTATACAAGCTAGAGATGGCTACTTTAAGGAACGAAAAAGTTCCCAATGCGCAAGGGGTAGGTTCATCCTCATAAACCACCCCCAACATGTTCCGACGCGGATTTTGGCATTTTTCTGCGAAATAGTTGATCCTAAAATATTTTTTACTGATTGATAATATTCTATTGTATTCTAATATACCAGGTGTTCCTTAATGCTGTGCTAATATTTCAGGGTGTGATTCCTTAGGTCATTTTATGAAGAAAAGTTCATATGAACATATGTCCGCCACGGCTTAATTTTTTGCTACAAGGTGTTGAATTTTTTTTTAATCGTTATTTTTTAATATCTCAGAGAGTACTTTAGATATTATTTTCAATTTTGGTATGTGTTAATAGGATATAAAACCACATATTTTAGTTAGAAGAATTATTTTATCGCCCCACCAGTGGCCTACAAACATGTCCTCTGATATTTTTTTACCAAAAAAGTGGTACGCCACTAACATTTTTCCATGTGGATATTTTTGCTGATTCAATTCTACATGAAAGCGGTGGTTTCGAGTGGGATAGGTCGCAATGAACGGTTGTGCATCTGAAACGCTCTCATTTAAAACACAAAAAATAAAATTTGATAAAGCTCAGGTGAATTGAAGCCCAAAAAATACCGAGTAAAATGATCACAACAATAGAACAAAGTTCAAATAGAATTAATATTTGAAAATAACTAATACAATACAGAGTATTTAGTGACAATCAGTGTGGTGCATCAAGTAACGAGCTTAAAGAAACGCGAATATAAACAGACGACCCGGGACCAAGGCGCAACAAATAGCAGGAATAAGAGTTAAGTACCTTTTCATTTCTAAATTCCTATTTATGTCTTAATGACATACAAGTGTCTGCCATTGAAGTGTTTAGGTTCAAACCTTTGAAAAGTCGACATCTGTCGACAAATTTATGAAGAGCAGTAAATTATTGAAATATGGCCGTAATATCCCTGTGTAAACCTCAAAGTAATTTTTTTTTATCATTATAAAAATATTCAAATAAATTTAATTTAAATTATACCCAAAATAACCAAACGAATTACTCTTAAAGTAAGGTCATAGCACTTTTTTAAAAATTTTCAAGTGAGGTTTTTCATAATTATTAAAAGAATTCAAACAAATTTAATTTAAATTAAACCTGAAATAATCATTATGGATATATTGCGTCAAAACTGAATTCTCACAGCACTTCAAGAGGTATGCGTAGCGTAGGCTTCTTTCAGAAAATGGTATTTTAAAGTATGGTCATATACATTTCTTCAACTAATTCTTTTTTGATAATTATTATTAAAAATACTCAAACAAATATAATTGAAAGTAAACACGGAATAATCAAAGGCATTACTCTTAAAGTATGGTCATAATTCTTTCTTAAAAGTTTCCAAGTGAGGCTTTTCATAATTATTAGAAATATTCAAACGAATTTAATTTAAATTGAATCTGAAATAAATCAAGAGGCATTGTTGATATACTGCGTCAAAGCGGAGATCTTACAGCACTTCAGCGGAGGTATGCTTGGTGTGGGCTTTTTTCGGAAAATGGTATTTTCTAAGAAAACACACACATACGTTGATGCTCTCCCAATTGCCGCAGGATACGTCTGGACTCAAGAAAAGCCTAATAATGGAGCGAGACCCTCAACAAAAGAGAGTTGGACCAGCGGAGAAGAACACAAAATTCAAAACGCAGAAGAAAGAAGTTTTTGAGAAGAGCAGAAAGGGACCTCGTTCAACTACTCACAAAAACAACAAGACGAAAACAACGACATAAAACATCAACACTATTAAGAGGAAGGACAATTAAAAAAAATAAAATTAGAAAAAATTACCACAAAGAAATCGCAACGATATTATACTCCACCACAATCGAAAACCGAGAAATCAGAAGACTTAGAAAAAGAAGAGATTCGAAGAAACAGAAACACAAAAACAGGAGCATAACACTCCATATTACTACACAACGTGGCAACATTTCACAAGAAGACTCAGAAGAGGCAGAAGTCCAGGACCAAAAACACGAAAAAAGGAGCTTAAACGCTCCCTCACGACACAATGCGGTAACGCATCTCACAAATACCTGCACCTCCCGTCCCACATGCCTTTACCATGCGCCATGTGGCTCTCGCTGTTGGCAATAAGCATGACGTAACAGGCCCAGCTGTATAACTCTGGGAGTGGCAGCAATGCCTACCGCACGCTGGTGAATCAATCAATTCTACATGAAAACGGTATCTTGCGTTTTTCTCGTTAGACACACAATTGAATTCAAATTGAAACTAATTATTATTAACACTGACAATGATAATTTTATTTTATAAAAATTGTTGGAACTGGCCACCTTCACTTAATGCATGCTTCCGCCCGTCTTCGCATCGAATTGCGCACTCGTTCAAATATTCCCGGCGTATTCTGTAATGTTTCACACGAGGCAACTATTCGCTCTCTTAAATCTTCTAAAGTGTTAATGGGATACACCAGGGTTTTAAAATGACCCCACAAAAAGAAATCCAAACTATTGAGATCGGGGGATCTTGTTGGCCATTGCTGAGGTCTTTCACGACGTATACAATGATTAGGATAAATGGTGGCGAACAAGTACACTGAAATTAATAGGAGCTCCATCGTGCATGTACCACATTTGATTCCTTAAGGAATCAAATGTGAAGATGTACCAATTGCGTTAACGCAGTTGGTACATCTTCAAGCAACACAGGTAGTTCTTCTTGGAGAAAATGCAAGTAAGATTGTCCATTAAGTCGTCGTCTTGGCAGAAAAAAAGAGCCTATAAGATTATTACCAATAATTTCTATTCATACATTAACCGAAAATTGCTCTTGGAAATGGGTTTCGGTTATGACATGGGGGTTTTCATCCACCCACACATGATTATTATGGAAATCCGTTCACATGCTGTGGAAAATCCCTGAGGAATAATGCTTGTACTCTTAAAATATGGTAACAAAAATCAACCAAAACTCGCCAAACAATTTGATGACAAATCGCCGATCGGAGCCCCACCTCCTAGTTCGTAGTAAATTTTATATAGAATTTTATCAATATCAGGGATGATTTTTAAGGGCGAAGCTCTCACTTTGTTCTTGGGAACTATTTTGCCTCTGATAACTAGCCATTTTGCACGCATAATCTCCACACCGCGAAAGATTATAATTTATTTCTTCAATTTTTCCTAATAAATGGGCTATAATGTGATTTTTGTAACTATTACCTATACTGCTCTATTCTCTTTTGATGAACTATTTTCTGACGTTCTTCCTCCTCGTTGGCTCTAAGGATTTCAGCACGTTTCTTCATTTCTTCCATTTTGAAATCCTGGCCTTTTTGAGCTGTGTTAATCGTTTCGTAATAAAATTGTCTTTCTTCTTTGTAAAACAAGTCCAGTAACCTACAACAAGCCTTCAGTTGTAATAATTGTAGATTTAATATAGTTTGTCCTCTTGGTTGGACTTTTTTTGTAACAAAATTAAAGATACTTATTTTGCAATATAAAAAGTTCAATTAAAAAAAAATAATTATCTTACCTTTCTCGTCGTTTTTCAATGGAAGCGTCATATTGCTCGAGTTTTTTCTGCACTCTTTCTTCTATCAACCTTTGCACGTGTTTCCTCTCAGCATGTTTATCGTATTTTATAGTTCCTGCGTAAGATATGGATTCCTTTTTCCCTTGCAATGTTTTCACAATATCATCAGCGTCCTTTCGTTGCTTATAGTGCAAATATTTCACGTGATAATCTGTGTTTGGTTCTCTTCCAATCTGCAAAAGGCAATGAAAATAAATCAAGGTTAAAAAAATATTATACAATGTGCCCCCGGCTGGGGTACCGGACTCTTATTTTTGATTTTCCGAGAAAAAGTCATAAACAGTTGTCAAACTTAAGATAAATTATACGGAGTATTCTATAAATTAGAAAATATGAAATCGACTTTCCTCGAATAAATCCCTGTATAATTTATCTTAAGTTTGACTGTTTATGACTTCCTAAGATAAGAAAAACTTTTTATAAAGAATGACTTTTTCTCGGCAAGCCAAAAATAAGAGTGGATGAGAGAAATTAAGTTGTGTATCATCAGCGTATGCTTGCACAGAAGAGTGTTGTATGTTCACAAATATATCTGGTGTATAGACGAGATAAAGAAGAGGTGCTAACATCGAGCCTTGAGGCACACCTGTTTTATAGAATAACTATTTTCAATAAAAACTCTGACTGCTACCAGCAAGATAGGAATTGACAAAATTTGCAACTATGTCTGAAAAACTCTACAACTTCCTCATTGACCTCATGGGCATCCGATGCATAGGACGCGAGATATTTGCAAGAAAACTTTGACCTTCAATATCTTGGGTAGCCATGTTGGGATTTTCGTAATTTTTGTGGATTTGGGTTTGGGACACCTCAAAGAACCTAGTTTTTTTCTCCACAATTTGAGGAGAGCTCCTCGCCCTCTCCCCACATCACTAAATTTTCCGATAATTACTTTCACATCCAAAAAATTTGAAAATTTGTATTGTTCAAATAAACTTAGAATGTCATGAAACGTCAAGATTTTAAGTTTTAGCGAAAAAATTTTCTGTCTGTCGGTCTGTCTGTAACTTTTTTTTGTGCGCACTGTTACTCTGGAACCGTTTAAGATTTGGTACACATATGTATTTTAACGTGATCTGAAAATAGATTATATTTTCATCTTATTCCGTTGAAGGGTTGGGGAGTAAATTGGAGTAAATAGAGGTAAATAAATAAATCAAGCAGGTAAAAGTCCATAAAGTTGGTATTTAGTATATACAAGAGAAGCTGTAAGGTCTCAAAAAATTTTTTGGCATTAGCCACCTCCATTACCGCTTCCACCCCATTATTAAAGGGGATTTAAAGAAAATGTGATTTAATGTATGTACAAAAACCAAAAATGTCGTAATTCAAAACCATGATGATCCATCCAGTTCGGTCTGTCTCTGTTAATATGGGATACCACTTAAAAAACAAATGTAAAACTGAAAGTGCTTGTGATAATAATAACTACTACTAAAGCAAACAAAACAATTCATGGTAAAAAAAATAACACTTTATATTAGATTGTCAGCATTTCTAATTATTTCTTGAGTTCCTGAGGGAGGAATAACTGTAATAACAGACATTGTTTTTAATCAGGTATACCCCAAGAGGAAAATGCACAGGCTGCATTAAGATAACTGAAAGTGCATAAATTAAGGAAATTCAAATTGTCATTGATTGATCTGGCAACTAAACGTCCTTTTAAAGTATATTGTGCGGTGTTTAAAAACCCAGTGTAGGATTTTTTAACATTCAAAAACTATGAAACTAAAACTGAAAGTGATCTAAAGTCAGTGAGAACATAAATAAAGTCCGAATGGGCTATGAAAGTGTCGAATTGTAGCTATAAATATTCTTTGAATTATATAATTACAAATGTTACTACTTAGATATTAGTAAATAGTATATTATAATCATTTATTTTTGTTACAATATAGATCTTTCTTTGTAGAGTGAAATTACTTAGAGAAGATAACATACTAAAACTACCAAGTTTACTATTTTCGTTTATTAATAATATTGGAGAGTCTGAATTAAAATAAATTTCATTTCATCCGTTTTATTCATAGAAATTGTTGAATATTCACTATAATATATAATAAATAGCGAACACGACCTAGACAATCGGCACTCGCTAGCGATATCGGTTTGTGCGGATGTTATCTTCTCTAAGTAATTTCACTCTATCTCCTGTAAGTTTCTCGTCGATTCTTTTTATGAGTACTAATGGAACCTCGGATGATAAATAATTTGATATTTAGTACCTATATTTTGTTTTACTTTCAGTTAAATGCATATACTTATATATAAGTTCAACATAATCGACTATTTCAATTTACTGCTACCAACAATAATACGAGTGATAAATAAAACATAATAAAAAATGAATATATTTAATAAAATACAAGGGATATTTAACAATTGACCTACATGAAATAATAAAATACATGTCAGACATATTATATAACATTAATAAGACAGGATAAAAGTTATTACAGAAATTACAATGGTTTGTATAGTTCAATTCATAGACATATCATAGACAATATATCAACCACTGGAAGAAATTGTGTACACCATTTTAAATACTTTAAGTAGTTCACAGTGTTTCAGTCCTTAATAATATAGCTTTTTTCACAAAATTTACAACGGTTTAGCCTTCAACCTTACATGTTTACTGCTAATAACCTAAAACGAAATACTGGGTAATGAACATATTTTGTTTAGACTAGCAACACAATCACAATGGGTACTGAAGAATCATCTGGATCATTAATAGTCCAAGAGACCGATGGCTTTTGCTGAAGATGCAAAATGAAAATGAATTTCTATATTAACAATTAGTCATAAAGCAATATTTAATTAGGCAAGCATTGTATACGGGAACAAATGATTGATCATTGATAATTAATTCTTACCTTGCAACAAAAGCTTTTATCCTGTAAATTACTTCGAGAGTACTTCTTTCACCCAGCCACAAACAGCTTCAAGACTATTGAATGCCTTGAACTCATCCTTCGGTCTATGCATTTCGTCGAGGGCAATAATACAGGTTTATTTTTATTAAATTCCGGAAACAAGATAATAGGCCAGTCAAATAGTACACTAGAAATCGCTAAAATCGCAAAGTAACGGCTAGTTCTGATTTTTTAATATGTTGTTAGGACCACTACCAGTAGTGTCTATCCAAGTTTGCAGCTTCGAAAGACCTGTGCTAACTTCGTAGCACTCGAAAAACCGCGAAATTTTCGCACTTGTTTCGGTTTTTTCACTATATCTCTTAAACTATGTATTTTTTTCATAAAATATGTTCTTTACATTTAGTAAGTAGATTAAATTTGCTACAATTTGAAATCAGAACCAGCTCTGTGGGTCCAATAGTTACCAAGATAGAGGCCCTCCAAAAATTGACAATTTTTTCCATAAAAGCGAAATTTTAAGATTTGGTCTACTTTCGTCCCCGAATTCGGGGAAAATACTCATTTTACGGGTAAAGTCATATGGGGAGATGTTGTAGCGAATGTAATTAGCTTTAATCTAAGCACAGAACGACGTCCGTAGGTCTGATAGTTTCCTCACAATGCTTAAAAATCCAAAAAATGTCCAAGTATAACGAACGTTCTTACATTTTAATTTCTTCACGCACTGCAAATTTACTTTATTTCAAGTTGCTGGTCAACGACAGCAGCAAACGACGACTGATTGCTCTGATATGCTTCGCCTTCCAAAACTAGGGAATTGAGACGAAGCAGGCAGTTGAGGATGCTGACTGCGACATTGTCAAGGTGGCACTTGACAAGAGCACCTCGTTTCAGTCAGTGTTATTCATTGGAGAGGATGTGGACCTCCTCGTCCTTCTCAATGGTTTGGGATCGGCTGTGAAGAACGTTTTTTTCCAGAACAGTGGAGGTGACGCTGGCCCCTTACAATATTCGTCAACCTCATTCAATCGTGGAAATTTGGAAGTGCCCCCAGGATTCGAGTTGTTTCTCCACGCCTTCACTGGGTGCGACACCACCTCTGCCCTTTTCTGGTGTGGGAAGAACAAACTGTGAAGCGCCATCCAGAAATACCCTCAACTCATCACCACAGCTGAAGTGTTCCTCCAACCTACTTCAACCCATCAAGCCATTGCAGATGCCGAAGCGAAGTGCCTAGTAGCTCTGTATGGAGGAGACTACAATGAGGATACCCTCCAGAGCCTGCGCTATAAATTTTACCTTGTTAACCTCGCCCGTTTGCCTCCAACGGAAGATGGTGCAACATTTCACGCCTACCGAACTTACCACCAAGCTCGGCACTTTGCAAATTTTGCTCCGGCGTCTCTTGCCAAAACGTCACCGTAATTCAGATTGCCGAAGGAGGAGAAGACGACGACGATGACGCGACGTGGACGATCTATTATTCATTTTTCAAGCTGAATCGGACGATTTCGAACCACCCACGAAGCGGGCAAAATGAACTATTCCACCCAATATCTCTTGTAAATATGCATATGCATATATATCAATAAATAAAAATATTGAATTAATTACATTGTAAATATATTATTAATAGGCTAAATATATATTTCTTGTGGATGTACAAGGGTTTCACTTTTATGAAAAAAATTGGAGGGCTGTATCTTGGTAACTATTGGACCTATATAGCTGGTTCTGGTCTCAAATTGTAACAAATTTAATCTACTTTAAAAACGTAAATAACATGTTTTATGAAAAAACGCATAGTTTAGGATATAGTGAAAAAACCAAAACAAGTGCGAAAATTTCGCGATTTTCCGAGTGCCACGAAGTTAGCAACAGGTCTTTCGAAGCTGCAAACTTAGATATACACTACTGGTGGTGGTCCTAACAACATATTAAAAAATCAGAACTAGCCGTTAGTTTGCGATTTTAATGTATTATATGACTGGCCTACAAGTCAATAGAAAAACAAACGTTTAACGAATGAAAACGAATGTTTGCCATCAAGGCCATACTGACAGTCACGTGGTTTGGATTACCCAATAGTATAAAAGTAAAACTGGCACTAAAAAAATAGTTTGACACGTCAACATTACAAGTTATTTTGACAACGGTGAATGACAAACATCAATGTGAATAGAAAAACATTTTTTGTATTGTAAATGGGTGAGTAGAATAGAAGCGATCGATCATCAAATTTCACTTTCGTAATTTCAAATCTGTCCTCCACAGGCAAAAACTCGTTCTACGTACCAAAAAGTTATTCGATGAATCTGGACAAAGCGACGCTAGTTCAACAACTGTTACATCTGTTATTAATTATAATAGTTACTTACGTGTGAATAATATCCTGGATGAGTGCTAGGGAACTGAATATCAAGACGCACGGGTCGTGGCCTAACTCTTTTATTGGGCTTAGGAGGTATCAAATCACCACCGAACATTTTTATCGATTTTTAAAAGAAATCATAATAAATAAAAAATAATCTCTTCTGACAGTGCGAAGTATTTTTAAAGCAACATTTTCTTGCTTAATCGATCGTTACCATGGGAACAAAAACCCGGAAACTGGTAATATTTACTAACCCTTACCTGAAGTTTTACATATTATCCAGGCCCGGATTAAACGCGATTTAATTTATGATAGTTTTAAGTTTACGACGCAAAGGCTTTAAGTTTTACTATGCTATTGGGTCTAGAGCGTTTACAGTATTTTAATATTCTCAATAACACCATCTACAGGGTGTCATTGAAGGGCGAGGCACTATCTTGCCCAACTAGCAATTTGGTATTTTATAAAAATTGCAGAAATGTTTTCGACACAAATTTTATAAAACAACGTTACTCTCAGAAACACTTTAAAAATGTTATTACCACAGCTATAAAAATTGGCACCATCTTATAAAATAATTCAGTCACTGTTGATATTTTGTAAAGCCTATTGCAACCACTACAAAATAACTGTATAAACAGTGCCGCAGGCTCTAAGAAAATTCGGTACCGCCACTATAAAACAGTTTTATTGAAGTTTCATTTAATTGCGTTGTAAAGCACATACTTCACTGCTTGTTGTTATTATCGTATGTAATATCACTAGTGCTTAAAATTTTATCGAAAATTTTTTCGAAAGCGTGTTGCCTGGTAATATAAAGACTGCAAATTGGCAGTTTATTATCTGATTAAATCCCGACCGCTTTAGCGGGAGGGATTTAATCTTTGAGTTATATTAACTAGGGGCAACTTAGCTTGAGAAAAAATTTTTAGATAAAATTTAAAGCACGAGTGGTGGTATTTGAGGAGAATATTTCACGAATAAATAATTCATTAAGTACATCTTCAATATTATGTTTTCTCATTAATTGCCTTCAAACGTTTTCTTGTCACTTTTTAGAGTTTACTGACCTTTATTTTCAATTTCCTCATTAATTTGATATACAGAAATATTTCCAAATTGACTCATATTGTCAAAACAGTAAATCTGAAACAAACGCAGTAGAAACAATGGAGATTCCCTATATTTTAAAATAATCTAGTGACGTTTCTATGGCAACTAGTAAATAAAACGAGTTGAAACCTTAGATATTATAATATATAGACTGGCTTAACACCTTTCAGGCGTTTCTGAGGTGCAATACGACGAGGAACGATAGAGAGAGCACTACTTTAGTACCGATGTCTCGCCCAAATAAAATGTACACCCATGGTTCCGAGATTGACATAGAGAGCGCCATCTAGCGCTACAAGTTATATTCCATAATAAATAAATGTTTATCGACTCATATTTACGTATTTAATCCTTACTTTTAACTTACGAAATTTATGAATTATGTTGAGGTTTGCTTTGTTAAGCAAAGAGAATTTTAAATACAACAAATTATAATGTTTGATGCACAGCTTTGATTCAACGAATTACTTTTTGGTAGATTATCATATGTAAGTACTATACATTTTTAGTTTGTTCCAGAGCGAATGTGTACTTGACATTTATAATAAATGATTTGCTTACCTTTGTAACTACGTTATCGAGCTATTGAAAGCTGTGCTTGACTTGTTCCTGTATTATGAGCTATATTAAGTACAATCTTTGTGTGTAATTGTTACCTGATTGAACACTAGGAAAACTGACATAGTTACAGATAGGCAAAAGTTACAGCCGAGGTTACAGCCTATATATTTCAGACAAGATTCGCTTTGGAATTGAGGTGTGTTTTTGTTTGCTACTACATAATACAATATTACAATTTACAAGGTAAGTACGTTAACAATTACTTAGTAATAAGTTAGAGAAGATATTTATAGATAAAACTTAAAAGCTCGACAAAAAACGTCAAAAAATTTTCGCATATTTGCCGCTGCAGCGACCTAAAAAATTAGAGCGATAAATTTTGCATGTTGGTCCTGTCAAAAGCCGATCTAGCTTGAATTACCACTAATAATGACGTTTGATTGGTGCAATGTTTTGAAAAAACGGGCTCTCATTGGCTATAGCGTTAATGAGTGAAATAATCGCCATAAAACACCAATAAAATGAAACGATTTTTAAATGTATTCAAAAAGTCGCATACATTTACTTACAAATATATACAGTGTAGCATAAAAGTATGGGAACAGCAGGATAACTTGAAAAATACGAATTCTAGAAAAAAACTTTAAATACAAAAGTTGTAGGAAATTTCCCTGGCTATCTGATGGAGACATTGGATTTGACCTTGACCTTCAAGGTTATTTGAAGGTCAAGTCGATTTTTTTTTATGGAACCCCCCTACTTCTAACCTCGGAAATAAAACGAACGGAAAATTTTACGTTCGGATATGACCTTCGGCACTTACAAAATTGATCTTTAAAGGTCATCTGAATACCAGGATAACTTGAAATATACAAATCCTAGAAAAAAACTTTAAACACAAAAGTTGTAGGAAATTTCGCTGGCTATCTGACGGTACCTTGGATTTGACCTTGACTATGACTTTCAAGGTCGTTTGAAGGTGAAGTCGATGTTTTTAAATGGAACCCCATATTTTTAACCTCGGAAATGAAACGAACGGAAAATTTTACGTTCAGATATGATCTTCGGCCTCCGATTAAAGAACTTTTATCTAGATACATAATGGCATTACTTTGTGTGATCCCGAAAGATTCACAATCTAAGGCACTTCTTCCCATAAGTTCTTGATTGGCTAGTCGATCTGTTCGCGACAGATTCGGGCACCATCGGTTCAGTTTGATTATCATAATCTCAGTTTGACACTTTTGACAGTATATCCGCCATTAATGTTAATAAGCATTTTTCGTGTTTTTCGATCAAAATGTGGTGAAGAAGTCTTTTTATTTTAAGTTGTGATTTGTTCAATACCTAAATAATATTCTCTATTCATATTTACACAGTTTAGTGACAATATATTTAGTGCAAAGTGCTGCGCCGTTTGCAGAAAGCAGTTTAGAAAAGAAGAAAATCGATCGTTCCATAGTCGTAACATGATGAAGTTCAGTTTACAGTTATAAAGTAAATAGCAATAAAATTTTAATATCCTTTTAATACATATTTATCTTACTGTATTATCTTATTGTAATATCGTATGCCTACATCACGTTGTATAAAGAGCCAGTAATGCAGGAATTGCAATAATTCATTTTAATGAAAATATTTACCATTCTACACATTTTCTACACACACAACGCCACTGTTGCCTATGGGATGTGATGTTCATCTATTCTTTTTAATGGACATATAATGTGACTATGTTAGGAGCAAACAAGGTATATAGTGAAAAGATAGCCTGTTATGTATCTAGATATAAGTTCTTTAATCGGAGCCTTCGGCACTTTATTTACAAAATTTACCTCTAAAGGTCATCTTTACTTTTACTTTGATTTTGAACTTCAATTTTGTAAGTGCTGAAGGTCATATCCGAACGTAAAATTTTCCTCTCGTTTCATTTCCAGGATTAAAAGTAGGAGGTTCTATTTAAAAAAAATTGACTTGATCTTCAAATGACCTTGAAAGTTGTAGTCAAGGTCAAGTCCAAGGTTACCGTCAGATAGCCAGGTAAATTTCCTACAACTTTTGTAAAGTTTTTTCTAGGATTCGTATTTTTTAAGTTATACTGGTGTTCAGATGACCTTTAGAGATCAATTTTGTATGTGCCGAAGGTCATTACCGAACGTAAAATTTTCCGTCCGTTTCATTTCCGGGGTTAAAAGTTGGGGGTTCCATTTAAAAAAATCAACTTAACCTTCAAATGAGCTTGAAGGCCATGGTCAAGGTCAAATCCAAGGTAACCGTTAGATAGCCATGGACATTTCCTACAACTTTTGTGTTTAAAGTTTTTTTTCTAGGATTCGTGTTTTTCAAGTTATCCTGCTGTTCCCATACTTTTATGCTACCTTGTAATATGCTGTTCTCTATTATATATACCAAGCTTTCAGTGATTTTACTGAATAGTGGATAAGAACTTACTTAATAATTATTTTAGAGACATGTTAAACATGTTAACCCATACAGACTGCAAATTTTGATGCGAAGGAAATTTTACTGTGAATTATGCCATGTGTTTCTGATGAATTTTAAGTGCCCCACATGTCCCCCGGGACGTCTCGTGTCTCGAAGTCCCGGGACTTTTCCCAATTTAATTGTCTCGTGTCCCGGGACTTTCGGGTCGAGACTCGAGACACGCTTGTAATAATTTTATTAACAGAAGGTCATAATAAGCTTCATTAGCTCAGGCTTCCCGCACTCTGTCACTGAGAGCGCCATCTATTAGCTTAACGAGTAATTACATGACACTCGTATGTACGTAACTTACTATACACAATAAAACCGACATTTGTTAAAAACAAGAGTGAAGAATATTTTATCTAATTAATTAATTAGGAAAACAGACTAATTGACCGCCTAGTAAAGTCACATTGTTTTGAGCCTTTCGACTCTCGGAACTCCAAGAGACATCGTTGCCACCTTCGACTAGAAAGGATACAGCCTTAGAAGCGTGGGATTACCCACGGATGGTAGCTTCGCACCATCTCCCGCTCGAGCGAGTGCGTGAACCAAATGTCCGAACCTGCGGGTCCTCGCGAACTGAGCAGGATTACTATCGCAACGACGAGTCATCAGTTACTACGGGAGCCCACCCTGAGTGTCCGTGCACCCCCCCCCCCCCCCGGATCCTTTAGGACAATGTTTTTCATAAAGATTAAAGCCTAAGGAACAATTTAAGACATGTCCTAAAAAAAAAATTTGCAAACCCCGGATCCTTGGGGACAATGTTTTTCATAAAGATTAAAGCCTAAAGAATAATTTAAGACATGTCCTAAAAAAAAAAAGAAACTGGCTGTACTTTCAAAATGGCGTCCGTTTAAAAAAAAATGCAAATATTGTTTTTGTAATTTAACACAAACTAAAAAAGATGGAGAAAAACTTTCTCCACAAAAAACAAAGTGCATAAAATTTTCTACAATTTTGTTTCTATACAATATTTGGATAGGATTACCGTTTTCCAGATACCACTGTTACCGTTTTCGAAATAAATGCAAATTATAAATAAATTGTTATTTTTACTAAAATGGTGATTTCATTGACACATCACGTCAAAAATGTAATATTTACGACCTTAAACGCTGGTTTCATGGAATGGCTTCCCCCTATAAAATACTATTGTGTTAATAACAAGCATTTTAAGATAATTAAACGCTAGGCGATTCCTACAAAACATCTATAAAATGTTAATGCGTAATATTATGTCACCTGTCTTAGAGGTGACGGATTTGTGACAGGACTGTATCTTAAATGAACCAACATAACAATTTTACTTCCACATCCAGTGGAAGTATAGTAACGGCAAAAAAATTTTGAAAATTTTTATTGTTCAAATAGGCTTAGAATGTCATGAAACGTCGAGATTTTAAGTTTGAGCGAAAAAAAAAATTCTGTCTGTCTGTCGGCCTGTCTGTCTGTCTGTCTGTCTGTCTGTCTGTCTGTAACTTTTATTGTGCGTACGATTACTCTGGAACCGTTTAAGATATTGACTTGAAATTTGGTACATTTGGGGGGTAAATTGGGGTAAATAGGTAAATCAAGCAGGTAATGATCCATAAAATTGGTATTTGGTATATGCAAGAGAAGCTAAGGTCTCAAAAAAATTTTTGGCATTAGCCACCCCCATTACCACCCCCACGACATTATTAAAGGGGATGAAAAAAAATGTGATTTAGTGTGTGTGCAAAAACCAAAAACCTCAAAATATTTTTTTACTTCATCCACCACCCCCCTCCTATCACCACCCCCACCCCACTACCGATGTGGGATATCGTTTTATGGGTTTTTGGGGTAGACGATTTCAAATATTATATTATTATAGTTCCATAAACAATTATTTCCACATACAATTTTTTTCCGATGTGAGAGACTTAGATAGAAAATCTGGATGTGGAAGTAGTGATTCCTTAGGCAGCGGTTTTTTTTAAAGGATTATTTTGTATTTTTATTATAACTTATAAGTGAAGAAAAATGCTCATTTTATGAAAATTTTCACTAGTAGTGTTAAACTTTATGAAATGCATATTTTGCCAACAAAATAGTGACTAAACTGTGCATGGTGTTACAGAAGAAGCACTGGACTATGCATTTAAAGCAGTTTCTATAAAGTCGGATGATATCTCTCTTAAGTTGAAATATTACACCGAAAAAGGGGATTTATCTTTGTCAAAATGTCCTGTCTATCATGCAAGATGCAGAGTAAATTATACCCGAAAAGCTTATAAACAAAAAGCAGAAAGCACAGATGTGGCTAATACTGGTGACAAAAAAAGGAAGACCGTTGAGAGCCCAAAACGTTGTATAATTTGCGATAAAAAAAAATTACAAATGTGTTAAGTCTCTCTTAAATATTGCTGCTTAATAGACCGATCCTGTTAAGCGGCTGTGAATACGTCATGCGCGCGCATTCTTGTGGCAATAGTTCGACGATTGCTTAAATTCCTTAAATCTACATAAACTTTTCTCCCACATTTCACAAATTTGGAATTGTACGTTACTTAATAATGTTATTTAACAAGTATATTATTGCACACTGTTGTACGTTCAATGCGTATCTGGGATACAGAGGCAGCTAGTTGCCACAAGAATGCGCACAACGTACCACGCACTAGTTATTGTCTCACTCAACGCACATTAGGCTGTATATATCTCGCTCGCTTGCCCTAACTGGATAGGTCTATTATACGAGTAGAAGTTAGGTAAATGTGGAAATAAAATGAGTATGTCTAAATTGCCTTTATCAAAATTTATTTTTTATATTTTGCTCCTTTTTCAAATTTAAAATTTACTGAATAAACTTCGAAGTAAACTCACGATTATTAAATAGGTTATTATTAGTACAATACAAATCCTGGCGCTCTCAAGCTACGTATGGCGTTACCGCTTGTGCAGTACGTGACCGGCCGCGGCCGGCATAGATTTTTCTATATTGCGTTATGTTAAACACCAAGCCAGTTATCAAAAAAATCACCAAAATAAAAAAGTTTGGTTCTTTGGCGACAACTTTGTAGCTTACTATATACAATCTATATTTAAAAACAAAAATTTTTTTGCATTTCTGTCATGTCAGTCATGATAACAAAGGTCTAAATTGGCTCTCCTAAAAATTTCAATTTAATCGGACTTAAATTAGAGGAGATACAGGGTGATAAGTAAAAATTAAAAAATTTCCATAAAATTTGAGATTTTTCGGAAATTGCCGGTTTAGGCCAGTTTCGCAATTCCGGATTGTCTGGCGAACTCCAAAATCGGATCCGCCAGGTTGATTTACATAAGAATCAATTTTTTTTATGTGGTTGTTCGCGAGTGTTATAGAGGGTGCATCTTAGACATTGCTCGTTCTCCTACTATTACTATTATTATTATTTACTGGATATGGAAGTATTTAGAGTATGTTTTTAGTGATAAGGGGCCATCCATAAATGACGTCACGCTCCAGGGGGGGATGGGGTTTGTAATTATGTGACTAAGTGTGATAAGGGGGAGGGAGGGGGGGGGGGGGGGGTCTGACTCAGTGTGACGTAACGAATGATGAATGAATCAAGAAAAGAAAAATAATGTAAAAAATTTTTTTTGGATTCTGACTAGCATTTCTCCCTATGAGGCGGTAAAAATTTTTTTTTTTTGGATATCTACTAGCAACCCCCCCCCCCCCCCTATGAGGCCGTAAAAATTTTTTTTTGGATATTTACTAGCACTCCCCCCTATGAGCGTTAAATTTTTTTTTTGGATTTTTACTAGCACCCCCCATGAGGTGAAAAATATCGTGAATAATAAATAACGGAATCACGGGGGGGGGGGGGTCTCTATAAGCGTGACGTAATTTTTTGGGGGAGTCTAACTCAGCGTGACAAAACGTGACAATGGGGGGGTCTAAAATCTCAAAAATTGGCGTGACGTCATTTATGGATGGCCCCTAACGCAACAATCAAGTTTCCTTTTTTAGCTATTTTTACGCTTTCATTTTAATACCTTTAGTGAGGTATTGTTTTTTATTAATTTTTTTTTGCTCAAGGGGTCTACAGACGATCCAACTAATCAACCGGCCTTCTCGGTACACTTTGAAGATTGCCATGCGAACTCGTAAAAGTGCTGAAGCCGACATTGTCGGTATGAGGACGCTGGAATTCCAGCAGACCAGCTCACTTTTACGAGTTGTCATGGCAATTTTCAAAGTGTACCGAGAAGGCTGGCTGGTTGGTTGGTCTGTAGGGCACTATTATTATTATTTTTTTAAGCTGCTCTGGGTTCCTTAAAAAAATTTATGTCATCTCTATTTTAACAGACTTCTCTGTAGAATTTCTGAACGACATTCACGACATGACACAGCACTTTTTAAATAAACACACTGCTTACGTATTTTTATTACTAAAATTAATTCTGACGTGAAATATTGATTTCCCAAGTCCTTAAGAGAATTTGAGTCTTTATTATTAATTTTCTTTAATTCCCCAATATACGTCCATCATATCCAATAATTGATTGCTCATTAATTATGGAATAGACTATATTTTATGCATCACAAAATGAGTCGTCTTGCTTTTATTAGATACTCTGATTAATACATCAGGTGACGTAGGTTAATAAAAAACACAATGGTAAGTACTTGAGTTTACATTTTTTGCAGTGTTTTTATTAAACGCTATACCTACATAAGTCAGTAAAATTTTATTACTCTTGCCACATGCAGATAACTGTGTTTTAACATGCACATTATTACGTATTACTTTGCGTTTTATTATATATTAGAAAATATTATATCTGTTAAGCAAATAATAACTTTTCCCCCTTGTTGATATACAAACCAAATGGACCAAATTAGATGGGATTTGGGGTTTTCTCTAAAACTATGGCAGATAGACAAAAACCAATATAGGTGTCCTGAGCTCGATTTTCGAGAAACAAACAATGACGCAAACCTCTATCGTCTATCTTTTTCGACTACTGAGCCACAGAGCGTTTTTGGAAAATTGTATTACCTCTTTTTATCTCAATTACCAAGTGTCGAATCGAAAATCGAGTAACACATTCTTAAGGCACTTTTTTGAGTAGAATCCGTTGCTGATAAGAAGAAAATTATGCATGTCTCAGTTTTCGAGATATAGACATAACTCGTGTTTTTTTAAGTAGAACACCCTGTAAATTATTTCATTATTTGATCACAACTTAAATTAGCTATCCAACGATATATCATAATGTCATATTTGTCTCTATAAAAAGTGGTTAATTTTCGAAAAACTTAATATATTTGTGAGGCCATGGAAAACTATTAACAACAACAATTTCTTATTATATAAAATAATTTTGCCAAAAATAGGAAAAACCAAACTACAATAAATGTACGAACTGTCTTCCATTGACATCGCATTCGATGGAAGCAAAAAATCCCTATGCTTATTTATCAACCTGGCAAAAGCATTTGACACTGTAAGTCATACATTATTATTAAAATCTTTGGAAAGCTTTGGTATCAGAGGAGAAACTCTAAAACTATTCAGTAGCTATTTGACACATCGAAAACAGTGGTCAGAATAAATGGCTCAATTAGCGATTTCAAGACCATCAAATACGGCGTACCACAAGGCACAATACTTGGTCCACTGCTGTTTATAATATACGTTAACGAACTGTTCTCCATTAAAAGCATAGGTAAAATTATTAGCTACGCAGATGACACGGCAATATTTTATGAAGATAGCTCCTGGAACGATTTAAAATCTAAAGTAGAACGTGACTTTGGGAGGTTAAAAGACTGGTTCGACTCTAAACTACTGACAATAAACTACAGCAAAACACACTATTTACCTTTCTACGCCAAAAACACCTCAGCACCGCAATCCTTAAATCTGACCATTGAAAGCAACCACTCTAACTACACTTTGGAACCTAAGAAAGAAATAAAATACTTGTGGGTCTATATAGATCAAAAACTGCAATGGGATGCGCATGTACACTATATCTTAAGAAAATTACGATTTATACTAAACAAATTTAAATACATACAAAATTTTCTAGACACAAAACACATGAAACGAGTATATCAGTCACTCGTTGAGTCTCATTTAATATACAGTATTACTAGTTGGGGAGGGGTTCTAAACTGCCATATAAAAAAAACTGGAATCACTACAAAAGAGATTTTTGAAAATCATGCTTTACAAGGAGACAACTTATTCATCTGATAAACTATTTAATGAATCTAACATTCTAGATATGTGACAACTCTTCTTCCTATATGTAAACCTCAAACAATTCAAAACTAAACATCTACTGAAATAAATTGACCACACATATAACACCAGAAAATTAAACTATAAGTATACAATTTCTATTCCTCGAAAATCGATAGGCCAAAGAAGTATGAACTACCTAGGACCAAAACTATTTGGAATGCTTCCTGTTGAAATTAAAAATGAAACAAAAGTAACAATATTCAAAAGAAAGCTAAAAAACTACATAAACCATAAAAATAGAACAGATATACACAAGATAATTGATATAAAAAACCGCTGCCCAAGGAATCCCTACTTCCACATCCAGATTCTCTATCCAAGTCACTCACAACGAAAAAATTTTGTATGTGAAAATAATTGTTTATGGAACTTTAATAATATAATATTTGAAATCCTCTACCCCAAAAACCCATAAAACGATACCCCACATCGGTAGTGGGGTGGGGGATGGTGATAGGGGGGTGATAGTGGGGGGTGGATGAAGTAAAAAAATATTTTGAGGTTTCTGGTTCCTGTACATACACTAAATCACAATTTTTTTTCGTCTCCTTTAATAAGGGGGTGGGGGTGGTAATGGGGGTGGCTAATGCCAAAAATTTTTTTGAGACCTTAGGTTCTCTTGTATATACTAAATACCAATTTTATGGACTCTCACCTGCTTGATTGACCTATTTACCCCAAATTTACCCCAATTTACCCCCCAACCCTTCGACGGAGCAAGATGAAAATATAATCTAGTTCTAGATCTCGTTAAAGTACATACGTGTACCAAATTTCAAGTCAATATCTTAAACGGTTCCAGAGTAAACGTGCGCACAAAAAAAGTTACAGACAGACATACCGACAGACAGACAGACAGACAGACAGACAAACAGACAGACAGACAGACGGACAGACAGAAATTTTTTTCGCTCAAACTTAAAATTTCGACGTTTCATGACATTTTAAGCCTATTTGGACAATAAAAATTTTTTAAAATTTTTTTGTCGTTACTATACTTCCACTGGACGTGGAAGTAAAATAACTAACTCTCATAATAAATAAATAAAAATACTTACCATCATATTATACACCTAACACACCTTACATTTCTTTGCACTTGTAAAGTACACTAGAAACTTAAGTTGGTCATAAATTAAATAAAATAAGTAGTATTAGGCTAGGCATGGATATATATGTGTGTGCGTGTATTGGTAGGTGTGGGTGTGTGTCTGTGTGAGAGTATGACTATATAAGAATATTAATGAGTACGTATAAATATGTAAATATTAAAATACTTCCTTTTTATTATCTCATAAACAAGTACATCAAGTACTTCAGTGAGTATGTATGTTTATTTTGCATCACTATTTTTTATTTAACGTAATTGTATTCTAATTTACACACTATGCTAAATAAACATTATTATTATTATTATTATTATCTACTCAAAAAAGTGCCTTAAGAATGTGTTACTCGATTTTCGATTCGATACTTCGGTAATTGAGATATAGAGGTCATCCAAAAACGCCAATTTTCCAAAAACGCTCTGTAGCTCGGTAGTTGAAAAAGATAACCATGAGTTACTACTATTTTTTCTAGCTGCTATTGAGCTGTTGCAAGAGCTCTAGCAGGCATATTACAGCTGACTAGAAATCTAAATAGCAATTACAAACAACGTTACAGGGGTCTACAGACGATCCAACCTGCTGGAGAAAACATTATCGGCATGCTTTGAAACTTTGAACTCATTCGTAAAAGTGAGCTGGTCTGCTAGAATTTCAGCAATCTTCAAAGCGTCCCGACAAGTTGACTTCAGCAAGTTGGATCATCTATAGACCCCTTATCCTTATAGTAGTAAAATATTTTGAATAAAAGGCTTTCAGATTCTAAATAGCCAAATTACAGCTAAACGCCGCGCAGGTTATTCCAACGTTTCCGCAGACAAAATTTAGCTGTGATAACTTAATGGTCCACACTGTGCTACTTGAAGATGTTTCAAAACTCTAAGAATTTCTTGTTACTATTTATTAATAAACTTGTGTACTTAACAATTTGTTATAAAGTTGGTTAAGTCCGCCTCTGTCTTGAAATCCATCCCCGTTTAAATTCAAACTACTCTTATTTTCTACAAATAACAATCCATAAAAAAGAAAAAACATTCAGTGATGTAACACCACCTCAATATCTAGATTCGTTCCTACCTCACTTCAGCTACAAACTTTAAATATTAACGCGCATGTTACTAGTGTTTATTTCACCACTAATCGAAATAACACCGTAAGAACAACTTAGTCACCCCATTATATTCTCAACATGTAGTCGCTTCCTGCAAACACCTGGACATCGCGAAATATGGATTTGACCACTACAAAAATCGTAGTGGCTGTGATATTTGGTTTGATTCGATTTTTCTTCGGCATACTACCCCTGAAACTCTACAACTGCCTAAGAAAGTGGGAGGAGGAGGACGAATCTGATAATTTCATTAATCAAAGGAGGCACACTCAAGTGAACTGTGCTATTGCGCTATGTCAGTCTTTCGGAGGAGGAGTGCTCTTTGCCACTTGTTTCTTGCATATGATGCTGGAGGTCAGTCTCAAGTGTTCTTAGTTTTAAGGTTGTAGCTTTAATAATTTTTTGCACATACTTAGATCACTTATCAAGTTATTTTTGCGAGCCAAAGAACGCTAAAAAGGGGCTTTTTTGGCCCATCCGTGGTAAAGTGTGAAAGCCACCTTTTTTTTTTACTAATTTTGGGTGCCGAAAACGAATCCGTCATCCGTTTTCGCGAAAAGTCTCGGGCACACATTAAAAAACAACCCTTATTTGGGTGCCATAAAGTGAAGATATTCATTTTCCCAACCAAAAGTAATCTAAATAATTAAAGAATTTTTTAATATAAAAAAACAAGTAATATTTTCTGGAGAGTGATAAAAAACATCAAACTGGGTGATTAGGGACTTCTTTTGCAATTAAAACCAATAAAAACTCTAAAAATTAAATCCTCCACCTTAATTAGTGGGGATGGGGGTAAAAGTATTCAGAAGTAATCACATTATAACCTGATTTTTTGGTAAAATGTGGAAACCATCTTTTTTTACTAGTTTTGGGGTGCTGAATCTGTCATCAAAGACAGTAAAAAACAACCCTTTGGGGGTGGCCTTGAAATTAATATTAGAACTTGCAACAAAGTGCAGGAAATTCTTTTAAAATACTCAGTTTCGTTAGGTAAGTAGAAAAAGAAGCAAAAATTCTAAATTCACCCCTCCTCCTCGTGTCCCTCACCCTTCACCGCCCATAAGAACGGTGTAAGTTACAATATCTAATATACGGTTATTTATTTATTTAAAAAAAATAACCAAAACTCCTCGTTAACTGGCTATTATCAGGTTATAGTGTCATTACTTCTGAATTCTCTTACTAGACCAGGGAAAGTAGATAACAATAACTAAATTTTGAAATACAGCTCGGATCGAGATGCGGTTTTCGGCATCGTTTTCGGAAAAATATTAGGGAAAAGTCTACATATAGCGAATAAGCCGTTCGAGGAACATTGCATAGGGGGTGCGTAAAATGCATCTAAAGTGCATAATTTTGATAGAAAACCGTGAAAATCTCGTGGGACTCGCTTCCCGGAGGCTTTCGTGGTCGCTGAGTCCAAGTCTGACATCGAAACTTACCAGGGATGCTCGGGGGTGGCTGTTCGGAGGTGGGAGGGGGTGAAATCGAGTGAAAAATTCAAAGTGCCCAAAAATCACGTGGGAATCGCTTCCCGGGGGATTTCGAGATCGCTGAGTCCAAATGTGACATCGAAACTTACCAGAGATGCTCGGGATTGGCTCTACGGGGGGTGGAAAGCGGTGAATTTGAGTGAAAAATTTCAATATATTTTTTTGAATACTTCATATATTAAAAACTTTGAATACAAAAGTTGTCGGAAATTTACCCGGCTATCTAACGGTGACCTTGGATTTGACCTTGGTCGTGGCCTTCAAGGTCATTTGAGGATCCTATTTCTTTAAATTTTAACCCCGGAAATTAAACGAGCGGGGAAATTTTACGTTCGGATATGACCTTCGACACTTAGAAAATTAAAATTCAAGAGTAAAGTAAAGATGACCGTCAGTGGTCAATTTTGTAAGTGCCGAAGGTCATATCCGAACGAGGTCTTGGTCAAGGTCAAATCCAAGGTTACCGTCAGATAGCCATAGAAATTTCCTACAACTTTTGTGTTTTTAAAGTTTTTTTCTAGGATTCGTATTTTTCAAGTTATCCTGCTGTTCCCGTACTTTTATGCTACCCTGTATAGTAATACTATTTATATATTGAGCCCGATCGGTATCGAGGCCCTCTGATTCGTCGACGATAATATTCGCGCCTTTTCTGAAACGAAAGGAATTTTTCAATGTATACTAGTGCACGAGTGCATGAGCATCAGCATGCGAGAGAAAACGTGCGAGACTATTTTCTTTGCGACGACCCCCGAGCAACCGTGGAAAGTTTCGATGTCAGATTTGGACTTGACCTCGAAAGCTCCCGGGAAGCGATTCCGCCGTGATTTTTGGGCACTTTGAATTTTTCACTCGATTTCACCCTCTCCCACCCCCGAGGAGCCTCCCTGGTAAGTTTCGATATCAAATTTGGACTCAGCGACCTCGAAAGCCCCCGGAAAGCGATTTCTCCGTGATTTTTGGACACTTTGAATCATTCACTCGATTTCACCCCCGAAGAGCCACCCCCGAGCATTCCTGGTAAGTTTCGATGTCAGATTTGGACTCAGCGACCTCGAAAGCCCCCGGGAAGCGATTTCCCCCTGATTTTTGGGCACTTTGAATTTTTCACTCGATTTCACCCCTTCCCACCCCCGAGCATCCTTGGTAAGTTTCGATGTCAGATTTGGACTCAGCGACCTGGAAAGCCCCCGGAGGCGATTCCCACGAGATTTTCACGCCTTTCTATCAGTTTCAAAAATTTTTAAAAAAATTATACACTTTCTACTACTTCTTTTATCCCTTATAAAGAGCAAAAAAAAAAAAAAGGTCTTGTCTTAAGGTTCTCATCTAACTTTTCTGCAGTATTTTGACGCGCTGAATTTTGGACAAGAAAAAATTTCTATTTCGTCAGTTTCCCTCTGCCACCTCTAGGAGATAAAACGGGATACATTTTTCAACATCCTCATTCCGCCGAATTTCGACGGTCTCAGCTACTATGAAATAATATGCGGACAACATAATTTTAAGAGGTTACCGTTTAAACCATCACGTCCAGCTGTCCCAGTTTTTATTTCATTTAAAATCTTATATATCGTGTGTTCGTCGACAGGCTAGAATTTAACATTTGAATTATTTATATTACTATTTTTATATAATTCAATAACTGCATTCGATGCAGCCGTCTCGGGAATAGCATTATAAAAAATATTTATTTCATTTATATTCTGTAAGTGATCTGGAATATCTTTATGTTCATTTTGAGGTAGGTACAAAATTATTTTCTCAGAAATTTCCAGTTCTCTTTAGGGGAAGAATTAATTATTTAGCTCGAGTTTTATAATTACGTTTTCCCTTATAACAGTTTGCATTTGAACTAGACGACAGTCAATTGCGTAAAAACCATTTAAATAAATAAAACAAGGTTTAAGTTTATTACAATTATATTATAGATATTTATATTTCAATATATAGGTATATAGAGGTAATATAATAATATCTAATAATTATCACTACCAATTTCGATAATACATGTGGTACACAGGTATGTTTTTTAAATAGGTTAGTTAGAATCTCAACAAGTTTTATTGCTTTTGATAAATATTTTCCATGGCATAAATAATATGTAAATAAAAAAAGGAAAGAGCCATAGACTCTAGTCTAGTAGGGGTCAATTTTGGACCTCGACTAGCATATATATGATTACTGTCCAGCCAATAGTTTTCGTTCCCTTGGCACACTGGCAATAACATCTTAGGATTCCAGTAACACCAGTAAGCCGAAATGTGATATGATACAACTTGAATTTTTAATGTTGTTTATTATGTCTATAGGATGGTCGTCTTTTTCATTATTTTCGCCAAATACGATATTGCCTGCTTAAAATTGACTGCTTCCTACTGTATCTAGGTTTGGCTCTTGTTCATTGTCACTGGTTTCTCTTATCCTTCTATTCCCTTACGCAGATAGTAACAAGTTTTCGATATTTTTTACACATATTTCCTATCGATAATTTTGAGCCAGTTGACACTGAAAATAAGGTACAGTCTCTATTGTTTTCATTGTTTTTCTGAAGTCCGGCACTTTACTCAGAATCCACCCTCAACCATTGCATTTACGATTGGGAATCACACAACTGTAACTATATATAGGTATTAATTATTTATATGAAATTAAGTTAACTACTCAATACGAATTTATTTATTATTTTAATTATTGTTCTTAATCTATGCTTTCCAGATCCTCTTCTTTAAACTACATTACATTGATAAGGAACAAGAATTCCGAAACAGATGTCCGTAGCTGCTTTGTTGTTTCTTTTTTTGGAGTATATGGCGCGATTTCCTTTTTTGTTTGTATAATATTTATTTTATGCAAGATATTGGAAATTGGAATATATGGAAGGTAATGAGACCAGCCGAAATCCTAACTAAATTATTAAAAAAACACAATACCTGTTAATATTGAAATTGGTAGTGATAATTATTAGATATTATTATATTACCTCTATATATATATACCTATACTTTTAAATATAAATACGCATAATATAATTCAATAAACTTATAGGCCAGGCAACGAATGATTATAGAGGGAAATTTAGGGGACAGAAAATTTGACTTCGGAACTTCGTTTGGACTAGTCTGGAGATGAACATACCAAAAGTTCCCACTCCTAGGTGGTGAGCGGGGGGAGGGGGGCACTTTAAAGGTCCCATTTTTTGGTTTCTCGCTTATACCTCTAAAACTATGCGTAGTAGTGGCTTGATCACTCAATACAAAATTTGCTACCAGAATCACTACTTACGGAAAACAATTTTTTTCGCCTCACGTTTTTTGCTCTATTTGTTAAGATAACTCTTCAAATGTTGTTCCCACGAAAAAGTCGTGAGAAGAGAAGTTGTAGAGCATTAAATTTTTAAATTTTTTAACGTGAGGCGAAAAAATTGTTTTCCGCAATTTCTGAATTTCGCTGGTGGATATCTCGAGAACAGAACATATTCTTGAGCAAAATTTGTCAGCTTCAGTTTTGTATAAAGTTGACAAGCCGCTACGACGCATAGTTTCCGAGATACAAGCGAAAAAACAAAAAATGAGACCTTTAAAGTGCCCCCTCCCCCCCCCCTCACCACCTAGGAGTGGGGACTTTTGATATGTTCTTCTGCAGACTAGTCCAAACAAAGTTCCGAAATCAAATTTTCTATCCCTAATATTTCCCTCTACACCCTTTTTTGAGCATTCGTTGCTTGGATTATTAACCATTGTTTTATTATTTAAATGATTTTTACGTAATTGACTGCCAGCTAGTCCAAATGCACACTTTTGTAAATATTGATACGTTACACCACTCGTAGAATTTTGAGATTAATATATATATATATATATATATATATTATTATATGGCGGATATTTGACAATTGATGATTAATGAGAGAAATGTTCCCCATTTTCTTTTATATAGTATCTATGACTTACAGACTGTGGCACGTCTCTATGGCAATCTATGGCATGAACCTGAATACAATGAACTATTTTTTCCTTCCGAGTTTAACAGAATAGAGTCCAATAGATCAACTCTTCCCATAAGCTTGTTATAAATTTTAACTATGTTAGGGCAGAATATTTCTTTCTTGCTATTTTCACTCTTGAAGAATCTTTTTACTTTATGTTTGGAATAACTTCCAGTAAAATTTGAGGCCAAAAGGACTATTTTGTTACCGCACCACTGAACATTGCTTACTGTTTTCCTTATCTATTTTTGTTTGTTGTTCTTCATAGATACTTCGACAATTTCTCTCGAATTCCTTTTCACTGATTAACTTGGAGTCCAAAAGCCTGTATATGCTAATGGTAACAACAGATTCAATACCTTATATGCAAATATGATATTAGTTGCAGACTGTAGGAATAATTATCAAAATAAACCTTGTCATGAACATTTTGTGGAACAATTAGACAGATTCTAACCACAACATTGTTAGCTACCCCAAAATTCACACCAGTCAATGTCGTCTATATTAATTTTTTTTCCAGTAAATACCACAAAATTGTATGAAAATCCGCTTACTCCAGAAAACAACCATAGCTTATTGAAAGCGATTCTATCATTGAGGATACAGAGAAGCCTTTTTCTAATGGAATTTTTCTTGTAACAGGTAACACTCAGTCCAATAATCGTTGAATCTTCCTGATATTTTTTGTCGTCGTATCATTATCGTTGAAATGAAGAATCCTTTTCAAGCCTTCAAATCTGTCGAAGAAAGTTGTCAGGCAAAAATAAATTGAATACCTGATAAGCTGTAGAAATGTTCCCTTTTTGTGTTTGGCACATGTAGTAATTGGGATATTGTCATTACTTTTTTCTATATGATTGGTTGTATTGGTCGATTACATCCTTGATCTTAGTACATAAATAATCCTGAATCGAAAATACAAAAACGAAAGTTCCCGCCTCTCTTTGCTTTGAATCAATTGAGAAAGTATCCGGATAAAATTGATTTTAAATCATATTGAATCAATAACATTTTAAGGAATGTCAGACTTGTTTCTCGGTATTTCTCTAAAAGCACGTAGCTTTAATATAGTGTGTGCTTCAGTGAATATCATAGGTGTTTTCTTCTTCTCCTCTTTATTCACAATGTCCTGGCCCACATTTTGTGACCCTTATTTTATTTGAGTTGGTCTCTATTTGCTGTGTGGCACGTCTGGCGACATCACACAATCTGTCGTTCATTCCTGTTAGACAGTGACATATATAGGATTTCCTCGTTACCTATCGTGCTTCCCCTAATATCCAAGATTTAAATTGAGACTTTTTAGGAAGTTCTGGTTACATTCAAAAATATCTACAGTATACCAGAAAACTCATCACAGTTGAATCGAAATCGCAGCAAGCAGATCAGTAAGTTCTAACATCTGCGCTGGCTACGTCTCATTGTCGTTCCCTGTACCGGTAGAAAATCCAGTTTCGTCTCATTTACATTTTTAGGAATGCCATTTTTTAATAGTTCAGTCACCTATACATTTTTTTTAAAGAAATATGGCAACAATAGCTTTTGTTTGGATTATTTCGATTCAAGTAAAAAAAAATTACAGTAATGGGAAAGTAATTATACGGAGGTCCTTTTATCGTTAACAACAATTCTCGGTACCCATTAATAACTCATTATCATTTACCAAATTGAAAGTTTTACTATTTATTTCAGGTTAGTTAACTCCACAGTGAAATTATTTTTATGCCTAATGTGAATATGATACACAATTTCGTTTACTTTTACTATTTTTACACATATCATGCACGAAAATAAAAGTAAATATTTGAAATTAGTAATAAAATAACCTGCATTGATCATCATGTCCACATTAGAAGATCATATATCTCAATTTTTATCGAACAGAAATAAAAAAAAAAACAAATAATAGGACGTTTCAAAAAGTTTTTAGAATCGCAACCTTTTCTGATAGTTCCTAAGGTTTATGATTTTCGGAAATAATCTATTTTTACTGACATATTAAAAAAATGGCATCTGCAGTAGGCGAGCTACCAGCCGTATGTTTTTACATAATCCTCCTTTCACTGTAACTACAGTAAAAATGCTTAAAATAAGGACCTACCTCGGGAAAAATTAATATTTAGCTGAAATTTGCAGAATATATAATTATTATCTTTAAATCATTTGTAACAACATATAAAACTCTATCGTCCCCCTACATGGATGCTTCTTTCCTAAAACTGCCCTTAATAGTACAATTATTCAGTTTTTTTGTCATAACTTCAAACTAAAACTAAAAGTTTAGACCAATTTATGCAGAATAAAATTTTCTTTGGAATGGTGTATAATTAATATACTTACTTCAACTGCTAAACGAGAAGTTATTACCAATAAAGAATTTTTCAGTTTTAGCTTGTTCGGGTTTCATTATTATTATTATTATTTTTGTTTATAGTTAAGATTTATTTTTATGTTATAGCGCGTTCTCATCGGTAGATGCCCCTACTTTTTAAATGATCTTTTTTGTGCTAACCCCGTGTGAGCAAAAAAGGGACAGATTCAGAGATTCGATTAATATACGCTGCCACGAGCTTTCAATTAAATTAATTTAATTTTCGCTTTGTTTTTTCGCTTATTACTATTCATGGTGAATATTTCACGAGCTTTTCACTACCGCTATTCGAGTGTATGAAGTTAAAAGAACCCTGGACCAGGAGCTCCGAGAAGTCCAGAATTACCAGAAGATCATAGAGGATTCCGCCGAGACACGACTGGTCCGTGTAAGAGATTCAATTCATGTTTTCAGTTTTAAATTTCTTTTTTATTACAGTCTGCTTTCTTAAACCACGCATCGGCTATCGGAGTGGTAACATAGCTTATTAGGAATGTCATCTTAGGTGGAAATTTAAAAATAAATAATTCATAGGGAATGAAATGCTTTTCGAGCAGTACGTAACATAATAAACATATTGTAGTTACTAGCTCCCCATAACCTGATTCCATGTCGCACAGTACGCAATGCAATGAATATTCTGTTGCCTTTCTTCTTTAGCCTGTTCTCGTCCACTCCTGGGTATAGGCCTCTTCCATGTTTTTCCACCGCTGTCTGTCCTGAGAACTTAAAATCTAGTTCTAGCAGGCTTTCCTCTGGACATCATCCCCCCACCTTGTTGGCGGTTGCCCCACACTCCGCCTAGTTTCTCTGGGCCGCCACTGCATTTTGGTGTTCATCCACTTGATGTCATCCCTGGCGACGTGCTCTACCCAGCACCATTTATTGGCGGCAATACGCTCTATGACATCAATGACTCTTGTTCTCTCTCTGATGATCTCGTTCCTGACTCGGTTTCTCAAGCTGATCCCCAGCATCGCACCTTCCAATGCCCGTTGATACACTCTGAGTCGGTTCGCCCAGTTTTGTGTTAGAGTTATAGTTTCGAGGCCGTAGGTTGATGGGCATGTCCGGTTTTTTGAGGATGTGATCGAGTTTTCCAAAAGCCACCCACGTCAGGCCATTCGCTTGGTGATTTCTGCGGTCTGGTTTTCCTTGTTAAGCTTGATGTTGTGGCCGAGGTACACATACTCTTCAACAACTTCAAGCGTGTCGTAGTCGTGTGTGACCTGGATGTTATCTCGACTCATGACCTTGGTCTTTAGGAGGTTCATCCTCAGGCCCACGGACTCCGAAGCTTTCTTCAGCCCTCTTAGCATGAGTCCAAGCTCGTCGGCATCGCCGCTCATTAGGACATCATCCTGATGAGTTGCCTTTATAACACATTATTTTACTGGAGAATATTAATCTTTATGATGACTACTTAATGAATATCTCTGGAGGTTAATAGTAGAACAAATATTTTTATTAAAATGTTAACATAGGAATACAAACCGCTGCCTAAGTAATCACAACTTCCACATACAGAAAAATTTTGATAATATTTTGCACCCCACTATGTGCTATGTGGAAATAATTGATAATATAACTTTAATAATTCATCCACTGCGTGGATGTGGAAGTAAAAATAAACAATAGTCTATTGTCTATGTACTGTAGAAAGGAACTAAAACGTTAAAGGGTTTTTATTGTTTCTTATGTTCAATTGACCCCAAAATATAAGAAAACCGCGGAGTGCTACCTAGAAAAGTTGTAGAGAATTAAATTTCCAATCGAAATGGCACCTTCAGAAGTCAAAAAAAATTTTTTTTTTTTACAAAAATACGCCCAAAAAACAAAACAGAAAAATGCAATTTTTTATTTTTTCTACTATATCTAGACTGTATCTTGGTTACTAATGTTCACATAAACTTCTATTGCAGACCATTTAAACAAGAATGCTGCGAGTACATTCAGTGTAGCAATATCTGTACTTAAAGTATTTGACAAATAAGTTAAAGGCCGAAATTTAAAAAAGAACATAAAAATTAATAAAAGTAACAATCTTCGAAACGTTGTATCTAGGTTTCTATTTGTCGTAGAGACTTTTACCAGCCACCATTTCAACGGGCGTAAAGTCAGCTTTCACTTTAATATAATATTGTATATACCTAATCTCATTCTAACGTGTAAAATGCCAGTTTTCTTTTGTGCAGCAGTGTTTATGCCTAAATGTACCCGAAAAAAAGTTACTGGCTAAAATTAAAAAAAATAAAAAATTGCATTTTTTCGTCTTTTTTTTTGTTTTTTGGACGTATTTTTGGAACAAAAAAAATTTTGACTTTTAAAGGTGCCATTTCGATTGGAAATTTAATTCTCTATAACTTTTCTATTGACGTGTTTATAGGAAAAATGCATAGTTTCGAGCAACTCAAAAATGTGAAAAGTGGAAGTTTTTACTTCGATCTCAAAAACGCACTTCTTTAACTGGTAGAACTCCGCGGTTTTCTCATATTTTGGGGTGGTCAATTAAACATAAGAAACAATAAAAACCCTTTAACGTTTTAATTCCTTTCAACCCTTTTTTTTTGACATAGACAATAGCCTAAAGAGAAAAATATTCAATTTATATCTCTTTAGTTCCAAAATTAGAATTTGCGCAAGAAATACCCTGACACTTTCTGCACAGTGCATATAGCTGTGCAAAACATTCCCGCTTTTGTACAACTGCATTAGCAATCCACAACGCTCTTTACAGTTCAAAATATTAATTGAAGCATTTTGTTGGAGCTGAGTTTTTTGTCATCACAACTGGACACAATGCAGAACCTTTAACTTGTCATCCCAGTCGACAGAATTTTTATTGGTATTTTCTAATGTTATACTTGCTCGTAGCATTAAAATAAATTAAGTATGTTATACAAAATTTTAAATGATTATTTTACTCGTTAGCTTGATAGCCAATGAATGATCGTTTTGACAACATTGCACCAATCAAATGGCATTATTAGTGGCAAACTAAAATGAGAATATTATATTATGCATCGTTGGAAAGAGAATTTTATTCTGTACAAATTACCTTGATATTTTCATTTAAAACGCAAGACCCCACCTAATATAAGTTAGTTACGCCTTTACAATTATCGACCGCACTGTATAATGATATGTATCTTTTCAAGGTTTACAACTCAGTGGAAAACCTAAAGACCCTGGGAAACCTGAACACCAAATATCCACTCTCCCAGTTAACCATCTGCGTTGGTTTCTTTTTCGTGTATTTTCTGGAAGAACTATCCCACTGGATCATAACCAAATTGCCGGACGAACCACTCCCAGTAAAAATAAAAAATTTCACTCGCACTAGCGTCACACCCCTAAATGAAACCAAAGAAAAAATAACCAACGCTTTCATTATAGAAGAGGAATTTGAAAAGGCAAACAACGACGAGGTGAAAAGCATCAAAGAATTAAAAGAGGACATGCTGAGTTTGGATGAAAATCACGAGAATATAGTGTATGATTCCTTAAGCCTTAACTCTGAGGTTGCGAAGGAGAACGAGAAGAATCTACAGTTAAATGATGAAGCGGAGAAAAATTTGGAAGAGATGGTTGAAGGTGAAATAAAATCTCAGCAACAAGTGATGCGATGTGTGCTGATAGTTTTAGCACTGTCTCTTCATGCGATCTTCGAAGGTTTATCTCTCGGCATACAAAAAAGCATAGCCGATATTTGGTTCATGTTCATCGCCGTTTCAATACATTCAGTCACTATACTCTTCTGCATGGGTTTGGAACTGCTTCTAGCGAAAACTAAAACCAGGTTCATTATTACACAAATGCTGTTTCTCGCTTTGGCCAGTCCATTCGGTATTACTTTGGGACTCCTAGTGACAATTAAAAGTGATATGGAGACCAAAGCCAAGTCGACAGCTATAGTGCTACTCGAAGGTTTGTCGGCGGGTGCTATTTTGTATATAACTTTTTTTGAAGTGCTCAATAGGGAGAAGGAGAGGAGAGTGTATAGGATATACAGGGCGTTATGTATTTTAGGGGGATTTTCGTTGATGGCGTTTTTGCAGTATTTGGAAATATATCATTAGTTTTCTTTACTTTTGTTTCATTTAAAAAAAAATGTCCCCAGTTATATTCACACACTCAACCAATGGCGTACTGATATAACTGACATATTTTTTTAATTAAAATTAATGTGCAAAAAGAGTGGAAAACACCGTCCCCATAAATTTTATTTTACTGTAAATAGCTCCTTTACTTTTCGTATTTGAGAAAGTCAATCATCAACAGAAAAAAATTATATTACATTTTTCACTAAACGTAGATGTTTTTTCTAATTAGATAATATTTTGTGTGGTCAAACCGTTTTTTTTTATATTTTAAGACAAATAATCGATCATATTCCGATTATTATTGCAGAAATGAGCTTGTTCAAAAAACCAGGTTGTAGCTACAGTCCAGTAATTTTATACATCCTACCTGACGTCAAATCGGGTATCTGTGTTTTTTAATATGTTGTATGTGATTATAAATTAATGTTAAATCCAAGTTTAGGACCTCGGCAGACCTCCGGGTGTTGGTCAAAAATCCAAAAAACTGCGAGATTTTTCACTTTCTTTCAGCTTTTGTCAATTTTGACCCCCAAAACCTACTTTTTGGTAAAAACAATTTAGTACTTTTTAAAAGTAGACTAAAGGGCATAGCAGGATAAGCGTGTAAAATCTGCCTCCAAACAAAATTTCGTTTGTTATCAACTATTTGAATATAATTTTCCCAAAATTTCAAGCCTGCAACCGCCATATTGGAGGGGATTTTTTGATTTTCGTTTTTTAAAATTTCGAAAAAATTCACAGTTGTTACTTACATGTTGGACTAATTACACATTTTTTTTTCATAATTTTTAAATGTAAATTTCGTATGCAAAAAAAATTGCAAATTTTGCATACAATTTTTTGAAACTTTAACATCGTAAATTACTCATTTATCAAGGCATATTCTCAAATTATTATCATATTTTTAAAAAATGTGGAAGATAGTTAAAAAAACGAAAAACTGCATTACCGACCATTCTCTTATACGCGCCTCACTATCATTTGGACGCATGTCTTGTTAACAAATATGTTTCATTAATAATTGGACGTACGCTAACTGGAGAATCCTTAGTCCAAAATATGAAGATTTAACCTGAAACACTTAGGAAAATGTGCCTCCTTAGTGAGATACAGGGTCTCAAAATTTTTTTTCTTTTTTTTGCAATATCTCAACTACCTTTTGACCGATCTTCTCCCAATTTGGTAAGGAAACATTTTTTAAGCTAAGCTGTATTACATCACGTTAGCCCGTGGAGGGCACCTCATGAGCTACATCTGGTGATGAATATTTTTTCTCTTTTTTTTTACGAAACGTAGTGGCACTTTTGACTAGAAAATCTCATGCAGGAGTCATTTCTACGTAAAAAAGATACACTTGATAGAACATGATAATTCCAACCGTTTTCGAGAAAACTGTAGCATAGATCTCAAAAATTCTTTGAAAACAAGCCCAATTTGAAGAGGAAAAATTGTATTTATTGAAAAGTGTGCTTTGGTGACGTCTTAATTCTGTCATTTACGTATAATTTCATTAGTTTGACATTTTGAAACCATACTCTACAAAAATAAAAAAAGAAATTCATCCTTATAGACCAGGCTAGATGAGGGTTGGACAACAACATAATTCGTTACAGCAAACTGATAGTGGAATATTGTAGAACATATCATAACTAATGAAGAAAAAATAATCCAAACCACCTGCGATTATCTGGGGGGAAATGGGGTGGGCTTTTAGGGGGGAAAAACGTTTTTTTGCAATTTTTGGCTTAACTACGCATCCTATCGAAAAAAGTTAAATATGAAAGTTGTAAGTAATAAAGAGATCTACAACTTTTGTGGAGAGCATTTTTATCCTAACCTCAAAATTTTTCGAGATACACGCAAAAAACCCTTTTTTCGGTTTTTTATTTTTTTCTTCCACAAAAATAATTAGATTTAGCTCAAACTTGGTGAAAGTATACCTTTTGGTGTCCCACATAAGCACTAATTTTTTTGGATCAAAATATTTAGCGGTTGTTATTTAATTCAATTAAAAAAAAAAGTGAAATTTTCAACTGCGATTCCTCATAAAAGTACTTGTCCGATGTTCGAACAGGGCTCATTTTTTTTTGTTTTTACTTCTATTTTCAATAAATAAAAAAATATATATAGTGCAATGGAAAAAATTGCCGGAAAATCGAAAATTCCGAAAAAATGCCTTTTTTCATTGTGTTTTTTAATTATTGTCAAAAATTTGTTATTATTTATTAAAATTAATATAATTTTGTAATATCAATGTATGCTACAAACAATAAGTAAAATAATTAATAGTTAATTACATTCCTCAACCACGTTTGAATTATTAAACAAACAAAAAAGTATGATCTTGATTTCTATGCCTTCTATTGCAACGGTATTGGTACGGCATATAAATGACCGCATTTTTATTTATTTGATAATCTAGATATATTTACTTTTAATTTTGATTGTTAATAACTTTTAAATTGTAAAAATTGGTAAAAATTGCTTTGTTAATTTTAATTATTAAACATAATATAAATAATTTTTTGTAAAAATAATAATTGTACTTTTTAATACATGATTTTAATATATTTGCATTTTGTAGTAAACATACAATCTAATCTAACTTTAAGTAAAACATATAGTATAGAATTAATCATAAAAATTAAAGACTAAGAAAAGGCAAATTTTCAACTGCGATTCCTCATAAAAGTACTTGTCCGATGTTCGAACAGGGCTCATTTTTTTTGTTTTTACTTCTATTTTCAATAAATAAAATAGTATATTATATTACTAGGAGTAGAACGCACTCTTTTTTTGTGTTGAGCCCAGGATTTGCGGCTGAGGCGAAGCCGAAGCCGCAAACTGGGCGAAACACAAAAAAAGGCGTTCTACTCCGTGTAATATATACTATTTTTTCTTCAAGCGTATTAAAATGCAAAAATTCATTTATTTATCATAAATGTACAAATATTCAAACTACAGTCTTACCTGTTGACACAATATGACAAGTGGCTAGTGGATAGCGCGCCACCGGTGGCTTTCGGTATTAACATTATGTTACTAGTAAAACAATACCCACTGCGGAGGCGCTTTCGGAACTAACATTATGTTACTAGTAAAATAATGTCCACTACGGTGGCGTTCGGTACTAACATTTTGTTACTAGTAAAACAATGTCCTACTTCTATTTCTGTTTTTGGTGACATAATTTAAACATTTTAATACGCTTGAAGAAAAAAATATATATAGTGCAATGGAAAAAATTGCCGGAAAATCGAAAATTCCGAAAAAATGCCTTTTTTCATTGTGTTTTTTAATTATTGTCAAAAATTTGTTATTATTTATTAAAATTAATATAATTTTGTAATATCAATGTATGCTACAAACAATAAGTAAAATAATTAATAGTTAATTACATTCCTCAACCACGTTTGAATTATTAAACAAACAAAAAAGTATGATCTTGATTTCTATGCCTTCTATTGTAACGGTATTGGTACGGCATATAAATGACCGCATTTTTATTTATTTGATAATCTAGATATATTTACTTTTAATTTTGATTGTTAATAACTTTTAAATTGTAAAAATTGGTAAAAATTGCTTTGTTAATTTTAATTAGTAAACATAATATAAATAATTTTTTGAAAAAATAATAATTGTACTTTTTAATACATGATTTTAATATATTTGCATTTTGTAGTGAACATACAAATAATAATAAGAATAATAATAATAATAGAATGGCTTTATTTAGGAATAAAATTACAGCATATTCCCGAACTAAGGCGAAGTCTAGCTTAATAGCTACTCAACTTAACCTTTTACATTATAATAATTTAGGTAAGTGTGTAGAGTTTATGTCAATTAATAAATG
The DNA here is from genome assembly GCA_936432065.2 of Rutpela maculata. Taxonomy (NCBI): domain Eukaryota; kingdom Metazoa; phylum Arthropoda; class Insecta; order Coleoptera; family Cerambycidae; genus Rutpela; species Rutpela maculata. The sequence continues at coordinate 216,166,506 of OW386287.2, forward strand.
TGTATATTATTAAAAAAAAACGTCAAATAACATTTATATATTTAAATTTTAATTGTTTGGAGACAATTTTTATTTTTATTAGCTGTCAAATATTTGCCCAATCACATCAGGTGTGCCGCAAGGATCGGTTTTAGGGCCCGTTTTGTTCTCAATCTATACTGCCGATATTGTCCAACATATCAATTATGGTAAAGTCCAATGTTATGCTGATGATACTTAATTGTTTTATAAATTTCCTTCTGAAAACACAATAAATATTTGTGATTTAATTAATTCGGACTTAGACTCTATTCATAATTATGCTAATCAAAACAGTCTTAAACTAAATGCCACGAAAAGTGCAGTCTTGTGCTTTACTCTAATAAAACACGGAAATACACGAAGTCAAATCTAAAGATGGGCAATGGGCAATACTTGCCCATTCTAAATGAAGCAAAAAATTTAGGTCTTATTTTTGACTTTAAGATGCGTTTCACGGAGCACGTGACAGTTTTATTAAAAAAAACATATTACGCATCGAAAATGTTATATTCTAATATAAGTACAGTCGAACCTCCATAACTTGAATCTCCAAGGGGATTAAAAATCCATTCGAGTTAGAGAAACTTTGAGTTATGGGAACTTGTTAGTAAAGATAACAGATATTTATTGCTTTGAATTGCTTCGAGATATAGAAGATTTCGAGTTATGGAAGTTCGAGTTGTGGAAGTTTGATTGTATTTTAATTTCGCAAAACGATAAAATCTCATTTCCTCTCTTTCCAAATTTTATAAGATAGCAATTGGTTTTATATGTGCGCATGTATGTGTATGTGGGTATATATATACATATTTGCCTTTTCTTAGTCTTTAGTTTTTATGATTAATTCTATACTATATGTTTTACTTAAAGTTAGATTAGACTTAGATTAGATTGTATGTTTACTACAAAATATAAATATATTAAAATCATGTATTAAAAAGTACATTTGTTATTTTTACAAAAAATTATTTATGTTTAATAATTAAAATTAACAAAGCAATTTTTACCAATTTTTACAATTTAAAAGTTATTAACAATCAAAATTAAAAGTAAATATATTTAGATTATCAAATAAATAAAAATGCGGTCATTTATACGTGGTACTAATACCGTTACAATAGAAGGCATAGAAATCAAGATCATACTTTTTTGTTTGTTTAATAATTCAAACGTGGTTGAGAAATGTAATTAACTATTAATTATTTTACTTATAGTTTGTAGCATACATTGATATTACAAAATTATATTAATTTTAATGAATAATAATAAATTTTTGACAATAATTAAGAAACACACAACGAAAAAAGCCATTTTTTTCGGAATTTTCGATTTTTCGGCAATATTTTCCATTGCATTGTATATATATATTTTTTGATTTATTGAAAGAGAAGTAAAAACAAAAAAATGAGCCCTGTCCGAACTCTATCGGACAAGTACTTTTATGAGGAATCGCGGTTGAAAATTTCACTTTTTTCTTTTAAACAGCAACCGCTAAATATTTTGCTCCCAAAAAATAGAGCTTATGTGGGACACCAGAAGGTATACTTTCACCAAGTTTGAACTAAATCTAATTATTTTTGTGGAAGAAAAAAATAAAAAACCGAAAAAAGGGTTTTTTGCGTGTATCTCGAAAAATTTTGAGGTTAGGATAAAAATGCTCTCCACAAAAGTTGTAGATCTCTTTATTACTTACAACTTTCATATTTAACTTTTTTCGATAGGATGCGTAGTTAAGCCAAAAATTGCAAAAAAAACGTTTTTCCCCCCCTAAAAGCCCACCCCATTTCCCCCCAGATAATCGCAGGTGGTTTGGATTATTTTTTCTTCATTAGTTATGATATGTTCTACAATATTCCACTATCAGTTTGCTGTAACGAATTATGTTTTTTGCGTGTATCTCGAAAAATGTTGACGTTAGGATAAAATTGATTTCCACAAAAGTTGTAGATCTCTTTATTACTTACGACTTTTGTATTTAACTTTTTTCGATAGGATGCGTAGTTAAGCCAGAAATCGCAAAAAACGTTTTTCCCCCCTAAAAGCCCACCGCATTTCCCCCCAGATAATCGCAGGTGGTTCGGATTATTTTTCCTTCATTAGTTATGATATGTTCTACAATATTCCACTATCAGTTTGCTGTAACGACATATGTTTTTTTTTTAATTCTAACACTTATCTAGCCTGGCCTATTAATTTAGTAGGTTTCTTATTTGTCTCTAGCATGTTTTTGCTCAATGTAATACCTTTCGAGTTATTTGACGAAAGCATATTTGAAATACCACTTTTTCAAGCTAAAATCCCAAAGCAGTCATAAAATCTATCAATTTATATGAAAAGTTGCAGAGAACCTTTTCTTCTTAAAATTTAATTTTCTCTCAGCTCCAATGTTTTTGTTTTTTTTTTTTTTAGATGCAACCCCCTGAAAAGGGGGTGGCATCTAATGTAAACGCCATATTTCCCGAGAGAAAAATCGATTTTCTAATTGAAAATTTGAACTCTCTGTAGGTTCCCGCGGATCCGCAAAACTCCTAAACGTTTTTGTTTCGTGAACTTTGGCCTAGTTTGAACCTATTAAGAAAGTTTAAAGTCTGCACAATTTTTTTTCGAGTTAAAGTAAAGTTTTCCTGTACTAAAACAAATCCTCTAGTATTTTAGGATACCATTTTCGTTTCATCTTCTTCCAACCATGATTTTCTTGTTTTTTAAATTTTAGCACATGTTCTCACTGACAATGAAATAAACATTTTGTGTATTTGATTACAGATTTATTCATCTGAAATAAAAAATTAGGAGAAATTCACGAACGAATAAACACTGAAAACACAAATTTTATCAGGCCGCTGTCAAGAGTAAATAAATTATTTGACGTCACTACGTGTCGACCGCGAAAATTGTAATGTCAAATCAGTTTTACTACGCATGTAAAATTGCAATTTCAAATTCAATTTTATGCCAAATGTAGCTAACATATTTCAATGCGATTAATCATAACAACTGTTATAACAAAGAGAGAATCCAATTTTATCGATATTAACATTTATGTTCATTCAATTTTTGTTATGTGAATTGTTCTGAGATTAAATCCAGACTGTTTCTCATTGTTTTCATAATTTTATTTACAAAACCCGTACTGAAATGTATGCACTTGTGAACGTTCAAAAACGAAATTCATAAAAATACTAAATACAAAAGTAGTGCAATCAAAAGTTTCCATCAGTTTTCTAAGGATAACATTAACCTTGATATCTACATTTCTTTATAGTTGGTAGTGTTTACCGCGCAATTTTTTTATTAATGCATAGTGTTTCTTTAGGCCACACATCCTGGAAATTAACGACCAAAATAGTAACTTAACAAAAGGTTACTATGAAATACGAACAATGCATGGATGAATGGCCGGAGTACACACATAACAAAATTGACTTTGACTCTATTTTAAGCTATTAAAATCAATAATGTGTTATTGTTAAACTTTTAAACGAAACTAAAGTTTGTCGTGGAGTAACGTATTTTTTGTCGTAAATAGAACTAGCATGTGATGATTCTTGATTCTACAGGGTGTCTCCGGATGCAGGTACCTATACCACAAATATACCTAAATTTTATTTTTTTGACAAAAAGTCTCTATAAAAATTTTGTTTGTTATTAAAATACGATTTGTGTTGAGAAGAATAAGAGTAAACTACCTTTATTTTTCATTTCTAATGAAAATTTAATTACTTTCTTAGTCATAATCCGAAATATTTTAAAATAATGATCTTAGAAAAGTTGTAGGTTTACTTTCTACTTTTAGTAAGTTATTATGAACTTCAAAAACCGCTGCCCAAGGAATCACTACTTCCACATCCAAGTTTCTTACAACGAAAATACTATATTTGCACTCCACTATGTGGAAATAATTGTTTATGGAACTTTAGTAGTATAATATTTGAAATCATGTGCCCCAAAAACCCATAAAAAACCGCTGCCCAAGGAATCACTACTTCCACATCCAAGTCTCTTACAACAAAATACTATATTTGCACTCCACTATGTGGAAATAATTGTTTACGGAACTTTAATGGTATAATATTTGAAATCATGTACCCCAAAACCCCATAAAATTATATGCCACATCTGTAGGGTGGGGGTGAATGAAGTGAAAAAAATTCTTGATGACTTTGACCCTTGTACACACACTAAATCACACTACTGGCAGTCGAGAAAAGCCACTGCGCATCCACACTACTCGTTATAACCTACTGCGCATCCATTGTACTCGAGGAAAGCCACTGCGCATCCATACTACTTAAAGTAACCCACTGCGCATCCATACTACTTGAGGTAACCTACTATAATACTCGAAAAAAGTCACTGGGTATCAAAATATTCGAGGAAAGCCACTGCGCATCCATAATACTCGGGGAAACCTACTGCGCATCCATAGTAGTCGAGGAAAGCCACTGCGCATCCATACTACTCAAGGTAACTTTAACAACATAATATTTGAAATCGTCTACCCCAAAAACATATAAAACGATATGCTACATCGGTAGTGGGGGTGGGGGTGGTGGTAGAGGGTTGGTAGTGGGGGTGGATGAAGTAAAAAAATATTTTGAAGCTTTTGGTTCTTGTACACACACTAAATCACAATTTTTTTTTCATCCTATTTAATAAGGAGGTGGGGGTGGTAATGGGGGTGGCTAATGCCAAAAATTTTTTTTAGACCTTAGCTTCTCTGTTGTACACTAAATACCCATTTTATGGACTCTTACTTGCTTGATTTACCCATTTACCCGAAATTTACCCCAATTTACCCCCCAACCCTTCGACGGAACAAGATGAAAATATAATCTAGTTCTAGATCTCGTACCAAATTTCAAGTCAATATCTTAAACGGTTCCAGAGTAAACGTGCGCACAAAAAAAAGTTACAGACAGACCGACAGAAATTTTTTTTCTCAAACTTAAAATTTCGACGTTTCATGACATTTTAAGCCTATTTGAACAATAAAAATTTTCAAAAATTTTTTTGTCGTTACTATACTTCCACTGGATGTGGAAGTAATTATATGCCACATCGGTAATCGATGGTGGGGGTGAATGAAGTGGAAAAAATTCTTGATGACTTTGGTTATTGTACACACACTAAATCACACTATTTCTTCACCATCTTTAATAATGGAGTGGGGGTGGTAAGGGTGGCTAATGCCAAAATTTTTGTTGAGACCTTAGCTCCTCTTATATTTACTAAATACCAATTACATGGACTCCTACTTGCACTATTTACCCCCATTTACCCCAATTTACCCTTCAACTCTGCAACGGAATAAGATCAAAATATAATCTAGTTCCAGATCTCGTTAAAATACATACGTGTGCCATATTTTAAGTCAATATCTTAAACGGTTCCAGAGTAATCGTGAGCACCAAGAAGATACAAGACTAACAGACAGACCGACGTGACAGACAAATTTATTTTGCTCAAACTTAAAATATTGACGTTTCATGACATTCTAAGCCTATTTAAACAATGAAAATTTCCAAAAAATTTGTTTACGTTAATATACTTCAACTGGATGTGGAAGTAATACGCAGAAAATGGCATGACGAAGATATAAAAAATCATTGTGTGCCGTAAACTACACGATAGAAGTAAAGCCTCTACTTCAAACATTTTCTTAGAGGAAACCTACTACGCATCCATACCACTTGAGGTAACCCACTTCGCATCTATAGTACTCGAGGAAAGCCACTACGCATCCATACTACTTAAAGTAACCCACTGCGCATCCATACTACTTGAGGTAACCTACTGCGATCTATAATACTCGACAAAAGTCACTGCGCATCTAAAATACTCGGGGAAACCTACTGCGCATCCATACTACTCGAGGTAACTTTAACAACATAATATTTGAAATCGTCTACCCCAAAACGATATGCCACATCGGTAGTGGGGGTGGATGAAGTTAAAAAAAATTTTTGAGACCTTAGGTTCTTGTATACACGCTAAATTACAATTTTATTTTTTTCACCCCCTTTAATATGGGGTGGGGTTGGCTAATGCCAAAAAATTTTTTGGGACCTTAACTTCTTTTATATATTCTAAATATCAATTTTATGGACTATTACTTGCTTGATTTACCTATTTACCCCCATTTATCCCAATTTACCCCCTACCCTTCAACGGAATAAGATGAAAAGATATAATAATCTAGTTCCAGATCTCGTTAAAATACTTACGTGTACCAAATTTCAAGTCAATATCTTAAACGGTTCCAGAGTAATCGTGCGCACAAAAAAGTTACAGACAGACAGAACATTTTTTTTGCTAAAATTTAAAATCTCGACGTTTCATGACATTCTAAGCCTATTTGAGCAATAAAAATTAAAAAAAAAATTGTCGTTACTATACTGCCACTGCACGTGGAAGTAATAATATAAAATTTTTATTAAATTTGTGGATTAAAAACCCATGCAATTTTTAACACTGAGCTCGATAATTTGGATACGAAAATCTGGTATAGAATGTCACGAATCACAGAAAAAAAAAGAAATTTCCACCTTCCAAAGTAGATAGTATTTTTCTACATATTCAGACACATACATAGAGTAATAAAAATCCTGTAGTGTTTGTGCCAATAATATAAGCTATTGTCGATGTAGGCACAGTATAATAAAGCAATTAGTATCTTGAATAATTTAAACAACTGTCTATGTAATATTAAAACGATCAGTCTAAGCATTCAATATTGACGTTTTCATAACATCCCAATATGACCTTTTTATAATGTATCATAAAAATCGCTATTCATGTCAGCAGCATATTAAATCTTGATTTATAATATATCTACAGTTTTCTGAATATCAATTTTTTATTTCTATTCGAAGAATATTTTTTTTTATCGATTGTCACTCAGAGATAGTATATAATAAATAAATATATATTTAGAACATTAACTTTTAGAAATATTTGTATATCGTGACCAATAACAATCATTGATCATAGAAGTTGACGACCGAGACTACTATATGGCAGATTGTCCCGAAATTCTCGATTAGGGAAAAATAAAAAGACATACATCATCTAAGAATATAATATATCTAGTAACCCGTTGGTTTTACTTCCACATCCAGTGGAAGTATAGTAACGCAAAAAAAAATAAAAATTTTATTGTTCAGTTAGGCTTAGAATGTCAAGATTTTAAGTTTGAGCAAAAGAAAAATCTGTCTGTCTGTAACTTTTCTTTTTGCGCACGATTATTCTGGAGCCGTTTAAGACATTGATTTGAAATTTGGTACATGTATGTATTTTAACGAGATCTGGAACTAGATTATATTTTGATATTATTCCGTTGAAGGGTTAGGGGTCAATAAATCAAGCAAGTAAGAGTCCATAAAATTGGTATACAGGACTCTGGTAACTTGACATATTCCCGGACCTAATTTGCAATCTTTTCAACTCACATATGTTATATGCAAAAGTTTTTAGTCTTCGATATATTTCAATTTTTCAGTTTTTATCTAAAAACCCCAAATTTGTATATTTAAAATTGAATCTAGAAACTGCCACTAATTCAGTGTCACAGATTTTAATTTTCGTACTTAGACAACTCTTCAGTAACGCATTACTAACAGCAAAATGTCAAAAAATACCCAATGGTCCAAAGATGAAACACAAAATAAATTTAAAAAATTTCAATTTTTTAATTTGTGTTACAATGACAGCAATTTATTACATAAATTCATAAATGCATTAACATCAATTTTTTCATTAGCTTTTCAAAGAGGTAAATATGTTATGAAAAAAAAAATAGTTTCACGAAATTGTTTAATAACAGGTTAACAGGTATAGAATATTAATTTTTGATATTTTAGAGAGAATTTTTACCTGTTTTTTTTTAACTATTTATTTAACGTCTGCCTATTTCCGCTACCAGGACCTATCACTGACGCCAGGAGACGAGCTCCCCCAACCTGGAAATTTTGCCGAACCTCTTCCCTTGAGAAGAGTAGGGATCTTTTACTTGCCTAACATTTAATAGACAAGGGACCGCCTGCTTTAGATCCCCTCCGAAGGATAGTATAACCACTACGTAATCCTCGTCTTGAAATTACATAGCTTCCGCGTATACGCTGATATACAAGCCGCTAGAAGGTGGGACGAGATCGCTGTGTTTCCCAAGATGGATTTCACCCATCCAAGTACTAACCGCGCTGCACGTTGCTTCACTGGAGTATCGAAATACAGCACAGTCAACTCAACTCAACAAGCATTTATTTATGTTTAGGGTACATTAATGCATCATTCCGGGGTCTGACCCGGAACCAGCCGAACAACTACGGCGAACATCGCCGAGGTGGGTGTGAGGCTGGACGGGAAGGGTCCGGTCTGGTGGTGACGAGAATTAGTTTTAGGTTAGTTAAAACTCCTGCCTAATGGAAGAGAGGCTTAAGATTAACAGTATCGTGTAGCGCAGTACACGGGGGTACTTAAGAATAATAATTAGGATTTAAACTATAAAACTATCGGTAGTTTCGTGCCTACTTTTCGCACACGCGAACACTTAAAAATTTTTGGCTGTTGTCACGGGAAAACAAAACTCAACGAAAAAAACCCGTTGGAAATAATTCCACCCTAGTAGTTTTCCTGACGCCAGGAGAGTATCGTGGGTGGTTAGAAAGGTGTGATGTTATGCGAAATTGTTGTATGTTAAAAGTTTATTGGTTAAGTCTGAATTTAGAGACAGAAATGGACAAGGAACAAAAAAAGGTAAAAACCAATAGAGGGAATAGAGAGGGGTTGGTTGTAGGTTTTGGTGAAGTTTAAAGATGGGGAAAGGAGAAGTTGTCGTAGAGAAAGGTGTGGTTAGAGAGTTTGCCGAGAGATAGGCAACGCCTGGTATGGTGGGGGATGTCGGATATCGAAGAGGATCGCATTATGCTGTCTGATTCGTGTTATGTTGCGGACTATTGCCCAGTTTGAATTGAAAGAATTTTATTTTTGGGAGATTTCTTGGACGTAGTCCGCTAGTGGCGTTATGTCGTGGCAAAGATTATATAGATCTCTGAGGGAGGTGTATCTGTCCGAATCAGAGATGAGGCGCATAAATTTGTGTTTCCCAAGATGGATTTCACCTATCCAAGTACTATCTCATTATCGTGGTCAGTATGTTGCACCACACCGGCATGCGGCACCGCATGCCGGTGTGATGGCCGACCTGATCACCATCGTATACAATGGTGATCAGGTTGGGCTATTTTATTGAATTTTTCGTCTTTTTTGCTTCTTCTGACCCAAATCTTAAAGCCGCCTTATTGAAAAAAAATTTCTGCAGCAAAACTGAATTTAGCATATCCAAATTCTTAAGTCTACCAAGTTTCGTAAATTTTTATCGAAGATTAGCTAGGTTACCGATTTTCGACGCCCGTGGTTCTTCTCGTACTGAGCAGGATTTTACGAAGACGAGTCATCAGTAGGGTAAAACTAACCTGTCTCCACGACGGTCTAAACCCAGATCACGTTCCCTATTAGCGATTTTTCACTGTTTTTCGACTTCTCTGAGGTTCTACAATAGTATCACATATATTACAATTTTTATAATTTTCTTAAGGGTTGGAGGCTACTTTCAGAATTGAGGAGGATGAGTTGAATAACCAAGAGTGTCAAGCGGTACATGTATAATTGACTACACACTTATTATGCGTATAAAAAATGTCGGCGTCTTTGGCGGTGCGATAGAGATCCAAGACATTTTTTGAGTGCAGAGTAGATCTGAAGACAACTATAACAGAGCGACGTTGACCATTCAGATCTTCATCATTTGTTGGTTAACTTCACTTATTTGTTCACTCTCTATTCATTTATTTATTTATTTTAATATAAAATTCCAGTCTTTGTGTTCGCTACGTTTTCTAGTTAATTCTCTTCGCTAATCTATTATAATACAAACTTCAGAGATAGCGTACATGAGGTCAATCATAAATAAATATTTAGGTACTTCTAAACAGTTTTCGTCAACAAAGTGTTATGATATTTCAAAAGATGTCGCCGCTACACAAATTCATAAAACCCGATCAATACCACAGCAAATCCTGCAGTAAAATGGTCAAAATACTGCTACAGGTGAGTCTTTCACTAGAGAGGTTACAACATAATAAAATGATGACTTTTTTTCTAGTTATGTATATATTTGCTGTGTGTGATAAATGCAGCCCAAAGTAGAGTGATAGTTCAAAGGAGTACCGATAATTCCGTGAGGGGATACTTAACTGAAGTAAGTAAATTTACTTTTACAAATTCATATATCTGGGTAATTCTCATTTGATGTAAATTTTTATTAAACATGCAGTGAAAAGGAAACATACTGGGCGTTCCTTAATAGGCGAGGAGCCGGTGTCACTGAAAGCCCCCGCATTCATCCCCCTTCACATACTTCAAATTGGTATGTCACAACCCTCCAACCAAATAAAGTGGTTTGCGTAATTTTTTTCTGAAAGGGTACGAAATATTCTATCGAATACACTACAAATAATCAATATCCGCGATGACAGTAAAACATTATTGCATTTTTATAATTATTTTTTTTAAACATTTTTTCGGCTTTTTAAATCTACGCATACCAAGCTTATTTTATTCGTATAATTTTTAACTAGCAATTCACATAAAAAATTTTCTATTCCACTATGAGGGGGCTTTCAGTGTTACCGGCTTCGGGGCTATAATGACGTGCTAACATATTTTCTTAAATCTGTAGTTTAGCTATTTTCTTGATAATTAATAAAAACCTTTAAAAAGAGAAAAAATAGTATAGCCCGGCCATTTCATAAAAAACTAAATTTTAAGGCAAAAATAAGCAAAAGAGGATCTATTACTTTAAATCAAAACCCTAACTTATTACTTCAAAGAGAATAAATCCCAGGGATATAGTAATGGTGCGGGAGCTAAGTGGCTTTTTCGGACACTCATCGTTACAAGCATTTTCTATGCGCTGATTAATTCTATCGAACTTAAATAACGACAAAATAGACTTCTGGCATATGTCAGCCCGTCGAGTTGGCCATGGTTCAAGATATAAAAATCTGTGAAATTATATCATCGTTACAAAGCCAAGTTTTTTTGTGTGTACACATTTTATGTTTAGAATGAATAAAATAAGATCGCCAGAAAGTGTGGGCCATCAGGGGCGCAACCAGAAAGGTCAAAGAGGAGTTATATAACATGATCGTTACAAACTTTTTTAAGGTTGAGCATGTTTATTTAAATGTTTTGAACACAGAAAAAAATTCTCAGAAAGAAACTCCCGTCAGTAAGGCTAGCCAGAAAGAAAATGTTTAGGATTTTTGAAGAAACTTGGATTTTTTTCGCATATTTCATCTCAGAACCCTAAACGCATCGTTACAAGTTTTGGCTCCCTTTTAAAACGTAAATATAAGCTCCTTCAACAATAGAATAGTCTCCCCGTAAAGTTCTTAGTGTCCACAAAAGTACCATAGGCTCTTAAATATACAGGAATTTAACACTTTCGGCTAACTTGACTCCGTACCGTGCCTCAGATGTATTATATCATTATTACCTTTCTGGCTGCACCTCCTGACGGCCCACACTTTCTGACGATCTTATTTTATTCATTCTAAACATAAAATGTGTACACACAAAAAAAATGAGTCTTGTAACGATGACATGATTTCACTGATTTTTATTACTTCCACGTCCAGTGGAAGTATAGTAACGACAAAAAAATTTTAAAAAATTTTTATTGTCCAAATAGGCTTAAAATGTCATGAAACGTCGAGATTTTAAGTTTGAGCGAAAAAAAATTTTCTGTCTGTCTGTCGGTCTGTCTGTCTGTCGGTCTGTCTGTCTGTAACTTTTTTTGTGCGCACGTTTACTCTGGAACCGTTTGAGATATTGACTTGAAATTTGGTACACATATGTACTTTAACGAGATCTAGAACTAGATTATATCTTCATCTTGTTCCGTCGAAGGGTTGGGGTGTAAATTGGGGTAAATTTGGGGTAAATGGGTAAATCAAGCAGGTAAGAGTCCACGAAATTGGTATTTAGTATATACAAGAGAAGCTAAGGTCTCAAAAAAAATTTTTGGCATTAGCCACCCCCATTACCACTCCCACCCCCTTATTAAAGGGGATGAACAAAAATTGTGATTTAGTGTATGTACAGGAACCAGAAACCTCAAAATATTTTTTACTCCATCCACCTCCCCACTACTAAACGGGACTAGCACTCGCGATATCAACAAAATACCGCACAAAACACTGAAGGTAGAACCAAACAGGTATCTGGTCCCGATGTAAAGTAAAGTTAATGTAATTTCGCCAAAAGTTGTTACCAGTTGCCGGTAAACACAGAATAGGAATATAACGTACTTACAGAATTTCTGTTACAAGCTAAAATTATAAGTTGGTACCAGCTGTAGACTCTAGAACTGCATAAATATACCAGTATAAGTATAATACTGAACACTAACTTTAAACGTAACTTTCTTATTACTGCACTCAAAGCAGCTAGCACTATACTTATTAAATGCTGCTTCAAAGTTAATTCAGGAACTTTTTACTAAACAAATTTAGTGTAAACTTCTAAACTACTTGGTACAATTCAGCTAAGAAGTTAAATCACTAAACGAACTAAATAGGTACTTAAATGGCTCAAATTCCAACCATTCTTTGACTAACCTCCCGGCTTAACGCCGATATGGAGAGTTATACCCATTCTTCCTCTAAATTCCGCGGTATGTACTATTTATAGGGGTGGATGAGGAGTGACAATGTAGTATAGCGTCACAATTGAAATGTACCAATCATTTGCCTAGTTCCCAGAGCTACCTTATATGGAAGTAGAAGTCGCACTCTGACATGACATCATCCTCACATAGCGGGTAAAGTTAAAAATTTAATATATTCCACTAGAGGGTCGGTGTCAAATATAAAACAATAACTTAGATAATTTTGGTAACAAAGATACAAAATAATGCAATTCACGGATTTTAATGGAAATCCATTTGTAGAAACTGCCATATAGTCTATTTCACAACACGTGCACGTTACAAATCGTTATTTTTTAATATCTTAGAAAGTATTTTAGACATTATTTTCAATTTTGGTATGTGTTAATAGGTTATAAAACCACATATTTTAGGTAGAAAAGTGGTTGCTGTTGTTGAAGGTGGCCATCTTCACTTAATAGGCATGCTTTCGCATCAATTGCGCACTCGTTCAAATATTTTGGCGTATTCCGTATTGTTTCACATGAAGCAACCATTCGCTCTCTTAAATCTTCTAAAGTGCAGTGGCGCCGCTAGCCTTTTGAAATGGGTGGGCGGATGCCGGCAAAAGAAAATAATTTGGGGGCGGGCAATACAGCGTACATATACATTATACATTCCGCCCGATCGCCAGCATAGAGATGTGGCGTGATGCCTCACGGCGCAGGGTGGGCAGCGACCGGCGCTTGGATTTGCAGGGTGGGCTCCCGCCCACCCCAGCACCGCCCTAGCGCCGCCACTGCTAAAGTGTTAATGGGAGTTTTATACACCAGGGTTTTAAGATGACCCCACAAAAATATCCAAACTATTGAGGTCGGGGGATCTTGCTGGCCATTGCTGAGGTCCTCCGCGACCTGTCCAATAGGAGCTTCATCGTGCATGTACCACATTTGATTCCTTAACGCAATTGGTACATCTTCAAGCAACACAGGTAGCTCTTCTTGGAGAAAATGCGGGTAAGATTGTCCATTAAGGCGTCTTGGCATAATATTATTACCAATAATTCCTTGGAAATGGGTTTCGGTTATGGCATGGGGGTTTTCGTCCGCCCCACATAAGGCCAAATAGCTAAATTACGACGACAAAAATAGATAAAAGTAGTTTCTTCAAACTAGTCACAAATACCTTCAAAACGTTCTCTATAAACCAGTCCGCAATGAACCGTAAGAATTAATTTTTTTAACGCAACACAATAGCCTACGCGTGTGCGCAAAGTTGGGTTATCTTTCGTACGGCCAATACCGGTTAGTTGCGCATGAATTGTTTACGGATTAACTACGCTCGTCCTATTTTCCCAAATTTATAATAACAATTTTTTCAACATGGATATTGAAGCACCAGGTATGTACTTTAATCTGCAATTGTTATAAGTATAACAGTTGTACGTAGTATAGATATACCTAATGTGTTTCATGAAACACTATTTTTGTTTTAAAAAAAATTGAAATTCTTGCTTTAGATAGAGTTATATAAAAAGTTCCGAAAAGTACACAGACTTTTTTTTACTAGTTCGAAAAAATACCTTATAACTAATATAAAAAAGTAAAATGCAAGTCCCCTTGTTTCCCCTTTTGTTAAATCGAGCGTGTTCTTTTCAGGTATTCGTGGCGATCCCTCTCTAAGGGAAGTGAAGATTAAGAGAAATGAACTATTTTTAGTGATATATTTAACTGGATACTAGTATCCTCGGACCCGCAAATAAGCGAAAAAAACCTAAAAAAAAATAAAATGCAATTCAGTGAAGTTGTATTAAGCATGCTAAGACCGCCTACTATCTGTGGCGATGATGATGAAGGCAAACAGGAGTCTGATGATGATAAGGGCGATGAAGATGTAGATGTAGAATAAAATTTTAATCAAAATGGTACATTATGTACAAATTGTACTAATTCAAAATATAAAAATAATTTAATATGAAATTGTTTTTTTTTTATTAGAATATTATGAGCACCTTACCTCAACTAACCCTAATTCCTAATTAGGTATTTTTCTGAAAGATAATTATTAAGTAGCCTCCTCATAAGCATTTCTGATCAAAATATCAAATAAAATCATATTTTATATTTTTATCGTCGTAAATTGTTAAATTGGCCTTATGTGCGCCCATATATTATTATTATGGAAATTTTAAATAGCATTCTTATAAAAATTTGCTTCGTCTGTGAACACAATTTTTAACTCAAACTGCGGAGTTAGTGTAACATTCTGAAGACATCACTGACAGAAGTTCACACGCTGTGGAAAATCCCTGGGAAGTAATACCTGTACTCTTATAATCCACTGCATTTAGTGAAAAATGAGCCGCATCTTCAGATCAATTCATACAAAAGCAAATGTTGGTTTTCCAGGTAGGTTCTGGTGTCTTTAATAAGGTCTCAAAAGTCCTCGAAGTGGGAGTATAAGGATAAAATTTGGCAACGCTGTAAAGGGCTAAAATCGTGCTCGGAAACGAATTTTTCGAGATATTTCGGTTTTCATTGCCTCTACGACAAAAATACATCAGGCCAAAAAGAAAGCTATGGAAATTCTCTATAAACAAAATAGAGCGTCTTTTTTTCGTATACGCAATAGTTTTCTTGAAAAATTCCTGTAAGTCATACCTAAAATCAAAAAATTTATTTGTGGCAGTTTTTATTGCACGGAGGGTTAAAACATAAAAAAAAATCCTGGCTGGCTGTATCCTTGATACAGCCGTAAGTTTTACGTGGATACGTCTATGCAGAAGAGGATATTCGGGTAATCATTTTGGCTCTAACTCTATTATTGTTTTTGATGGTTATGAAAATATTAGCAACAGTGAAGACTATGGAGCAGCTTCGCCGGTCCTCAAAAGCTTCATCTGTTGACATTTACTTTGAGGAGCAGATGGTTGCAACTGTAAGCCAAGAGAAGCTCCTTTCCAATAATAAAAATAAAACCAGATTGATTTCGATGTTGACAGAAAAGTTTGAGGCAAATAATTTTATTGTTAGACATGCTGAAGATGATGCTGACATTTTGATAGTCGAAACAGCGCTTGGGGAATAATGTAAAAATACTACGGTTGTGGTTGGGGAAGATGTGGATCTTCTTATAATTTTAACTGCTCGTACACCTATTAATAAAGAAATTTTTCTCCTCAAACCAGGGAGAGGGAAGGTCCAACGAAAAATGTATTCTTCATGAAGCTTTGGTCACCATAAAGATATTCGAGATCACATATTGTTTCTGCACGCATTCTCTGGGTGTGACACTACATCTGCTCTGTTTAATAAAGGCAAGACTGCAGCTTAGAAAGTGATGAAAAAACGGCAGGACTTGAAACTTGTAGCTGAAGTTTTCATCAAGACTGGTACTTCTCCTGACATAGTTACTTCGAATGGGATAAAATTTTTCCTCGCAATCTATAAAGCTCCAGTTAAAGAAGTTTCCATCGATAACTATCGGTATTCTTGCTTTATTAAAGCTGTGAGCAAAAACAAACCAGTGAAACTGAATTCATTACCACCCACTCATGACGCAGCTCTATTTCGTGTTTATTTTCAAGTACAGAAATGGTTGGGTAATGTATTGAATCCTAAAGAGTGGGGATGGGTGTTGAAAGATACCATATTGTGTCCCAACTTCCTGCGCCTGATTGCCTTCTGAAGATGAATTTCTGCAACTGTACGAAAGGTTGTGGACCATTGTGTGGCTGTCGGAGGTTGGGACTTAATTGCTCACCAGTTTGCGGCAACTGCCATGGAAAATTTTGCTTGAATGCTGAACCGATTGAAAACTCGTCAGAAATAGAAGCCGTCACTGAAGCAGTGACTGAAAGTTCTCAGATTACTCGGATTTCCTCGAACGAATCGATGAATTTATAGAAGGAGAAAATGGACAAGAAGGAAATTATTAATTTGACTACATTTTAATAAGTATGAGAGTCGTGGATTAGGCCTACCGGGGAAACCACATTAAAAAAAGGGGGCCAAGTACTCAACCTGAAGGGTGGTGTGGAATAGAGTACTTAAATTATCCATAATATCCCATAAGTTCAAATTTAATGCAAGATTTTCAAGAAAACTATTGCGTATACGAAAAAAAGACCCTCTATCTTTTTTATAGAGAATTTCCATAGCTTTTTGGCCTAATGTATTTTTGTCATAGAGGCAATGAAAACCGAGATATCTCGAAAAATTCGTTTCGGAGCACGATTTTAGCCCTTTACAAATTTTATCCTTACACTCCCGCTTCGGGGACTTTTGAGACCTTATTAAGGACACCCTAACCTACCTGGAAAACCAACGTTTGCTTTTGTATGAATTGGTCTGAAGAAAAATCCTAAATGCAGTGGATTATTAGAATATAGTACGGATACAACAAAAAAACATCCAAAATTCGCCAAACAATTTGATGACAAATATTCAGAGGTCTAGCAATCTTTCTCGTACTCGTCTCAGGATGTTCGTCGATTGCCTGCAGCACCGTATCCTTAATTTTGGGTGTTCTGACAGTTCGACAGGTCTACCTTCCGAAGTACCTTTTTGAAAACTACCAGTTTCACAAAGACGGCGACTGAAAAGAATCGAGCATTTGGCAAGGCACGATTAGGTTGTCTTTCCTGATACATACTTCTGGCTTTTGTTGCATTGCCATCTGCGAGACCATATACGTAATGCATTGTCGCCATTTCCACATTTGTATAATTCACCATTTTTACTAAGATATTCGAATAAAAACAGCGAAAAAAAAACCGCTGTCCAAGGAATCACTACTTCCACATCCAGATTCTCTATCCAAGTCACTCACAACGAAAAACTTTGTATGTGGAAATAATTGTTTACGGAACTTTAATAATACAATATTTGAAATCCTCTACCCCAAAAACCCATAAAACGATACCCCACATCGGTAGTGGGGTGGGTGATAGGGGGGTGGTAGTGGGGGTGGATGAAGTAAAAAAATATTTTGAGGTTTTTGGTTCTTGTGCATACACTAAATCACATTTTTTTTCATTCCCTTTAATAATGGGGGTGGCTAATGCCAAAAATTTTTTTGAAACCTTACCTTCTCTTGTATATACTAAATACCAATTTTATGGACTTTTACCTGCTTGATTTACCCCAAATTTACCAATTTACCCTCCAACCCTTCGACGGAACAAGACGAAAATATAATCTAGTTCTAGATCTCGTTAAAGTACATATGTGTACCAAATTTCAAGTCAATATCTTGAACGGTTCCAGAGTAAACGTGCGCACAAAAAATTTTTTTTCGCTCAAACTTGAAATCTCGACGTTTCATGACATTCTAAGCCTATTTGAACAATAAAAATTTTTAAAAAAATTTTTGTCGTTATACTTCCACTGGATGTGGAAGTAATTATTAGTCAATACTGCTAAATGAAGCCATTTGAATTTAATTGTTTTAATCAAGAACTGTGCATCTGAAATTTAGTCAATACTGATAAATGAAGGAATTCTTATCTCTTTGGGACAGCAGCGATCGAGAGAAAAAGAAGATGTTTAGGCGGAAAGATCACGTATGGATCCTGAAGAGAAGAATATCGTAAATGAACCTCTGGTTGAATCTTCGCAAATCGTTCTGTCGCCTATTCATATCAACCTTGATATCATGAAACAATTTGTAAAGGCATTGGATAAAGAAGATATGTTTTAAATACTTGGAAGAGAAATTTCCTCAACTATCTAATGCGGAAATAAAGGAGGCAATATTTGATGGACCACAAATTCGAAAACTTTTAAGAAATGCAAATTTTGAGAACATAATGGATGACACTTGAGCTAGCAGTATGGGTAACGTCATTGAAGGATTTCTTGGGAACTCGAAGAACCCAGACTATAGAAATATAATGGCTGAACTTCTTAAGAATTTAGCGAACCTGGGTTGCCTAATGAACCTAAAATTGCACTTCTTGCACTCCCATATGAATTTCTTTCCTTAAAATCTAGGAGATTATGGTGAAGAGCAAGGGGATCAGTTTTACCAAGATATTCGCCAGATGGAGCGTCGATATCAAGGAACATGGTATGAGAATATGATGATATGAAACAGGATATACCAGAAAATATAAAGAAGAGAAGAACACTGGCATTGCACTTTTGAAAGTAAGAAGGTACGCTACAACAGAAGATCGTAACGCAATTTATAAAGATTTTTTTGAGGGTGTGTAAAAATTATAACATGATAGGTCAATGCTGACCTTGGATTCGGTTTCAGCACTCCAAAATACATATAGGTAAAGTTCTTTTAGATTTTTAGATTATTTTTAACTTCAGTTTTGGCTGTTTTTTGAGGTTATGTCAAAATCCTGGCGTGACGGGTCAACTGTGACCTCAGATTCGGTTTCAGCACCCCAAAATACGTATAGGTATAGTAGTGTGTTGCGTAGTGCAAAACTTTTGTTTCGTTTTGTGTGTCTGTTATTAACATTCAAGCATAAATAAAAATTTTCTACAAATAAATAATTGTTTACAATATGTTATTTTCTACAGATTTTTTAATTTTTAGAGGATTTGTTGGTGGAACGAGGTATGTAAGGAAGAATTCCAAAGCCAGTTCAGATGCAAATGCCCAGAGTGGTCCTTCTGTAGAGCACCAGGTCGATACTACAACGCCTTTTGTTCGATGACTGCAACTGGTTATATTTGGTCACAGCCGGGTCTCAGAGGTTCATAAATATTATATGTGCAAACTAAATATTAAATCGCTAAAGTGTTGCTGACTATTGTATCATGTTAAAATGTATAATAAATTTCGCCTCGTATTCAAAGAATTTCGCTAAATTTACACTTTTTCGATGAATTTCAGATATTTTTTTCATATGTAAATTTTTTCATACAAATTCATTGTAAATGAAATTAAATGGTGCGAAACTTTTTTGATTTGTTCGAATAATTGTTAAAAAAATCGGTATTAGTTAATTACTAAAATATTTTTTTTTACAAAGGTTTAAAATATTAACAGAATATGTCTGAATTGCAAAATAAACCTTTGTGGATTAGATAAAGAGTAAATCTTAACTAAAAAAATCATGAGATTTTGTCGAACAAAGATGAAGCACTTTATTAAGTACTTTGTACTGATTCAATTTTGTGATTAATTAATTTTATGCTCTTATACTAAATTAGCATCCAATAATTCTTTGAAAAATTTGAGGTGACTTGAGAGTTGAACCATTAGAAAAAAGATGGTTTTCAAAAATGTTTAATTTTACCATCGGTATTTGAATCCAAAATACAGTTCTGAAAAATAATATCATAAATAAAGGTTTTAATCATAGACTTAGAAGAAATAGACTCCAAGACCATTCATTTCCTTGGGGCCAGAATAGTTATGACGTTCTGCTCTCTTCTCCTTTCATACTGTAGCACTTAGCATATAAAGCCGTCTCTCTTTGGAATTATGAGCAACTGTCTCTTTCTATTTCGTTCTCACTTCAATTAAACTGTCTTTAGGTATTTTTTCGCGAGCTTACCACAACTAACTGTATTAAGGTGTAAAAGAAATGGCTATATATAATATGTGGATTGGTTATGTATGTATAGCCATCTCTTTTACACCTTACTATAGTTAGTTGTGGTAAGCTCGTGAAAAAATGCTTTATGTTTAACTGGCATTAGACATGATCAAATGACTGATGTTTGTTGTTGTCAAAGCTTTTTTTGTTCTAACCTCTAAACATTTTTGACACCGACTTCGTTAATTGAAGATATAATTTTAGAGAAAATAAAAAGAGAAATGTAATGTTCCTGCACGATTGGAGAAAGGACACAAATTCACCGATGTATTCTAGTCAAGCCAGGGAAAGGTCAGGCCTGCAGCCAAGGGGTGCTTAACACTTTCTAGGAAAAATTTGTGCATCCTCGCCATAGACAGCGGAACAGAAAAAGTTAGTACCTAGTACTGTTCCAAGAAATATATAATGACGGATGGCCTATTAGGCAGTCCAAACCACGTGACTTTCAACATGGCGCGGAGGGCAAACATTCGTTTTAATTCGTTAAACGTTTGTATTTTTCTGTTGTCTTGGCTACGTTTCCGGAATTTAATAAAAATAAACCCGTGTTTGCCCTCCACGCCATATTGAAAAAAAACTTTGGCAGGTCATTGGATCGCTTAATATGAGAATACATAACCTCTTGGCTACAGTCATAACTTTTACTTACAACACTGTATATCCAAATCCACCCTTCTGAACGTTAATTTCTACTAAATAAACGAAAAGTCAAAATACAAGTATCATATTTGACAAGTTGACTTGCCGCGAAATATAAACGTCACTTTTGACTTTTCGAATACTTACTTATGGAATGATAAGTTAGAACTATTTTTGGGTGTTGCACCGCAAATAATACTTAACCATCTCAAAATGTTATAACAATATATAATTGAAAGCAAACACGCCACAGCTAAACTAAATAACTGTTCGTTGTCTGTACTTTTGACAGCGACTAGCCAGTTCTCTGACCAGACGCTCAAACTTGACAAACGTTGTATACATCAGTAAGTCGGAGCACATTCCAGCTGAAGATAATCCCAAAGAGAGATAGAAGATATGGTTTATAATGTATATGAAGGCGACAGAGCTTATAACGCATGTGTAAATTTTGGAGACAGGTATTTAAGTAAACGTATAAGGGATCTTGGGGTCTATTTGTTCTTAAGCCTATGGTTTTTATTCAGTTTTAAGTGAAACCACAATATGAAAATAAATTGTACTTCTGCAAAATTAAATGCGTGTATTTTTAAATGAGCAAGCTATTACGTAGTCTGTTTTAAAATGTACAATTTTTTTACATTAACCAGGAAACTGTGATTCGAATGATTTTACTAATATTTTAAGGGACCTTGACGTAGTATGTTTAGACTAATTACATTTTTAGACAATATCAAACGATTTGGAAAATTACTACCGTAAAACAGAAATTTTTTGCAGTAGTTGAAATTCTCACAAGTTAAGTGATATATATTTTGCCGACAACACACAACTCGTTATCTAGAGCTAAAGTCTTAAAATTTTTCAAAAAAGGGCGATTGCTAAATGCAAAACATAATGTAAGTCGACACTGAGCTCTATTAAAGTGTATTCATTTCCAAGATGCAGGGTGCATACACAATAATCATGAAGTGTGAAGCAAGAGCTCGCTGATATCTGCATTGGTATTGGACAATCGGCAATAAAATGCTGGAATCGAAGGGCAAGTTTATTTACATTCACTGCATCTTTTAAATTAATATACTTAGAAGATTTCCTCAATGGGCTAGTGAATCTAACTTAGATAACTAGGAAAAAAGTTATCGCACATAATTTTAAAATGTTTCAAACAAAAATAGTAGTACATTAAACTGTTACATTTAACCTTGCATTATGGGTATGACAAAGTTTTTGTTTCGATATGTAGGGGGGGGGGGGGGGGGGGGGAGTTTAAAATTGGGTTTTCGGGGTCGGCGGCCACCCCATTTGTCCGCCATTTTAAAAAATGGGGTGCTAACAGTTTTTGTCCTATATCTCCAAAAATTTATAGATAGGTTTTTTGTTTGGAATCGAATTCCCTACAACTTTACTAGATAAACTTTTTGTCGTAAATTGAATAATTAAAAAGACAGACATTAGAAGACAAAATTTTCTTTTAAGCGCTAAAACTTTTTTTCTTCAATTTCAACAAAAAAATACATCACGTTTTTTGTAGAGGATTTCATTTTCATTTATACTTTTTTAATTTCCTTAATTCTGAAGAGTTTTACAGCGCTGCGAAGGGATTAAAGTGACATATCATGGCTTACAAATCGAGGATCGGCGGTTCGATCCCTACACACTCCGGATTTTTTTCATAGAAACTTTATTAATAATTGAGGAAAAATATAAATATTGTTACATGATTGAATTGCATTATATATTAGGTGCTTATAATTATTCAGAGTTTAGTGACTAGATGACGCTAGCGTTGTCTCATCGCCTGTAGGAGAGAAATGGGTTGTCGCATTGACGTATTAGTGCAAAATTATTTCTGTTAATTTTTCCAATTCTTTTGACAAACATATACCTACTAAATAGTTACTTAATATTATAATTACTTACTATTATAAGGCTCTCATAAACGGAGCGATTTATCGTCAGATCTCCAAATCCAACGATCATCATGTGTTAATGATTTTTCGAATAAAACAATCGATACCTGAAGGAAATCTGAAGGAATTCTCCTTATAGTACAGTACCTAGAGGTAAAAAATATGCAAAACTTCGGAATAATGTCATATTGAACGGATTTCGTTAATTTTTGGCAGTATAATAGTAAATGCTTCACAGCATTATATTTGGATTCCAAATGTTCACAAGATAATAATTATTTAGAGTGAGAGTTAAATATCTCAAAAAATGTGGCACCTACGTCAAGAATGCTAATAGATAGAATAATAGGTTATTAATTAAGCTTTCAACTGTTTTTTAATTTGTTTCTGTAGCATAAAAAACAAAGAAGTTCTGACCGAAGCAATGTGCGCTTTCATATTTTTTTAATAACAAAGTCGCCATTTTGTTACTGTAATTAGCCAGTAAAGAAAAAAAAAGAATTTCAAACACTGTTTCTCATTAATATATAGCATGACGTAGATGCTCAAACTTTTTCGTTTGTATACAGCACTTGCTTTAGAAAAAAATTACAGTTTAAACTGTAAAGGTATTTTTGATAAAATTTTAATTTTTTTTATCCTTTTCTAAATATCTCAATAAATATTAGTTTTATTGAAAAATGGGTAGAGACCAAAAATAAATAAAAGCTAATAAACTGATAATGAATTTCGGCTTATTTATTTACATAGATTTAATAGTTTCGGAGTTATGAAAGTTTACAAATGGCGTCCAAACGTTTATGAGATGACAAGTTTAAATGTTAAATATCTCAGAAATTGTGACACCTACATCACGCATGCTAAGAAATGACCTTAAAGACAATTAATTGCGCTTTCAAATTATTTTTTACTCGTTTCTGTAGCATAAGAGATAAAGAAGTTATGACGGAAAAATGGGCGTATTTATATTTTTTTATATAAAAAGGTCGCCATTTTGTTACTCTAATTAACTAGTAATTTAAACAAAAATAATCTCAAATACAGTTTTTCGTTAAAATGTAGCATTACCTAGATGCTCAAATTTGTTTGCTCATTTAAAGCACTTCCTTTTAAAAAAAATGCATTGTAAACTTTAAAGGTAATTTAGAAATACTTGGATGCAAAATATAAACTTAAATATCTCCGAAATTATTAATCCTTCATCAATAAACAAAAGACAGTTTGTACTTTCTGTAATTGGTCTGTAATATTTTTTCGATAAAGTAATACTTTTCGAGATACTTGACGAAAGCCGTTTGGAAATACCTTTTTTTTAAGCTAAAGTTGCAATTTTAAAGTCGTTATAACTTAAAAACTACCAATTTATGTGAAAAATTGCATGGAACCTTTTCTTCTTAAAATTTGATTCTTTTTCAGCTCCAATAAATAAATATATTTTTTAAGTGCCACCCCCTATAAATTAGCAAGCCCCCGTACAATATAGAAACTTTTCTGTGAAGCATTTACCAAAAATGAACGAAATCCGTTCAATATGACATTATTCCGAAGTTAAAACCTCTAGTTAGTGTACTATTAGTAAATAGAAAGAATGGTTATTTTCTTGTTTTCCATATTGAATGGTAGGTATTAAGTGTTTGAAAGAAGTTTATAAGATGTCTCACAGGGAAGTTATCTTGTTGATACCTTGGCTTGGTCAGGTTTGGATCAACAGTATATGAAAAGAACGAATGCTTTCTTTGAAAGTCCAGAAAAAAAATCCAGAAAAAATGAACTGTATGTCGAAAAGAACACCAGAAATATATTCTTACCTGTTTTCAGAAAAGTCGACGTTCTGCGAAATAGTTCAATATTTTCTATAACAGATAAAATCAAACACGAAATTAAAACTGAAATTGAGGACTTGAAAAATACCATTAGGGAAGAAGTGAGCAAACGAAATGTGTTAGAAAATAAATATGATGAATTGAAAATCAAATACGAAAAACTGGAAAAATCATTGAGGAAAAATAATATTATAATTTTTGGCTTAGATAACAAAGAAGAAAACTTATTACATTATACAATACAACAACTTAATAATTATTTAGGGCTTAATATTACTAATAAAGACGTAAATGATATTTTTAAAATTGGCAAACAAAAAGAAAAAAGACCCATTATCGTTAAATTTGTTTCTTTTTTAATGAAGCAAGAAGTTTTAAAAAATGGAAAAAAATTGAAGGGTACTAATATAATAATAAGTGAAGAGTTAAATTTGCAAGAAAGAAAAAGAAATAAAATCCTTCGCCAACATCTGAAAGAAGCCAGAAGCCAAAATTACATTGCTTACATCAAAGGATTCAAACTTCATGTCAATAATAAAGTCTATACAGCCGAGGAACTAGCAGATAATGAGTTAGACACTGACCACGAAGACACAGACAAGGAAGATCCAAACGACTGTGAATTAACTGTCGAAGAAAATAAAGCCAACAGTGCTCCAGCTACACCCACTTTTCAACCAACTTATAATAAAGAAGGGGAATATGGAATAATTGAAAGCGAACCAAAGAAAAGAAAATTCACGCCCACGGAAAACAACCTTAGGACATCAGCAAGAACGGCAAAAAACTCTCAACAAAAACCAACAACAGGGAAGAAAAATTAAACTTTTTCAGTAAATATTCTAGGTATTTTACCCTTATTTTAATTAAATGAAAACCTAAGATTAATAATAGTAAAAATTATTCTCATTTGTTTTTTATTTATATAATTGTAATTATTTATTATTTTACAAATCTTAACTTAAGATGGATTCTTATATTAAAGAGTATGATATTTCAAAAATTGATACCATTACAATAGACAGTATACAAATTTGCAAAAATAAAATAAATGAAACAGAATTCAAAACTTTCAATTTACTTCATAATAATATTAGGAGTTTGAATAAAAATTTTGATGAATTGCAGTTATTTCTAAATGAATTTGATTACTCCTACGATTGTGTTATTCTAACAGAAACGTGGCAGCTTTATAACTTAGATATGTACAATATACCGGGCTTTAATATAATCTATAATGCTGGTGACATTAACAAATGCGATGGTGTTATTATTTATATTAAAAATCAAATTAACTACAACTACGAAATAATTAACATAGGTAACGCCAAAGCGATTAAATTAAATCTAATATTTAACAAAAAAACTATACAAATATTATGCTTATATAGGTCACCTTCCCAATGTGCATATACTTTTAATTATAATTTACACAACTACCTAAATTCTAATAAAACACTGCATGATATTGACATGATTGTAGGAGATATTAATATAGATATTCTCGACTATAACAATGATTGCTCTCAAGAATATTTGAACATATTAACCGAACAAGGCTACGAGCCTTATATAAATGATTACACCAGGGTCCAAGCATCAAGTAGATCGTGCTTGGACCACATATTCCTCAGGACTAAAATCGAATTAGAACGTTTCATACCAATAGTTTTGCAGTACCAGATAACAGACCATTATCCCATCATCTTACAGTATATTTTATCTGAAAAGAAAGAAACAATCAATAAAAGTAAGCATATAAAAAGTTATGTAAATTATAATGAACTAAAAAGTAAATTAAAATCTGAAAATTGGCTTGATGTATATACCACAGAAAAAGTAGATGCCGCTACCGAATTACTTATAAATAAATTGAATTACAATATTGAACTATGTACTAAAATAGTCAAAATCCAAAGAAACAAAATTAAAAGAAATCCCTGGATTACGAACGGTTTGATTAATTCTATAAATCTCAAAAACTCCCTATATAAGAAACTCAAGATAAATCCAAATAATATTAATTTACACATAAAATACAAGAACTACAGGAATATGGTAAGTGAGATTATTAAAAAGGTTAAAGAAGACTATTATAAAACCCTAATAGATAAAAATAAAAACAGTCCAAAAAATATGTGGTCATGCGTCAAAAATATTGAAAATAGGTCACGCAACAATGAAATAAATAAAATAAAACTGGACAATGGAGACATTACTTTAGATAAACAAGTAGTTGCAGAATCATTTAACACTTTCTTTACTGAAATCGGTGGTAATTTAGCAAAAAAAATTAGGCCGGTGAAAACGAAGTTCTCGAAAAAACAAGTAGCTAACTCAATTTACCTAGAGCAGACAAACGATCAAGAAGTTACACAAATCATAAAAGAACTAAAATCCAACAAAGCACCAGGAATCGATACCCTCAGGGCTGAAACAGTCAAAGAATGTGCGGAGTATATAGTTGCTCCGTTAGTTTATATTTTTAATAAATCCCTCAACAGTGGCACCTTTCCTGCTGCATTCAAAACAGCTGTCATTAAACCGATATTTAAATCTGGTGACCGATTAGAGCTTTATAATTATAGACCCATCTCACTGTTATCTTGTCTATCAAAAATATATGAAAAAGTTATCAAAAAACGATTATTAAATTTTCTAAACAAGTATAACATATTATCGAACAAGCAATATGGTTTCCGTGAGGGCAAGTCGACACAGGATGCAATTGCTGATGTAATGTCAAAAGTATATGCTGCAATGGATAACTCTGAACCAGCAATATGCATATTTGTCGACCTTGCCAAAGCTTTCGACACAGTTAGCCATCCTGATTTGCTAGATAGCCTAAAAAACATTGGTATCAGAGGGAAAGCTCATGAACTATTAAAAAGTTACTTACAAGACAGGAGACAGTGCGTTAAAATTGACAATGTAGTCAGCAATGCAAGAAATGTTCTTTTTGGGGTCCCGCAGGGCACCGTGCTGGGCCCATTACTATTTAATATATATGTAAACGACATATTTAATATCCCTATTACTGGCCAAATAATAAGCTTTGCCGACGACACAGCCTTGTTCTATAGAGACAAAAATTGGCTGACTTTGAAAGAAACTATTCAACAGGAACTACCAATATTATTAGATTTCTTTGCTACAAAATTACTTACCATTAACCTAAAGAAAACAAAATACATACCATTTACCAGCTATGTTAATAACCTCCCCAATTATAATACTATCATTTTCAATTATAACGATACTGATATTGAGTTAGAGTCCTCCCAAACAGTAAAGTACTTGGGAATTATCATCGACAGCCACCTGAAATGGGATTCACATGTAACTAGCATAGTACAAAAAGTTCGTGGCCTCATACCAAAATTTAAATATTTTAAAAAGATATTCGATACTAACCACCTCAAAACTATGTACCACGCACTAGTCCAAACACATCTACTATACGGTATCATCGCCTGGGGAGGTGTGATGAACTGCCACCTGAAACAGTTAGAGGTTCTCCAAAGGTGGATTTTAAAAATAATATATAATAAACCTTACCTTTTTTCAAGTAACGATTTGTACCTGGAGGCAAGTATTTTAGACATCAGACAGTTATTTTGCCAAACCCTGATACAATATCAAAAAAATAATATATCTCAGAACCAAGTAGTCGACCACCCTTATCATACTAGATACAAACTAAATTCTATAGAAATACCAAAAATGGAAAAAACAATTGGCCAAAGAAGCTTTATTTACCTATGTCCTAAGGTTTATAATGCAGTACCTAATGAACTAAAAAATCTAAATTCCATAAAATTATTCAAAAAGAGACTAACCAAATGGATTATTTCAACTCCAAGGACTGTAATTCATCAATTAATTTAAATAAAAACTAAATATTATTCGGCTGTCAATCTAATGGTATCAATTATTTTATGTGTTATGTTTTTTTTTTACTATGTTTTCTACTCTACCCGGCAAACATTGCCAAACTGTTTCATATCTTACTTATTAAAAAAATAAATAAATAAATAATGATAAAAAATAAATAAATAAATAATTTGTATCGTCCACGCACAGACTTGTTCTCAGTGGATCTTCCTATGTTTATTTATGTAATTACTATTATTTAACAAGTAATTCATGTAAACTACTTTTATTCCCTAAATAAACATTATTATTATTATTATTATTATGTTTAGGCGATACTCGACAATCGGAAAGACAGATCGGACGGTAAATCGTTTCGTCTGTGTGAGCCTTTGATAATTTCATTAATCAAAATGATGTTTTATACCGTTAAAAATCTAAATGTTCTTATTAATACTGCACGTTCCATGTGTTCATTTAAAAAAAGACATGTTTCAAAGTTGTCTTCCTTCTGTTAATTATATACATATAGTAAAATCTACACTAATTTTAAACATTTCTGTGATTTATATAAAATTGACTTTTATATTTTTTATGTTATTTACCAATATATATCGTGTTAATAAAAAATAATTTGGTTGTGATGAAAATTAAATGATTTTTTAAGTATACTGCTTTATTTATATTTTACATACTTGTTATTCCCACACAGGTAGATTATTTTTCAGGAAACAAAATTAAAGGTATGTGACGTGATTCTACAGAGTGAACTTGATTGCCACTTCATCAGGAGGTCCTTGAGGACACCGTGAGTATGACCGGATTAAGAAAAGTAGATAATAAACTACATGATAAAGGCTGGGGACATTGAAAATGATGAAATTGGATTTTAAGCTGTTTCTAGGCAACCTATAACTTTAGTACACTTGTCTACGTCATGCTGCAATCAGTCGTTACCAGATAACTTATAGTATAGTACTATAGTAACCTTATCTACGCCATGCTGCAAATGCAACAAGCACTTTTTTATGAATTCAGGCCCATATAGGAAACTAAAAACATTTTCAATATTAAAAATTTTGATGGTTTTTTTCTCCATCCTGTAAAAGCTACCCTATTTCACCAAAGAAATTTTTCACTATTTTTCCGTTGATATGAAGACCAAATTCTACGTGAATCTGAAGTTTTAGAATGTAATTATGTTTATTTCGATTTCCACCGACTCAAACTACCCAAGATAACTATTTTATTCACTAATTTTTCGTTGATTGATTGATCTAATTCTAAGCAAATCCGAAATTTCATAATTTTACTTAGTTATTTTGATTTCCAACCACCCCAATATATCAAAAATATTTTTTAAATTATCTCCTATAATCTATATAATTCTCTAATCACGAGTTTTGGTGACCACGAGCACCAGGACAAGAGGGACACAAGGGAAATGAGAAGGCTGATGAACTGGCCCGGGAAGGCGCATCTAAGGCCCTAGTAGGACCCGAACCCTTTTGCGGTGTGGCTAAGCCACGCATACGAACATCCATTAATGAGTGGGTACAAAATAAATCTCTAGGTGGTGGAAAAATTTCCCACGACAGGACAGGCCAAAAAGTGCATTAAAGGACGATCGGCCAAATTCACGGAAGACCTACTAGGCCAAAATAGAAAGGCTATTAGGATAATGGTAGGTCTTCTAACTGGACACTGTAGACTTAATATACATATGAGTCTAATGGGCCTGGCAGAGGATGCAACATGTAGATTCTGTCAAGAGGAAAAGGAAACCTCAGTACATGTTCTGTGCCGTTGCGAAGGCCTAGCCAGACTGAGGTTCCAACTACTTGGCGAAGAGAAACCAAGGGCAGATAGCTGTACCCTTATCAAGGCTATGGGGTCTGATACAAAAGACAAAGCTGGATAAGGAACTCTGAGTGAAATTAGACAAGGCGTACCACAATAGATCCAAGGCCAATCAGCCAACTCCTTTCCAAAATCTAATCACGAGCTTAGTCTCCGTCAATTTCAGTTTTAGAATTTTAATATTGAAAATGTTTTTAGTTTCCTATATAGGGCCTGAATTCATGAAAAGTGCTTGATGCATTTGTAGCATGGCATAAACAAGGTTACTTTATAGGTTACCTGGTAATGGCTGATCGCAGCATGACGTAGACGAGGTTACTAAAGCTATAGGTTGCCTGGTAATGGCTAAAAATCTAACTTCATCACAGGTTATATCCCAAGAGTTCTGAATGTTATCGGATAAACTGCAGGTATCTTTTTTTACAAAATTTTGCTTAGAAAATGTTCGAGACTTAATAATTTACTTTAAAAGCCCGAGGCCGAAGGTCGAGAACATTTGCTTAAAAGCAAAATTTTACAAAAAATATAGCTACCCGCAGTTTGTGTGATAAGATTTAGAGCTAGATTATTTCCCAAATGAACAAATTCCTTACGTACCTTTTTTCTTTGTTAATTTTAACAAATTCTATCTTCCCAAAACGATTCATTTTTGATTTGGAAAACTTTCCTTACTAACTAATTGACAGCGACGCGTTCTATATACGACTTTTGTTTCGTAGCCATAGAAACGAACGCGCTAGATGCTTATTTTACTTTTGTTACGCGACCGTGATTGTATATCTGACAGTTTGATGTTAAAAAATGTTTTTGTAAAATTGCATAAATACACCATCGCGTTGGTATATAGTAAATATAAACAAAAATAATAATTATTGAATTTGTAATATGTTTTACTTTGTTTTTAGTCCAAATGAGAGTAAATTAAATCAATTATGTGCATTTAAAAGCTGGTAATTTTTTCAAGAAGCTGGCTTGCGTTTATTCAGTGTAAAGCTGTTGTCAGTGGTTGAAATTTAAAAATTCACGAAATGTCATTTATATTATAATTTATGAGGGAAATATCATTCTCAATGTCCCTCCCTGGTTGCATCTTTGCGAAAGACTGTGATTATGTTCCAAAAATTATTAATCTGGAATCAATATGCGTGGGAGGTGTGGGGAGATGTTTGTTACGAATTCCCTAGACACCATCGTCAGTTCGATTCTCCAAGAAACACAGCCCTAAATCAACTCCCTAGCATCGTGTTCTCCCGAATTCTCTAAATTTTTTGGTCATATCAACCAGAGAGAAGACACTTTAGAATGGTTGATAGTTCAGAAAGGACCAGATGGCAAAAGGCGACGAGGATGCTTTCCAAAACGTTGGGTTAATGTCACCAGGACAACCACGACAGATGGCCTGCTGCTGTCAGACATGCTATACAGAAAGGGGAGGCCAACTAGAATAATATGTGGATTATAAAACGTTTGTCAAGACGTTGTGGATAAGAAAAAGCCATAATATGAAGCTACAAGCCAATTTGATTTCGAACACATTTTGATATCAACAAAAATGTCAATAATTTATAATAGCTTAGACGACAGAGAAAATTTTATAGTGGAATTTCCAAAAACTTGCAAAATGAATAATTTTTATTTTATTGAGTTCGTGAAAGTGTATAGAGAGAATAATTTCCCGAAAAGTTTACATTCCGCTCGGATGCAGAACATAAAAAAAAATTCTTTTCATCCATTTTTTCAAAATTTTGAAATTAAGTCAGGGTAGGAAAAAATAAAAAAAACATGTGGACAGACCACGTGTTTCTGAACAAAAAATGTCCTAACAAAATCGCTAAAACCACGGCATTCCTGCAAAAAAATAGTGAAGTAACTTTGTCACGGTTAAATGCATACTGTGGAACCTCTAAAAATTCTTAGCAGTTCTAACGAGTAAAATAAAGATTTTTCTCTTTCTGATTACGATTTTTTACATTTTTCTTAGTGAATAGGAGGATAAATAGTGAGTATGCAGGGAAAATATATAACTATGGACGCATACACAGATATCACACATAGTCGCTGGATCGAAGCAGATCTGCCGCGCCGTCACTCGCATGAATTTTTACCTACCATTATTATATTGTATTTATTACAGATACACCTATCCACATTTCAACTATATCCATTGGATTCCTTATACATTTGTTAATGTATTGGAAAAGTTCCAGAATTTATATCCAAAACTACAGAGAGCTCCGATTAAAGAACTTATGTCTAGATACATAATGGCTACCTTTTCTTCATATACCTTATTTGCTCCTAACATAGTCACATTATATGTCCATTAAAATGGATAGATGAACATCACATGCCATAGGCAACAGAGGCGGGTATGTGTAGAAGGGAAAATGTAAAATATTGTACCTCTTTTATGTGATAATTATTGGTTAACTTCTAGGAATATTAACGCAGATTGAAAAAATACAATAGGTAAAGATGTTTTATTCAAGGGAAATATGCATTGGAAGGATATTATTTATAATATTATTATTAAAACTATAAACTGAACCTCATCATGTTACGTCTATGACCTACTTACTTATGAAACGATCGATTTCTGCAAATGGCACAGCATTGTTGCATGTTGCACTAAATTGTCACTAAACTGTCTAAATATGAACAGAGAATATTATTTAGGTATTAGACAAATCACAACTTAAAATAAAAAGACTTCTTCACCACATTTTGATCGAAAAACACTTATTAACATTAATTACGGATACTGTCAAAACTGTCAAACTGAGATTATGATAATCGAACTGAAGCCGACCGTGTACGAGCGGCCCATGGGCCAATCAGCAACTTATGGGAAGAAGTGCCTTAGATTGGGAGTCTTTCGGGATCATAAAATTCATGCCATTATGTATCTAGATATAAGTTCTTTAATCGGAGACAGAGAGTTATAAGGATAAGATTGTGAAAATTACTATTTCTGATCGTGATGAGATTGATCATGTTTTCGAAAAAATGCATACAAGTAAACGAATTTGTGTTTGAACATTCGAAAAGTATAAATTTTTTCCGAAATAGTGATATTTTATTTTTTCCAATGGGTCAAGTTCTCGGCAAGTTACAGCCTCCAATATACAGTGTGTACCAGGATAGATGTAACAAGAGGTGTAATGGACCAAAAATTTTGGAATTTTGGAATGGTATTTGGGGATTGAGTCCTGCTTGTTGTAAAACTAAAGTATACCACTAATAAAGTTCCTTTATTTTTCAAAATATGAAAGAATTCCACTAAGAAAAGTTATTTATTATGCAATTTTATATTTCTATACCAAATTTCAGGAATATAAAATTATTTTTTTGAAACTTCCCATTTTTTCAATAAATTAGTATTTTATTTTGAACCATTCAATTAAAACTGCATAAAAATTATTTTTTGTGAATTAATATTTAAAGTTATGTAGAAGCTAAAAGTAGGCTATGAGAAAAGCAGTGGATACACATTTATCATTTATTGTTGACATATCTGTCAAACGTAGTCAATATTATCCTTAATTTCTGTTTCAAATTGACGAACCAAGCATAAAAAATTAAGTGAAAATGGTACTCACAGTGCGTGAAAAAATTTATATTGTGCAGTGCTATGGAATTGGCGGTGAAAACTCGCTAAGAGAAGTGGTAAGCCAATTTAATTTGAAATTTCCAAACACTGCTTTGTCACGTACTCAGGCTATGAGAATAATTAAAAAGTTTCTGGCTACTGGTAGTGTTCTTAACATGAAAAGAAAAATAAAAGCATATGATGAAGACAATGTTGGGGCTATTATAGCTCATGCCTCTGTTACAGAAAATCCTAGGATGCCACTAAAAGAGAGATCAGCTCTTATTAATTAGTCTGAACTCCAAAGAATTTACAAGGCAAAGAAAATTAGGGCATATAAAGCAAAATATAAACATACGCTTGCAGAGGGAGATGACGGCCGTAGGTTGGATTTTTGTTTGACCATTGGAGAAAAAATCATGGGAGAGATCATTTCATAATTTTCTCAGATGAATCCACATTCACAACCAATGGTGTTGTTTCATCTCAGAATTGTCGGTTTTGGGCTTCTGAAAATCCAGATTTTAGAATTAATTGTAGAAGACAATATTATAAAAAAGTGAATGTGTGATGTGCCGTTTCTTATCACGTTGGAGTTATTGGACTTATTTCATTCAGGGAAGGTTAAACCAGCACTTATTTACAGCTTCTTGAAAGATTTTCTGAAGAACATTTAAATATTTTAAGAGATATGCCTTTAGTTCATTTTCATGATGGTTGCCCTGGCCACTCCACAGAAATGGTCAATCGGTGGTTGAATTTAAATTTTGGAGAAAATTGGATTACCAGGAATCGACCGATCAAGTGGCCGGCGAGATCCCCAGACCTATCAATATTGGATTTCCTTTTCTGCAGTTGGTTTACGTTGAACCAATTCCTAACGATGTAGCAGTATTGAAGCAGAGAATTACAAATGCCGTAAACTCCATACCGTTAGATCATATTCGAAACAGTTTTAAGGACTTCAGGCGAAGGATCGAAATGTGTGTGGATGTGGGTGGTAGCTACGTCGAATAATAAAAAACTTGTAAACATTGTTTTTTATTGGTCAATAATTAATTTGTTTGTGAATCTGTTATGTTTTTGACATTTATTACTTGTTATAATTTTTAAACCTCATTAATCTTCTGTTAGTAATTGTTTCTTGTTTTACAATTAGTTCGATTAACATTATACCTTCTTACATCTCGTATATTCAATTTTTTATTTACCAATAGCCTACTTTTTGAGATGATTAACATTTGCTCCTACACAACTTTAAATATGAATTCAACTCTTAATTCACAAGAGATGGGAAGTTTCAAAAAAATAATTTTATATTCCTGAAATTTGGTATAGAGGTATAAAATTGCATTCTAAATAACTTTTCTTAGTGGAATTTTTTCATATTTTGAAAAATAAAGGTACTTTATTAGTGGAGATTTTTACAACTTTGCTTATAAAACGCCCTGAAGAACACCAAATCAAGTCATTTTTGGTATACTTTAGTTTTACAACAAGCAGGACTCAATCCCCAAATACCATTCCAAAATTCCAAAATTTTTGGTCCATTACACCTCTTGTTACATCTATCCTGGGACACACTGATATATATATATATATATATATATATATATATATATATATATATATATATATATATATATATATATATATATATATATATATATATATATATATATATATATATATATATATATATATATATATATATATTTATCAAAAAAAAAATCATAAAGCAAGAAAATGAAAGTGATTTGAGGTGTATTTTTTTGTATCCACGTTACTACAACTTAATAAACCATAATAATCATCAAGTGTATATACTTTTTAACATTTTTAAATGAAGAAAGAATTTTTTTGAAGAGCTTTTATTTTTTTCTATATTTTTTATTGCGACGATTGAGTTCGGACGTGATAATAAATATAAGTATATTTTTCCCATTAATTCTTTGCTTGTACTGTTTAAAGCAAAAAAAGCAATGGAAAGCTACAATTTCCATCTTTTAAATGAACCAACACTCATATAGACTGAACAAATTCTGATTTAGTGACATGTAATTCAGTGCGTCAGTCTTACAGTTTTGCGAATTCAAGCGCGCGCACGCACGGATCTCGCTCCGAGTAATGACGTTACTTGACTATTTTTTTCCGGGAATACTGTGGCTTTAGCGATAAATTTTGTTAGGGCATTTTTTATTCATGAACGTGTGATCTATCCATATGTATTTTTTATTTTTTCCTACCTTGGCTTAATTTCAAAATTTTGAAAAAATGGATGAACATTTTTTTTCTTTCACTCACTTTTTTTTATGTTTTGCATCCGAGCGAATTGCAAACTTTTCAGGATATTATTCTATACACTTTCACGAACTCATTAAAAAAAAAATCATTTTGCAAGTTTTTGGACTGGGCTATAATATTCAATTTACGTAACTGATTTGATTTATAAATTATCAAGTTTTTTTGTACTTACTAATCACCATTAATGAAACATATCACAAAATATGTGACCCCTTATCACGACTACATATAGATTAGCAATCTCGAACAGAAGTCAATCGTTAAGATTAATACGATGCGGGCTTAATCTGAAATCTCTCTAAATCGCAGTCGATTTAAAATTCAAATCGCGTGTTTTGAAAAGCCTGCTGTAAGCGTGAACAGAAAATTCGCTACTAAATTAGGATGAGATCAATAAAAAGTGATTTTGCAATTAATTCTAAGACCTTGACCGAGTCATATTCAAGTTATTCATTATTTGGCTTGCGTAGGTTTGTGTAGCAGACTGGGTTTTATAAGAAATTGTTTTCGCCAGTGGTCGTGCTTTTGTATTTATCCAAGTAAAAGATGAATTCAATAAACAAGCAACATTTTTAAGCCAAAAATTGAACTCATTTGATAAAATATTTTCTTTGGCTAATTGTCACACAGATAGCCAGACTGAATCACTAGACTCTAATTTGTTACTTCCCTCTCTTAACGAAGGAAAGTAATGTAATTCGTGAAAAAATCACTCTCCAAGATTTCTTTGAATTTCCATGTTTCAGACTATGTACAGGGTGGACCAAATTAAATGGGATTTGAGGTTTTCTCTAAAACTATGGCAGATAGACAAAA
This sequence comes from Rutpela maculata, assembly GCA_936432065.2. Classification (NCBI taxonomy): domain Eukaryota; kingdom Metazoa; phylum Arthropoda; class Insecta; order Coleoptera; family Cerambycidae; genus Rutpela; species Rutpela maculata. Next base: position 216,203,617 of record OW386287.2, read on the forward strand.
ACCAATATAAGTGTCCTGAGCCCCAGTTTTGCTGTTTGCTATAACTTACCTATTAAAATAAAGTACGAAAGCTAAAGGGCATAGCAGGATAAGCATGTGTTAGGTGCCCCCGCACCAATCGGGTCGAAATTTTTAGCACAAGTTGATAGTAGTAGTATGAAATTTCCCAAAATATTATTTTTGGAAAACCATTTTTACGGGAGTTATGGGGGTAAAAAGAAAAATGGAAAAAAATTTTTTCTCGAGAACGGATAAACCGATTTTCATGAAAAAAATATATATTATGGCTTTTGATGGTGCAAATGTGGGAAAAAATTATTGAGTCCATTTGTCGAAAAAAAGTGGTGAAAAAATTTTTTCAAAATAAAAAATTTTTTTTTAGGAAATGTTCTAGAGGCACACCCACCATTTTCTTAGAAATAAATGCTTATATGCCCCTTTAAAACATATCCAATTTTCATAGCGATCGGAAGGGTACAACATACTCAAAATTGATAATAATTGGCAGACTGCGGGCGGCGCGTAGTCTATGTAATGAAGCATTATAAGACGACTTTTTTGTAAATATTTCGTGTAAAGACGAGATTACCTTCTTCCCCTTGTTTTCGAGGTTGCTGAACACGATGCAAGTGGTGGGAGAAGTTTTTGACCGCCGCAACCCCATGCAACTTTTTTGAAAAATTTTTACAAAATAATTTTTTTTTATGGGATGTTCTCGAAGAATGAAGACTAAGAGACGTCTCATCAATATAAGGTAATCTGATTCGTGATAGGCAAGAGGACTCACGCAAAAATGTCAGCCCGAATTGTGAGAGGCAAGGAGACTCCAAGCACCTCGACTAATGAGAGGTAAGGGAACTTAAAATAAACAAGCGCCCCGACTAGTTAGAGGCAAGGAGACTCACGATAAATAAACACCTCGACTCATGAGAGGCAAGGGGACTCACAATAAACAGGCACCTTCACTAGTGAAAGGCACTGTAACCTCCTCGTAGTGGACTTTGAAAACTAGTTCTTTCGTAGGCTGACTGCAGATGTCATCATTGCAAAATCTTCAGATTTTCAAACTAGATTTTGTTTGACCCCACAGTTGACGTCAGAGAATTTTTGCGCCACGCTTCTTGAAGTTTGATACTGATTTAAATGCTAGGGTTGTAATGACCGCCAGTGACCGTGGTAGTAAGATGTAGTAATGAACCGCTAGTCTATGTAATAAAGGCAGAAATAGTGTAAATATTTTTTGCAATGACGAGAATACCTTCCTTCGTCCGTTTTCGAGACGATGCAAGTGGAGGGAGAAGTTTTTGACCGCCGCAACCTCCTAAAACTGCCACCTCTCTTATGGATCCCTTTGTTTTCTATACGAATCTGGGGAGTGATTTATTAACGGGTTATACTTGAAATAACATGGAAGATGGTTATAGAGTAATTTGAGTCCAGACGGCAGGCCAGGGGGTTAATTAAACCCTTCCGAGGAGTGGAAAATCATTTTTTATCAAATAATTCGGATTCAAACGCGTTTCCCCCGTTTTTGGGGTCGCTGATCATGGGAAAAATATTCATTTTTAGCTCCAACCCCTCTTCATCTCTCAAACGGTGAGTGAGGGGTGATTTCTGCCCGTTTGAGGGGGTTGGAGCTAAAAATGAATATTTTTCCCGTGGCCAGCGACCTCGAACGCATTTGAATCGAATCATTTGAAAAAAAAACTACACCCCTCGAGAGGGTTTAATCAACCCCCTAGGCCTGCAGTCTGGACTCCACTTACTCTATAACCCCCTTCCATATTATTTCAAGTATAACCTGTCGATAAATCACTCCCCAAACCCGTTTATATATGAAAACATAAAGGGATCCATAAGAGGGATGGCCATTTCAGGAGGTTGCGGGGGTCAAAAACTTCTCCCACCACTTGCATCGTGTTCAGCACCCTCGAAAACGAGGGGTGGAAGGTAATCTCGTCTTTGCACGAAATATTTACAAAGAAGTCGTCTTATAATGCTTCATTACATAGACTGTGCGCCGCCCGCAGTCTGCCAATGAGTATCAATTTTGAGTATGTAGTACCCTTCCGATCGCTTTGAAAATTGTATATGTTTTAAAGGGGCATATAAGCATTTATTTGGAAGAAAATGGTGGGTGTGCCTCTAGAACATCCCTAAAAAAAATGTTTTTTATTTTGAAAAAATTTTTTCACCACTTCGACAAATGGACTCAATAATTTTTTCCCACATTTGCACCATCAGAAGCCATAACATATATTTTTTTCATGAAAATGGGTTTATCCGTTCTCGAGAAAAAAATTTTTTTCCATTTTTCTTTTTACCCCCATAACTCCCGTAAAAATGGTTTTCCAAAAATAATATTTTGGGAAATTTCATCAATTATCAACTTGTGCTAAAAATTTCGACCGGATTGGTGCGGGGGCACCTAACACATGCTTATCCTGCTATGCCCTTTAAATTTTCTCCGCATTCTGTAAAACACTTAATCATATCAAATTTTTCACCATTACTAAATTGGACCATTTTTAACAATGCTCACTCACAATTAACTCAAAAATTAGTTTTTGACATTTACGGTTATTTCGATTTTCTGTTTTTTACCATCGCCTTCTCAATAAATATTAGAAATGCGATAAATATGCATAGATGTCAATTGAAGACAATTCGGACATTTATTGTAGTTTAGTTTTTCCTATTTTTGGCAAAATTATTTTATATTATAAAGAAGTGTTGTTGCTGCTAATAGTTTTATATGGCCTCCTCACAAATATATTAAATTTTTCGAAAAGTAACCACTTTCTCTAGAGATAAATATGACATATGATATATCGTTGGGCAGCTAATTTAAGTTGTAATCGGATAAAAAAAATTTAGGGTGTTCCATTTAAAAAAAAAACACAAGCTATGTCTATATCTCGTACACTGAGGCATTCATAATTTTCTTCCTATCAGTCACAGATTCTACTCAAAAAAGTGCCCTAAGAGTGCGTTATTTTCGATTCGACACTTGGTAATTGAGATATAGAGTCATTCAAAAATGCCATTTTCCAAAAACGCTCTGTAGCTCGGTAGTCGAAAAAGATAGACGATCGCGGTTTACGCCATTGTTTGTTTCTCGAAAATCGAGCTCAGGACACCTATATTGGTTTTTGTCTATCTGCCATAGTTTTAGAGAAAACCCCAAATCCCATCTAATTTGGTCCATCCTGTATATTACGGCCACTAAGGTATTCCAATTCCGTCAGTCTGTCTGTCAGTTCTGTATTACATGTTGGCGCTATACAGAACTATTTTATGGAGAACAATAATATTTGGTAAGTCGTTGATGCTACAGCGAGCGAAGAAATAGAATACATTTGGTGAAAAACATACACAATGGATACTCTAAAAAATAATTAATGAAAAAAATGCAACAGAAGATAATAATATTTAGCATGTAATTAACATAATTAACAAAGAATATAAAAATGTCGCAAATGGTTGTATTGCACCATTTTATTAGTAACAAAGCTATTAAATGTTTTCGTTTTTTTCTATCGGGGGGGGGGGGGCAAATCGTTAAAATCACATATTTTGCTGTACAAAAACATCGATATCATACATATTAAAATTTGGATTAATTAGTAAAAAATTATAATCTAGTTCATAATGTTATGCTATGAATCAAATTAGAAATGTTTAGATTTCAGAGAAAGTAAAAGGCTAAACTATATTTAAGACTCTTGTGAAATGTACATTAAGATAACGGAGTCAAAAACAACTTATAGATTTTTTAAAATGTCTATTTCACCAATCCATATACAGGTCATTTAAAATCATCCAGGAACAAAAATTGAAGAAATACGAATGAACGAAAACAAGACGAGTTATATGTACTTTACAGAAAATGCTTGCCTTTTACGATAGAGGAAGATAAACTAATAGTATATGTGCAATATTTTGCATATTTTGTGCAATAAGCACAAAATGATGCTCATTTTGCACGGTTATGAAAATTTGCAGCACATTCATACGAGTGCAAAATTGCCATTTTGTGCGAGTTGCGTACTATACTTCTTCTACGACAACAAGTTGTTCACGTTTAATATACCATAAACTACTACAAATTATTCGTTACCTACAAAAATGTTAACAGAAACAAAAAAGGCCCTTTACGAGTTTCATACAATATTTTTTCTACGACAGTCCTCAATTTCTATATTTAGACAAATAAATTTCAATATTTGCTTAAATGTCAAAATACAAATTCAAAATTTGACGTTTCTAAAGCGAAAATTGTAAGATGCATTCATATAGAGTGTGTGCTATTTATATATTGGAACGCTTTACCCGATTTTAAGCTCGATGAGCTCTATATGACTGTTTTGAAAAATTTGTAATTTTCATATTTTCAAGGCCTCCTAAGTTCTAAATGGGTCGAAGTTTCGAGATCGACTATTAGGCAATTTTTTTATCGGCAAATTGGATAGCGTATTCGATTCGCAGTTGTCTCAAATACCTCTATACATAATTTTAGCTCGATTTTAGCTCAGTGTTTGTTATTTAACAGCCAAATTTGAAATTTCTCACTTTTCAACTGGCCCTGTATAAAATTCGGGCAGATTTACTAAAAAGATAAAGCAGTCATTCGACTTAAGGAACATCAAATACTAAATAAGGACGTAAAAAGAAAAGTTATTCTTTAAATAAATAGTGCTTCTATACATTAAAAAAAAGAAAAGCTATTCCGTCTAATCCATTTGTTTGAAAGATTTTCATTAAGGATAGGATTTTGCAGTGAGAGGGGAATTATGAGTTCAAAATTCAATAATTCAAAAATTATTTATTCTCGAAGACAAACATTTGTATAAGAAACATTACAATTTTAGATTTAAGTGCTAAAACAAACGTTTTCGGTTTGTTATAAATATTTAAGAAATCATAAATGGTATAATCTAAACTAGTTTCAGGTACTTCCTATTTCTCTAAGGAATACAACCATATACAGTTTTTATCTTAAATTTTGTATATAGTTAAATGCTATACTCGAATAATGAAATTAGGAACTATTTTCATTGACAACTACAATATTCAAGTACAACAGAAATGTACAATAAAAAACATATACTGGGTGACACAGGAGACATGTAACACTCCGTAGCATGTTTATTTGAAAAGATATTATTTTGAAATTTGGTAGACTTATATAATGTGTGATTGCCCTTTTTTTAGTATAAACAAGAAATTTTTTCCACTTCCGGTTTCACCGGAGGTGACATCTACTTTTTTATTTTAAATGGCACCCTGTATATATTTTTTTCCTCTCTGATTCTCCTTAAATTTCTCTTTTCAACTATGTATAGCAAGATGGCATTCGTTTTTAAAATGGCTACTGAAAACCATTTAACTGCATTAAGTCAAGTTGGCTATGGTATGAAATGTAGTGGTAATTAATGCTTGGTGTGCTGTGATATCAAAAGAACACTGATACACAATTTTGTGTGTCATATTTGTTTTGTTCTAATCAGTAGTCGAAGAGACTTAGTACAATTTTTATATTAAACAAAAATCTCTAGACTAAATCCCCTAAATCATAAAAACTAAGATCGAAACACTAATTTTAAATTTTATCCATTTGTAAAATATTTATTCATATTTCACTTTTACCAATTAGATGGCCCCTGAGGTCACCGAATCTTACGCCACTTGATTTTTTCATATGGGGGTCACCTCAAGGAAATAGTTTATAAAACTCCACTGTAAAATAGGGAAGACTTGGGAATGAGAGTTAGGTTAGCAATAAATGAGATTACTGAATTATAGTTAGAAAATGTGCTTAGAGGTACTGTTACAAGAATTCGACCCTCCAGGGAAAATAATGGCCAACATTTTGAGATTCTTCGAAAACAATTTTATTTAAAAGCAAGTAAAATCAGATATAAGAATGAATTATATTGGGTAAAAGTGAAAGATGAATACATATTTTAAAAATGGGTTACATTTAAAATTAGTGTTTCTATCTTAGTTTTTATGATTTCGGGGATTTAGTCTAGAGATTTTTCTTTAATATAAAAATTCTATAAAATCTCTTCGGCTACTGATTAGAACAAAACAAATATGAAACACAAAATTGTCTACCAGAGTTCTTTTGATATCGCAGCACATTAAGCATTAATTACCGCCACATTTCATACCATAGCCAACTTGACTTAATACAATAAAATGGTTTTCAGCAGCCATTTTAAAAACGAATGCCATCTTGCCATACATAGTTGAAAAGAGAAATTTAAGTGGAAAAAAAATATACAGGGTGCCATTTAAAATAACGATGTAGATGTTACTTCCGGTGAAACCGGAAGTGGAAAAAATTTCGTGTTTATACTAAAAATAGGACAATCACGTATTATATAAGTCTACCAAATTTCAAAATAATATCTTTTTAAATAAACATGCTACGGGGTGTTACATATCTCGTGTGTGGTTAGATCAATAGCAAGTATCTAAAACAGTTTTGAAGATTATACTATGTTTGGTTTTTTAAATTGTAATGAAGCATTCTTTAAATTCCTGCTCCATTACTAAGATTCCGGATTTACACACGACACCAATGTGCACACGGCACGCAAACCTACCCATCTCCCGTCTAGAGGCATGGATTTGCACACGACACTAAACTATACGCAGTTCTACGTCACCAGTAAGCGAGGATTCTCGGATATAAAAGCCAGGCCGCAAATCAACATAATTCAGAGTGGATAATTCTGCCAATCTGTCTACAGCGTGCTGAGCTGGACATATTGCAGTTTTGTGCATCTCCCGACGCAAACACGACGGAACGAATGCAATCTGACCCTGGGAATCCTACAGCGTGTTGAACTGGGACCCCTCGAGTCGTTAGTCATTCCCCGGCGCCGTTTCGCCGCCAAAGCCAGAGACGTCGCATCGCAACCGTTACACTCTCTCTCTCTCTCTCTCAGATAATAGAAAATGTTGTCTTAAGAACCGTAAAAGATACGGACATATAACCTGTACCTGTATGTTATGTAACACTGCCACACATTACCTTTTTGAAAAAGTAAATAAATTGTTTATATCTTTATTGGGCTGTCTTATTAACTAATCTGGACCCTGATTAATCTCCGAACCAGCTACCCGACAAGAAACCGTTACATAATTTGGCGCCCGAGCAGATTTCAACAAACCGTTACATAATTTGGCGCCCGAGTACATTTTGAGACTTTAGTTTATTCCAGATAGCCCAAAAGAGACGTTCACGAATGAGAGAGAGACATAAAGATATTCCAAGTATATTTATAGAGAAATAAATATTACAAATACTTCTACATAATTAAAGTCAAAGGATTTATTTAAAATGGGTCTGTCAGACACAGAAGGTGCTTATAGGCTAGAAGTCGCGGACACCACAGTAGGATGGATCTACAAATTAAGAAAAGACGAGTTGCAGACAGAATTATCCAAGTACGGCGCAACGACAACCGGAACTGTCGAAGAACTTCGCAGCAGGCTAAAAAGCTGTATTAAAAGTGAGCCGCCCAAGAAAGTAACAACTCCCCAAATAAGCCCCCCGCCAACACAAATGAGTTCACCTGATCAGATGTTATACGTCGCACAAACACCCCTGGGCGCAGTTTTGACAGAAATCCGCAAATGGAACGTTCATTTCGACGGCAAAAAAGATGTTTTCTCGTTTTTAGAACGTATTGAAGAACTACAGACCGGCTATAATTTTACTCAGGAACAAATGCTAAGAGCCCTACCCGAACTACTACAAGGTGATGCATTATTATGGTACAGAAATAACAAAACATCCTGGACTACGTGGAATCAATTTGTCACAAAACTAACAAAGTTTTACGCACCCTCCGATTACCACTTAAAACTGGAAGATGAAGCCAGACTTCGAATACAAAAAGAAAATGAAAATGTAAAAGATTATGTAGTAGCAATCCAGACTCTACTACGTAGACTTACAAATGTAACCCCAGAACAAACACTATACCGAATATATTCAAATTTAAAGCCAGAGTACCGAAAATACATTAAACGCACCGATTTCCAGACACTTGATCAACTTGTAACTCTGGCAGGAGAACATGAAACCGTTTGTCAGGAGGAAAAAACCGCTAAAAAGATTTTACAAACAGGCACGCCGAAGTTAGATTATAATACCACACAAGCTAGAGGTTACCAGACACCAAATTACAGATATAATTATAGAAATAACGCACAAAACTAGGGATTGCATTACCGGTTAACCGGTTAACCGGTTAACCGGTTATTAGGACAAAAAACACATGACGATAATTACCGGTTATTTTAATTTTTTACCGGTTATTTCGGTAAATTTTGAACTTGCGATATGTCACGTATTCAACGTTTCTATTTATGTCACTGACTAGTATTCACTAAATATAGAGTGACTGTCCCAACACCGAGCACTTTTAACAATAAATAAATAATATTATAAAAAGTAAACTCCAAACACCAAGCCCTAAGAAATACAAGAGAGACATTGACAATATCTTACGACAGAAAATTGAATATTTCACTGCCGTAAATATCCGTGGAATACATTTAGAAGTATGTTATTACCAATTTTTATTGACTTATCGACCCACCAATATCGATTGAGGAAGGGCATCTTCAGCTGGTGGTATTCTATGCACAAATATCAGACGACTAACAGATATAGCTTTTAACAGGCTATTTTTAAAAAATATTGTATTTTTAGATCAGGTATTCAGTAAATGCCCTATTTGAGTTTATGTTTATAATTTTTGATATTTAAGTGGATATTTTTGTTATTTACAGAATAATTATTTATTTAAATTTATTACATTTATATTTGTTCTTTTTGATAAATTAACTCATATATAAAAAGTCTATTTGACAGTCACATTTTTGTCACTTTGACAGCGATAAAAAAAGGTGCATCGTTTTTATCACCGATAAAAATGCCTATTCCTCAAAAGCAGAGTACACCTAGTAGTCGCACGTCACTCTGAAATCTGTACTGTCAGCTATAATTTTTAAGTATTGTGGAAACTATACTGTACGATATGAGTCGTTTTGAGAAAATTATAATAATTTTTAATAAATTATTGTTGTTGTTCGTTCACATTCATATTCTGTCATTAATTTATCTTGCCAAAAAACACTCGAGCTTTTCTTTTATGGATACATTTCTTTTTAACTCAAAATTTTGCCAATCAGTAATTTTGCTCGAAAAACTTACATTTGACAAAATCCCTCAACCTCCGGTCTCGTGATTTTTTCGTGTCAGTTTTTCTTACAAAATTGGCAAAATTATATCGTTACAAGGATAAATTTGTGCGATAAAAAAAAGCTCTTGTAATTTTACAGTTGATAAATTAACTCTTGTATAATAAAGTCTATTTGACAGTCACATTTTTGTCACTTTGACAGCGATAAAAAAGGTGCATCGTTTTTTATCACCGATAAAAATGCCTGTTCCTCAAAAGCAGAGTACATCTAGTAGCTCGTCACTTTAAAATCTGTACTGTCAGCTATAATTTACGAGTATTCGCAATGTGTGGAAACTAGAGAAGAAAATATTGAAATCAGTACACCAAACCAAACAATCTATAACAACTGTGTTTTTAATAACTGTTCCTTCAAATAATTGTATAAATAAAGATAATTATTGTTGTTGTTCGTTCACATATTCTGTCGTTAATTCATCTTGCCAAAAAACACTCGAGCTTTTCTTTTATGGATAAATTTCTTTTAACTCAAAATTTTGCCAATCAGTAATTTTGCTCGATAAACTGACATTTGACAAAATCGCTCGACCTCCGGTCTCGCGATTTTTTCATGTCAGTTTTTCTTATAAAATCACTGATTGGCAAAATTATTTCGTTACAAAGAGAAATTTATCCGACAAAAAAAGCTCTTGTGATTTTACTGTTGATAAAAAACCTTTTGTTTATTCATTATATCAAATATACGTATATAAAAATGTTTTTTGTTAAATTTAGATAATTTTGTACATGGAAAAAGACAATTGCCATTTCCATCCGTTCTAAAAATTACCGGTAAATACCGGTTAACCGGTTATTTACATTTTTATTTACCGATTTACCGGTTATTAAAATTTCCGGTAAATTGCAATCCCTACACAAAACTACAATATGCCAACCACCCAAAATTACTCTAGGGAACAGGCCGCCCCCAGGAATGCACAAAACAGTAGAGATACACAAACAATAAATCCCACGCACTCCGTACTCGAAAACTATAATAAAAATACAAGCTGCTGGCGCTGTGGAAGTCCCGATCACACCCGCTGGTATTGTAATAATCCACCAAAGATGTTTTGTTCCCGCTGCGGACGACTAGGCATATTCTCCCGCGACTGTCATTGCAATAATAGGCTCCAGGGAAATGAAAGAACGACTGCGTTGACACGCGGACAACCCAGTCGGTAAGTACAATTCCTCCCGCGTCTACAAACGAAGTACGACCAAAGATCCCAATACAAATAGGAAACTACAATTTCACAGCTATTATAGACACAGGGTCCGCCCGCTCGTACATAGGTGACGCTGTATGCACAAAGTGCAAATCAAATTTATTAGAAATAAACCGTATCCAACGAAATATCAAACTGGCAGATGGAACCGAAACACAAACTAACAGGGAGTTCAAATTAAATTACTACACAACGGGACTAAAATTAACCGATAATTTCTTTTACTTACCAAATCTAAGTTGTGATATTATTTTGGGCATGGATTTCCTAATAAAACGTCAAGTTATCCTCGATTTTAATTTACAAAAGGGCCAAATAATGGGAAATTCGATAGATTTTAATCACAAGATAGAAGAACAAATACCGCTCTCCCTGATTCAACCCTCAGTAGACGAAAAACAGATCCTGTCAAATTTCTTACAAGTGGAACTTCAAAAATTTGACACAGTTCAAGGTGTTACCCCACTAACACAACACAAAATAAGACTCCTGGAAGACACACCGATTAAACAAAGGTACCGACCTTTAAACCCGGCCATGCAGGAAATTGTTAATACAGAATTGGATAAGATGTTGGAAGAAGGTATAGTAGAACCGTCTAAAAGCCCGTGGAACTCCCCAGTGGTTATGGTAAAGAAAAAGGATAACAAATATAGATTCTGCATAGACTTCCGGAAAGTAAACGAAGTTTCAATAAAAGATGCTTACCCAATACCCTTTATCAACGCCATTTTAGACAAATTACGGGAAGCCCGCTTCATATCTACTCTGGATTTACGCTCCAGTTATTGGCAAATATCTTTGACTGACGATAGTAAGCCGATAACCGCATTTACAGTACCCGGAAGAGGATTATTTCAATTCAAAGTTTTACCTTTTGGCCTCCATTCGGCTCCCAGTACATTTCAAAGACTCCTGGACCAGATTATAACCCCTGATATGACATACGCATTTGCGTACCTAGATGACATCGTCATAGTCAGCAAGACGTTTAACGAACATTTACAACACTTACAAGAAATATTCGAGCATTTAAAAAATGCGAATCTACAGTTAAACCCAGACAAATGTAACTTTTGCAGAAAAGAACTAAGATATTTAGGACACCTGGTGAGCGAACAAGGCATTAAGACAGACCCTGAAAAAGTGAGTGCCATTGTGACAATCCAGCCCCCAAAGAACGTTAAACAATTACGACGCTTCCTTGGCATGACATCCTGGTATAGAAGATTCATAAAATCGTATTCGGACACTGCCGCACCCCTAAATAAATTGTTGAGGAAACACACGCGCTGGAAATGGACACCAGTTGAAGAAGAAGCTTTCACAAAACTAAAAACTGCACTAACAACTGCCCCTGTACTCAGCTGCCCTGATTTTACGAAAACTTTTTACCTCCAGACAGACGCGTCGACACAAGGACTTGGCTCGGCGCTCTTACAAAAAATCGATAATCAGGATCATATTATAGCTTACGCAAGTCGCTCTTTATCAGACGTTGAAAAGAAGATGTCAGCCGTAGAACTAGAATGTGCCTCCATCTTGTTTGCCATACGGAAGCATATAAATTACATACAGGGATATCATTTCGTCGTTGTAACAGATCACCAGAGCTTAAAATGGCTATATTCCACAAACCCCACAAATGGACGCCTGGCTCGATGGGTAATGGAATTGCAACAATATGACTTCGAAATAAAATACAGAAAGGGAGTTTTGAATAAAGTAGCAGACGCACTCTCGCGCCAGCCAATCATGACCGAGGAAAAAAATAACTCAGAAGAAGGAATTTTCTTGATCGAAAATACAGAGAATTGTGCTTGGTACAAAGATACCGTTAGACTGGTACAAAATAAACCCGAAAGAAAACCAGATTACTGCATTATAGACGGAAACCTGTACCGCCATATATGGAGCAGTAACAATTTTACAGACCCCGAATTTTCCAACCCCTGGAAACTTTGTATTCCGCAACCTCAACGCAAACAAATCCTGATAGAAAATCACGATGCACCATGTGCAGGACACCTTGGAATATCAAAAACTATTACCCGTATCGTCGATAAATATTACTGGCCTAGAATGTATAGAGATATTGCCAAGTACGTAAGACACTGCCCGAACTGTCAAAAATACAAATCATCTCAACAACAAACCGCAGGAAAAATGCAATTCCCGAAAATAAATGGATGTTGGGATACTGTTAGTATCGAAGTTGTCGGACCACTCCCGAGGTCTAGCAAGGGCAACAATAACCTCATCGTATTCCAAGATAGATTCACCAAATGGGTAGAATGCCACCCAGTAAGAAAGGCAACAGCGGCCGCCATTGGCAAAGCACTAAAGGAGAAGATAATTGCCCGATTTGGGTGTCCAAACTACATAATTACTGATAACGCGAGACAGTTTACTAGCAATGAATTCACTTCTCTGTTGTCCGAATACGGAGTTACACAACGTACCACACCGCCGTATTCACCACAATGCAATCCAGTAGAGAGGACAAACAAAGTAATAAAGACTATGATTGCCCAATACACCGAGAATGACCACCGAAAATGGGACCAATTTTTACCGGAATTTACATTAGCCATAAATTCGTCCAGACACGAATCCACGGGATTCACACCAGCTATGCTTAATTTCGGCAGAGAATTAACGCTACCCAGCTCTCTAAACATAGAAAATCATAATGAAAACTTCGCAACCGAGGATACACCGAGAAACCAGGTAGACAAATTACAGAAAATGACCGATATATTTGAACTCGTCCGAGGAAACCTAGCTAAAGCATACCAGACACAGAGTCATCACTACAACCTTCGTCGCCGAGAATGGACCCCACGTGTAGGAGACCAGGTCATGAAGAGAGAACACCCCTTGTCCTCAGCAATACGAAATTTCAGCGCAAAACTAGCACCTAAATTCTCGGGCCCATACATCGTAGCACGAAATATATCACCAGTTGTCGTCGAAATTAGACCCCCCACCGGTCGAAAGAAAGAGCGCGTTCACGTGAAAGATTTGAAGCCGGCGCATGTCTAAAATCACATAAATTAACACACGCTCACATCCAATGTCCAGTCAGACCAAAACCACTCAATTCGAAAGATGTGGACGATGACACCTCCGTCTTACTACCCGGAATCAGACGATCCAACGCCGACGCCTCCACCACGCCCGATGTCGCCGCCCGGACCAGGGTACGAAAAAATGTATATTTATTATAGCCCTCCCAAGGCGGTCAATCCCAAAACCCCGCCACTCGCTAGGATGAGGTCAGAGGTCCAAGTACCAGCCCCGCTGTCACCCCTGCCCCCGACGCCAGAAGCCCGAGACCACCCTTCAGGCAGAGACGGTGAAAACACACCACCACCCCCAGGTCCAGACACACCAGCCCAGCTGTCCCAGGCAATGAGGACCAAATTCCAGGCCCTGTTCGGAGACAGCCCCAGCCTCACGCAACAGCCAGTCCCGATGCCGTCCCCAGACAGAGACGTGCCATCCTTGATGCCGTCCCCAATGCCACCCCCGATGCCGCCTCACGTGCCGGCCCCGATGCCACCCATACCCAGAAACATGCCAACCCTGATGCCGTCCCCAGCCAGAGACGTGCCATCCCTGATGCCGCCTCCAGCCAGAGACATGCCATTCCGGATGCTGTCCCCAATGCCATCCCCGATGTCGCCTCACGTGACAGCCCTGATGCCGCCCCCAGCCAGCGACGTGCCAACCCAGTTGCCGCCCCTGACGAGGTCCCTGACGCCGTCCGCAACCCCAGGCACACCTCCCCCGCTGTCCCACGCCATGAGGAATAAGTTTGCCCAACTATTCGGAGACAGCCCCAGCCCCCCAAAGCCACCGACCCCAGGCAGATCTATCCCCTGCCTACAGGCATTTTTCCAGGCCGACGATGCAGCCCTCCCGGTTCCTACTCCGCAACGGAAGCGGAAATTCAGGCGCCGCAACCACGACGGCACCGTCGCAGCTAGGATTCCGGGCATCATCTGCCTGTCCGCCATCAGCCCCCTGCCCCAGACGTCCGAAAGTGCGCGACAATAATAATGTGTACGGCAAGCGAGTGCGCGAAAAAACTACACAAGAAAAAACTACACAAGAAAAAACTATATTTGTTTTTGTACCAGTTTGTATAAACTTTTATTAATTTCTTTATTATAGAGTTCACTTACTTTACTATTTTACCTGTACCATAGTTCTAAGATGTTTTACATACTGTTTGTTATTTAAAAATTTGTTTTTCTCTACATATGCACATACATGTATACGTATATATACCAGGTGTATACGAAAGAATTGAACATTCTTTCTTTATTATGTTTGAAGATGTTCAGTAACTTGTTTTCTCATTGCTTTATTTTGATGTTAAGTTAGTAAAAATTTTCTCTTTGATAGAATTTTGAAAATTTTTTTTGTAAAGAAAGAGGGGAGTGTAATGAAGCATTCTTTAAATTCCTGCTCCATTACTAAGATTCCGGATTTACACACGACACCAATGTGCACACGGCACGCAAACCTACCCATCTCTCGTCTAGAGGCATGGATTTGCACACGACACTAAACTATACGCAGTTCTACGTCACCAGTAAGCGAGGATTCTCGGATATAAAAGCCAGGCCGCAAATCAACATAATTCAGAGTGGATAATTCTGCCAATCTGTCTACAGCGTGCTGAGCTGGACATATTGCAGTTTTGTGCATCTCCCGACGCAAACACGACGGAACGAATGCAATCTGACCCTGGGAATCCTACAGCGTGTTGAACTGGGACCCCTCGAGTCGTTAGTCATTCCCCGGCGCCGTTTCGCCGCCAAAGCCAGAGACGTCGCATCGCAACCGTTACACTCTCTCTCTCTCTCTCAGATAATAGAAAATGTTGTCTTAAGAACCGTAAAAGATACGGACATATAACCTGTACCTGTATGTTATGTAACACTGCCACACATTACCTTTTTGAAAAAGTAAATAAATTGTTTATATCTTTATTGGGCTGTCTTATTAACTAATCTGGACCCTGATTAATCTCCGAACCAGCTACCCGACAAGAAACCGTTACAAAATTTATAATAAATCGAAAATAAAGGCATATTTCCCTCTCACTCTGCAAAATCCTATCCTTAAGGCACCTACGTACAGCAACCTGAATAATGTATAGAAGCACTATTTATTTAAAGAATAACTTTTCTCTTTTTTTCCTAATTTAATATGTGATTTTCCTTAATAATTCGAATGATTACTTTTCCTTTTTAATAAACCTAATCGACTTTTATACAGAGCCAGTCGAAAAGTGAGAAATTTTAAATTTGGCTATTGAATAACAAACACCCTATATGAGGTATCCAGCTAAAATTTTGTATAGAGGTATTTGAGACAACTGCGAATCGAATACGCTGTCCAATTTGCTGATAAAAAATTGCCTAATAGTCGATCTCGAAATTTCGAAATGTCTGCTACTCTGCTACTCACCATTTATTTATCACATTAGGATAATTAATTTTTTTTTATTGGTACCCTATTTTGCTTATTTAAAGTACGCCTCAGAGTGTTTAAATCCAAGTTTTAAAAACGGGCGTGTTTTGAAGTTACCATGGCAACATCAAAGGTAAGCAAGTACAACTCGTTCATCTGTATCTGTTACCTTTTGCTCTTCCATCCATTTGATGAACTTGTCGTATTCTTTTTTATAAGCGTCTTCCAATTTTTGCGGTATTAACCGCAATTCTGCTTTTCTATTCAAGTAATCAATGTTAGAACTCATTTTCATTGGCGCAACTAGAGGGGGGGCAGGGTGGGCCGGGCCCACCCCAAACTAGCCACGGCCCACCCCAGAGGAAAAAATAAAAATTAGCAAAAAAAATTTTAATTTATCGACTAATGTAATCACTAAATTATTCGGAAACCATAAATTTAAATATCTAAACATGTTTTTGTTCATTAGTTCATTGATTTAGGTTTCAGTTTCTGAATCTGACCTAATATTAAATTTCTTACTTTTAAGCGTCGTATGGTGTCAACATCACGATAAAACCATTCGAAACCAATAATATTTACATATTTGTAAAGTTTCTTCATTTTATAATTTGACTGAAAGTAAAAAGTAGTTTTATGCATAATGTGTATGGCCGTGTCGATGAAATAGCTAAAATAGGATTTCCCATCTAGGTATAATGGTAATTCAGAGGCGGTTTCTTCATAAGTGCTGCAGAGCTGCAGAACTATCAAAAATTCTGACCATAATTATTATACTCTTCACAAATGAGAAAACGAAGAGTATATTGCATTTCTAAAACCGTAAATATCGCTCGCAGACAAAAAATTTTCATATCATTGTGTTAGTGAACGAATTCTGAACAACTTTCAAAATGTCCGTCTGGCCGTCCGTCCGTCACGTTTCTTGTAAGCACGATAACTCAAGAAAGAAAAATCCGATTGTACTAAAATTCGGACAGTAAGTTAGTGTTAGCTAGAACAAAATCGATCGGTAAATAAAAATGTTATTAGGTAATGATTTAAATTTGAAAACAATTTTTTTTGGATTTTTATGTTTTTGTAATTGAACAGAAATCTGGTGGAATGATAATTCATTTTAATATCTAAATATTTATATATTTTACAAATATACATTTCATAATGCAATATACAACCGTGGAAATATGATTTTAGCTTGTGTCTTATAATGTAAAAATTTACATCTTTTTACGTGTAAGGTGGTGGTGTAGTTCTTACGCTTTTGACTCTGTGTGTACGTACACACACTTAAATGAGATAAATCAAATACCATTTGAAATGTACTTAAAAGATATTAATAAAGGTTTTAATTAATGGTTAATGGAATCCAAAGGTCCCGGGTTCGAAATCCAAATAGGGTATGATATAGTTTTTTTATTTTTACTTTATTTTACACTGAGTCTTTTACCAACTAAGTTCGTACGCCAGCGTTGCCAGAGCACGATGACTTCTTTTGTCAAGGTCAAGGTCATTAAATGACCTTGAAATTATACAAAATTTTCGCCTGTGGCGCTATCACTAACCGCCCCGTGTACACATATATATCTACAGAACTCCCAAGTATCTTATACACGAGCCGCCACTGAACTTTGCGTTTTAAACACAAGGGGCCTGGCCACCCCCAGAAAAATTCTCTAGTTGCGCCAATGCTCATTTTAAAGCAATATACAATCAGTGACAACTGTAGTGACAATAATTAATCCTATGTGACAGATTGCAAATTAATTTTTGTTTTCTCATTTTCATGACACTGACAGGTATCCTGATGTCACATCACGAATTCAACCATTTTACATTCTTAATTCTTATTTCCATTTTTTGTAGTAAAAATACCAGTATTTATGATTCTAAAGTGTACCAATAAAAAAAATAGCGTAAAGTATTCGTGGATAACTGGTCTTTAAAACACTTGCTTTATTTCGAGCACTCCGGCTGCGCCGTCGTGCTCGAAAAATCGCGCGTGTTTTAAAGACCTTAATGTCCTACAAGTCTGTTATTTTACAATAACCGCCCTATTTTGAGATACATTAAATGAAAAATAACGCCCTAGGGCGTTATGAATATCTATAACGCCCTAGGGCATTATAAAATTATAATACAGCCCAAAACAAGAAAATTATGATAGCGTTATTGACAAACAAAATGCGTTGCTATGCAACGGCGGCGTTTACAAACAATTTTGATTTTTACCCTCTTTTAAATCAAATCGTTCTGAACATAATAGATGTCAAATTAATAAATCGTAAATGTCAAAAAAAAAATTCGAATTAAATAACAGACTTGCAGGACATTAAACGTTGAAGGCACCACGGGTGTTATAGGATAATGACGCCCTCGGTCGACGTACACTCCCTCGGGCCAGAGGCCCTCGGGATTGTACACTGCCGACCTCGGTGCGTTATTATCCTTATAACACCCTTGGTACCTTAATAACTATAATATCCACTTATACTTTAATATACTATTTCTGCCTTATAGTATTATAATTTTTTTTTCATTTTTTTTACATAAGTAACTTTTATATTTCTGTGTGTACTATATTTCTGTGTATTCTTATTATATATTTTTGGTAAATAAATTATTATTATTATTATTATTTAGAAGAACTTAGTAGGCCTTGAAAATATGAAAATTACAAATTTTCGAAAACAGTCAAATAGAGCTCATCGAGCAATATCTAAAAAAAAAAAAATTAAAATCGGGCAACGCGTTCCAAAATGTTGTGGCGCTTTTTACTTTTTTCATTATTGCTATAAACATATGTTTTACTCCCGAAGAATAATGAAAAAAAATACAGTTTTTTTAACAGTCGTAGAAAAATTCATATTTCGTACAAGATTTACCTTGTGTAATAATAATAAATAATATTTTTCTAATGACGAACATAATATAACTTAGAATTTAAGTAAATACTTATAATTAAATAGCAGACATTATTAACTAGACAGATCAATACATTTTAATTAAACGGCCAGAGTATTAGAATGTTGGGCTAAACCACAATCGATAAACTAAACAAACTCTCAACCACAGATAATCACAGCTTGAGATAACAAATTGTTTATTTCCTTATTATTCTCATTGTAATATAATCCCAGGGATTTATACTAGACAAACAAGTGACACTTTCAAATAGAAATCTTTTGTTTACTTGATCATTTTTTTCTTTTCTTCTTCCCTCGCTTACTGAAGGGAAATATTGTAATCGTGAAAAAAATCACTATGCCAGATTTTTCAGATTTTCATGTTTCAGACTAAGCAGATCCACTCTAAAAAAAATACGATATATAAAACGACAGAGAAAAATGATAATTAGAAGGTAGTTGTGATTATTATCTTTATTTTTATTCACACTTAAGTTTCTCAAAAATTCTTTAGTTAAAACAATATGGTTATTCAATAGAAAGAATAATCAATAAATAAAAGATGCCAAATAGAACGGGAGATATTTGTGTAACTACCTTTACAAATTCTTTTGTTACCATCATATACTGCATACTAAACGCTGCAATCCATATGCACGATTTCAACTAAGTATTTATGAATGAGTTTTGTTTATTCACAATCAAACAGAAATAATCAAATTGTCTTATATGTCAAAAGTTGGAAAGTATGACATTTTTACTTCATTCGACAATGGGCCTTTTAAGTGATTTTTTTTATTGCTTTATGTGATAGTGTTTTATAAAAAAATTTAGCCGTATTTTTTTTAGCATGATTTCTATCGAAAAAAAATTTCAAAAGTGTGGAAATAAAGCGCGCGCTTTGAACGTGACGTCACGCACTTACCTTAGCGACGTCGACGAGTCTACGACCTTCATACCGGTGTATCATAAAGTTGGTTCCCTGCTTTTTGACAGTTGACGTTGAAATTGACACTTTGACAGTCGTTTCTCTTTTGTTTGTATTTTTGTGTTTAGAAAATGTTTAAAGACATGTACAACATGTACAAATAACAAAATAAATTGTCCAATCAACTTTCGGCAGATTTTCTGCACTTCCTTTAGAAAATCCTGGCTCCATTTTCTTCCACTATTATACGAACAAAGCAAAACACAATTTGTAAAGGAACACACAGAACATAACCCCAAAACAAAGCGTAAGCAATAAAGATGTGGCAGTTGTGGTGTGATGTTAGTGGCTATTGCGTTTTGGCAAATGCTGCCAACATAAGTCCAGGATATGTGACGTCACTCAGCCTCAAGGTCAAATGAGTGTTCAAATTGGCGTAATAAATGTTTTATTTTTTTATTAAACACTGAGATTTATATTTAAAACAGAGTTGCACAAGGTGAATATCTGTCAGTTAGCTTTCAAATAAACATATTTGTTTCAAGATTTAAGAATCTAGTGAAAAGCCCATTGAACTGAAATGTGACAATGTGTGAAGGAACTGAATTTCACCCACTTCTAACTGATGTATCATCATGAAACTTGGCAGTTGTGTGTAGCTATGATGACAATACAATATAGTATACTCAAAATTGTAGTATGTTCAAAATGGCCGCCGCTCCAAGATGGCGGATTATCATTTTCTTTACAACCCCCTTGATATGGCCATCAAACGAAAGGGCTTGATGAGTAGAAAACAAATATGTGATCAAAATTTAAAAAATGGCGGCGTCAACATGGCGGACAGGTTTTATCAATTATCGTCGGATTCGACTGAAAACAGGAGGGGTGGATGGGGTCAGTCCAACCGACACGGGCAATTTTAGGGAATCGGCCCAATCAAGCACAGAAATTAAACCTCAAATTTGAGTGGGCCATAGAAGAATAATTTTGTTTTTTTTTGTGGGTCAAGGCCTACGGGGAAAAATGTAAATTTTATATTTTCAGGGTCAAACGCTCTAAAATGAAAAGTTGAAATTCGAGTAACAAAAACATTTTCTTTGAAAAATAGGTTTCGACAAACGAATTTTCCTTTTTTTCCATGAAATTGCAAAAATTACTTAAAGGTTCAAAGTACTAATACACACAGTCTGACTTAACCACGGTC
Source organism: Rutpela maculata (assembly GCA_936432065.2). Classification (NCBI taxonomy): domain Eukaryota; kingdom Metazoa; phylum Arthropoda; class Insecta; order Coleoptera; family Cerambycidae; genus Rutpela; species Rutpela maculata. The sequence continues at coordinate 216,224,637 of OW386287.2, forward strand.
TAAAGCAGACTGCTACCGTCTTGGTAACATTTTTAAAAACGCCACTAAACATTAAAACTTATTGACATTGAAAAACAACGAACGAACTAAAAAATTTAAACATTTTAATAGTATAACAATAAATAATAAATCAATAATAAGTATGACTAATATTGTCTACATAAACATCTGGATTCATAAAAAAAAAACAAAAAAACAATTCTAAAGTTTCAGAGGTCAAAAGAAAATACATCAGAACTTTCTTAAGCAAACTTGCAGAATTTGGGACGAACATGCAAAATTAGGTTATTAAGTTAATAACTTTTATAAATGGCATTTATGTCAGAGTCCGAGTTTTTAAGATATCAGCCTGAAAATCACATCTGAGACTTCTTTCGTTCTAAGTAAGGATTAAGGAGAGGGAAAAGAGCTGCCGTTTAAATTTCTTTTGGCCGTCGGGTTTATTATCCGCTGGAACAAATGTCTATTTACCTCAGACCGGCCCTACCCGGCCCCAGAGCCACCGGCCCGACGCGCATTTGCCCATTTGCCCCCCCTTCCCATCCACCCCTGACTGAAAATCGGTATCTGTGGGTATTGAGATTGCAGATTACAATTATCCGGTCCAAATTTAACAATTCAAAATGGTGGCGTCAAAATGGCGGATAAGTTTTATAATTTATGGTCTGATTGGTATGAAAATCGATATCTGGGGAATATTTAGTCGAATTCTTTACATAAATATCGAAAGTATCAAAATTCTCTCCTTAAATATAAGACTAAAAAGTAAAAAAGTAAATTAATAGCTTAAAAAACTCGTTTTTATAAATACTGCACTAAAAAGCAAAAAATAATCATCGAACCTGTTCTCTCTGTCTACCCCGTAAGGGCCTTAGTGTAAGGCTGTGTTTGTAATTAAGTATAATATTTGAGTATAAAAGCGTGGGGCGCTTTTCATTTAATCTAATGATGTCTTCAGCGATTTAATTATTGAACCTGTTCGAAATAGCGTTTGAAAAACGTCTCACGCTTTTATATTCAAATATTATACTTAATTACAAACACGGCTTACACTAAGACCCTTACAGGGTAGGCAGAGAGAACAGGTTCGATGATCATTTCAGTTGCGGATCCGAGGGGAGGCGCCCTCCCTCGAACAACCGAGAAACCTAGAAATCCCGACTCGCAATTGCAAATTGGTATATATAAATAAATTCTAGGGCAGTATATGAGTTAGGAAACGTGCCAATTAATTGATTTTCTAAAATATATTTAAAAAAAACAAGTGGATTACAAGGTTACTCAAATTTCAAATGTTGAATTTTTAAGTAACTCTGAGAAAAATATCAATTCATCGATTAAATTAATATTTATGTCATCTTAATTTTTATTCACACTTAAGTTTCTCAAAAATTCTTCATTTTGTCCTAAGATTCCTGAGAAAATCAGAGCCCAGTCTGCTCAGTTTTGAAAATTGAAATGAATGCAAATAAGTCGCTTTTCTTTTGCTTTGCAGGCCTGTAGCTAGGGGGGGGGGGGGGGCAGGACGGGCAATGCCCGTCCTGGAATAAGTTTTTTTTCTGGATTTCTCCCCCCCGCTCATCAAAAAATTTTTCGGACTTTTTTTACGGGCCCGTCCTAAAAAATTGTTTGCCCGCCCTGAAAGCACTTTCTAGCTACAGGCCTGTTGCTTTGAATTAGAACCTCGTTGACTAAAAATGTTTGTGTTCTAAGTAGGTCTCTCCCAGTTAAAGACATTTCATCTTTTCCATGGGATACTTATTTTGTCGAAGTCGATTTGTTGACTTGTTCATGGAATTGGAATATTCATATGAAACAGACTCCTCCCGATGATATATATTCTTAGCTTCTTTTGTTGCTCGAGTGAGTCAAATTGGTCTCGGCATGAAATGATAACTGCTTTCAATCCCTTTAATGTGTTTTCGGCAAATAACAAATCCGGACGTCCGGACCTGATTTTGGACTTGAATAATTTTAAATACCTCACCAAAATGCCTTAATATTTTATTCCAGCATGTGGTCATAACAAGAGTTCCATTCATTAACAGTAAATATAAATAGAAGGGTCATTAGGATAATTTTGAGAATAGAAAATAAAAACCGCTGCCCAAGGAATCACTACTTCCACATCTGGATTCTCTATCCAAGTCACTCACAACGAAAAAATTTTGTATGTGGAAATAATTGTTTATGGAACATTAATAATATAATATTTGAAATCCTCTACCCCAAAAACCCATAAAATGATACCTCACATCGGTAGCGGGGTGGGGGTGGTGATAGGGGGTTGTAGTGGGGGTGGTGGTGTTGGTGGATGAAGTAAAAAACATTTCGAGGTTCTTGTACACACCCTAAATCACAATTTTTTTTCATCCCCTTTAATAATGGGGGTGGTAATGGGGGTGGCTCATGCCAAAATTTTTTTTGAGACCTCAGCTTCTCTTGTATATACTAAATACCAATTTTATGGACTCTTACCTGCTTAATTTACCTATTTTCCCCAAATTTACCCCAATTTACCCCCGGAACACGGAACAAGATGAAAATATAATCTAGTTCTAGATCTCGTTAAAGTACATATGTGTACGAAATTTCAAGTCAATATCTCAAACGGTTCCAGAGTAATCGTGCGCACAAAAAAAAAGTTACAGACATAGAAAATCTGGATGTGGAAGTAGTGATTCCTTGGGCAGCGGTTTTTTTTTTTTCGATAACCATGATGTCCTGGGGATTGTTCTCCCTGTTCTTCGCTGTAAGCGCCTAGATTTGACGGAAATTTGTGGCTGTGCAGAAAATGTACTTTAATACTCATGTTGGCTCCCAAACTTTTAAAATTGTTCAGTTAATTCCTGATAATTTCTGCGTTGTAATTCGGTGTTATCTCAATCAAGGTTCTACCGTAAATAAATTCTTGCAATTATTTTGATAAAGGTAATTGCCCCAAAAACGTAAGTAGATAATTCGTAAAGTAACATGAGTCGATTTATCAAGTATGATCATTTTAAAAACCGGTGCCACTATTACTATAACTAATATTTATTCAGAAATCTAGACCCTCGAACACCTTGAAGTCGATGTTAAATTCTTGGCAAAAAAATATGTTTGTTCCCTGTAATAATTTGTGATAACATTTATCGAAATCAATTGCAAATACGCCCGCGGCTCAGAACTTCATAGTGCTGTTTTCTCCACAAGACGACTGGTGTATATGTCTTGCTCCGTTCCTCACATATAAATATACAAAAAATAACCACTCTCCTCAGTAGCCGTCATCTGTTGACCCGGTAGCTGTTAAATCTCTTCACGTGCCATACTCGCGGATGATCCCCAAGATAACATTTCGCGTTCGGCGCTCAGTGCGAGAGAGATAAAAACGTGCAATAAAATACAACTGTGATTTTTACTTGCCACTGGCGAATTGGGCAAACGACTCACTTCCATGCGCGATAGGGAGATTCGTTATTGATTCCAAACAAACACAGTCAGCCATGGTCATCACAGTCGCTGTTATAATTCCTCTTGTGTTTTTTTTGGGGGCCATAGATGCATCCCCTAAATATTATGTTTGGCCAGAGACGAGAGCCATACTAAGAGGGCAGGATTACCCTTGGGGTTGGGAGGTAGGTAGGATTTCAAATTTTAGCTATATTGTCATTTGTACGTCGGAAATCTGCTTTTATTTCGAAAATAAATCTTGCACAAAAGTGAAAAGAATTGTTAAATAAAATTGAATCGCATGTCCATTCTATTGTTTTAGCGGGGTTTTGTTGGTATCTATGTATCGATTTGCTAGGCAACCAACATTGCACGTACTTAAGATAACAGGTTGCTAAGAGAGCGTGTGAGCGATGAAGGTTACGTTTTGATTTTTTTTTAACAAACGTAATCGATGATTCGATGAAACTCCTAATAGTACAGTTAGTGAAGTCAATAGAGGTTTTCACTTCGGAAAAATTCCGAGAAGCGGTAACTTTTGAAAATACATCTCTGAACATGTCAGGAACAACATACCAAAAGTTACTGACAGGCGACAATAGTCCTTGAGCGTAATTTGTTATTAAACAAATTAGATGCAAAAAACAGTTTTTGTCAAATATATCTTAAAATAATTTTTCTTTCAAAAAGTAATTGCGCCATTCGAAAGTACGGTAAATTTCACATCAAAAATGTATATGAAGTATTTTTGTACGATCAAAAATGTAGGCTCCAGATTTTTTTGTTTAACGCACAAAAATGGAACGCGGCGATACGTAAGTACGGCGCGCTACACTAAATTTGTTGTAACTTTTGAACTAATTAATGAAATTGACCTCACAAAAGCTTAAATGAAAGAAGAAACATGTAGCTGTTAGATTATTATATTTTCAAATATAAAAATGAATTTATGTAGGAATAGTACATATATGAAAACGAAACATAAAGAGATTTGCGATGAAATCGGTAAAAGCTCTACCATTTCTAAAATTTTTAAGATAAAACCTGTGTCTTTCACATTTTACTCTTGAAGTAATGTATAAAAAGATCCGATGAGTGAAAAAAATCTCAAAAATTTATTTTTGAAGATGTACCCTTTCAAAATTAAAAAATTTGGGAAAGTGATAAAATTTGATATACCTACTTATATGTATAACTAACTTTAACCACCTATTACTCTGGTTTAAATCGCGTTATTAAATCTCTGTAGGAGCGATTTTTAAATCTTGAAATGAGTACTTTAAGATGCTTTAAGGGGATTTGCCTAAAAAATAAAATTTTGAAACGCAAATTTTTTTTACGAAAATTAAAAAAAAAATTTTTGCTCGAAAATTCGTGAAATTACGGGTAAAATAAACTTTAATAACTTTTATAAAAAAATATTTAGCCTATTCAGCATACGTTTCTAGTGGGACCTCAAAATAAGTAAATCTGACGTAAAAAAAATGTTTGGAATACTTATATATAAACTACTTTTCACGAAATATTGAAAAAATCAAGTTTCTTCGGTAAATCGACTCAATGTTGATTATTTCTAAAATTTTTATCCTGTTTAAAATATCGAATACGTATTAAAAAAAAATATATTTTTGGAACAAGAGCAGGAACAAGAAGAGCAGGTCGAACTTCCATTAACTGAAGAAATCGATATTTAAAAATGAATCGAATATAATTTGAATATTTATTATGTTTAATAAAAACCTTTTATTTTGCGTAAACCATGTTTACTTTTTATATCGAGATATATTATTTTTTTGAGACTTTACCAATACCATATTGAATATGTTAATCCGAGCGAAATTTGTTTAAAATTTATCGAGTTGTGTCATTTTCAATGAAATTTTTTCCAAAAAGTCGCCCATCTTGGAATAGCTATTTTGATATCATAATCTTTGATATCATAATCTTTGATATCATAATCTACTTCAGCGACCTAAAAAACCCCACAGTGCCAATACGAGTAAAAGTTGTTTGATATTTATCGAGTTACGTCATTTTAATGAAATTTTTATCGAAAAGTCGGCCATATTGGATCAGCTATTTTGAATTACCTTTTTTGACATCATAATCTGTTTCAGCAACCTCGAAAACATATTATATGTCAGTTTAAATTAAATTGCTTTATCTACTCTTATTAGGTTAAATACTAATTAATGAACTGCTTTTGAACAATTAATAATACCCATAAACAAATAGCGTGAATTATAATGAGTGCGTTATTATAAATCACTAGGTACAGAGACAATCACCTTTATCTTCATGCCTAGCCTGTCCAATCGACGTAACGCGCGACACACGAAGGCGGCTCTGTCCGAGAGAAATTCTTTTCCGATACTGTGAAATAGAACGGTCCATTATTATTGAGGGGAGGAAGGTGATTTATCATGTTTGAATAGTTTCCACGTTTTCAAATCAAGTTAAGTAATAATTGTGTCAAAAATGATGAATTCGGTTAGTGAAGATGAACTAATATGTACACCACCAGAAAGAAAACAAGTAGCTAATGATACAATATATAATTTATTACCCGAAAAATCGCAGAACAAATATGAAAAAAGTGTGTACAAAAATTAAATTTTACAGTTAATTTTATTAATAAACAAACTGAGTAATTTAAACAAAATTTTCTCAATTTAATATTTATTGTTATAATCGTAGATAAAGTATAGTATTCAACTTGCGGTAATGATAATAACTCACTTGATGAATTACACCACTCGCCTACGGCTCGTGCTGTAAACTTCATCTGCGTGAGTTATTACCTACATTACCGCTCGTTGAATAATAAACAAAAGATTTTACGAACAATTTATGTTACGTCAATGTGGCAAAATGCTACAGAAGCAAACTGCGTCAATTTCTCACCAGAAGAATGTGGATGGACACTTAATGATAGTAAAATTGAACCGCTTTGGTTTGAAGGTGATCCAACACCTCTTTTAGTTGAAGACATTGTCGTGGTAGAGCTTGATGAAGAAGAATGTAACGAAATTGATGATGATAATTATAACAATAATGATGATGATGATCATTACGATAATGATGACGATGATCATGACGATAATAATGATGATATTTAATGACAATACATAAATATGCATGTTTTAATGTATGTTTCTAGATAAGTAAGTTTCTATTAATTTCATTGTACTATATATGAAAATTATTTCTTTGTACTAAGTATTTAAACTTTATAAAATATTTAAATAAATAAAAACTGTTGTTTTGAAATCATTATAATTGTTTATTGAATGATTAATTATTTTTACCTGAATACTTCTGTAATGGGTTGTATTAGACATTGCCGGGTGTTTGGCACAGGCACAGACAATGTTATTTTTTCTAATAGATAAATGTTTAAACTATAATTTGGTGGTAGTTTGAAGCTGTTAATCGATAGGTACAGTAAGGGTCAAAAAAAAAATTCAAAAAAGTTAATTGCCAAGACATTGGCACAAAAATTAACGAGGCAATGCAATTGATTTTTTTTTTACTTTGTAAACACTAAATTTGAAGTAATTTGAAGCTGTTCCGCGATTGGTATGGTTGGTATACGAAAAATATACCTACCGTAGAAAATTCATACGAAATTTCTGCACAACTTCTGCCCAGGCAATGCGTGATTTTTTTTATGGTCGCTGTGAGTACCAACATTTAAAAAACATTTTATTCTGTTAACTGATGGTCGCATTTTTTTACGGCCCCTCTTAGACTATAAATACACCTAAAGCTAAATTCACACCTGGGGATGCCCACTCTGCGTTTTTAACGCAGCATGTAAAACGCATGCGTGTCCTGTTCACACTTATGGGTTTTTACACGTGCGTTAAGAATGCAGCCTGCTTCTAATTTTCCCCCAGAGAAGCGTGCAGTTTAGCGAAATTCCCTAGAAATGCGAATTGGTATGGGTACAGTACCTACAAAATGAATAAATACTAGCTGACCCAGCAAACGTTGTTTTGCCATATAAAATTATAAATTTTTGTGCAAAAGATAAAAATAAAATTTCTGGATAGGGCCACCCTTATCACTAGGGGCATAAAAAATAGCCTACGACCTATTCTCAGACCTACCAAATATATACCAAAAATTTCATAAAAATCGGTCAAGCCGTTTCGGAGGAGTTCGATAACAAACACTGTGACACGAGATTTTTATATATTAGATACTTACCAAATCAAAAATTGTGTTGTTATTTTATATTATTAGGTATATATTATTAGCTGTATTACAATTAGCATTTGGCGCTCTACCAGTCGAACTGCGCCACACAACAAACTAAAAAGGCTTAAAAATATAGTACCAACTGTTTTATAGTACGTGCTTCTGTTTACTATTTCTATAAAAACCCACAAGTGTGCGAGATAGTGCAATTTAAAAGCAATGCGTTAAAACTGCATGTGCCTGTTTAAAATTGCATGCCCGAAAAACGCAGAGTGAGCACCCTCAGGGTGAATTTAACTTAAAATGTAAATAGTTGTGTGCAATTCAATAATATTAACTAATGTAGGTAAGTAATTTATACCGTTTATAATTTATTATTTGTGGCATATTCATGATTTCTTGTGTTTTTTGGGTATTTTGCCAATGTAAAAATATTTAAAAAATTTTGATGAAATAAACCTCTGCGCCAAAAGGATCACACAGAGGCTAGTTTTTATACTTCTATTAGAAAATGTCTCACACCTAAAAATATATAAACTGAAACAAAATTGTTAAATGATAAATAGAAAAAAATTAAAACGAAGGCAGTTGACGTTTCGGAAAATAGTTCTTTTTCCAGATATTGTTTATAATTTATTATTTGTGGCATATTCTTTTTCCGTTATCAAAACTTTCACTTTTGAACTTGTCAAACCGGACAGTTTGTTGTTTATGTATTTCCATAGTCACGTGAGACATTAAATTATGTTATTTTATTTTTACTTACTTCGTCTCTGAGTCTTATGCTTTCTGCGATGGGGGTCAAAAATCAGCTATTTTTAACATCGTGTCCTTTACGCGGCACCTTCGCCAAATATTGAAAAATTTTCAACTGAAAAATAATCTTTTTTTCCAATCTTTGCTCACCTTGCAATAGACCCAGCTTGATGAAATTAATATGAGACCATCGCCTTACAGTTTGAGAAGATTTCTTAGAAATCGCTTAAGCGACTCTATAAGTAATGATTGAGCAAATATAAGAAAAAAAACTACATACGGGTCGAATCTCTCTTTTGTACATTTTTTGAAGTCGGTTGAAAAGAGTCATTTCAAAACGGCTTTCGTTAAATGACTCGAAGAGCGAGAAAATTCTAGAGGCAATAGTCTATCTCTTCTTAATAAAAAAGCTACTAAACTACCACCTCTAGCCACTACCTAGTTCTTGGCTAGAAAAGGATCGCTCAACTTATACATATAGAATTTTCTAACGCAAATCATTTGATGCAATCATTTTTTGCACGATTGTGGTTAAAAAGGAACAAAACTGATAGATATGTTGGATAGGCTTCACTTATCCTATGTTCTAAAATTATATATGAAACATTAATGAAATGTTAAATAATGATAAGGTGATTGAAGAGCTTTCCTGCTCTGATATTAATATTAAATCGGTTAATAATTACAGATATTACTTTTTATCGGTATAGACGTAGTATATATTTTTAACATCAACTTATTTGATGCCAAAAATAGTGGTAATAGCCGGTTTAACTTTCATGAAGAAAGTATATTTCTTTCCAATAATATTTCAAGCATCTATTTTTTCAAGTTCATTTTATATTTCATATTTAAACTAAAGACTGTAAATCTATATAAAATAGTCACAGAAACTAAAGAACACAAAGAGGCCTCGTGAAATATCTAAGTTTTAAGAACGGGTAATAGAATTTAATCTGAATATTTATTTTTTTGCAATATTTCAAGTTGGCAGAGTCTTTGGATAAGCGCATTTAAGAAAATAATACAAATTTTACTAGATCTACTTTTTGATCGCATCGAAACATGGATGCCTCCCATTTTGTCCTAAAGGTCTGAAAGAGATTATAATGAATATTTATAGACAAGTAATTTGTATTCGCTCTTCGGGTATTGGAAAAAAAGTGCTTATATATTTAATATACCAGTGATGATTACAGGACAGATGATATAATGTGAAACCGTATATCGTTGGATAGCTAATTTAATTTGTGATCGAATAATGAAATAATTTACAGGGTGTTCCATTTAAAAAAACAAAAGTAATGTTTCTGTCTCTAAAACTGAGGTATGCATTATTTTCTTCTTATCAGCCACGGATTCTACTTAAAAAAGTACCCCAAGAATGTGTTACTCGATTTTCGATTGGTAATTGAGACATAGAGGTCTCTGTAGCCCGGTAGTCGAAAAAGATAGATGATCGCGGTATGCGCCATTGTTTGTTTCTCGAAAATCGAGCTCAGGACACCTATATTGGTTTTTGTCTGTCTGCCATAATTTTAGAGAAAACCCCAAATTCCCATCTAATTTTGTCCACCCTGTACTGCGAATCTTCGAATCTGCTCATGTTTCGAATAACAACATTTTTAACTTCGTTATCTCATGACTTTACAAACTGATCAACAGAATATTAAAAAAAGTATAAGAGTATGTGAGGGGAAAGTTTGCAAACGAACGTTCATTTAAGAGGGAGGGTTTCACAAATGTTTCACAAGGGGGGGGGGGCTAGAAATAGCCAATATTTGCGAACGTATTTGTTGAGTTAGTAGGAGAGCTGGTGAACGAAATTATTCAAAATTTTCACTGATGACAGTCCATTCGTTGGCTTTGGGTATGTCAAAACGGGGTGATTTTAGGTTTTAGTGAACCATATTGTTCAAGAAAAATTTTTGCAGGGGTGACTAATATAGTTAGTCTAGACGGCATTTCTACCTAGGCAAGACGATTTTTCTGGTAGCATTATCATAGCAGACGCCACTCAAAATGGCAAAAAATCACATTTCGGTGAACAATATTGTTCAAAAATAATTTTCGCGTCCTTCGATTTGTCTACTTATGGGTTAATAAATAACGAATCGGCAGACGAAAAAATCGGTAGCATCGCCCTAGTAGACGCTGTCAAAGTGACAGATCCGGTTTTGATGAACGACATTTATCAAGAAAAATTAGTAAGGAATGATAAATACAACAACTCAAGATTACATTCTCGCCCGGGCAGACGATTTTTTTCGTAGCTATGTGTATGGCAGACGCCTGTCAAAGTGGCAAAAATCACGTTTCGATGAACTATAGTGATCAAAAATAATTTTTGCGTCTTTCGATTCGTCTATCTATGGTACAATAAATAACGAATCGGCAGACGAAAAAATCGGTAGCATTTTCCTAGCAGACCCTGTCAAAGTGAATTTTTTTTTTCTTATATAAGTAGGTTTAGAATGTTGCGACGAAATTTTAAGTTTGAACAACAAAAATCTGTCTGTAGGTCTGTCTGTAACCTTTTTTGTGCGCACAATTACTCTGGAACTGTTTAAGATATTGACTTATGGTGTAACTATGTACTGTAACGAGATCTGGAACTAGATTATATTTTAAGCTTATTTTGTCGAAGGGTTGGAGGCAAATAGGGTTAAATAGGCAAAGCAAACAAGTAAGAGTTAATCAAATTGGGATTTAGTGTATGTACGAGAAACCAAGGTTTAAAAAATTTGTTGGCATCAGCCATCCCCACCCTATTATTTAAATGGACCAAAGGTCTCAAATTTTTTTTGACATCAGCCACTGCCGCTACCCCCACCCCATATTAAATGGGCTAAAGAAATAAAATTGTGATCAAATGTCGTAAGTAGCGAGTAAAAAAAGGCCACCTTTTTGTTACTTTTTAAATAATATTTATTTGTTTATTGCGATATTACCATATTGTGATACTACCATGTAGGTATCTAGGCATTTTTATATATCAGAGTTTATGTTTTTTGTTAAGTAAGGATGTTGATTTTTTAAATGAATATTTAAGTTATAAGTTGCTTGTGATATCGTATTTACTCTTCCTTTTAGTAATATAAGTTACTGTTATCAATAAGTCATTTGTATGTTCCTTACAGTACATATGATATTCTTATGGCTATACATATTATTTGTTACTTTTAGATTATCATGTTCTGAAAATAATGTATTCTAGGCTTTTTGTTGTTATTTTTTTATTTGTATAGAAGCAATAAATCTGTTGTTTAAAGTCAGATTTTTATTTTTGTTTTATTCGCACAGGAAATACAACGAACTGTCACCGATTTTTTGTATGCAGAGGAATTCTTTGTTTGAAAACTGCTGTCTAAGGAATCACTATTTCCACATACCATCAAAGAGGGTAATTTGATGATGGGACGAAGGTAACGGGGTGGCCGTGGCGTGGCGGTGGTCGTCGGCAAAATGTTTTGATAGTTTTACACTTTATCACAATTTTATTTATTTAGCCCATTTAATATGGGGTGGGGGTAGCGGCAGTGGCTGATGTCAAAAAAGAATTTGAGACCTTTGGTCCATTTAAATAACAGGGTGGGGATGGCTGATGCATACACTAAATCCCAATTTTATTAACTCTTACTTGTTTGCTTTGCCTATTTAACCATATTTTCCTCCAACCCTTCGACAAAATAAGCTTAAAATATAATCTAGTTCCAGATCTCGTTACAGTACATAGATACACCATAAGTCAATATCTTAAACAGTTCCAGAGTAATTGTGCGCACAAAAAAGGTTACAGACAGACCTACAGACAGATTTTTGTTGTTCAAATTTAAAATTTCGTCGCAAAATTCTAAACCTATTTATATAAGAAAAAAAAATTAAAATTTTTCACTTTGACAGCGTCTGCTAGGAAAATGCTACCGATTTTTTCATCTGCCGATTCGTTATTTATTGTACCATAGATAGACGAATCGAAAGAAGCAAAAATTATTTTTGATCACTATAGTTCACTGAAACGTGATTTTTGCCACTTGGACAGGCGTCTGCCATACACATATCTATGAAAAAAATCGTCTGCCCGGTCGAGAATGTAATCTTGAGTTGTTGTATTTATCATTCCTTACATAATTTTTCTTGATAAATGTCGTTCATCAAAACCGGATCTGTCACTTTGACAGCGTCTACTAGGGCGATGCTACCGATTTTTTTGTCTGCCGATTCGTTATTTATTGAACCATAAGTAGACAAATCGAAGGACGCAAAAATTATTTTTGAACAATATAGTTCACCGAAATGTGATTTTTTGCCATTTTGAGTTGCGTCTGCTATGATAATGCTACCAGAAAAATTGTCTCCCTAGGTAGAAATGCCGTCTAGACTAACTATATTAGAGCAAAAATTTTTCTTGAACAATATGGTTCACTAAAACCTAAAATCACTCCTTTTTGAATACACCTCCCAAGTTAATGCTTCCACTTTGAAACGGCAGACGATTGGTTTTGACATCTCCAAAGACCAAAGAATGGACTGCCATCAGTGAAAATTTTGAATATTATCGTTCACCATAATGTTTGCCAGGTCTCCTACTAAGTAATGAAATTTTTTATTTTCCTGAAAATTACAAAAAATTTGATGTGTTAATGAATCCAACAGCTCAATACAATTCGAGAGGGTGTATGCGGTGAACGACGCGTACTTGAGTTGACTAAGAAATGACTTAATGTTGAACACTAGACCCCCTATCATTCCAAGCCTACGACCTTCTTATTCTGAACATAAACTTACTACTATTATCAAATACTGTCTTAAATCACAGTTACCTGCTACGTCCACGATAGCAAACAAAGAGAACAACTATTTATTAAAGGGGAATTCCCTGCGTAATTTTATTTACCTGAACATTTAACACAAGTACTACTATCTGCTTTAACATTCGACGCTTCTCAATTACCAGCAATCGCTCAACTATAAAAATATGAGTAACGGTACGCGTTAATGCGGTTTTCAACCGACTCAGTGCTTGGTCCGTTACTTAAGTGTAACACTCGGCGTCTGCAAAATGCACCGCATTTCAGCGCTCTCGTGTAAACTATGAACATAAAGCGCACTCATGTAATATCGGCGTGTACCCTGTCGGTTTTCCTACTGATTATAATAGTGGTAGTTAGTAGAGGTAAAGACGCAAAGGAAGATGTAAGTACAATTTCGTTCATAATCTAGCATAGTGCCAGGTAAAATATGCGAGCATACCTAAAACAATCGCACGGATGCGTGGCTGTCATTGAAAGGTAAACTAGCTACGTTGGCTTTGATTGCATGTGCTAACAAATGATAACAGTGATGACTCGTTGCTTAGCAACCTGTGGATGCCTCGTTGTGGGTGTTTAAAATTATTTTACCGACTGTGACTCTGAGTGTCGTTTTAATTATGTGTTTGATAAGCCTTTCAAAATATTTGCTTTATACTTCTTTATAACCTCACCATATGGCATACCATTACGTAAACATGGTACGAGTACCTTTCTATAGGTACTTGATGTCCTTTGATGTTGAAGTGCAGATATAAGTATCCACGGAAAACGTTATGTATCTGGAATAGTTGTGTGACACACGATCTTGATGCTTAAATTAGATAAAGACGATAATACAAGTACATATAATAGCGAGATTTCTGAGATGTGCTAATTTCGGTTATCCGCATTTTAATAATTGAGACGAGTAACTTGTAGTTGATATAATAGTACAGGTAAAATAGATGAAAATTGGCATTACTAAGAAATACCGAGGACAGTCCATTTGTTTGGAAATGGCTATAAAAAAAATCGGCAGCTACTGGAAGCGGCTGGAACCTCCCCACCCGGTGAATCTTTGAAGCCGAAAAGAGCACTAAACAATATGAACGATCTCATTTAATTATATTTATAAAGTTGAAATATTTTTTTCATATTAAATCAGAAAAAAAAGTCTTGCGTTCGGTGGGATTTGGACCTAAGAACTTGAGTGTTAAATTTAAAGTCTGCACAACATTAATATTTTATTCAACGTTTTAATACAAATATATGCTTCATCGGATCCTAGCCCGGGGCCAGCCAGATAACCACGGTGAACACCGCCGAGGCGAGTGTGAGGCTGGATGGGGTGGGTCCGGTTTGGCTTGGAGAAAAATAGAAAAGTAGCTCCTGTCTTCTGTAGGCAGGCTTAAAAACTAGGTTAAAATTATAATGTGTCCACATGGACCTAAAATTAATATAAAAATAAACACAATACTATAAAAACGTTCGTAGGCAAGAGCACCTAATAATTTTGATTATTGATACGGGAAACAACTAAATGAAAAAACCTATTCGTTGGTAATGGGATGGATGGCAGGGATGGCCATCTTTGGAAAAAACCATATAACTCTTGGTGGACAGCTTCCCTGCCAGATGTAGCCAGGGTAGTGTTCATGGTGGATCGTTTAAGTTTGAGTTGGTATATTTTGTTTTATCTTTTGGCCTCGACCGATTTTTCACTAAATCGGTCGGGGAAGTGATAGCTGTCAAATTTTTGGTTCCAATGTTTCTCTGGGGAATTTGGTTTTTGAAAAATGTTTAGGTTGGTACCAATGTCTTAAATTGTTTTTAGGTTATGTAGTACTATTTTTAGGTTATGTCGCCGGAAGAATTTCCGACGGGATGCCGGAATTAGCGGAAATAGTTTTTAAAATATAATGTCACTGTCACTTTTAAAGTTTTATTTGAAAAAACTCACCGAAAGCGTTCCGGTTGCTTACACTTGTAGGGCTTGTAAGCGGTTCAGGATGGCCTCTCACACCATCCGTGGGCTTTATAAACGTCGAAAAGACTTGTAATCTCTCGATGCACTTGATACGTCAAAAATACTCAGTATACAGTCTGCACGCTTTAACACACTAGCAGAGAACTTATACCACAGATGGACCAGTAGTAAGTGACATTTTTCCGAAAATTTGACATTTTCCTGAATTTTTGACATTTTTCTGAAAATATGTTTGCAATACCTTTTTTAATTTGCCCTCTGGCGAAGGGAGTTTGGGTTAAAGTTTTATTAGTTCAAGTTGACTAGACCCCGCTTCGCCCTGTCCTTCAACTGTCACGGCGCTGCTCGCCGTGAATGTCTGACAGGATCCAGACACAAGTGTCTGGAATACATTGTATTTTATATAATAACAAGCTAAAAGCGTACTCTTCGCCAATTTACTGAGCTTTTTATATATAATTGTTACACATTCTATAGGATACTTTTCGTAGTTTTCTTGTAAATAATGTTAGTTTTTGGACATCCTAAATTTTGTGATACCATCTTTGTTGTGAAAAAAATTATACGAAAAAAAAAATGAAAAAATATATCCAACCTGTGTGAGATTCGAACACGGGACCTTTGGATTGCAACGCAAAACAAAAATCAAATCAAATCAAACAATACTTTATTTAAATTAAATTATAAATGTGTCTTCCCGGAAACTGTCCCGGAGCCAATCAGACATACACGGCGCGCAGCGCCGTGGTGAGTGTAAGACTGGGCGGCGCAGGTCCGGTTTGACTAAACAATAGTTAGTGAGGGGGTTAGAGCTCCTGTTTAAAAGGTATAAACTTAAAACTAACAATAACTTTTAAAAAACATGATATATGAAAATATCTAAAAATAACTAAAGTAGCACAATAAAATTATCGATTTCGCGCACAACATGAGCGCGAACACTTTGAAATTTTGGTTGCTGGCACGGGAAAACAAAACTCAACGAAAAAACCCGTTCGAAGCAATTCCATCCTGGTGGTCTTCCTGCCAGGAAAATGTGGTGAAATGAAAGTTAAGGATTAAAAGAGTTAGGATTTTTATAAATTTATCGGCCTAAATGGAATTTGGAGACAAAAATGGACAAAAGAACAGAAAAGGATGAACGAGAACAAAATAAACAAACAGAGAGGGAATAGAAAAATATTAAAGATATAAGTAGAGAAAGGACAAAGTTTATGATAGTGATAAGTTGTAGTAGTGGAAAGTTTGGCTAAGGGAGTTGCCGGAAACTAGGCAACGTCTGGTATGGTAGGGGGTGTCTTATATCGAAAAGTATGGCATTATGCTGTCTAATTCGGGTTATGTTGCGGGTAAGCGGACTATCGCCCAGTTTGAATTGATAGAATTTCTGGGAGATTTCTTGGACGTAGTTCGCTAGTGGGAATATGTCGTGACATCGTGCGTATAAATCTCTGAGGGAGGTGTACCTGTCTGAACCAGAGATGAGGCGCATAAATTTGTGTTCTAACACTTTAAGTTTTCTCATTGTCGTGGCCGGTATGCTGCACCACACCGGCGCCGCGTATGTGATTGCCGGCCTGATCACCATTGTGTACAACAGTTTTTTATTTTGTCGGTTAAGTCCGCTACCCCTGGCCAGGAGCGGGTACAGACTCCTGGACATGAAGTAGACCTTACGTATAGTCTCGTTAATGTGGGTGTTAAACGTCAGTCGTTTGTCCAAGTTAGCCCCCAAATACTTCACGCACCGTTTGATTGGAATTTGTTGACCCCCGATCGAAATTGGTGTTAGAATTCGGTTCTCTGTGAACCGGCGCGTGAAAAGTATCGACTCGGACTTCTCGGCGTTGATCCGAATCTTCCACTTGCCGTAATATGCCGTGGCACGAGCCATGTGCGCTTTCAGTAGCATGTTAGCTGCTTGTGCGTTGTGCGAATGCGCGTACATGGCTGTGTCATCGGCGTATTTGGCAAGGTTCGTACAAATTGTACAGTTTCGGTGACAGGCACGACCCTTGGGGGACGCCCGCGCGAATGTCCCGCCGAGTTGATTGTTTATTATTCACCCTGACCTGCAGCGATCTATCTGTCAGGAAAGAGTAAATAAGTTTTATTATGTGAATGGGAAAGTCCAGTGCGTTTAGTTTGTGGAGCAGCCCCGAGATCCACACGGTATCGAAAGCTTTCTCAACATCGAGGAGCACCATGACGGTGCTCTTCGGTGCTTTAGCCGCTGCGCCACCAGCTATAGCTACAAAAACTGATGGTCTGTTATATATATCTTTCGACAATCATACATAGGTATTTCAACTCTTACTTATATGAAATATATATTAGTAAAATTCATAAACAAAAAAAATATATATTATGGAAATGATATTTCGCAAGATTTCCATTTTAGTACAAGCGACAAAAATTAAGAGAATTTTTAATTAAATAATTAATAACTTTTTTATTTACTGATCGATTTTCTTCAAAAACAATAGGGTTCTTCCTCTAGCTAACACTAACTTACTTTCTAAATTTCAATACAATCGGATTTTTATTTCTCAAGTTATCGTGCTTACAAGAAACGTGACGGACGGACAGACGGACATTTTGAAAGTTGTTCAGAATTCGTTCACTAACACAATGATATGAAAATGTTTTCTCTACGAGCGGTATTTACGATTTTAGAAATGTGCCGATCAAATACAATATACTCTTCGTTTTTGCGAAGAGTATAATAATAAAGTTTTGTTGGATTGGATTGGCTACTGAGAATCACTTTGTCAAATTTATCCTATTGACTAACTGATGGTAATTCGTGGAACCCGAGAGACCTTTCTTCGCACGGCAACAAAAAAAAAACGAAATTGAAGGAGACTACTTTCTTGATATTTTTTTATTTAAAGCATATTTCCACCAAAAATCAATTCCGCCCATAATAGAAAAATTTGTGTCTCGATATGTGTTTTATTTAGTGTGTATTTTTGAAATAAAAGACGAAAGTTCCTAATTTCGCGCATGATGACCTTTTTGTAAGTATGTTCCACCCAACATGCAGCGAAGGGCTTCGGTTTCTTCAATTCTATTGCTTATAGAAATTCTATTTACAATACTATAAGGAAATATAGTTCTCATGTTATATAATTTCATTTTGATACGTACAATAATCAATTTTTTCATCGAGATAACTTTAGTGAGGCAATAAAATTCTCGTTCCATTTTCATTTTATTACCATCTATTTTTAGATGTATAATTGAGAAAGTAATAATCGTTAAACTACACTGCGTTCAATTCAGGACATGAAATTAAGTAACCTATTAAGGGTATTCTTTGTGTTTTTCAATTAGGACAGAATCAACAAAGACATATTTTACTTCTCAGAGGAGTTACAACAACAAACAAACAATTTCGTCGACCCACAACTTAACGGACTTTAGACTTTAGATGTGCAAAAAAATCAAGGAATCGTCTTAAAACCGTAGCGAAGTAAAATTTTGATACTATGCATAATATTTTAAAGTGACTCAATGTAGTGGCCAATATTATAACAACTTAGGGAATCCAGCTATAATATAGCAAATATCAATTAATATACAGGCCGTCCAGTTAGTGTTCCCGCGGAAGATTGCGCAAAAACGGTCTTAACAAATCTTTCTACTATAACGTAAAATTATTTTAAATTATACAAGGTGTAACAAGAACGAGTTACACAAGAAAGTATAAGTTTTTAAATTATATATTTTTGGCACCAGTTAAGCCTCCAAGGGTCCTGTATTACACCCTAAAATATTTTGCCAATCGGATGTAGCGTTGCTAAGTTATGACTTTTTTCCTGCTTTTTTTTGACAATTTACAAACATTTTTTTTGACTGCCAAATCACCACGATTTATTAATAGTTTTTTCTAAAAATGTAGAATATTTGATTTGGATTTGGACTTTGGATTTTTTCCTTTGTGGATTTGTGAAGGACTCGTCAGTGTTTCAATCGTATCAATAAATGTCATATAATGTAAGGTATTCATTTATCAAGAGACTTCAGTGTTGCGTGGGTGAAAATGGTGGACATTTTAAGCAATTGTTAGACTAGTTTCAATATCGCGAAAAAATTATTTCTCAAAAACCGTTCATAATTATTAAAAGAAGTGTATGATATCAAAATGTGAGAAATTGCATGCGGTATTCATCCATGTAAAAAAATTATAGGCATTCCATTTAAAAAAATTGAAAAAAATTTAAAACAAAAGACCAAAGCTATACTAGATTTTAATGCTAAAATAAAAAGCATCTCAATTTACGCAGAAATTATTTGAAATAATCATACCTCAAAAACCAATTGAAATAAAAACTAGTGGATGTATTATACTCTTCGCCGATTTACTGAGCTTTTTATATAATTGCTACACATTCTATAGGATACTCTTCGCAATTTTCTTGTAAATAATGTTAGTATTTGGTCATTCTAAATTTTGTGATACCAGCTTTGTTGTGAAAAAAAAATATATGAAAAAAAAAAATGAAAAAAAAAACACTCTGTCAAGGATTTGAACACAAGACTTTTGGATTTCCAGACAAAACCTTAGCCATTGGACCATGACACATCACTACAAAAATTGAAAGTCTGTAGTATATCATTCGAATATTATATTTCAACGAATTAGATATACCTATTAGTATGAAATATTTATATTAGTAAAATGTATAAACCAAGAAAAAAACCGCTGCCCAAGGAATCACTACTTCCACATCCAGATTTTCTATCCGAGTCACTCACAACGACAAAATTTTGTATGTGGAAATAATTATTTATGGAACTTTAGTGATATAATATTTGAAATCCTCTACCCCAAAAACCCATAAAACGATACCCCACATCGGTAGTGGGGCGGGGTACTAGTGGGGGTGGATGAAGTAAAAAAATATTTTGAGGTTTCTGGTTCTTGTACACATACTAAATCACAATTTTTTTTCATCCCCTTTAATAATGAGGTGGGGGTGGTAATGGGGGTGGCTAATGTCAAAATTTTTTTTGAGACCTTAGCTTCTCTTATATATACTAAATACCAATTTTATGGACTCTTACCTGCTTGATTTACCTATTTACCTCAAATTTACCCCAATTTACCCCCCAACCCTTCGACGGAACAAGATGAAAATATAATCTAGTTCTAGATCTCGTTAAAGTACATATGTGTACCAAATTTCAAGTCAATATCTCAAACGGTTCCTGAGTAAACGTGCGCACAAAAAAAGTTACAGACAGACAGACAGAAAATTTTTTTTTTCTCAAACTTAAAATCTCGACGTTTCATGACATTCTAAGCCTATTTGAACAATCAAAAATTTTTTAATTTTTTTGTCGTTACTATACTTCCACTGGATGTGGAAGTAATTATAGAGAATAAAATTTCGCAAGATTTCTATTTAAATACAAATGACAAAAATTAAGAAAATATATATTTTTTAACTTAAATGACTAATAACTTTTTTATTTACTGATTGATTTTTTTCAAAAACAATAAAGTTCTTCCTTTAGCCAACGCTAATTTAATTTCCAAATTTCAATACAATCGGACTTTTCTGCCTTAAGTTGTCGTGCTTACAAGAAACGTGACAGACAGACAGATAGACGGACGGACATTTTGAAAGTTGTTCAGAATTCGTTCACTAACATAATGATATGAAAATTTTTCTTCCAATCGCTTATACCTTGAAACATTTTTCGCCATTGTTGTGATTTTTATAATTTGAAACATTTTCTGGATAAGTATTTTTTGTACATAAATTCATTTTAAGCTCTTTGTTTTGCATAACCAGATGCGGCGTCCACCTCAGAACGCGAACCTCAGACTCCTGGAGCTCCAAACTGGTAGCTCAACTTTTTTCTTAATTTCATAAAATAAAAATAAATAGTAAGTGTACCTAAGTTAGGACTGGATTTTAAAAACTGACATTAGTTCAAGATGGTACCCATAAATTATAAATTATTGGGGCCATCTTGAACTAAGGTCAATTTGCCATCATGTCATTATATGAAGCATCATATTTCGAGAAAATGAAAATGTCGAATTGCAAAAAATCTTGAGCTTACAGAGCAAAACTACCTACAGATTTAAACCAAGCGTCTTCAAATTAGGTAAGAACGAGTGCTGTAATAATAAATGTAACAAAATTTTAGTTCTCCTGTGTTATCAATAGTTACAATATTCCAAGAAAGAGCAAGAAAAAAAACCGCTGCCCAAGGAATCACTACTTCCACATCCAGAGATTTTCTATCCAAGTCACTCACAACGAAAAAATTTTGTATGTGGAAATAATTGTTTATGGAACTTTAATAATATAATATTTGAAATCCTCTACCCCAAAAACCCATAAAACGATACCCCACATCGGTAATGGGTGGGGGTGGATAAAGTAAAAAAATATTTTAAGGTTTCTGATCCTTGTACACACACTAAATCACATTTTTTTTCCATCCCCTTTAATAACGGGGTGGGGGTGGTAATGGGGGTGGCTAATGCCAAAATTTTTTTTGAGACCTTAGCTTCTCTTGTATATACTAAATACCAATTTTGTGAACTCTTACCTGTTTGATTTACCTATTTACCCCCCAACCCTTCAACGGAACAAGATGAAAATATAATCTAGTTCTAGATCTCGTTAAAGTACATATATGTACCAAATTTCAAGTCAATATCTCAAACGGTTCCAGAGTAAACGTGCGCACAAAAAAAGTTACAGACCGACAGACAGACAAAAATTTTTTTTTCGCTCAAACTTAAAATCTCGACGTTTCATGACATTCTAAGCCTATTTGAACAATAAAAATTTTTAAATTTTTTTTGTCGTTACTATACTTCCACTGGATGTGGAAGTAAAAAACGGATGACTTGCACGTGTTTGGTCATTAAAATATAAAATTCTATTTCATAAATCAGATTGATTTCTGTTCACGCATGTATCGAAGAATATTCTTTTATTTTATTTTGTTAGATTTATTAAAGTTTATTTATGTTTACTGCTCTGTGTAAATATCTAGTTCAATACTTATATATTTTTAAAAAGGATATGACTATTATTATTACATTTTCAAAAATTAAGAAGATAAAATAGAAGGTATCAATTTTTACAAAATTTTGGTACATATTTTAATAAGGATGGCCCCCGTCAGAAACAAGGCGTAGGACCGCTCTTGATTAGTTATATTTCTCTATCAACTGAGACTGCAAAACATACCAAGTTGTCAGTTTACGTGATTCTCTAGATTCTTAAAAGTAGGACCCTAATTTATAATGACAATTGTCACATAGACAGTTGTATAAATTAAATATTTTTTAGGGCAACTGCTATATTTTGCAGTAAAGAATGAAACTATTCGTTAGAATGAATCATCACATTTACTTCTGTAGAATAATCAGCTTATTCCAGAAAACGAAAGATTTTCCAACGCCAATCGCCGTATATTCTGAACATCGATAGCAAACTTCAGCATACGATGTGTCGGATATTTTCCCCAAAGTGAAAACAAAGGCAATCACAAAACTTTGTATAATTTTTCAATTGTCGTAGATTTTGTTGAATTCTTTTTAGTCCCAATAGGAAGGACAACGACGCGATTTTTCGATGATTTGTTGGCTCACCCATTTCAATTATAATAATAATAATAGTAAGAAAATAATTTATTGAAAAGTATACATGAAAAATATACATAATCAAAAGGAGAAGGCATTGCCGTGGACATTTTTCAGCCTCCCCTATAACCTATAGCTATGTTATATCTAAATATGAGTAAAATAAATGTGTATAAAGACACAGAACAAAACAACAAAACGAACAAACATAAATAAATAAACACAATAGTATTACATGGCACTTTGTTTCATTAAGAGTTTTAGTTTTATCTTACGTTTGAATTGATACAATGTAGAACTAGAAACAAAAATGTCATGAATTCATTCAATAGTTTAGGTGCTAAATAAGAAAAGCTGGATTCATATTTTTTAGTTTGATGCTTAGGGATACTATATGTGTCGGAAGTTCTAATGTTAACATCAAGTGCTTGAGATCTGCGTTCGAGAAGGTTATACAAATAGATTAACGAAGATGGCGGACCAGGCAAAGGTCGAGTTAAACAAGCTAAAGAAAAGTGAACTTGTAGACATTATTTTAGAACAAAAAACTAAACAAGTTACCAATAATAGTGCAGTTAGTAGTGACTTAGTGAATGAACAAAGTGAAGTGTCTGAAAAACACGACGATGAGTGTTTTTACGACACACAAGATATCTGCGTGCAGTGTGACAGGATTGCCTGTGTAAAGGTAAATGTTCAACATAAATGTTTGACCAAGGAGATGGAAACTCTAAAAAATCTAGTTCTACACCTAGAAAAGAGAATAGTTGACCAGGAGGAAATTATACGATTACTCAAATTAAACAAAAACAAATCAATTAATAATAACAATAAAAATTATTCTCATATTCCAAACGCAGAGCCATCTACAGGCAACATGCATAAAGTGGCCGAAATTAAGAATAACACTGAAATATGCGATAAACCAGCAGCTGATAACAGCCAAAAAAGTTAGTAGTAAAAACGGCGCCTCAAAAAACTGTAAACACGATCACAGCTGATCAAGTTAGTGTTGCTATTAAAAACGCACAATCGGTCACAAAAACTAATCGCAGTTCATTGACCGCAAACACATTAAACAAATCTAAAAATTTCAAACCAGTTATTGGCACAAATAACAGTTTAAGTCAAATTACAACTATACCCAAACTTGGATATTTGCATGTCTATAGATTAGGTCCAGAAACCACAGAAGATGCACTTATTAAATGCCTAAAGGTGACTGCCCCTGATATCAATTTCTCCTGTGAAAAACTCGAAAAAAAAGACAATTCAACATGTTCCTTCAAAGTGTCTTTTCCTCTAAAGTATAGTAGGGAAGTATACACGCCAGATATTTGGCCAAATGGTGCGGCAGTAGCCAGGTTCAAGTTTCTCAAAGGAAAAAATTTTCACCGATCAGCCTTGACGTCTCATCCGATCCCTTAATCTCAACAAAGTATGAGGTACCTCACGACGAAATGTGGAGTGTTTTCCACATTAATATACAGTGTGTCTCAAACAAAGTGAATTTATTAGAGGTATTTCTTAGCGAATATAACCCTAGTTTCTTGTGTCTAAGTGAGCACTGGCAATCCAAAGAAAAATTGCAATCGACTTATATTAACGAATACACTCTAGTGAGTGATTATTGCCGCGAAAGACATATACATGGCGGTACAGTTATATTTGCTAAGAAAGATTTAGCTTTTCTCTGTAAACCTATTAAACACCTTAATAAATTATCAATTGAATTATGTATAGAATGCTCTGCCGTAATGTATAACAAACAGTTCTGTATTTTAAATATTTACAGACCTCCATCAGGGGACTTTGAAATGTTCTTCATGCAATTATCTCAATTATTATACAAAGCATCGTCCGAGTTTAAATTTGTTATCATTTGTGGTGACCTGAACATTAATTTTAACAATGACAACATGCATTCCAGAGTTTTGTCGGATATATTCATGTCACTTAATTTGACTTCATTAGTTTTTGAACCTACACGGATAGCCACAAACAAATTCCGTACATCGCAAACGACCATAGACTATGTTGTTACTAATAATCCAAAATTTACTAAATGTAAAAATTTTGACCCGGGACTGTCTGATCACCATGGTCAGATGATACATTGTAATCCTCCTTCTGTAATATCCTCGGAAATGTCCCAAAACATAATAAATTTGCCTCCCAAACGTTACAGAAAAATTAATAGTCAAGCAATAAATGAATTTAAATTCTTATTTAAAAGTTTCTCATTGCAAAAAAACAATACTGACATTGACAGCATTTTTGACGACTTTTTTGAACATTTCATCTGGTGTTTCAATACATCATGCAATTATAAAAACAATTTCAATAAGAAACAAATAACGGGTAAAATTAAGTTTTCACAGAAATTAATGAAAGATGTTGAT
This sequence comes from Rutpela maculata, assembly GCA_936432065.2. Classification (NCBI taxonomy): domain Eukaryota; kingdom Metazoa; phylum Arthropoda; class Insecta; order Coleoptera; family Cerambycidae; genus Rutpela; species Rutpela maculata. The sequence continues at coordinate 216,249,831 of OW386287.2, forward strand.
GAACTAAAAAAGATGAGCTGGTTAAAAAAAAATCTCGAAGACGAACAATTAAAAGAAAAATATAAAGAATTTAAAAGACAAATACAAAAAGATATTCGCAAAGAAAAGATGGCACATTATGATGCTATCATTGTGAATTCTCAAAACAAGACAAAAGCTGTGTGGAATCTAGTTAATAATTTAAAACAAAAATCTAACAATAATAATACCATTACAACAATCAATTATGAAAATGAGGTGATTAGTGATCCTCAGGAAATTGCTAATACATTCGGAGAATATTTGTCAAACATTGTTAACAAAAAACTTGAGGAGCATTTTGGTAACGATATTTCAAAAATGTGTACATCACCCACATTCATTAATAAAACAATCTTTTTCACCCCCGTTACTAAAAGTGAAATTGAATCAGTTATTAAAAATTTACCAAACAAAAAATCAACAGGTCTAGATGAAATACCAGTCAAATTAATAAAAGAATGTAGTAGTGAACTAGCAGAAGTCCTCGCTGACCTAATTAATTTGTCCATTTCAATGGGACAATTTCCTACAGCTCTAAAAAATGCAGCTATTATTCCTTTATTTAAAAAAGGTGACCAGACTAATGTCGAGAATTATCGCCCCATATCTCTGTTGAGTATATTTTCCAAAATTTTCGAAAAAATTGTTTATAATAGAATCTTGAATTTTTTAAACGAAAATAATATTTTAACGAGTTCTCAACACGGTTTCAGGCCAGGATATTCCACTGAATCAGGCACTGTAGATTTAATTCAGCACGTAAATAATAAAATGGATGATAATCATTATGTAGTAACTGTTCTATTCGATCTTACGAGAGCGTTTGACACCATAGACAAAACATTTGTATGTGAAAAAATTTTTAACATGGGCTTACGTGGACCTATTAATGAATGGATAAAATCCTTTTTATCACAACGAAAAATAATTGTGAAGGTAAAAGATGTTGAATCTGACATGTACGATATAGACATTGGAACCCCGCAGGGGAGTGTATTGGGACCATTAATTTTTCTATTATTTGTGAACGATCTTCCTAATTATATAACGCAAGGTAAAGTTTTCATGTATGCCGACGATACCACGATTGTAGTATCTGATGCAAATCCCTTAAACCTTAAGAATAAAATTAATAAACTTTTACAGGAATTTAGTGATTGGTGCGATAAAAATCGTTTAATAATTAATTATTCAAAAACAGTCTGCATTGAATTTAAAAACAGGTACAGAATAACAGATAATAATTACACGTTCATATTTGAAAATCATCATATCAAAATTCTAAACTCAGCTTCATTTTTGGGAATAAAGCTAGACAGTCATTTAGATTGGAGTAACCATATTGATGCAGTGTCTGCAAAATTAAATAAAAGCTTTTATGTAATAACTTCCCTTAAAAATTCTTTAAATGTTCATGCTCTTTTAAACGTATATTATGCTTTCGTCTATTCTCCCATTGCATACAACATTATAGTGTGGGGACAATCCAATGATATTAATAGAATATTTATACTCCAAAAAAGAATACTCAGACTTCTATTCAACCTTGAGTATAATCAATCTTGTCGTGAAATATTCAAGAAATTCAAAATTCTTACCGTGGCATCGATATATCTGATGAAACTATTGGCATATATTCATATAAACAAAAACAAATTTATACATAACGGAGACTTTCATAATTATCATACAAGAGGAAAGAATTTAATTTGTCTAAAGAAACACAATCATGAATTTTACAAAAAGTCTCCCATAAATTCTGGTTGTCGCATTTACAATCTTTTACCGGACGAGATAAAAGACTGCACATCGTTAATCGGTTTTAAAAACCGTCTAAAAAAACTTTTAATAGACAATTCATTTTATTCCATAAATGAGTTCACATTTTTTTTACAAATCAAAGTCACCTGATCCATGTTTTAAAGTATTTTATTTCACTTTATATTGTTTGTCATATTTTGTACGATATATTTGCTGACACGCTATGTTTTTATTATAATTTTTCTTTGTATATACCATTTTATTCTCGTGTGCGATATATGCATGTATTTACACTTATATGTATCTTACTTTTTACATTTTTTTTTAGGTAATTAAATGTTTTATAAATTAGCCATTAATATGGTATGTTGACCTGTCTTATCTATAATCCTGTATAGCTAAAAAGACCAATAAACATATTTATATTTATATTTATTTATTTATTTAAATATGAAGGTGTGTGTTGATTTACAATATTAAAAAGAAGACAGGAGAACAACATGGTAAATGGATAATCAATATTTAATAACTCATGACTATTAAAATATGGCGTAATATGTTGTCGCTTATCGATATTATATGAATATCGTAAACAACTATTTTGCAATACTTAATTTATTTTGAAATGACTTTGTCAAATGCCAATAGTAAACACCACTGCAATAGTCAAAGTTACTCAAAATTACGGAGTTAAGGAGTTTCCATTTGATTTCCGAGAGCAAAACATGTTTAAATTTATAAAGAATTCTCAATTTATCGTAGGCTTGCTGACACTTAGCTATGACATACTTTTCGAAACACAATCGATCATCGAAGATCTAGATTTTTAGCACTATGTTTTATGTCTATCACATTATCGTTTAAAACTATATGTCACTATTTAAATCGTGAGAGGCTTTGGTACACATAGCACTAGTTCCAACGCACATCGCTGTTGATTTAAATGGATTAATTATTAGCCCGTTATCACTAGACCATTTAGCTAAAGATGATAGAGTGTCATTTAGCTCAAATACAGTCTCACTACTATATGATGGATCACATGATAGATCTGTGTGTCATCAGCATAAAGATGAATCCTACAGCTTGGAAAGTCGGCAGTAAAGATTGTAAACATTAGAGGACCAAGAATGCTTCCTTGGAGAGCACCACATGGAACTTGTTGTTCAGAAGAAAATACATTGTCAATTTTAACTACTTGAGAGCGGTTGGACTGTGGCAAGAGATCAATGGATCTCGGTTAAACTTCTGATATCTTAGTTTTATAGATGAAGTGACAATCGACAAAAATCTTGTGTTTGCGTCGGAAATCTCCAAAAAGAACATGACTGGTAGCCAAAAAGACCTGCCTTCAAATCTTATCATATCGTATCGTAATATTTGTCGATATAAATACAGAGATAGCACTTGCGAGCCTCTTTTTGCAGAATCACCATAAATAGATAGAGAACAGATATGGTGCACTCACTTTATGGGCCTTTTCTTTTAGTTGCGTTGCTTTCTTTTTCCAAAATTTCTACTAGATTCTATGATTTTTATCAAATTTTTTACTTGGAATTCTCCCTTTATAGCATAATCTCTGTGTTCATTAAGCTTTACGTTGAAAGGTCTAGATGACTCACCTACATAATGTTGTACTCCACAGAACGCTATAAATACTTTTTTAAAGAATTTTGAGCAATATTTACCGGCTTAGTTTTTAACAGAATAGATCTTAATATGGCGTCGATTTGAAAAACCGTTCATGGTGAATATTTCCGATTCTTCAAAGCTTTGCCGAGGCAGTATGCAGAGTGTCAATATCGTCTTTTAATATCCCCTTCTCCTTGCTTTTATATAATTGTAAGATTAAAAACGATAATGGCGAGTGATTATAATTAAACTGATTGTTAAAGAAATGCTGTAGATTTTTACACAACTCTATATTTCCTAATTTATTTTGCAGCCAGGTGAACTAAGGAGCCAACCATATCGCAACACGGCACCAAAAGAAACAAAAGAGTCATCAGCTAAACCTACAACAGAAGAACCATCAGATAAACCTGATGTACCTAGGGCCGTTAAAAACTGGCCTGAGGAAGATCTAAAGTTAGGACAAGTATCAGGAGTTTCTGTAAATTCAGCTTTACAACCCGTTATATTTCATCGAAGTGATCGAGTTTGGAATCAAACGTAAGTACCATTTAGAGTGAAACTAGCAAATGGATTCGTTCTTTGAACGGTGATTTTGTTCAGAAATCATGTTTGCACATGTCCAAAAGTTCCTTTCACACAGTGTTGCCAATTGCCGGAGAATTCTCCACTTTTCGGAGAATTTGGCTGTCTGCGGAGAATATGGCGGAGAATGTCTATTTGACGGAGAATTGACGGAGAATATAGGATGACAAAATTTAAAATTATATCTTTATTAAAACAAATAACAAAATAATGTAGTTTTCTGTTTTCTTGCAGTTTAGTAGTTTACGTAAAGAGACCATATTTGAATCTAGGTAATGCGGGACATTAAAGAAAAAAAATCCAGGTTTAATAATTGATGAGCGAGGGGGGGTGGGTGAGAAATCGGAAAAAAAATTTGTTCCGGTCTCAAAATTGATGAGCGGGGGGAGAAATCTGAAAAAAATATGTTTTAAACAAATTTCATGTCTGATGAGCGAGGGGGAGGAGAAAATATGGAAAAAAAATTTTTGGCAAGGCACCTCTTCGAATTCAGTTACACTAACGGTCAACTGAGGCTGGTTGTCTACCAATGATCTTAAGCGTGCTCCAAACCTGGTTTTGATGATTCATCACAACCAAGTTTTATTAATTCATCACTGATGAATTAAAATATCGATTTGTGCAAATTAATAATGGATTACATATTGAGAAACAAATAAATGGTCAATATAATTTTTGTTGTATGAAAGATTTTGATATTTTTGGAGGAGAATTTCTTCGATTTGCGGAGAATTTTAAGGCAGTGGACGGAGAATTTTAGAAATCTCTGTTGGCAACACTGCTTTCACATACTATTTGCCAGTGCTGTCTTACCTACAAGGCGAGGGGCGCCTCATTTTTGACACGAAAACAATAGAAATTGTTCTGGAAAATTTTGCAACTATATGGAATACTTTTTTAAACGATTGTAAAATTTCATAGCAAAACGTTATACAGTTATACAGGGAGTTATGAAACCTTTTAGGAGCTGAAGACTGTACAAAGATAAGTGTGGCTTAGTAAATAGGTTCTAAATAAGATATTCTATTAGGTCACATAACGTTTGTATCAACCTGCATAACACCCTGTATACATTTTTGTTCAGAGCCATATTTATTTATTTTTAATTAGCAAGTGTCTAAACGAAAGGCAACGTTCCCAACAAACACCGAAGATCGGCCCATCAGCGGGCCATCACTGGGCCAGAAGTTTCATTTCTGGCCCAGTGATGGCCCGCTGAAGGGCCAACCTTTGGCGTTTGTAGGGTTGTTGGTACAGTTCCTTTAGGAGAATCTGTAGCTCTGCTGTACTGCTCATTTTTTTCTATAAATGAATTGTATTGTAATTATAACAACATCTTTATTTCAGCACGTTTAATGAAACATATCACTATCAGCTGGCTTCTTTGGGACCAATCAAGGAACACACTGTTCTTACGTTAGATCCACAAACTGGTAAAGTTCTTGGAAAATGGGGAGCAGATTTGTTTTACATGCCTCATGGTTTAACAGTTGACAGACATGACAATTTATGGGTGACTGATGTTGCTCTTCATCAAGCATTTAAGGTAAATTTCAAACATCATTTGAAAAATTCAAAAACGCAGATTGGTTTCTTATTCCAGTGTCAAGCATGACTTTCATAGTAAAAATAGTACATACCGTTTAGTATAATCATAATAATTATAATAATTATTTATTTATCTAGAAGATCATCCACATGATATAAGATACGTCAAAATAGTATCTGCAGTGTTGGATTTACTTCAATACAACAATGTTAATAAATAAACAAACATATATAATATAAACAGCATGTATTTATACCGGGTATATCAAATTAAAATTAAATTTTGCAAAATATAGAATTACTAATTGTCATCAAGGTAACTCATCAAAGGAATAGGTATACTTTAAGCTTTATTTAAAAGACTTATACGAACTGAGTAGTTTATTGTACATTTTGCCTAGATATTTTCGGCTATGTTCATACAGAGTGGCCCACAAAAAACGAAACACATACCACTATAGTCCAGGCAGAATCAATAATTTCTTAAATAAAAATTAGAAATAAGAATACGCCCGTCTAAATGCATATCTCAAATAATTTTATTTGGCGGGAAATAATTTAACCAATAATAGACAGCTTTCGCTTGGGCTGTAACTACCTTATATGAATGCCAAATTGTGTATTTACTTTACATTATTTTACCTATCATACTTCTATTTTGCTTAATATCTCGAAAATCAATAAATATTATATACATGTATTTAGAAGGAATTAAAAAGTATTTATATTTGATATTATTTATAAGTTATCTTGAAAATGTAAACAAAACTCGCGGCGATGATTATGTGACCACATTGTATAAAAACAGCTTCTTCCCCTCTTCCAACTTTGCTTGCGTACTGTCAGTTGTCACTTCTTGTCATAATACAAGTGAAAGAGACACATTGGTCAGATTTATTTGTGTTTTGTTCATGTGGCGTTTGATTTCGTTATTTTATATTTTATCAATAAACTATTAAGATGGAGTTGAATGTTGTAAAAGGAGATTCATCCAAATTGCCCAAAGTTGATTATGACATGATAGATTCTTTCTATAAACAAAATTTGGATTTTTTGTCAGCAAAAATGAAAAATATGAAAACGCAAAGTTAAACACTTCTATTTAAGTATATAAGTACACTTATTATCAGTAAGTGTATTTTAATTAACAGTACTGTAACTAGTATGTGGCTGACTAATCGTAATTATAAATTGTTAGGTATGAGCCTAATAATTGAAATCAAACCTGATGCGAGGCAATTTTAAGTTATATCGACTGTTGATTTTTAGAGGGAGTAGGCAAACATACGGAGATAAAGCCATTGGTTACGTTCAGCTAATGTGAGAAGCATCTGTTTGTACGGTTAAATGCAGGATAACACCAGAGCATAAAGTCCATATTTTTCGGAACAGTTACAAACATTTTTTCCGACGCACTTATACTTGTGTTTCCACAACTTTTTATAAAACATCTTTTCAACGACATTATTTATTATTTGTAAATTACAACAAATACCTCGATAAAAGAAATTGAAATGCTTCAAATCAACACGATGCGTTAAATCACATCTGACATTTGACTATCCGTTGACATTGTTGCCATATATTGCTAAAATCTAATCATCATTAAAAAAATATTTAATAATTCTCGTCTATTATTATTTTTTACATCACAAAATTAAATTTCGTGTATAAATATATTAAAATTGATTTAATAAATAAGTTTTATACTCCTGTTTTCTTCAATTATCCTTACTAGAACTAGAGAAGGTAATTCAACTTGGCAACACCACACTGTTTTGTATAAAACCATTCTATCAACAAATCCATACAGGCTACCTACGTCATCAGCAGATTACCTACGTCACCTGTTGCGCCACTTATTTTAACTTCTGTTTTCTCAAAAAAATGATAATTATTTTCGCAGAAATCTGTATTGGAAGGCTTGTTTGTACATATTCTATGATATTATTCAATTAAAAAAAAAAAATAGGAAAATACCCCATTCATTTCATTTTTTAGGTTTAAATTTCTCGAAACCGGTTGGTGGTACGGTGTTACAACAAGATAACCTTTTTTGTGCATTTATAGCCAAGAAGTCATATTCCGATGAAACAATAAAAACAAAAGAATAAACTATGAAATCTTTTCATATTTTTTTTATGTAGAATCGCCACTAGAAATTAATGACCGCATGACCGGTGACTGAATCACCCTGTATAGTATTTTCTGCCACTCAAGTAATTCCTGGATCATTCTCGCGATACATCTCGAATGCCAAAACTTTCTAATTTTTATAAGAGTTGTGATTAACAAAACATTACAACACAATCGACTAAAGTATATGTATATTTTAGAAACTGTATATGATATATTTGCCTATCGATTAAGAATATTTGAACGGCTTTTCCAAATTATTTTTCGGAAGAGATATTATCAAATCAAAATGTTTAAGACATGACATGACCAAATGTTAATTTCCAGGAAAGGAAGTGTCGAAATATATTTTGCAAACCGAAAGATTTGTATGAGTATCAAAAATTGGCAGAACTTTATCTGTTGTGACGATTATTGTTTAAAATTAGGCGATGCATATCCAATTTAAATTAATATAACTCGCAATGAGGTCAAGTAGTTAGTAACCTCTTGGCCAGGATGTTGACCCAGATTTATCTAAATTATTCAATTTGTAGATTATTTTTACAATTAAGGAGAAGAGAAAGAAGGCATATGTAAAAACTATTAATTAAACTGTTTTATTACAAATTGATACACAGTGTTGTTCAGTAAGTACATTTTTCTTTTTGCTTCCCTTGCTTATCGAAGGGAAAAAATCACCTTCCTAAATTTTTTCCTCGGTTTTTCACGTTTCAGATTCTAATTGCAGCCCTGAAAAAGAAAAGTTTGGCATATAGTAAACAAGGGTTTTATTTCCTTTGTAGATACGAAAATGAAAGTTTCTCAATTCCGTCGAATTGTCTGTTTGTCTGTTTGTTCATCGTCGTCTCTCTTTAGGCGCTATATCTCAAAAACTATAAAAACACTAAATAATTATCTAAAAAAAAATCTGAAGATCCTGTGGATAAAATGCATTATACTCATTTGATTTTAAACCAGTAACTCATAATAATATCAGAAAAGCCATAGACTCAATAAAAGACAAAAATAGTAAAGACATCTATGGCCTAAATATAATTCTAATTAAAACTATTAAAAATTTGATCATATCACCATTATGCAAACTTATAAACTTGTGCATTAAAGATTAAAGGATCGTGTTTTCCAGACTGTCTTAAAGAGGCTATTGTAATTCCTATATTTAAAAAGAGGAGATGCAAATAACTCTAGGCCTGTGTCACTACTACCAATATTTTCAAAAATAGTGGAAAAGTGCTTTTCAGAGCAAATAGCAAATTACTTTGAGACCAACAATATTTTTATAATAAGCAATTTGGTTTTAGAAAAAAACAGTGTATATGATCTTCTCATTGCGTAATAAGATAAGGCACAATGTTTCTGACCCCCAGGAGTCAACAAAATTGTTGGGAGTTTATCTAGATGACAAATTGACCTGGCAAGTACATGTAGGAAACTTGTCAAAAAAACTAGAAAAAAATACATTTATCTTGAGAAATCTGGCAAATGAAGTAGGTAAAGAAGCTTTGAAAAATGCATATTTTGCACTATGCCACTTTGTTTTCCTATGCTGTTTTAGTTTGGGGTCAAGCATCCATTTTTGCTCTACAAAGACGAGCAATACGTATAGTATCTGGGTTAAATTATAAAGAAGACTGTAGAGAACAGTTTCGTAGACTAAAGATACTCACGTTACCTTCAATATATATTTATGAGTTGGTTTTGTATGCTAGAAAGAACTTGTATCCTCAATGTGTAAACAGAGAATGTGACTACCATCATAGTACAATAATAGTGCTCACCTGAAACTCACCACCCTTTGAGATGCTCCTTTTCTAACACGCCCCACTACAAATAAATTATACATTCCGACATTCCGTATTTTAGGTCAGAGTGGAGACTGACGTCATACTTTTATTAGTTTTATTAGAATGTGACCAGTTGTTAGCTTAGGGTTCTGTATTTCAGAGATTTTGAATGATATTAATTTTATTTATAACTTTCTCTCTCCACTATTCATTTATCTGATTTACGGATTCTGGACGCTAATAGATTTTCATAAATTATTAACCTAACATTGTTTACAATAAAAACTGGCAATGTAAATACATTAAGTAAACAAGACAATTCGAAAAGTTAATGCAACCGGTTACCTCAAAAAAGATTCGAATCCAGAAATGAAGGTATTAAGTTGAACATACGTAATAATTCATCAAAAACAAACAAGACAAAAATATTAATATCACTTATAATGAAATTAATTGTGGTTAATTATATCATGCTAGTTTTGGAGTCTTGTGATTTTTCATTAAAATGAAGCGGTTAATAATTCCGTGATTTTGTCATACCTATTGCCGAAGTGCAAGAAAATGTAATGTTTTCGACAAACACATCATTTTTAAAATGCACACATAGAATGGTAAACGTTTTTTGTTATATTTGAAAAGTATTGAATAATTTTCCAAAGAAATGTCAGTGTGAATTTTTTTTAATATTTATTTTTATAATTTATATTGTTATTCCAACGTATGCAGAGAATTAAATTTAATTGGTAGTCTTTAAAATTAGATACAGAGTCGAATTTTGAGAAACCTTCACTTACAATCGGCCCAGAGTTTAAAATTTTTAATTTTTGAAGCAAATTTAAAATTACGCCTATTTCTATTATTATTATTATTCGATTTTCCGACAGAAACTATGCGCTAAGACCGTATATTTCATATAAATACATGGATATAGGTGATCGATGGAATATCAGTGTATATAGGGTTATTCATTTTGACCATTTGTTAGAAGTATATATGTAAGAAAAATAATATTGATCTGAAAATTTTTGGCAATGGTCCTAACTGGGTAGGATCTATTCAACGAAAACATTTTTCCGGTTATACGGAAAGTTGATCCGAAATTTGTTATTTTAAATAGAATGCTCCCATTTTAATTTTTTTCTAGATTCTACAGAAAATTTAAAGGACATTCCGTTAAAGGTTCCTTATACCTAAAATTAATATTTCCTGAGATATTAATTTTTTTCCTAAATTTTGACAGAAAAGTTGTATTATATAAAAATTATTACCTTAGTAATAATAATTGATAGCACGTTGATTTTTTTAATGCGGGTAAGACAAGGCATTGGAGTTATTCATCATGTAAAAAAATTATCGAATATTAAAAAAAAAGTTTTTTAAATTAATGACATATAAAAACAGCAAAATGTTATTTTTTCACGTGATCTCAATTATTGTTACGGAGATAGTTATAGGAACATTTATAATCCACAATATTCATAATAACTTATTACTACGTAGGAGCAACAGAGGCAGAGAAAATTGCAAAAACTTGCATTAAAGCAGAATATTCGCTTTTCTGGCTGCTGTAAATCGTGAAATATTAACAATAAAGAAAGATTGTTTAAATAAAAGTAGCTCTTTTATTCCCTACAATATTAGTAATGCCCAATTTATAACAGAAGTAACAGGAAAGGAGATAATCTAGAAAAATCTATTTAGAGCACCATTCTTAAACATGGCGGCGGTAAGGGGAATCAAATTTTGAGAAGAAAAGATTCTATGCAATTTTTCATATAAATTGAAGTTATAACGACTTGAAAATTGGGATTTTAACTTGAAAAAGAGGTATTTCAAACAGGTTTTTGTCAAATAACTCGAAAGGTATTACATTGAGCGAAAACATGCAAGAGACAAATAAGAAAGTTACTAAATTGAGGATGAATTTCCTTTTTTTATAATTTCTGTAGAATTGATAGTTTTGGGGATCTGAAAGTATAAAGGTGGCGTCTGAAAATATATTACGGGCACATATACGAACTGTTACTATTAATAATGCAACAAGTATATATTTAGTTTTATTATTATTTTATTTTTCAGTTCAAACCTGGAGAACTGGAACCGACCATTACATTCGGTCACAGATTTATCCCAGGGCGGGATACGTCACATTTATGTATGCCCACATCTATAGCCGTAGCGACGACAGGGGAAGTTTTCATCGCGGATGGCTACTGCAACAGCAGAATTCTGAAATATAATGCTGCTGGAGGTCTCCTTCAAGTTATCCCAAACCCACCAGGTACGAAGGTATAACTGAATATTGATATATTCGATTTTAAAAAATTGCGTTGCTAAGGGACTCCATTAGCTGTGACGTCACATAATTATGCAACCCACATGACGCACCAATTGTCACATGAGAACTTGGCCCTCAATGGTTCATACATATGACATTTTCGGGTTGAGGCATTTTATTTTGTTTTCCACGAAATGTTTAATCATTTTCAGTTACCCTTCACCAGACACCAAATATGTTAGAACGTGTACAAGCATAGCACACTAGAGAAACTTTGCTACTAATATTCACTAATGGGAATGAAGTAAAAAGTGAATGTTGCTGCTAACTCTGTTCTATTTTTTGCTTGCAAAAGATGGAAAATGTCAATTATTTATAACATAACCTCATATTGATGTATATGATTAACCATTTTCAAAATTAAAATCGTAGGAAGGTAGGTTAAATAATAACTTATCAGAAACTTCTTAGCGTCTGTTGGTTACAATAAGCCGTGGTAGATGGCTTTCCTTACAAGTTGTTTCAATAAATTCACTCAACTTGCATGAGGAGAGAAACTTACTTGTTACTCAGAGATGATGAAATTATCACCGGCAATTTTAACAAAGATCTATTAACAGGAATTGCCGCCTTAGGCCTCGAGAAAGCCTTTGACAAAGACTGGCACCCTGGATACAAGCTCCTCCATGTCGTGGGATTTTCAACTCGTATCATTACATTGATTCCCAATTCTATTTCAAGCAGTAGTTAATCAGGCAGTAGTTAATCATAAGCTCTTCTTGTATCTGTATCCTATCAGGCATCCCTCGGGAGTTCTACCTCGATGACTTACCACAATCTACAGACCATCAAATGATGCTGTGTCTCTTTGCTGACAACACAATAGTTTTAACAACATCCAAAGGCCCCGGACATTAATGACCAAACTACACCAACAACAAAAGCCTTCGACAAAGTCTGGCACCCTGGGTACAAGCTCCTCTATGATTGCCAACTCCATTCCAAGCAGTAGTTAATCAGGAGTGCTCTGCTTGTACCTCTATCCTATCTGGCATCCTCAGGAGTTCTCCCTCGATCCCTTCTTTTTCAACCGGTACATTAATGACTTATCACAATCTACAGACCATCGAACGATGCTGTGTCTCTTTGTTGACGATACAATAGTTTTAACAACATCCAAAGACCTCATGCATTAATGACCAAACTACACCAACAACAAAAGCCTTTGACAAAGTCGGGCACCCTGGGTATAAATAAGCTCCTCTATGTGAGATTTTCTACTCGTATCATTACATTGATTGCCAACTCCATTCCAAGCAGTAATCAGGAGTGCTCTGCTTGTACCTCAATCCTATCTGGCATCCCCAGGAGTTCTCCCTCGATCCCTTCCTTTTCAAGATTTCTTATGTTTGTTGGGTATTTTGCCACTGTAAAAATATTTAAAAATTTTTATGAAATAAACCTCTGCGCCAAAAAGATCAGACAGAGGCTGGTTTTTATGCTTCTATTACAAAATGTAATTACTCCCATCCTTTTCAACCTATACAGATTTTTGGTTATTTACGAAAAATCGATTTGCTCCAACTCACTTCCATAAAAACCCCATTGCATGGGACTGTGCTCTTTGGTGGCTACGGAACAGTTCTGTCAAATTTCAAAGTGGGACAATTTTTTTTTTCATAATGAAAGTGCTATTTTTAGTGTCCTATAAGTTAATATTACCACTTTGACATTCCAAAGACCAGTGAATTGATTCCCGAATATTGTGATCATTATCGTTCACCATTTTGTCTGAAAGAATCTGTACTGAAGACGATCAACAAATCAGAAATTGCAGCATGCAAATGGTATAATACTCGTCACATGATAAATCATTCTGCTGGGGCTTATTGCAATAAATTTGTTTTGTATTTTTGAAGCATTGTGCATTATTCAATGTTTTTTGTAAATATCATTATTTAAAAGTCATCTAAAAAGACTACTAGCCGTAGTAATTGGATGTGTCCCTATTATTATAATAAAGATGCCGAACCAAAGGGTCTAGACAGAAAGGGTTTTGTGTATTTAAGCCTAGAACAACTGTGTGTTGACTAAAGACATATGCAGGTATTTCATACATCTAGCTAGACAATAGTGTTTTTGTCTATGTAAAATATAACTAAAAACATTATAAATGAAAAATGACACTTTGAAGAACTATAGTTCTAATAAAAGGTTTCATCTCCATATTTTTCCCTCGAAAATTAAAAAAAATAGACGCATTACCGTTTTTATTTGACTTTTTCTTTTTTAGAGTTTCTGTCTCTTCAAATTCCCCATGCATTGGCTCTTATAGAGCCTTTGGATAGGCTGTGCGTAGCTGATAGGGAAAATAAAAGGGTGACATGTCCCAGGGCTGGTTTATATAGCATTCAGGGAAAAAAAGAACCCGCACTCACGATCCAACAACCTGATATGGGTCGAGTATTTGGAGTTGCTGCGAAAGGTAATGTTTTTTTTATAGTGTTAGCTTAAATCATAAATATAAATACATTTTTCTGCTACCATGCGTAAAATACATACTTTACGCTCGCTATGTAGTAAAGTTAAGTTTTACGCCCTTGGGCGTAAAGTAAAAAAGATATAAATTGTCTATAATAATCATATCTTGTTTTTAAAGGTCAAAAACTGGTTATTTAACTTAATATAGTCCATTTATTTACTATCACTAAGTATATTATTATAAAATATACCTATTTTCGGTGTTCTTTAACAATATTGCTTGAATTATTTATAATATTGACATTTCATTTATATTTTGAGTATTTTGATTAGTGTCACATATTTAAAATTAAGTTGACCATGATACTTCAGTCGAATTAGACATAATAAAAAATTTTGCGTCCTGTTGATTTTTTTTTGCGGAAGTTGTTTAAGAGGGCATAATAAGCAAGCACAGAAAACTACACCCTGCTACACCTCTCACCTCCCTATTTGAGGGCTTGTCTGAAATCATCATTGCAATTTATTTTGTGTTTATTTCACATTAGTACTATTCGGTACAGAAATATAATATAATAATAATAGTAATATAATATCTTTATGTAATTTTTACAAATTGATTCATTTCCGCACCACCTTTTCTCGTAAGGTAGAATCATTGCCGCTTTTTTTTACATGGTTTCACCAGGAGTCCTAATCCATGATGTCCAAGGTGTTCTGAATTGTGATCTAATAAATAAATTAATTCTACATTTTGGTGTTTTCTTTCTTAGGAGTTTGTTTTTTTAAATCGAAATGGACATAGCTGTTTCTCGAGGATGGTAAAATTACTGTGGATTTTGTTATAGACACAAAATAAGTTGCAATGATGATTTCAGACAAGCAATAGGGGGGCGAGAATCCCCTATTCCATCCGAGTCCCTTCATTTTTTCATTAGCAATGTCCCTCATAAACAGAAAAAGCAAGAAGCGACACATAGTTGTATTTTTTCGTAGTCAGCGGTGAGTATTTACTAGTCAGTCGATGAAAAGTGTGATTTGAAGTAATTTTTTGGAAACAGTGCGTTTTACTCGAAGACGGTACGTCCTATCGCTTTTAGGATAAACAAAAACATTTACCAGAATTATACTGGTTTTGGTTTTTTTAATGCAACGAAACCAAAATAGCCATTTTTGGGATATTTTGCTGTCTAGTTCCTAAACCAATGAATGTATTAAAATGAAACCAACGTAAATTTTCTTATATAAGGGTCGTACATACATGAAAAAAAAATGAGCGAAAAAAAGTAGGTTCACTTTTTTTTTAAAAAAGGGGTTTTCAAAATTTCAACATCCCGTATCATGGAATCGCGCGGTATCCGATGAAAGTTTTTCACAAATCATCATCCCTCCTTAAGGGCATTAGTATGTGTAGTATTGTAGATTGGAAATAATAGCCGTTTGTCCTGTACAGAAGACCCCCAAATTCGGACAGCGCGACCTTTCCGGCCTCGTACAGTCAAAACCTTTTGTCCTGCGGCAAATGTGTAATATGTATATTATGTAGAGGAGGGATGAATCTTCAAAAAGTGTAACTTGGTAAAGAGCCCTACGGGCAATAGGGAAAAGGATATGAACACATAAGTAAAATTTCAAAGTTTCAACCTCTAAAAATAGGGGACGCACATGGTGTAGCAGGATGTAGTTTTATGTGCTTGCTTATTATGCCCTCTTAAACAACTTCCACAAAAAAAAGTCCACAGGACGCAAAATTTTTTATTATGTCTAATTCGACTGGTCTATGACAGTACTGCGATTTTTATACAATTTTCTTACTATTTCATTTTACGCACTAGTGCACTACTTTACGCACTACTTTACGTGAGTGACTGAAGTGACTTTGTAAAGCATATACGCATCATTAATGGTGAGGTACAGGATCCAGCTTATTTGTGGTCATGCTTAGTTTAAATAAGTGACGTAACAATCACTGCATAAACTAACTTCGAATTTGTTCCCATTGAAGCTATGTTTGTTTACTGAAGCATTATGAGATAAAAAAGAGATAATCTTTGTTAGTTTTGTTTTATTTTTATTTTACTGTACATCATCCAACAGTTGTTAGTACTTAAACAATAATTTATAGGATGGGAAATATAATAGCTAATTACTAGGCATATAAATATATAATATACGTCGTGATTCATAAAGAATGGGTAATATTGTAGGTACCTGCAGATTCTATAGCGGAAAACATTAATTTTTTGCTAAATAACTGGGGGTTAAATATTAATACTTACTGAGATACAGGGTGTTAAAGTTATACAAATAATTCACTAATGGTTATTTTTTCACACATAAACATAAAAGTCGGTGCAATTAGGTATTTTGACGTGATTATTTCACTCATTAACGCTATAGCCAATGAGAGCACGTTTTTTCACAACATTGCACCAATCAAACGTCATTATTAGTGGTAATTCAAGCTAGATCTGCTTTTGACAGGACCAACATGCAAAATTTATCGCTCTAATTTTTTAGGTCGCTGCAGCGACAAATATTGCGAAAATTTTTTGACGTTTTGTGTCGTGACATGTTTTCGGTAAATAGGACAAATCGTGCTTTTAAATGTTTTATCTATAAATATCTCTTAGCTTATTACTAATTGTTAACGTAAATTGTAAATTGTAGTATTGTATTAATAACCTAAAAAGCCAATGCTGTGTGGAACTTATATAGGTTCGGGACAAGTTATAGGTACACAGCTTTCAATGGCTTAATACCTAACATAATTACAAAATAATTTTCACAACTAAAATTAAATATGAATATCTACGAAGCAGACAAATCAGTTATTTCATGATAAATACACAAATGTAGGTACTTACGTATGGTAATTCATCAATCATTACATTTGGAAAATCAAAACTCTGCTACTCACTATATACATTATAATTCGTTGTACTTAAAGTCTCTCTACTTAAACAAGTAAACCTTAACTTAACTATCAAACTTCTCAAATTAGAAACAAGGATTAAATACATAAATATATATATTAATAAACACTTTAATATAATAATTCAATTCACTGTTTAGGCTAGTAACTAAGTTAAGCTAGCGTTACTAGATGGCGGTACCATACCATCTGAGCCGGCAGCCTTAGAACGTAAAAGGGATAGATTGGTAATATGCAATTTGTGTGATTTCACCGGTAATGTGATTGGTCGAAGCGTGCTTTGTTGTGATGACTAGTCTTATAAGTTACAGTACCTATGGTTTAACGTATATTGTTTTTCTTGATTGTCATAATTTAAACCTACTATGTTTTTTATTAGATGAGTCGCTTTGGAAATGCATTTTTATGTGACGTAAATGATGAAATTGAAGATAAAGGTGAGTAATCTCTAAAAAGCAACAAGGCTGAAGGCAATTAATTACTGAACATAATATTGAAAATATACTTAATGAATTATTTATTCGTGAAATATTCTCCACAAATACCACTCGAGCTTTAAATTTTATCTAAAAATTTTTTCTCAAGCTAAGTTGCCCCTAGTTAATATAACTCGTGCAAATTGGCAGTTTATTATCAAAGATTAAATCCCTCCCGCTAAAACGGTCGGGATTTAATCAGATAATAAACTGCCAATTTGCACTCTTTATATTACCAGGCAACACGCTTTCGAAAAAATTTTCGATAAAATTTTAAGCACTAGTGATATTACATACGAGAAAATCGAATAATTATCATTTTTGGCGTATCACATAGAGGGCGCTACGTAAGCTATCTTGGTTTAACAGAATCCGTCATAACTTTTTTCTGCTTCGTTCATTTATAATCTCATTGCAAATTTTTTATTTAACCATTATTTTTAAACAAAAAAGGGATACTTTTTTATCTCAGAAAATGCACCCTTATCGAGACATTTACATTTTAGAAAGTCCTGCGCACCCATACATGTTTTTAAACTTTTTGCAGTTATCCTCTCTTTCCTCCTCAAAATGCATATTCTATTCTTCATTTTAACAAAAATAACTTTTAATACCAAATATCTGAAGAGGTTTAATGGTTAAATGAGATAAGATTATAAATGAATGAAGTACAAAAAAGTTATGACGGATTCTGTTAAACCAAGATAGCTTATTTATTTATTACAGGGAAAGGGACACATACGGGCTAAATAGCCCAAACAGGTGTCCACTAGATCTAATTTAACAACTAAACTAAACTATAAACTAAAATTAGAGTATACAATACACCACAGAGTAATCACAGAGAGAAAAAAACATTTAGGTTAAAATAGTATTTTTTATAGCAGTTTTAAAACTTCTTAATGATAAAAAAAATACATCTATTTCAAAAAAATTTGAATTGTAAGTCCTAAACATTCTACTTAAAGGGGAATTCTGACTGGCATTTGTTCTATAATAAGATTCATGAAACATAATATTATTTCTTAGATTACGAGGGGGAACGTGAAAGTTTACCATAGCTAATAAGTCAGGGGAATCAATTAAAGCATTGATCAATTTGTACAAAAATAATACGTCAGCAAGTGACCTTCTGTTTTCTAGTGATGCAATATGATGATTACGCCTTAACAGAGCACTGCTGCTCTGGAAGTCGTATTCTCCGGTCGCCTTAAAATTTAAATATCTCACGAATCTACTTTGCACAGATTCTAACCGAGATTTGTAAAGTAAATATTTTGGGTTCTAGATTGTTGAAGCAAAATTTAACTTACTGTGTACGAGTGAAAAATAAATTGTTTTTATTGCGATTAATGATTTAAATTTTTTGCATATTCTGATTATAAAACCCAGCATTCTATTACTCTTTGATATTACGTAATCTATATGCGGAGAGAAGGTCATTTTTGAATCGAAGATTATTCCAAGATCTTTTATTTGCTGTACTTCTTTTATAGTTTTGTTGTTGAAATTGTAGTCATACTTAAATATGTTCAAATTGCGTGTAAAACAGATATGGTGACACTTTTCAAAATTTAAAAATAGTTTGTTCTTAATGCAATATTTATAAAAAGAGTCTAAATCTTCTTGGAATAAGGTGCAGGTAGCTATATTATTTATATGGGAATATATTTTTAGGTCGTCTGCGTATAACAAAAATTGGCAAAATTTAAAACAAGTATGGATATCGTTTATGTAGATCAGAAATAGCAACGGTCCAAGGTTCGAGCCCTGGGGTACTCCTGAGGTGACTACATATGGAGATGACTTATATCCCTTGACCGTTACTATTTGTGACCTGTTATATACATAAGATGTGAACCATCTGAGGAAATCCCCATGCACGCCAACTTCAGCCAATTTACTGATTAATATATTGTGATTTATTTTATCGAATGCTTTACTGAAGTCGGTGTACACGAAATCGACCTGGATTTGGTAATCCATAGCATTTAAAATATATTCAGAATATAATACCAAATTCGATTCAATTGATCTCTTAGGAAAAAAACCATGTTGCTCTGTAATTATTGAGGTATTAACAGAGTTAAATAAATAATTATGACCAATGCATTCAAAAACTTTACTAAAAATATCTAGTTTACAAATCGGCCGATAGTTAACAACTAAGTTTTTGTCGGAATTTTTGTGAATAGGAACAACATTTGCAATTTTCCACAAGTTTGGAAACTCGCCTTCAGCAAGTGATTTATTAAATATCAAGGTGAGCGGTTCACAAAGACTCTGAGCGCATCTTTTTACAAAATAAGAAGGAATTCCATCTGGACCAGCCCCCTTGTTTTCATCCAAATGAACTAGAATATTTAGGACTTCTTCTTGGTTAGTTCTGACATAACTAACCTTATTATTCTCGCATATTTTGAAATCTACTACAGTTTGTTCGTATGGCTCATAAACACTTTGAAAATATTCTGAGAATAATTGGCAGATTTCATAGCCATTTTGAGCACATTTATCATTAAATTTCACAACACCTGGTATATTAGTTTGACCTTTCTGAGCAGAAGCAAAATGCCAGAATTTTTTTACATTATTAGGTATATCGTCTTCTATTGACTTGATGTAATTATTATAGTCTGTTCTTATCAGTTGCTTAGACCTACTTCTTAATATACGAAAATAATTTTTATCATTTTCATTACGATAAATTTTATACTTTTTGTGAACTTTATTTTTTTCTTTAATGGTTCTAATAGTGTTATTAGAAAAATAAAAGGGAAATTTACTATTTATTATTTTTTTAGGAATGAAGTTACTGATAGCGTAGTTAATTTTCTCGTAAAAAATTATTGTAGAATTATTTACATTTTTATTCAAAAATAAATTTTCCCATTGAATGTTATTTAAATAATTATTAATAGCTTCATAATTACCTCTTTTAAAATTGTACGTACTTTGTAGAACGGATTTTAACAATTTAATTTGAGGACAAGAAAAAATAAATTCAATGGACTTGTGATGAACATCTTCATTTACTAATGGGTTATTGCAATAATTAACTTCCTTTAAATAATTATTGTTGCAGAGTTATAAGTCTAACATTCTATTGTTAATATTTAATACAGAATTAAATTGCATTAATCCATAGTAGGAAAACGTGTCGAATAATACACTAGATTTTTGGTCAACATTAGTTGGAATAAAATATGAATTACTGTTTAAAATCCAAGAAATATTTGGCATATTGAAGTCACCACAGATTAGTATTATATCATCTGAAACTTTATTAAACAAATGGTAAAGATTGTTAATGAAGCAAGACATAGCAAATTCATCAGAGGAAGGTAAATATACACAGCATATGTGAATTTTCGTGTTGTTTTCGGCTAATATAGAAATCCATAGGTCTTCCGCCTGACTCTGCCATTCATTTCGCACTAAAGCCTGCATATCCCCACGCACTGCGATTAACACCCCACCACCATCACTTTTGACACTAGAGGAGGATTCACGGTCACGACGAAATACAGAGTAATTTGAATCGAAGAGCTCACTGTCGTTTACACTACTGTTCAGCCATGTCTCTGTTATGATAATTAAGTCCGCGTTACAGTTTGTTGCATTTAATTTAAAGTCCTGAGTTTTGGATCTTAGACCCCTTACATTTTGATATATTACGGATAAATTCATAGTAAAGGATTAGTATCAAATAAACCCACTGAGGAAAAGGTGCATTTACAACGTATTAACGTGGTTCAAGTTTTTAATTAGCTTCACTCTCGATCCATCTTCCTTTCGGACAAAAATATTGCAATTGTTCACCCAGACGTACTTGTAGCCCTTTGCTTTAGCGGCCTCCCTGGTTTTTTTGTATAATAATTTATTTTCGTTTGTTAAATGGTCGTTTAAATATAAATTATGAGAAACTTCTTCAACGGACAAAGCTCGGTTGTAAGGATAGTCTTTTATTTTTTGCTGCAAGTAAAATTTCATTCTTGGATTTAATTGAGAGAAA
The DNA here is from genome assembly GCA_936432065.2 of Rutpela maculata. Taxonomy (NCBI): domain Eukaryota; kingdom Metazoa; phylum Arthropoda; class Insecta; order Coleoptera; family Cerambycidae; genus Rutpela; species Rutpela maculata. Next base: position 216,271,486 of record OW386287.2, read on the forward strand.
CTTCACGATAATATTTTTAGGAGTATCAGGATTAAACGATTGTACTCTATGGACGGACTCGATGTTGTTAGGATTAATCCTTATTCCCAAAAAATTAGTAATTTTTTCAACTATATTAAACAAATTCTCATCTCGTTTTTCGGGAACTCCCTGTATTTCTAAATTGTTAACTCTTGAGAATTGATCCAGTTCATTAAGCTTCGTGTTTAAAGACGCTACGTTTTCTTTTAGGTTTTTGTTATCTGCTTTTAAGTTTTCAATTGTCATAATGTGTTCGTTGACTTTTTTTATGGCCATCTCGAAATCGGAGACCTTATCGGAGCAAAATGATACAGAAGTTAAAAGTTCATCTTGCTTACCTCTTAGATCTTTTAGCTCGGCTTTGATATCCTTCATAATTGAAAGTAAATTTTGCTGATTTATTACATCATTGCTTTTCGTTGCCACCGTAGGGGAATTAGGTACGGTAGATACATCCTGACAGTTGAGACATTTCCAAGCGGCATTTGGAATTGTTCTTAATACACTCAGCTGATCGGCTGTGATGTTTACACATTTGCAGTGATAAAAAAGGCCACAAGAACCATAGCATTGAAGGCCGGGCGATTTCTTCGTTATTGGAATGGTACAAATTTTACAAATATCACTCATGATTACGATGCACTTACACTATTGTGTAGGATATTAACTAACTAACCGTCTGATATAATTAACTACTATAACTCATTAAATATAATAAGTTTAATTCAGTTGTAATTACGGAGCACTCTGAAATGTGTGTATGCTGACACACACACAACTGTATTACCTCTATGCGGTACACCAAAAATGATAGCTTATTCGATTTTCTTACGTCAAAAAACCTAATTCTATCGACTTTTATGTTTATGCGTGAAAAAATAACTGAAATAAAACAACATTACTGAATTATCTTTATAAGTTTAACATCCTGTATCTCAGTAAGAATTAATATTTGACCCCCAGTTATTAAACAAAAAATTAATACTTTCCGCTACAGAATCTGTAGGTGAAATATTACCCATTCCTTATGAAACACCCTGTATATTTTAGATTTTATAAATATTAATATAAAGAAAAGAAAGTTGCAAACAACAAAATTACTTTTTGGAGTGATTTATGTAAAAAAAAAATGACAAAAAATATATCTATTAGTTTTTTGTATTCTGCATGTTTTGCGGGTTACAGTGGTTACAAGCATGAAGAATTTTTGGAATTTTTTATTCAAAACCTGACATCATCGCGTTAATTAGAAAAAACATTTTCAAACTACTTGGTACCAAATTTTATTTAAATGTGTCAAAGGGCATTTGTTTTATTGGGGGTCGAATTTAGAATTAGCGTCATTTCATTTTCTAATTAAAAACTAAATTGGAAAAAAGCAACCAGGTGTGGAAAAAGAAAAATACTTTATTTTGAATAAGAACAAACGATGAAATCGTTGTTTTCTTATGCATTTCTCTGAAAAACTCTGTACGTTTATACCAAAGAAATCAAGGGCGTGCGTGCCTCGAAATAAAGAATTTTTCTCTTCCATTATTCTGTTGTTTTTTCCAAGCCCTATTTAGCATAGCGCTACTTTGAACCTTGTCCCCCCAATAAAATAAATATTCTTCGACGAATTTAAATGAAATTTGCTTTTAAAATGCCTTGGATTAATGCAATGATGTCAGATTTTAAATAAAAAAAATTCCTAATTAGCTCAGTCAATGAACGTTCAATAAGGGGGTCTAGAGGCAAATGCCGAGATCACAATTTTTGACTTGAGAGCTGTGTTTGGACTATTTAGGAGGTAAACATACCAAAAGTCCCCGAACGTAGGAAGTGGGGGGGGGGTGCAGGGGGCACGAAGAAGGTCCCGGTTTTTGGTTTTTCGCTCATATCTCGAAAACGGTTAGCCCTAATCAAAACGTGGCTATATGCAAAATTAAAGCTGACTAAATTTTCTACAATAACGTTTCTATTAACTTTTTTCGTATCTGTTATGGTTTAGTAATGAATTGTATCTTTTGATGGTATTCTAACTTTATTATAAATTGAAAATAAATTTTAATAATCATCGTAGAAAAGAATTTCTTGTACAGATATCCGTTTCACAGCAGACTGAACTGAAATATCGAATAAAAAATGTCTTTGCGTCTGTAAGTGTATGTGTGTGCGTATATATCTATGTGTGCGTGTATACCGTTTCTTGTAAAAACGATAACTTCTGTTAGACTTAAAATATTTTATTTCAATTTGGAACATATGTAAAACAGCATATTACCATAATCCCTATTGAAATTGGGCCATATCTGTAATGCATGGTGATAACCAGAAGCCTACAAACTCTCATACGTAAAATACGTTTTATTTTAATTTCAGAGCAAAATATTACTAAGCATACAAAAATAAGATGTATAAGATTTCTAAACCGCAATATACCGGGTGTATGTTAGGAAAACCAACTTTATTTAAATTAGATGATATATCAGTGTTATCCTAAAATATGAAACATGATATTTTTAATAACATTATTATGAAGTGAGAATTGTAGGCCTCTGGTAATCACCATGTATTACAGATATGGCCCAACTTCAATAGGGATTATTGTAATATGCTGTTTTACATATGTTCCAAATTGTAATCAAATATTTTAAGTCTAACAGAAGTTATCATGTTTACAAGAAGCAGTATACACGCACACATAGATATACACGCACACACACACTTACAGATGCAAAGACATTTTTTATTCGATATTTCAGTTCAGTCTGCTGTGAAACGGATATCTGTACAAGAATTTTTTTCTACGATGATTATTAAAATTTATTTTCAATTTATAATAAATTTATAATAAAGTTAGAATACAGTCAAAAGATATACAATTCATTACTGAGCCATAGCAGATACGAAAAAAATTAATAGAAACATTATTGTAGAAAATTTAGTCAGCTTTAATTTTGCTTGAATATGAACGAAAAACCAAAAACCAGGGCCTTCTTCGTGCCCTGTATCCCCCCCACCTCCTACGCTCGGGGACTTTTTGGTATGTTTGCCTTCTAAATAGTTCAAACACAGCTCTCTAGTCAAAAATTGTGATCGCAGCATTTCCCTCTAGAAACCATTAATTGACTGGACTAAATACGATTTCTCGAATTTTGGGGATGTAAAAGAAATTCTAGTAGTTCGTGCACTAACATCTAGAACATAGAAATATGACCCAATGCGGCTTCTTGTGCTCTAAATAACAAATAAAAGTTCATTCGATTATCTCAAAAAAAACCGCTGCCCAAGGAATCACTACTTCCACATCCAGATTTTTTATCTAAGTCACTCACAACGAAAAAATTTTGTATGTGGAAATAATTGTTTATGGAACATTAATAATATAATATTTGAAATCGTCTACCCCAAAAACCCATAAAATGATACCCCACATCGGTAGCGGGGTGGGGGTGGTAGTGGGGGTGGATGAAGTAAAAAACATTTTGAGGTTTCTGGTTCTTGTACACATCCTAATTCACAATTTTTTTTCATCACCTTTAATAATGGCGTGGGGGTGGCTAATGCCAAAATTTTTTTTGAGACCTCAGCTTCTCTTGTATATACTAAATACCAATTTTATGGACTCTTACCTGCTTGATTTACCTATTTTCCCCAAATTTACCCCCCAACCCTTCGACGGAACAAGATAAAAATATAATCTAGTTCTAGATCTCGTTAAAGTACATACGTGTACCAAATTTCAAGTCAATATCTCAAACGGTTCCAGAGTAAACGTGCGCACAAAAAAAGTTACAGACCGACAGACAGACAGACAGACCGACAGACAGACATTTTTTTTCTCTCAAACTTAAAATCTCGACGTTTCGTGACATTCTAAGCCTATTTGAACAAAAAAAAATTTTAAAAAATTTTTTGTCGTTACTATACTTCCACTGGATGTAGAAGTAATAAAGACTTTGTGCACTTTAAGTGGAATAAACTGTACATAACAATTAAATCACAGTAGTCTAATCGAATCGCATCTTATGTTGATCTCTTGGTTAAACCAAATATTTTAAAAAATCTTAAGACTGTTTCAATAATTTGTTAACTGAATAAATATTTTCATTGGATATTACAAATAAAAAAAATGCGCCCCCGGGTGGGCTCGAACCACCAACCTTTCGGTTAACAGCCGAACGCGCTAGCCAATTGCGCCACGGAGGCAATGGAAAACTTATTATTTAAGCGGATGACACTGTAAGGACGACTAGATCGCAGTCTGCTTGTATTTCTGGTTGCCTACTACTTAGTAACGTAAATCATCACGTGAGGGTTCGAATAACTTGGACGTTATGAAGTTAAAAGGATTATCTCGGTGACTAGTTGTTGACTTTCCACCAAAATCACAATGAAAATGTTGATTAACCAATAAATAATTTGTAGCTATGAAGAAAAAATAATGTATTTCAATTATTACGTTATTTATTCAATTCATCCGTCTTAGTTTTTCGAGAAATCCGATTTTTTATACTAAAATATTGATTTCTTTGTTTTATTTACTTACATTCAAATTCCTTGGTTTTCACTGATTCAAATATTTTTGTATGTAATGACAGTAGTACTTCTAACATTTTTGGAAGTTTATGTTCTCGACTTGTGTCGATTTTCATATTTTTCGTAATTTAATATTGGTATGAAATAAAACAGATTCACAAGAGAAAACAGCAACTCACTCCATATTCGTCGTTAAATTAACAACTAATTTCGAAATTATCTCCTGATTATGCGAACTTGGTTGGCGAAACCTGCTCAAGTGTTTTGTTGTTTGTGAAATACTATTTAAGTCCCACGGTATAATCAAAAGTATAATTACTCTGGTACCTTATTGATTAGCTAGTTTATTCGAAATCATATTATATTGTTATATTTCATTGTTCAAAATAATCATATTCAAAATTAACTCACTATTTAATTTTTCAATTATCTTATTTATTTAATCAATGGAATGTTTTCTTGGGGTTTTAAAATATTATTACAATAATTAATTGCTATAATCTGAGCACTATTGACTTCAGATTTGGCAGTTATTTACCGTTTTGCAGAAATCTGTATGAAAGGGTCCTTAAGTGCCATCTTTGTAGTTGTAGCCTGCAAAGATTTAGTACTTACGTACGATAAGATTTAAACACAGCTCCTTTTTGCTACCAGTCATATTTTCGGAGATTGCAAGGAACAAAATTTTGTTGATTGTCACTTCATCTATAAAAATAAGTATGTGCCATTTCTATGTACAAATATGTCCTCCATTTCTGACATATCACACGTTATTAATATTTTATAAAAAACCCTTTTGTCCAACCACACTCCGTTTGTATGATTGCCCTGTCTATTTTTGACGGTAAGTCCATTTTTCTTTTTAGTTTTAATTTATAAATTTCTAATCCTCGGTTTTATCTGACCGGTCGGGGGCGGTTACCGAAGGGTTGGGTGCTGGTTACTATATATTCTGCGTTTTTTTGACAGTTTTTGTCAGTTACTTTCGCGCGCGAAAGATTTTTTGACAGCTGTCACACAAAATGCGTCTAAAAGTTGTTAGTTGGAGAACTGTGACTTTGACACCTATCAAAATTCTGGTTCCAAAACTGTCTTGGGGAATTTATTATTTTGACAGTAGTCCAAAATTTTTTAAGTTGGTATTGCACTTTGTTTTTAGGTTATGATTGTAGTTATGATCGGTTTAGGTTATGATTGTAGGTGAAACCTACAAACTCTAAAATTTTCATTGACTCCCTAATTATTTTTTTTCATCTATTTTTTCCGAGGAGGCAACCGCTGAGGGGAAACAGTGTACAAATCGGAGGAATTAGGAAGGAATTTTTAGGTATTAAGGGAATTACAGGGGAATTTTGAGGAAATAAATATTATTACGAAGTATTAGAAGGGAATTAAGAGGAAATAAAAGGTATTAGGAGGGAATTAGAGCGTAAAAATATTGAAATGGAATGTTTCTCTTGAAGAATTACATACCAATTCTTATATAAAGGACGTCAGTGTTGTAAAAACATTAGCGCAGAGATTAGCGCTAAAAATATTTAGTAACGAAAAAATATTTAATTTAGTTAAACTACCGATGATACTATGGACTTCTAGTTCAGTAATATAACGATTTATATCGGACAAAATTCATAAAGTTTTGAAAATTGGTAGAAATGTTAAGGATAGCATAAGAATTACTAAACCGAAAAATTCCCACCCCTAAATAGTGTGCTTCATCCCCTAGGACGCCGTTTCCACTCCGTTTTTGAGGTTTTCTAGGTTATCTCGGAAACGGTGCACTTTTTGATCAATTATTCCTTATAAAATTCTCTATAAAAAACGTCTCTACACTTTTTCCCTAAAATTAATAGTACCGTGGGAAATAAGGCGCACACATGAGGGTTGGTTCCGGTCAACACAATAAATTGTAATCTTTACTATAATCTACTTTAAAGTTCAATGCTTAACGCTAAAGCGGTATCTACTAAACTCCACCTAAAATGATAATAAATATACCACTTCCACCTTCTCACCTCTATAAAATAACGCGATTTTTAAAGAAGCGAGAATATTGTATATTGTACTTGTTTCCACGCCACCCTAGAGGTAAAGTACTTGGCGTGTGGTGTCCCCTGTAGGCCGAATCCACTAATTATCAAAAGGTTACCTACGTTAATTAATCTTCATCGTCTTCCATAGATTCGACATTCATGCATGGCTTGTCCGTGGTAATGGTAACACATTGTGGAGCAAAGTAAGCCTGCTCTTCTGCAACTGCACCTGTTTTCGCACCCTAATTTGCATGAACAAGAAATTAGTGTTATAACAGATTCGGAAGCCAGTTATTTTGTTGTCATAGTTCGGGTTAATATACCGCCAACTTTTTTCCATCCCCAATCAGTAGCTTTTAGCGCAACGTTTTTCCATGTATGAATTTGGTAAAAAACGCGATATGAGTGTTGCCGAGCAGCAGCAGAAGTTGTTGCTAGTTTTGATAATATTACAGTATTGTTCGCTTTACCAACAAGTTTGTTAAAAGTCATGAATCTTTAAACATCTTGACTTTTTTCTGCGGAGGTAGAGTTGTATAAAGCTAGAACAAATCGCTCTCCTACGTCCACAATTTCTCCATGCTGGCTTTTTCATTATTAAAACTTTGCACGATGTCTTGTAATACTTCAGGCTTTATAACAGTTAAAATTGTAATATATTGGACAAAATTCATACAGTTTCAAAAATTGCGTGCTTCATCCCCTAGAGGACGTCGTTTCCACCCCCATTTTGAGGTTATCTAGATTATTTCTGGGACGGTGTATTTTTCCATAAAAAAAACTATATACAGAATTATTCCTTATAAAACTATCTATAAAAAACTTCTCTAAACTTTTTTCCTAAAATTAATAGCACTTTGGTAAATGAGGCGCAAATGTAATCAGCGCAGGTCATATAATTCGCTGAATATCCGTATAGCTATTTCCAAAGCTGTCTTTACGCGAAAAAAGTATAAATATCTATACACCACCACAATGTAAAAAATTTCAATTTCTCCCACTACATCTCAGACGACCCAAGGTCACTGCATTATTTTAGAGCCCGCTGTAAACGCTGTCACTGTTCAGGGCTGCCAATGTGCGGGATTTTACGCAAAAACCGGGTATTTTAAACCCATTTTCGGGTAAAATCGAAACCGGAAGTCGGCCATTTTGGTTCTTTACATTATATAATTGGCAAGTATATCCCATATTACTACACCAAATTTGAAAAAAATCCATTTGCCCATTCAAAAGTTACAACAGTGTCCCTATCGGCTGAGCGACCCGGTATACAATATTCGCTTCATCAAAAATCGCGTTATTTATAGGGGTGAGAAGAATTTATTTTAATTTTAGGTGGACTTTAGTAGCTACTGCTTTAGCGTTAAGTATTGAACTTTGAAGTAGATTATAGTAAAGATTACAATTTATTGTGTTGACCGGAACCAACCCTTATGTGTGCGCCTTATTTTACACGGTATTATTAATTTTAGGAAAAAAGTGACATTTTTGATAGAGAATTTTATAAGGAACAATTTTGTATATAGGTATTTTTATCAAGAAGTGCACCGTTCCCGAGAAAATCTAGAAAATATTAGGGTATTAGGAGGAAATAAAGATATTTGAGGAATTAGGGGCATTACAAGGAATTAAAGGGGAAATAGAATAGGTATTAGGTGTACAAAATTTCGCCAGCGGTTGCCCCCTCGATTTTTTCCTACTATAAGGCAAATAAATTTAATTAGTAAACAAACAGAAACAAGTAGTATCAAATTGTTTCGTAAATCAATGAAAACACCTTCCTTATAATAGTTACAGATGTAAAACTACACAAAGAAAGTGAGTACAGAAAGCGATAAAAAAAGATACTAACGAAAAACCAATGATCAGTCCGAGTTTAATGCCGTCCATCATAGGTACTACATCATTACATGCCTTTTGTTTTTCCAGTCCGAATACTCCGTCCGTCTACAAGCGGCTAATCAAGTATTCATTTATTTCTTTCAGGGAAGCTGGTGTACGCCGTGAATGGCCCCACGTCTACCCTTCTGTCCGTCCAAGGCCTCACCATCGATCCCCAGACGGAGTCCGTCATCGATCATTGGGCGCCAGAAGAGGTAAGAAATTTCGGCTTTTTTCTTTTTCAACGCCACAGTATGTATTATTGCTTAATCAACTGCTAGTGTTGAGATATGTTCTTCGTTTTGCTTCTCCTCGTTCACTTCGTATGCGACCTCAAAGGTTAAGGTGCTGAATAACAATATGTAGATAGTTATCGATGGTATTTCAGCATACATTAAAAATAGTAATAAATCGTGATTATATACAGGGTCCGTCAGAAGTATGGATTATTGGTTCTAGTGGCATACTTTGATGAACATCCTTCTGTTGGCACTTCACCCTTTTATTGATTTTATGTTGTAATATTACTTTATAAAGTATATACAGGGTAGATCATTAATAATAGGCCATAGTTCAAGGGTAGATTCTTTTGTTCAAAATATGAGGATATAACCAAACATGCTCTAGTAAAGTAAATTGTTGCTGTGGAAAAAGATACAGGGTGTCAAAATGGGTTCTTTTTCTTTTTTTTGCAATATCTCAACTACCTCTTGACCTATTTTCTCCCAGTTTGGTAAGGAAACATTTTTTAAGCTAAGAAACAATAATTTATGTATCACATCACGTTAGCCCATGGAGGGCGCCCCACGAGCTATACCTGACAATGAATATTTTTTCTCTTTTTTTTTACGAAACATTGTGGCACTTTTGACTAGAAAATCTCATGCAGGAGTCATTTCTACGTAAAAAAGGCACACTTGATAGAACTTGATAATTCCAACTGTTTTCGAGTAAACTGCCGCATAGATCAAGAATGGGGAACTTGCCCATTTTTTTAAAATTTCATTAAAGTGTGTGTTTATGTATAAAAACACGCCACACCGAATATCAATTCTTAAATCGCAGTACTTACTTTGCAATAAATTATTAAAGTTGAGATCCTCGCCACTCCTCACGAAAAGCACTGTGACGTCAGATCGAGAGGGCTAGTCTCACTTGGTGTCCCACAGATGGCGCACTTTAGCCGAGCGGTACGTCTTCACCCTAATTAATAGACTGGGCGGCGGTTGGCTTTGAGACGTCCGCATATTCGGTCATAAGTCTTTTGTTTTTTATGTTAGAGAAAAGATAGAAAAAGTGTCGGAAAGCGCAATCAATTCTCTTTACATAAGCTGTCTACAAATTTTTCGAAAAAAACGATAATTATCGAGATATTCGAGGAAATGTAGGAAATTACACGTTTTCCTATAGAGTGTATGTAAATCTTAAAAAAATATTTTTTCTCAGAAACCTTTGTTTCGAAGTGCCGAGATTAACGGAGCGTCAAAGTAGTACATGATATTAAGTGAACATCGTATATGAGATCGATTTCAGTTAATTACCGATTAATTACGGTGACAAAATGGAAAAATTTTACCGAAAAAAAAGTCCCAAATCCTCTAATTCCTTCATTCTCGTCGGAATTCAAAAATAGGCCAGACGACAGGTGGTTGTTGATAATGTTGATGGTTTGGGAGATATTTACAAAAAACCGAAAAATGGTACCTTCTTAGGGCCAGAAGGGCCAACGCCGACTTTGCTCGAGGGGGAAAACTTGGGAGAGTAATATCTGGGTCCAAATAAAGCGATTAAAGCAATTTCCAGCTTTCCACTAATTATTTCCTTATTGAGGCTTTTTTTTTACCTGTCGCCTGGCCTAAAAGGAGTTTTAACAAATTTAAATCTATTTAAATTAGCTAGAGTAGTCTTTTGGCGTTGGAGCCAAGATTAAAAAGTTGCCAACTGTAGAAGCTCAAAATTTGAGGTTTTTTGCCGTACATGGCGGACATTTCAGTAGTTATCTCCGAAACGAAAAAAAAAAAAAATCAAAATTTTGATGGCAGCAAAAGATTCGTAGTGACAAAATACTTATTTGATCTTATTTTTTATTTCGAGCTAACTCTCACCGTTTCGGAGATATTTGCGAAAAATAACAAAAAACAGCTTACATTTCGGAGCCGAAAAAATTGCAGAAACATGCAATCTTGACACGTTCATATGTTTCGAAAAACACTATTGAGACGGCCATACGATGTCGCGACGTAAAGGAAGTCATCCAGATAAATCTGATCGTAAATTGCACGGCGAAATTCGAAAATTCGGCTCGGCATGAACGAATCAAAAGTAGCATTTTATGACATTTCAGAATGTTGAAGATGTTTTTCCAACGAATACGTTTAAATTTTATCAAAGCCAAAGCAGAATCGGTGTCGCTTGACGCCATCATCCGACCTTCTCGATCTGACGTCACGTTTCAGGAGTGGGTAAAATCGGACAGATTTTAATCGCTTATATTTCTGAAAGAGAATTTTTTTAAAATTTTTTTTGTTGTCTATGGGGTTAATTTTATTTTTTGGGCAAGTTCCCTATTCATTGAAAACAAACTCAATTTAAAAGGGACAAGTTGGATTTATTGAAAAGTATGCTTTGGTTACGTCTTATTTCTATCAAAATATCAAACTAACGAAACTGACGGAACAAAGCACACTTTTCAATAAATTCAATTTGTCCGTTTCAAATTGAGTTTGTTTTCAAATAATTCTTGAGATCTATGCGGCAGTTTTCTCGAAAACGGTTGGAATTATCAAGTTCTATCAAGTGTAACTTTTTTACGTAGAAATGACTCCTGCATGAGATGTTCTAGTCAAAAGTGCCACAACGTTTCGTAAAAAAAAAGAGAAAAAATATCCATCATCAGGTACAACCCATGAGGCGCCCTCTACGGGCTAACGTGATGTAATAGACAAATTATTGTTTCCTAGCTCAAAAAATGTTTCGTTGCCAAACTGGGAGAAGATCGGTCAAGAGATAGTTGAGATATTGCAAAAAAGAGAAAAAAAAAATACAACTTTGACACCCCGTTTCTTTTTCCACAGCAACAATTTACTAAAGCAAGTTTGGTTATATCCTCATTAGGGTGGTCCTTAAATTAGGGTAACAATTTTTTTTCGTAATTTTTTTTTGGAGCACCCTGCCATTTTGATCTACTCTATTAAAATGAGTTACTGTAATTATTTGTGATTATTTAACTCAGTTTTAGGGGTCGCTACCACCTCGTAAAGTTTCAAAATAAAAAAAAATAGTTACGAGTTAATAATTAAATTGAGATACAAAAGAAATTATGTTCATTAAACATGTAATTAATATGTACAACTATACAGCAATTACAATGTTATATAATATATAAAATAATATAAATGAATGAATGAAAAAGTTGTTAATAAAATACAGTTGACTTCAGATGAAAGTGGGGGACAATGTACTGTCCTATTTTATTAATTCAATTGATGATCAATATCATTTTGATGCTCATTTGATTTATTTTGAAAAACATTTTGCAAAAATTCTCGATTTTCTTGAAAATTCAAGACTTGGTAGCGACCTAAAAATCTGAAATTTTTATGGAAGTCTTTTTTTATATCATAGAACAAAATAAGAGGGTGCCCCGGGTAAATTTTAAAAGTTAGTTTTTAAGGACCACCCTAATCCTCATATTCTGGTCCAAAGAGTCTACCTTTGAACTATGGCCTATTATTAATGGTCCACTCTGTATCTATAAACTATCAGTACAATCAGTTAACAAACAAAATTTATTATTGTTAGTGTCACTGTCACTGCCGCTGCTTGTCATTGTTATCGTCATGGCCATTATTATTGTTATTTTTATGTCGGGTTTATCAATGTATGGTCAAATTTGTGTGTTAGCTAGCCCCAGGATAACTCTAACCTCTGGTCAAAGTGAGTGTTAAACTTGCATCCATTTACAGAGTTGCCAACTCTACGTTGATTATGATTGTCCTTCATTGGAAAGGTCCCTTTTTTCGATCCTTCGCTTATAACTCAGAAACGATGCGTCGTACTGAAAAAATTATTGTCTGCAAAATAAAACTGAATTAAATTTCCTACAAGAATGTTTATATTCATTTTTTTCCCATGTGTTATAGTTTCCGAGATATTCGCCAGCAAAATCGATAATTAATAAATTAATTGATTGGGTATCTGAAATTTTTCGAACAAAGCGGTTTACCGTGATCTTCCAATAAATCACAGTCACAAAACAATCTTTATTTTACAACACTCGACGTATTTACTAACGTAATATTTTGTCGAAATCTATACATTTCCTTAAATATACAGTGTGACTCACTTAATATAACGTTTTCATTTTGTTTCCGATTTGAATCAAATTTTACTCCAGTATAGACCAAATTAGGATCTACTTATGACCAGAAAAACATTCGCCTGCTACAAATGCAAAGCCACCTGCGGTACCAAAATATGCGGAAAAAATAAATATTAGGCATTTTTTTATCGGAAAATTTTGTTAATGAATGTGAAAGAACATTATTTATTAACCCTTTCAGGGCAGATAAAAAATGACAATGACGATTAGAGCCCTTATGAACCTTATTATTATCATCAATATACGTAAGGTCTACTAGTAAGTCTACTCTTAGAAATTTTGAGACTTCTTATCTGAGTTGGAAAAACTTTTCGTGGTGAAGGTATTGTCTATCAGTTCTACTAATATCGTTATGATTTTTTTTCCATTGGACAGTTCGTGATTTAAATATGTCTTACTAGTGGATCTTCAGTACTGTGTACCTCTACACGTAGGGACTTGAGACATCGTTTTTCTACCGAATACACAAAATCAAACAACTCTTGGCAAACGATTCTCAACATTATTTCAGATAATGGAAAAGAAGATAAATATGTTTGGTCACAAAATTCACAAAATTCACATAATTTAATTAATTCATTATTTATCAAAGTTCATTTTTGCGTATATAAGGTAGTTCCACAGGGTGACCACTAAGCCTGAAAGGGTTAATCGAACAAGGACGCGCATTCACTCGGTTATTTTTAAAGCTAGAGAAGGAATAAAAAACATGTCGGAAAGCTGAATCGATTGTCTTTAATATTGGTATCTAAAAATTCGAAAAAACTGATAACTATCGAAATATTCGAGAAAGTGGAAGGAATTTCACGTTTTCCTAGAAAATGCATGTAAATCTTAAAAATAGTATATTTTACAAGAGATGAAAATACTGTTTTTCTCGTGAGATGAGAATTGACGAAGATTACACAGATTTTCGTGAGATTTCCTCTTTGATAAAAAAAATTTCGAAGAGCGGTGGGAAGAAATCTGAAAAAAAAATGTTTGAAGAGCAGGGAGGGGAGAAATCCGGAAAAAAAAGATTTCCTCGGATTCCCTTCTGAATGTACACCAGATTTCATTCGCGGTTTGCCCCTCCTAATATTGTGTCTTTATTTGTTGTTATGTAAACAATCACCATACCAAAGAAACCATTGAAAAATTACGTTAAATAACTATTTTTTTTTAATTTTTGGGGTACGCCTCGGTGCCGTTTTTCGTAAAAAACAAATAGTTTTTTTCATGTAAAGGTGGCGTAGGAAGATGTTCACTGGTCCTCCAACATTATACTTAATAACTCACTAGCCAGGAATATTGGAATTTAACTACTACTGTGCGCTTTCTGCTGAACGTACTTGAAAATAATTTTTGAAGATAATGTTGATTTTATTTCTGGACCAATGGGCCAGTCCGCCGCTTAACGCAAACATGTAAATTAATTACTTCTATTTATTTCTAAAGCTTAGCACTGAGATGTTTGTACGATAACAAAAATGCATATAAATGTAAATAATGTTTAATCACCGTATTAATGTGACAATAAACATTATCCAAGTGCAAGGTTAGAGACCGAGGCGACGGTCATAATGATGAGTCTTTTCCAGAGGAGGTCAGGTTTATCAATGCGTGGTATGTTCATGATTATGATGATATTTCATATACTGTAAAGTGTAATTCACGTCCATTTGGCCAGATAGGGACGAAAAATTACAAGCAATTTCCACATCCAATGGAAGTATATAGTAACGCAAAAAAAATTTTGAAAATTTTTATTATTCAAATAGGCTTAGAATCTCATGAAACGTTGAGATTTTAAGTTTGAGCAGAAAAAAAAATTTCTGTCTGTCAATCTGTCTAACTTTTTTGTGCGCACGTTTACTCTGGAACCGTTTAAGATATTGACTTGAAATTTGGTACACATATGTATTTTAATGAGATCTGGAACTAGATTATATTTTGATCTTATTTCGTTGGAGGGTTGGGGGATAAATTGAGGTAAACAGGGGTAAATAGGTAAATCAAGCAATAAGAGTCCGTAAAATTGGTATTTAATATATATAAAAGAAGTTAAAGTCCCGAAAAATTTTTTGGCATTAGCCACCCTCATTACTACCCCCACCCCATTATTAACGGGGGTGAAAAAAATAAAATTATATTTTAGCATGTATACAAGAACCTAAGGCCTCAAAAAATTTTTTTTTTACTTCATCCACCCCCTCTACAATCACCACCACCCCACCCCCACTACCGATGTGGCATACCATTTTATAGGTTTTTGAGGTAGACGATTTCAATTATTATGTTATTAAAGTTCCATAAACAATAATTCCCACATAGTGAAGTGAAATTTTTTTCGTTGTGACTTGGATAGAAAATCTAGGTGTGGAATTTTAAGATTTATAAACACCCTGCAGGTTGCATTGTAATTCGAGTCCTATGAACAAATGAATATCAGCGTGCCTGCCCTTCAAGATTATTTTAGTAGGTTGCTTAATTGACATCAATGTTTCAAGGACAGATGAAGAGATAGCGTCAGAGACGCGTCATCGTGTATGTGTCTAGCTTCTACGATTTCAAATTAGAATACTGTCAACCTGTACGGTGTTTATATAAATCTTCTATTAGTTTCTTGATTCTATAATAAGTGGGTTACCTCGAGTACCATCGATGCGCAGTATGTTATCTTGAGTAGTATGGATGCGCAGTAGGTTTCTTCGAGTATTTTGGATTCGCTGTGGCCAGGGACCGTAACCGAACCGAAACAGTAACCGAGAACCGCACCGTAATTACGATTTTTTTCAGGAACTAGATTATATTTTGATCTTATTCCACTGAAGAGTTGACGGGTAAATGGGAGGTAAATCGGTAAATCAAGCAAGTAAGAGTCCATGAAATTGGTATTTGTAAATATAAGAGGAGGTAAGGCATCTCAAAAAAATTTTTGGCATTAGCCACTCCCATTACCACCCCCACCCCATTATTAAAGGAGAAATATTGTGATTTAGTGTGTGTACAAGAACCAAAGTCATTAAGATTTTTTTAAATTTCATTCAACACCACTACCACCACTACCGATGTGGCATATCATTTTATGGGTTTTTGGGGTACACGATTTCAAATATCATATTATTAACGTTCCATGAACAATTATTTCCACATAGTGGAGTGCAAATATAGCATTTTCGATATAAGAGACTTGGATAGGAAGTCTGGATGTGGAAGTAGTGATTCCTTAGGCAGTGGTTTTTTAAATTATAGGTCAACGAGTAAATTTTCTGGGCTACTAGAAACGAAAATATATAACTATATAACTATATAACTATATAACTATATAACTATATAACTATATAACTATATAACTATATAACTATATAACTATATAACTATATAACTATATAACTATATAACTATATAACTATATAACTATATAACTATATAACTATATAACTATATAACTATATAACTATATAACTATATAACTATATAACTATAATTTTGATGACAATCAGGGCTGGGCTACCTTTCGTTGCCATGTTCGTAAATGACAAAAAAATTGGTAGTTGTCATGATTTTGTAATACCAATTTAGCATTCACCACGACACTTTTTACCAAACTTTTTTTTCATGAATTAGGTCAGTTGTAACCTCATCCTATCTTAATATTTTCGTTTTTTTTTACACTTTTTTATCTTTACTATTAAGGAAAATATACCAAGTGGACAAAAAAAACCGCTCCCCAAGTAATCACTACTTCCACATCCAGATTTTCTATCCAAGTCTCTCACAACGAAAAAATTTTGTATGTGGAAACAATTGTTTATGAAACTTTAATAATATAATATTTGAAATCGTCTACCCCAAAATATTTTGAGGTTTTTGGTTCCTGTACACACACACTAAATCACATTTTTTTTTCATCCCCTTTAATAATGGGATGGGGGTGACTAATGCCAAAAAATTTTTTGAGACCTTAGCTTCTCTTGTATATACTAAATACCAAAACGGAGACAAATTGACAAGGTAAATAAAAAAATAATAAAAGGTAAAGAACAGTTATTATTTTTCATGCAGTTAACCCATTTTTTCTGAAATCGATCGGGAATGTCTACATTTTCGGCGCGATTTTAGAGCGAAAAATGCACAATTCCAGTATTTTAGTCCGTTGCTAGGAAACTATCAGAAAACAGACTGGAAAAAATCCGTTGCCAAGCAACGATCAACAAAGCCGTACGGGAATGTTACTTCCCGGCCTAGGCCGGGAAGTAACATTCCCGTACGGTTTTTTATATATATTTTAATATGTTAATATTTTTGATTTTTATACGTTTAAAATAGTATTGATTGTGATTTCAGAAATTTTTGTTTTAAATGTATAGGTATATTTTTGATTCTTAAACGTTTAAAATAGTATTTATTGTGATTTCAGAAAAAATAGTATGTGTACTTCGGTGTGAAAGCACATTCCCAGACTTCGATGCTTGTTGCTTGAACAATTGCGTCGTCGTCCGGGAATGTATCGCTTTCACACCTAGATACACAATATACTATTAATATTATAAAATTTATTTTGAAAGGGCCATAAATCAAACAAAATAGTTTTTATTTTATTCTAAAAAACAAAAACGTCCTTCCTCGGAGCTGACTATAGAGTTGATAAATTGAACAAAAACATGAACTTTCCTTAAAATTTTTAACAGAAAACCATTTTGGTATTTCCTAAACGAATAAAAACCGTATAACTCATTATTTTCATAAGTTAAAATTGTTTAGTTACCTTTGTAGAAAAAAATCACTGAAATTCCATGGAGCTGATCTACGGAGATGACGCCAGAGTTTATTCTAAAATGTGCAGTGGGAAAATCAAACTGCAGTAGGAAATAAAAATTTCTGCACTAGAAAAAATATTTTATTTTTATTTAAAACATGAAAATTAAATAAAATTCTAAAAAATAATAATTATAATAATAATTCCATGGAGTTGGTGTCCATGGAGTTAATGTTTTTTAGTAAAACTAATAATATTTATACATCGGATTGTACGTAACGTCAAATTATTTTTCACCCAAGTAAGGTATGCGTTGTCGTATGTATTTAGGAAATTTAGAAAATCAGAGCTGATTTATTTCATTTGTTATTAATGACATTTGTGGTGTCAACAAATATTATGTCTTTCAAGTTTTGAAATGTCCTCACAGTACTCAGGACGACACGTCTTAGCAATTTTAGTAAAAATACATTGTGTCCATGGAGTTGACTTGTAACGTGGTGTCCCAAAATAGATAGTTTTAAATACTTTTTTACAAATTTTTTTCTTTCTATTTATTTATTATTATGTATTTTTCAGCGAATCTATCCTTTACGGAAATCATGTTCTTAAGAGTATTCTTTATGAGCAATTTTACTTCACTCATACCACCCAGTTACAGTCCAAGAAGGTGACTCAAAGGTGTTTGTGCAATAAAAATGGAATTATAGATCTAAAATTTTCTCGTTTTTTTTTTACATACATATAGTGAACGTCATAAATGATCTCCTTATGTGCTTAAATATTTTAATTTATATATTTTTTGCAGCAGTTACACCATATTGTCCCCGTTTTGAAGAATTTCTGTTATACTAAATGTCAATATGGACTCTTACCTGCTTGATTTACCTATTTACTCCTCATTTTTCCCAATTTACCCCCCAACTCTTCGACGGAATAAGATGAAAATATAATCTAGTTCCAGATCCCGTTAAAGTACATACGTGTACCAAATTTCAAGTCAATATCTTAAACGGTTCCAGAGTAATCGTGCGCACAAAAAAAGTTAGACAGACCGACAAACAGACAGACAGAGAATTTTTTTTCGCTCAAACTTAAAATTTCGACGTTTCATGATATTCTAAGCATATTTGAACAATAAAAATTGTCAAAATTTTTTTTGTCATTACTATTTATAGGTACTTCCACTGGATGTGGAAGTAAAATTTAAAATGTTTGCTATTACATGAGTTTCTACAAATAATCTTGTACCAACCTTACCATATTGGAAAAACTTTTCAATCGGACCCTTTTAGCTCCTCACTGTGTTAAAAAACCTTTTATTACGTTTCAGGGTTTTGGTAATCCTCACGCCATCGCAGTCTGTCCAAATGGGTCAGCCCTATACGTTGCTGAAATCGGACCCAACCGAATTTGGAAGTTCGAGTTGGTACCACCCAAGAAGAAGTAAGAAGAAAATGTAAATCTTCCACGTTTTTGTAGTTGAAAATTGAGTCACCTTATGAAGACATACTTAGCGCAAATACAAATAGGAATTCGTATTGTTTTACATGTTTATACATCAGGTTTTCGTTTCACATAAAAATAAAATTAAAGTTGCGATAGACGAGGAAATTGTTAAAGTAAGTTATTTAGACTTGTTTATACATAGCAAATATTAAAACTCTGTAGACAATAAAATAAATAAGTAGAACATTTTTAAATTCCCTTTATTTGATTTATTTTTAGCTTTGGGAAAATGTGACTTTTAAATATAGTACAGTAAGTTAAGCTTTTAAATCCCAGCCCGAAAAAGATGTAATAAATTTCCAAATTTTTTTTTCAACATGCTTCATAAAGTATGTACATAAGAATCTATATTGTCATTTCCTGCTTTTTGATTAGGTGCCTTCTTGGGGATTGTCGCAAAAAAACACATTAAAAAAATATACATAATCTGATAGAGAATCGAATTATAAGAAAGAAATATCTTATACACTTTTTGCTAAAATTCATATTTTTCGAGATATTGCGAATTGAAAATTGCAATTCTCATCCCCTAAAATCAGTATTCCTAGACGTTTTTTTTTAAATTACTCGAAAAATGTGGACTTTAATAAAAAAAAATGCAAAAGATTAAAGCTTTTACGAAAACAAATCTAATGGTTTTATCTTTTTTTTCTCCGATGTTTAGTTTTGGAAATATGGCATTTTCAAAATGGCGCTAAACGTTCAGAAAAAATATACGACGTTAAAATCTAAAATTACTCAAAATATCTATAACTATAGAAAAAGACGTATTACGACCTTTTATAAAGAAAACTAAAAAAGTTCCAAACAAAAGTGCCAAAAAACTGTGTGCAAAAATTTGCAATTTTTTTTTTGCATACGAAATTTGCATTTAAAAATTATGAAAAAAATTGTGTAAATAGTCCAACATGTAAGTAACAACTGTGAATCTTTTCGGATTTTTTCGTACAACGGTATCCGAGAAAATTTTAAAAAACGAAAATCAAAAAACCCCCCACCACTCCTCCAATATGGCGGCTGCAGGCCTGAAATTTTGGGAAAATCATAATTAGGGTAAACCCGTTCAAATAATTGATAACAAACAAAATTTGGTTTGGGAGCAGATTTTACATGCTTATCCTGCTATGCCCTTTGCGGATTTTTTTTTCATAAAAGCTGTTTGGAAATACCATTATTACCTTGATGTGTACTCATTTCTTAGAATTCTTAGAATTCGAATGCCAGATTTTTCGTATAAAGATCGACATCACTCCAATAGTATAAGTACAATAATAACAAGAAATCTGGACCAGTCTACTTTTACCACTTTATATAAAAAGTTGAGATGAAATATTACATAATTGACCAAGGGAACAGAGGATGTAATAATTTGACAGAGATATGAATGTAAGCAGGTGCAGTTGCAGGGTACAGCACTGGTTATGGATGTTTTCCGGTGTACTACAAAGGCCGGTGCTTCTGAAATTCCATGCTCCAATCAAAATTAAAATGTTACGGCAGTAGTAACATAAAAAATTAGATATATTAATCAAATGTGTTTTATTTTAATTAACGTTTTCTCCATCTTTGAATATAAATGATATTGAGTTTGGTTTATCACCCAGCTCAGGTGCTTAATATTAGGAAAATAGGTACTAAAAAACATAAAATGCCTGATTTTTTTCCATGGGAAAGAACATACATTTTCAAAACGTCTCTTTCTAGACCTGAGTATATGATATTTTTTACGACTGTTAAAAAAAACTGTACGTTATTTCGATATATTTTGTGCCTTAAATATATGTTTATGGTAATGGTGAAAAAAAAGTAAAAAGTGTGGAAAAAATAACGTTATTTCAAACTTGTGTACAGCCGGATCTATGACATGAGTGCATTGAAAACAACTGAAGTTGTCGCACGATCTTTACTTTAGAAATGTCGAATTATGGATTTGTGTTTTGACGTTTATAGGCGAGGCGAGGAAATATAGCAATCAATTTTTTTTGCAGTAAGTCGGATTGAGATGTGGTTTTTTGCATTCGCTTCGTTAACTCGTCTAGAAACTTTGTGCCATATTTTGGTATTGTACTTTTTTGAAATTGCATTGCTGCATCGAAAAGTTCATTCTTATAAGTGCATCTTTTCAAGAGATGAAGAAAAAAATTCATATCTTCCAGAAAAAACTCCCGAATCATACGAATTTCAGTACCCTGTAAACTCATGGAAAATCGATCGAAACTCGTTATCCGGGAATTTTTCGGGTCGCTAGTCCCGAATCTGACATCGGCAACCTCCTCCGGAGGACCTGGTGCGTGCGACCTGGCTAATAACGCCATCTCCTGGAGTTTTACTGAAATTACTTATCAAATCGATCGAAACTCGTTACCCTGGGGTTTTTCGGGTCGCTCGTCCCGAATCTGACATCGGCAACCTCCTCCGGAGGACCTGGCGCGCGACCTGGCTAATAACGTCATCTCCTGGAGTTTTACTGAAATTTTGCCGTCAAACTTTCTAACATTGCTTTAATTAATGCTAGTTAATATATTATTATGGTAGAACAAGTTTTCCACTGCAACCTTCTTCATCATTTCGACGTAAATATCTATGACGCAACAAACTATAAATAATTATTAATTAAAAATAAGAATAATTATTTTTATTACAAAAATTTATTATTTGATAGAAGCAAAACTAGTTAAAATTTCAAATTGGCGTCTTCTTTATATGAGATTCCAAAATTCCGTTGGTTTAACTTTGTTGCGTCATAGATATTTTCGTTAAGTATACCGGTATATAATTTATCAGTTCATGTGTATATAAATTATAAATAGTGTTTATTATGATAAATATCGGAAAAATCATTCCTACGGTAGATGCGCTCACTCATCTTAAACGGGTTTATTTACAAGTACAAAATTTGTTGTTTGGAGAAGAGCATCACCTAGATCCAACAGATTGGGGTTGGAAAAATGAGAACGTTAAGCTGATCCCCATAAGGATGACACAACCACCTGGCCCACCGAATATAATGAAGTTGATATTCTGTGGATATAAAACCGACTGCGGTTATTCCTGTGGATGTAGGAAGAACGGCCTGATTTGCAATATCGCTTGCAAAAATTGTGCCGGCTCAAATTGCACCAACGTCGAGAAATATTCCACAGAACAATTAATTGCCTCCGAAAATGACACTCTCGATGAAGAAAGTACTAACGTATCAGTTGATGAGACGATAAAGTTCAGATATTTTTGAAATTGTGCCTGCATATATTTGTACACATACCTTTCATTTACCCCTCTAATAGTTTCAATTGAATCAACTATTCCAACTCTGGTGATAAAGTAAGTTCATTAAAAAAGAGAGGACATGCCCATTTTGTATAAGTTAAGAGGTTGCCGATGTCAGATTCGGGACGAGCGACCCGAAAAACCCCCGGATAACGAGTTTCGATCAATTTGATAAGTAATTTCAGTAAAACTCCAGGAGATGACGTTATTAGCCAGGTCCCGCGCACCAGGTCCTCCGGAGGAGGTTGCCGATGTCAGATTCGGGACGAGCGACCCGAAAAAACCCCCGGGTAACGAGTTTCGATCGATTTTCCATGAGTTTACAGGGAACTCCAGGTGATGACGTTCCTGGTGCCGTCCTGACCTCCAGGTGCACATTTGGACACATTCAGGTCCAGCGACTCAAAAAACCCTCGGGTACTGAAATTCGTATGATTCGGGAGTTTCTTCTGGAAGATATGAATTTTTTCTTCATCACTTGAAAAGGTGCACTTATAAGAATGCACTTTTCGATGCAGCAATGCAATTTCAAAAAAGTACAAGACCAAAATATGGCACAAATTTTCTAGACGAGTTAACGAAGCGAATGCAAAAAACTCCATCTCAATCCGACTCACTGCAAAAAAAATTGAAGGTTGGGGCTATTTTTGTGTTATATTTCCTCGATTAATTAAGTTAATTTTGAAATTTGTTTATCTAAAATGTATTTCCATTTTCATCTAATAAATAACAAAGTAGGTATAATTATTTAACAATTGTTGCTGTAGAAACTCAAAAGTCCACGGAATTTGCCATATTTTATTTAAATGTAATACCAATCAATAAACCAATATAGCTTGAACCATGCATGGATTGGTGACTAGTCCAAAACTGCTGAGACTCTGAGAGTCTTCATTGTAAACAGTTCTTAGGCACGGTTAGGTATTTTTAGTTGATCAAAGAGAAATGAAATATGGTTTGGTACCGCCATCTAGTAACAGTAACGCTAAATGCTACATATAGAGACAGTGTAATATACAAGAATTATTATATAAAGTGTTTATTGATATATATTTACTTATTTAATTCTTATTTTCAATTTAAGGAGGGTAAAGATTAAGTTACCCCAAGTAGCACAATTAATTCCTCAAGATATCCGGAGGATAAGAATTTAGGAATTAGTAAATATCTTCTAGAGGTCTGTAAGAGTTCCCTAAGATGGGCAAATGTCAGCATATCAGTATTCAATAGTACTTCCCATGGTATTCGAAAACAGCTATTAGTATAGAATCCTGTGAGCAGCCTTTTGCAAACCTATAGAATTCCCATAGTAATCTTTAGGATATCTTATCGCTTGCCAATATAAATGGTCCCGAGGACATCTTTATAGGATTTCTGTTAGATGTACCGCATCGATCCTGCAAGCAGATTTAATTCATGTAATAATCATTCGGGTATTTTATCGCTTACCAATATAAACGGTACTGAAAACATCTTTATAGGATTTCTATTAGATGTACCAACACACACTTCTTATAGAATTGCCAGCGGCAGCTGGTGAAATGTTGGTTAATCAAAATCTCAGTATGAGACATCAGGCCCAAACCAAACCAAAG
Source organism: Rutpela maculata (assembly GCA_936432065.2). Taxonomy (NCBI): domain Eukaryota; kingdom Metazoa; phylum Arthropoda; class Insecta; order Coleoptera; family Cerambycidae; genus Rutpela; species Rutpela maculata. The sequence goes on from OW386287.2 coordinate 216,295,438, forward strand.
ATTAGAGATCGTTATAAGATTCAACCAAATAAATAGATGATCCCTGAGAGGATTTGAACGTTGCAGTAATGTTATTAATGTTCTATAAATTCATGAGTATAAGATAATGCATGACTGATTATCGTCAGTGGTTTATACGTGGCGTCATCTAGGAATAATTTCTGTAACAAACTACGTGGTAAGCAAACAAATTTTATGCATTAAAAGAATTTCTTCTTGCGATTTCTATAGGTGTTCTATTAGTGATAATGATAATATTTCCATTTTAATACTTTATTTGATCTCTGTAATACATAGAAAATTGAGCTGTATGGTAATTTCCTTTTAGAACTTCTAGAAGATGTCTACAAGTATTCTGTTAAGGATAATACTATTTCTCTTTTAATACTTTATTTGATTTCTATAATACTTAGAAAATTGAGCTGTATGGTAATTCCCTTTTAGAACTAGTAGATGTCTGTGGGTTAACAAAAGCTGAAATTCCTATATAATGCCCAGTTTACATTTCCCCAGTGCATAAAAGTTGAGCACATATGAAGATTTCTCATTTTGATTTCGGAAAGACTTCTAGAGTACATAAATAGAACTTCTTAAAGATATCTTAAAGAATTCTGTGCTACTTGGGACGGCTGTTAATCAGAGGGTATTTATACTGTGAGAGTTGAATTGGAATAAATGTTATTAGTGATGGATTACCATACGTAAGTACATTTGCGTTCAACATGAAATAATTGATTTGCCTTATGTTATGTTTATATTATTATATTACTACGTATATAATACAGTAATACAATTTACAATTAGCAATAAGCTAAAGAACATGTATAGATAAAATTTAAAAGCAAGAGTGAACCTATTTGCGGAAAACATTTCACGAAACAAAACATGACATATATATCAAAAGATTTTCGCAATATTTGTCGACGCGGTGACACAAAAAATTAGAGCGATAATTTTTTCGTGCATGTACTGTCAAAAGCGGATTTAGGTTGGATTACCACTAATGACGTTTGACTGGTGCAATGCTGTGAAAAACCGGGCTCTCATTGGTTATCGCGTTAATGAGTGAAATAGTCGCTGTAATTTTATGTAAAATTTTTACTTGGAATTCAATTTTTGCTGAAAGATTGTTCTTATTGGTCCCAACTTTCAAAATCTTGCTATTTCATTGGTTGTTTTAGTTGTGAGGGAAATAGTCAGGATAATTTTTTTTTTTTTTTCGGAAAATCAGTGTAATAATTGTAAAAGAAACGTAACAACATCAATAGCAAACATTATTAAAATCATTTGTTGTTCACATTGCTTGAATTCATCCTTGTAATATTTTGTACGCCACTGATCACTGCACCATCGACATTGCATGCTAATACCTGTTTTTGCTGAAAATGGAGCGATAATGCGTTAACTAGAAACCAATTAAGAAAACAAGTAGGCGTAAAAAACTATATGTTAATGCAAATGACAAAAAGAAGTCCTGCAAGTTTTTTATAGCCTATTTGACCAGAGATTACCTATTCGTGTAATGTCAGTTTGTTTATATTGAAGCATTTTTTTTTGACGATTTCAGGTAGGTGCAATTCTTAAATGTTTTTCCTTCACTTAGGGCGATCTTAATACAATACACAGAGAAAAATGTGGGTAACGTTTTATCCCAATTGTAAAAAATGGCAGTCCTAATTGGTCTAAAAATTAAAAAAAAAGCATTGAAGTAAAAATAATCAAAAAATGAATTCATGCATATTACTTCCACGTCCAGTGGAAGTATAGTAACGACAAAAAAATTTTTAAAAATTTTTATTGTCCAAATAGGCTTAAAATGTCATGAAACGTCGAGATTTTAAGTTCGAGCGAAAAAAAAATTTCTGTCTGTCGGTCTGTCTGTCTGTCGGTCTGTCTGTAACTTTTTTTTGTGCGCACGTTTACTCTGGAACCGTTTAAGATATTGACTTGAAATTTGGTACACATATGTACTTTAACGAGATCTAGAACTAGATTATATTTTCATCTTGTTCCGTCGAAGGGTTGGGGGGTAAATTGGAGTAAATTTGGGGTAAATAGGTCAATCAAGCAGGTAAGAGTCCATAAAATTGGTATTTAGTATATACAAGAGAAGCTAAGGTCTCAAAAAAAATTTTGGCATTAGCCACCCCCATTACCACCCCCACCTCCTTATTAAAGGGAATGAAAAAAATTGTGATTTAGCGTACCTATGTACGGGAGCCAGAAACCTCAAAATATTTTTTTACTTCATCCACCCCCCACTGCCACCCCCCTATCACCACCCCCCACACCACTACCGATGTGGGGTATCGTTTTATGGGTTTTTGGGGTAGAGGATTTCAAATATTATATTATTAAAGTTCCATAAACAATTATTTTCACATACAAAGTTTTTTTCGTTGTGAGTGACTTGGATATGGAAGTAGTGATTCCTTGGGCAGCGGTTTTATTAGGTAATAAAGTTCAATTAACTGGGCTACGGAGAAATTATATTTCACAATTTTTAGCGAGAATTTTTGAAGGCGGTTCAAATTTTTTTTCAAAATTTTTTCACCTTTTTTAGTGGCCTCTTTATTTAGTTTCTACACAGTAAAAGAACATATTCGTCGTTCTATATTTTTAAGTTTTAACGTTAGGTGCGTTACCAGATAATCCTGAAATCACCATTTAATCTGCAATAATATTGGAGTCAGATGTTTTCTTGGTATGAATCTAATGATGGGACTTACAAGGAAACCTAGCTACCGGGATTATTGGTCCTCCATAATGCAGATGAGAGATCTTCTTCCATTTATCGCGATCGTCTTGGATGACTGTTGGATAATATGCACCTTAATGACAATTTTGTTTAACCACAAAAGGAGAAGTAGGATTTGATAAACTCTATAAGATAAAATCGATGCTATAGACACACTCACAGAAACTTTTCCAAACTCTTAGAAACCTGGCGAACTGGAGGTTTTAACTTCGGAATAATGTCATATAACAATAATAATAATAATTTATTGGTTCGTTCGATCAATATACATGATACAGGACAGGTCAAAGAGATACCTACAATAATACACAATTAAATATTAAATTGGTAATTTTTAAAAAGATCCATTATCTGAAATATTAATAACAAATGACAACTTTACACACCAAACAAAATTTTACTCAGAACTATACTAACATGTAAATATATTAGTAAAACTGAATTATCACAAAAACTACTAATCACGCATCATCAATCAATCAATCACTGTATAATAGGATTTACTAATCAAAAATAATTTTAATTTTTTTTCGAAGTGGTGCTGGGAGATTATTGGCTCTATATCTTCAGGCAAATGATTATAGAATTTAAAACGGATTTCGTTCATTTTTGACAACTTAGTAGTAAATACATCAAAGAAAAGTTTCTATATTATGCAGAGGCTTGCTAATTTATAGGGCCACCTAAGGCTAGCTGGAAAAATATTCACCCCTAGCAGAATTAAATGGGCGGTATCACCGGGCAGGGATGGTATTTTTCCTGCCCTGCTTCAACATGGAATTGAGGAATTTATCCCATGCCTGAAAAGCATATTCATAGCAAGCTACACTCTTGAGTATATTCCCCAAGCTTGGAGGGAAGTTAAGGTGGCGTTTATCCCAAATATAGGCAAACGTCCACCAGACGAGCCAAAATCTTATCGCCCCATCAGCTTAACCTCTTTTCTCCTTAAAACAATAGAGAAAATACTAGATCAACAGATTAGAAGCGAAATCATTACAGTGAAACCGCTTCACTCGAAACAATTTGCCTATCAACCTGGTAAATCAACGATAAATGCTCTACATGGCCTGGTCAAAGGCATCGAAAAGACATTTACAGCAAAGGAACTGGCTCTGTGTGCTTTCATAGATATAGAGGGTGCTTTTGACAACACCTCCTATGAATCCATAAAAAGAGCCGCGGAAAAAAGGGGAATACAGTCCCCAACAATCAGATGGATACAATCCATGCTAAGAAGCAGAATAATTACCACAAATGTGGGGAACGAGTCGGCCACCGTGACTGCAGTTAGAGGTTGTCCACAAGGTGGAGTCTTATTGCCCTTGCTGTGGTCAATGGTGGTCGACGATCTTCTCCATAAGCTGAGTAATTATGGCTTCAACGTTCAGGGCTACGCTGATGACCTGGTCGTTACTGTGAGAGGCAGGCATGAGGTTATGATCTCAAACCACATGCAACTTGCCTTAAACATAATATCTAAATGGTGCTCGTCAGAGGGTCTCAGTGTCAATCCGAGCAAAATAGTTATTGTTCCATTCACCAAAAGGAGAAAACTCAATTTGAGAGCTCCTATGTTAAATGGAACAGTACTGAATTTTTCCAGTGAAGTCAAGTATCTAGGAGTAATCCTAGACCAAAAACTTACATGGAACTCACACTTAGAAAAGACACTTACCAAAGCAACACCGGCTATTTGGACGTGCCGTAGGCTGTTTGGTAAGACTTGGGGTCTGAAGCCGAAAATGATACATTGGTCCTACCTATCGGTTGTGAGACCTATGGTTACCTATGCATCATGCATATGGTGGCCAAAAACAGAAGAAAAAGTAGCACAAGGAAAGTTGCAGAAATTGCAACGCCTTGCCTGTCTAGGGACTACAGGAGCAATGCGCTCGTGTCCCACAGCAGCTATGGAGTCAATGCTGGACTTACTTCCTCTGCATTTGCATGTGAGGAAGGAGGCAGCACTTAGTGCCTTAAGGCTGCATCAGGCACTTAAATTCAGACCAGGCGACCTGGTTGGTCACTTAAGGATTCTGGAGTTAATCCAATTCGAATCCATGACCAAACCCACTGACTCAATGCCAATCAAGCATGACTTTGACTGCCCGTTTGATGTGCTGATTGAAAGCCGCCAGGCGGGCGGGGTCGGAGCATTGCGGTTGGAGAAAGAGTCACACATCTGGTACACAGATGGATCCAAGATGGATGAAGGGGTTGGTGTGGGCGTAGCAGGGCCTAAATGCAGGCTATCTAAAGCCCTTGGTAACACCCCAACCATCTTTCAAGCAGAAATTTATGCTATAGATCTATGTGCCCAGGAATGCCTAAATAGAGGCACTCGAAGGGCAAAGATCTATATACTTTCAGATAGTCAGGCAGCATTAAAGGCTCTCAGGTCATATACCTTCGAGTCAAAAATTGCCTGGGAATGCAGACAATCCCTGAAGCAACTGGCAAAAAACAACAAGGTTACCTTGATGTTGGTGCCAGGGCATGAGGGGATAGAAGGCAATGAATTGGCTGATAGCCTCGCAAGAAAAGGGGCTGAAGCCCCGTTTTTTGGACTCGAATTTCTGTGGCCTATCCAAGGGACACAAAACGGAGGAGGTCCTAAAATGGGAAAAGGAACAAAAAGAGTCCTACTGGAGGAACACTCCAGGCCAAAGACAAGCAAAAAGGTTTATAACCTATTCAACAAAGAATGCCACAAGGCTTCTCGAAGTGGAAAAGTCCGATCTAAGGCTGATTACAGGCCTTCTAACTGCCCATTGCCCCTTGAGATATCATCTCAAGAACATGGGCATGGCAGAAGATGACAAATGCAGATACTGTGAAGCTGCAACTGAAACTGCGGAACATATACTTTGTGAATGCAGGGTGCTAATCCGCATTAAGCTAAAGTACTTAGAACAGACCAAGTCTTGGAATCCTGGGCAACAACTAGATGCAGGGTAATTCACAAAAGACCTTTTAGGTCGAGGTGAAGAAAGGCCAACCCAGGGCCAAGCGACCCCTTAAACAATCTACATCTAGGGCCACCTCTTTTCATATAAATTGATACTCTTCAAGTTATACCTAACGACTAAAAAATTGAGATATTAGCTTGAAAAAGAGGTATTTCAAACAGGTTTTCGCCAATTAATTCGAAAGGTATTACATTGAGCGAAAACATGCTAGAGACAAATAAGAAAGCTACTAAATTCAGAATGAATCTCGTTTTTTTTATAATTTCTGTAGAATTTCAGACAAAACAATAACAACCAAAATGAAAGGCTATTAATTGCTTTCAAGGATTTCTTGCCTATTTCTATAGCATAAAAAACAAAGAAGTTGTGATAGGAAAAACCGCTGCCCAAGGAATCACTACTTCCACATCCACATTTTTTATCCAAGTCACTCACAACGAAAAAAACTGTGTATGTGAAAATAATTGTTTATGGAACTTTAATAATATAATATTTGAAATCCTCTACCCCAAAAACCCATAAAACGATACCCCACATCGGTATCGGGGTGGGGGTGGTGATAGGGGGTGGTAGTGGGGGTGGATGAAGTAAAAAAACGTTTAAGGTGTCTGGTTCTTGTACACACACTAAATCATTTTTTTTTTCATCCTCTTTAATAGTGGGGTGGGGGTGGTAATGGGGGGTGGCTAATGCCAAATTTTTTTTTCAGACCTTAGCTTCTCTTGTATATACTAAATACCAATTTTATGGACTCTTACCTGCTTGATTTACCTATTTTCTCCAAATTTACCCCAATTTACCCCCCAACCCTTCGACGGAACAAGATGAAAATATAATCTAGTTCTAGATCTCGTTAAAGTACATATGTGTACCAAATTTCAAGTTAATATCTCAAACGGTTCCTGAGTAAACGTGCGCACAAAAAAAGTTACAGACAGACAGAAAATTTTTTTTCGCTCAAACTTAAAATCTCGACGTTTCGTGACATTCTAAGCCTATTTGAACAATAAAAATTTTTAAAAATTTTTAAAAATTTTTTTGTCGTTACTATACTTCCACTGGATGTGAAAGTAAATGTACCTTTTCACATTTTTTTTATGAAAACGTCGCCCGCTTACAGCGCTTGCTTTAGAAAAAAATGGTATTTTAAACTATATAGGGACTTTAGAAAAAATGTACAAATATCTCAATAAATATTAGTTTTAAGGAAAATATAAGGGACATCAAAAATGAAGCTTATAAACTAAGAATGATTTTTTTTTTGTATATTTGTGTAGGGTTGATAGTTTCGGAGATATTTAATTTTATAGGTGGCATCCGACCGTTCTTAGGATTAAGTATTTAGTGTAAAATGTTGAATATTTTAGAAACTGTAACATTTCCATAAAAAATTCTAAGAAACAAAATTAAAGGAAATTAATCAATCTTTAAAATGAGTTTTTGTTTGTTTCTACATCACAAAAAATAAAGAAGTCATGGCCGATACAATGTGCGTTTCCACATTTTTTTTTATATTGTAATTGTTCAGTTATAATTTTTTTTTCAAAAATGCTGTTTTTCGTTAATATCATCTAGATGCTCATTTTTTTTGTCTGTTCAAAACACTTGTTTTAGAAAAATAATTTCATCCTCCATATTAGAGTCGCCATTTTGAATTTTTTAATTTTGACTTTAGATTCGTAATCAGCGATCCCAAAACCATAACTATCCTATGTTTCAAAAATAAATTAGTAATACTTTTTCAAATATACAATATTTACATGGAGAAAATCCAATGCCACAAAGAAAAAAAAATCAGAGGTAGTTTTCATCCTTTGAGGGTAAAAGCAAGTATCCGGACCATATAGAAACTGAAGGCAAAACCTTTTACTACAATAATAACCTATGAAGGAAATCATTACATATTGGTTTTACCAACAATCTTAAATTTAATTAGTTTTATTTTTACACGGATGTTCACATAAGCTTTTGCATCTACGATTTTTCAACGGATTCGTATACAAAACAAGCTAATGCCACAATTTATCCTATTGTTACTAACTTACAAAATAAATAAAAAAAGTTGTGATTTGCTTAATACCTAAATATTTTTTTGAATCGCATCAGCTTTCACTCGTCGATGATTATCATATAGCGAGACAAGAAAATCTGTCAAAAGGAGGTAAAAAGCATATATCTTTGGCGCAATGGGAACTTTGATCCATCAAGGCAAATGGCATGATTACCGTGATGTATTATGAGACGTTACTAATTTGGTTACACTCGTGTAAAACTTTCTTTTGACCATGTTCTTCCGAAATCACGTTCTAGCTCAATTAACACACCCGCCACCCCCGACCCGCCGCTGGTCGCCATCCAGCTGTAAAATAGTGGTTTTGTAGCGGCGAGCGCTTCGGCCGCTGGTACTTTATTTCCCAGCTCTCGGCCGCCTTATAAATAAGACATTATCTTGGTCGTAAGTGCTGTTTACAGCGAGACGTGAGGTGTTTCCGTTTTTTATTCCAGCTCATTTAAATACGCCGAGAGAGTACAGTTTGTACAAGAGTTTTCGCGCCATGTGCATGTGCAGTCGTGACTATAGAATATCGTGGTAACCGTAGTACCTTTGTCAAGTTTTTAAACACTGCATTTATTTACCCGACGCGACGCGACGTCCCCATATTTATTCTCTGCGAGATTACGCTTAGAATTCTTGGAATTTGTAATTTTTTGTCGCAGAAATTAAATGCCTTTTTTATGAACGTTTCGTTTCTAAGGGCCTGGTATTTTGTTAGTTAGGTATGATCTTATCTAAATGCAAATACAAATATGTATTTCTTCTACAAGTACTATAAAGTAAAAGTAGTCTTTTGAACGGTTGTTGTTAGTGTTAAAAATGTAATTTTATGGCACCAGTGTTAAAAGTATGGTTTACTTTTAACGCCATCCTGAAAAATCAATGACAATTTCCAAAATATAAAAGAAGTAGATGCTCCAATCCTTTATTAATCTAAAACTAATAATGTAATGAATCCGTTTGCACTGTTTTTATAAAGCAACTCTTGGAGTTTACATTTGTAAACTCACAAGTGTTCAATATGTACTCCTTGTGTCATACGGCATACATCAAGGCGATAGTTTAATTCACTTCAAACTGGCTGTAACGTGTATCTGCATTGGCACTTTTCACAACTCTGGTAATGTGTTGTGTCAACTCATCTAAATCACTAGGAAGCAGAAGATGTAAACCTTGCCTTTAACAGATCCCCTAAGAAAAAAGTCGCATGGTGGAAGATCGGGGCTCCTTGGTGGCCACCATTCGAGAGCGCGGTTGATGTCTATTGCACAGCCAATCCAGCGCTGTGGAAGTATTTCGTCCAGATATTTTCTAACAGTCAGGTGCCAGTGAGGCGGTGATCCATCTTGTTAAAGGATGGCGTTCAGTCCACCATATTCGGATATTGTGTTATTCATTTTCCCACTTACGTGAAAAGTTGACTGCTACTGAAAATTATTCGCTCGCAAAAACCATGTTCTTCTTCGTAACATTAAAGCATTTCAAAACAGATATTTCGACCTTGTCACCTTCATGTTGATGCTGTAGCAACTGTAATCTGTATCATTTTCAGTTGCATACGTAAAATTAATGACGATTAAAATGACAAATATAGAAATTATGCCTAAAAAATTAACTTATTTTTAAAAAAGTGAAAATGGTATATTATAGAATCTCCAACAATTATTGTATATAAAAAGTAAATAATATAAATAACAAAGTTTTTCAAATCTTTCTTTCTTTTACTTCCACATCCAGTGGAAGTATAGTAACGACAAAAAAATGTTTAAAAAATTTTTTTGTTCAAATAGGCATAAAATGTCATGAAACGTCGAGATTTTAAGTTTGAGCGGTCTGTCTGTAACTTTTTTTTGTGCGCACGTTTACTCTGGAACCGTTTAAGATATTGACTTGAAATTTGGTACACGTATGTACTTTAACGAGATCTGGAACTAGATTATATTTTCATCTTGTTCTGTCGAAGGGTTGGGGGGTAAATTTGGGATAAATGGGTAAATCAAGCAGGTAAAAGTCTATAAAATTGGTATTTAGTATAGAGAAGCTAAGGTCTCAAAAAATTTTGGCATTAGCCACCCCCATTACCACCCCCCACACCCTTATTAAAGGGGATGAAAAAAAAATTGTGATTTAGTGTGTGTACAAGAACCAAAAGCTTCAAAATATTTTACGTTTAAAACTTGAGATTGTCGTAATAAAAACAAATCACTTTAGAAAATGAAAATATTGAATGTCCATTGCAATGCACTGAATACTAATTAGAAAATTTTAATGCTTTTATAGCAAGAGTATTGAAGAAAACATACCAACGAATCTTATTCAGTTATCATTTTGGTCTCTTAGCAGAATTATCTTCATAATCTGCTTTCAGAAATTGGGTATAGTTAAAATAGAAAATATAAGCTAGAAGCAAAAAAGTCTTTATTAAGTAAAGTAAATAATTTAACATTATTTTAAACGAAACAATAATAAATTAGGAAATAAAAAATCTCATTTATTGCTATTAGCATATCTAGATTTAGCTAGTTTCAGCCAATCTTGCAGGGCTGCTTTAATTGAAATTTCACTGACCTCCTGACCTGCCTCCCTGGAAATATTAAAAAAGTGTTAATTTTTCTTGGTGAAATTATTTTTTTCATTTTAAATTAATTAAAAATCAGAAAATAACATGTAGCGATTACGCACTAAGTTCACCTTTTTACATTTTTCAAAAAAAAGTGAACATTTGTATCTAGGCTTATTTTAACATTTTAAACAACTTTTTCAAATAACGTGAAAAATAGTTATCTCTTCAACTACTTTTATATTTTCTATATTTTTGAGCACCTAGTATATATTTTTGGCCATTTCACATACTGCCGATTGTAAAGTACATATTGCGTGAGCAAAAAAACGGGGTGTACCCGTAAATAATTTCTACGAGGAATCTTTTGTTTGTATAATGCAGAAGATTGCCAGTCTTTTAATTAATCCGCGAGTTCTATTATTCATCAATTACACAAGCTCACAAAAAAAAGAGTCTGCGCCGGGGTACTGACCATACCTATCTCTTGTATTTTGAGCCGCTCAACACGAATCTGACCTTAGTTTTTCCCCAGCACGTCAGGTTTTTTTCTTAACAGCAGATAAACATATAAATATTACGATTCAACAGACTTTTTTTGCTGTTAAAAAAAACTGGACGTGTTAGGAAAAAACTAAGGTCAGATCCGTGTTCAGCGGCTCAAAATACAAGGGATAGGTATGGTCAGTACCCCGGCGCAGACAACTTTTTTTTTGTGGGCCTGTGATTATTCATCGGATGTTTTGCTATCTCTGTCTCTTTAACGCTGTAAAAAAGGGACAGATGGATGTCTGCGCACAACTCGGTCCCATGAATAAAGGAACATGCGGAATGCGGAATGTTTTCTACAAAAATGTCATGCCGCTACATCCGCCATATGGAAAAAATTATGGTCAAACTATGTTTTTTTTCAATTATTTCCCTTCATGTTAGTTCTACTTTGAAATTAGACATTATCAATACTGTAGAAAATAAAAAGAGATACAACTTGTATTCAAACTAATTTTACTTCTACATCCAGTGGAAGGAAGTATAGTAACGACAAAAAAAATTTTTAAAATTTTTATTGTTCAAATAGGTTTAAAATGTCATGAAACGTCGAGATTTTAAGTTTGAGCGAAAAAAATTCTGTCTGTCGGTCTTTCTGTCTGTCGGTCTGTCTGTAACTTTTTTTGTGCGCACGTTGGAACCGTTTAAGATATTGACTTGAAATTTGGTACACATATGTACTTTAACGAGATCTAGAACTAGATTATATTTTCATCTTGTTCCGTCGAAGGGTTGGGGGTAAATTGGGGCAAATTTGGTGTAAATGGGTAGATCAAGCAAGTAAGAGTCCATAAAATTGGTATTTAGTATATACAAGAGAAGCTAAGGTCTCAAAAAAATTTTTGGCATTAGCCACCCCCATTACCACCCCCACCCCATTATTAAGGGGGATGAAAAAAAAATGTGATTTAGTGTATGTACAAGAACCAGAAGCCTCAAAATATGTTTTTACTTCATCCACCCCCACTACCACCCCCCTATCACCACCCCCACCCCACTACCGATGTGGGGTATCGTTTTATTAAAGTTCCATAAACAATTATTTACACATACAAAGTTTTTTCGATGTGAGTGACTTGGATAGAGAATCTGGATGTGAAAGTAGTGATTCCTTGGGCAGCGGTTCTTTCTATTGTTAATATTTTACCATTTACAGCCGTTAGTATGGTAAAAATTTGTGCAGATTTTGCAATTACACCTGCCCCCGTTGCTCTTACGTAGTAATTAGTTATCTATATTATAGATTATATTAAATATTTTCTAAAACCTTTGTTTAAGCAACCTTCTTCCTACGTTATACAAACATAAAAGTCCTTGTAGGAATTATTTACGGGTCAAATGACAGATTGACTAGAATAATTTCTTAAACCTTAACCCTAAACTACTATAAATAATACTGATTCTTACCTTGAAGGGAACAGGTAATAATACCTTCAATACACACTCACAATGATAAACACAACAGTGCCACTTTTTACAAAATCTAAGAAGAAATCGAAGTTCTAACAGGTAAGTCTGATAACCCTGATGTCTTACCACCTCACATGATGCAGATGCAGCTTCGTGATTGGCTGTCCAAGGCGCACTGCGTCGGGAACATTCACGGTAAACGATGAATCGGGGAGTTTTGGTATAAATATGGTATGTATCATACCATTATTATGCGTATAAAACAGACATTTAAAAAACGTTCATTATAAACTGGTTCAAAACAATAAATATGATTTTAACAAGATTTCTTCATTTAACTCACATTTGTAAAACTGTTTACATGTATTGAAATTAACTAGAAGAATTTTGCATAACATAAATGAAAACATATTTCACTGGTTTATTATATATGTGATATAAACGTTTATATTATAGACGTTTACAGAAAACGTATAATAAATATACGATTACGAAAATTAAACCATCATTTCGTATAATTTTCGTAAAATAAACGTTTTCTAAACGACTGGGTGTTCACTGGGTGACTAATTTATTTATTTGCCTATTGAATCAAACAATGGATTCTTGATTCAAGACATTATTACTTCCACATCCAGTGGAAGTATAGTAACGACAAAAAAATTTAAAAAATTTTTTATTGTTCAAATAGGCTTAGAATGTCATGAAACGTCGAGATTTTAAGTTTGAGCGAAAAAAAATTTCTGTCTGTCTGTAGGTCTGTCTGTCTGTAACTTTTTTTTGTGCGCACGTTTACTCTGGAACCGTTTGAGATATTGACTTGAAATTTGGTACACATTTGTACTTTAACGAGATCTAGAACCAGATTATATTTTCATCTTGTTCCGTCGAAGGATTGGGGGGTAAATTTGGGGTAAATAGGTAAATCAAGCAGGTAATAGTCCATCAAATTGGTATTTAGTATATACAAAAGAAGCTAAGGTCCCAAAAAAAATTTTGGCATTAGCCACCCCCATTACCACCCCCACCCCATTATTGAAGGGGATGAAAAAAAATTGTGATTTAGTGTGTGCACAAGAACCATAAACCTCAAAATATTTTTTTACTTCATCCACCCCCACTACCAACTAGTCCCTATCACCACCCCCACCCCACTATCGATGTGGGGTATCGTTTTATGGATTTTTGTGGTAGAGAATTTCAAATATTATATTATTAAAGTTCCATAAACAAGTATTTCCACATACAAAATTTTTTCGTTGTGAGTGACTTGGATAGAAAATCTGGATGTGGAAGTAGTGATTCCTTGGGCAGCGGTTTTTTATCTGTATACGTCCGAAAGATTCCACGTTATTCGAGATACTGTTTGATCGTTTGATCGTGTTATGTTCTCCTCTCCATGATATGGCCGACCGCTGGACTTCAGTAATGTAATTTTCCAGCATACTACAATTTAGAAGAATCTATTTATCTACATTTATTTAATATAGTGCATTTCCCGACCAAACATTGTAAAATTAAATAAAATTCAAGAATATGTTTTTGTAGTTTGGGAATGTTTCAGTAGGTGTTTACAATATATTATATTCGTAAAAGTCATCACTGGAATCCCATCGGTAATTCCGACCCCTGTCATATAAGAATTCGTTTCATATAGAAGTACTTGACATTATTATAATAAACAAGTTTTTATAATTAAAGAAATACTAGAAGCAATAGAGACGCGGCTGTACTCTTGCCTATCAGCCTGTAAATTTTAATTGTTTCGTTTAATTTTCTCTACTAACAAAGTTAACATGCCGATTTAAGATGATGTATTTATTGCCTCAGTGTCAGAGCACTTCCTGTTGGATAAAATATGTTTCCTTTTATCATTTACGGTTTCATAAGAATCATTACATTGTATTTTTTGTACATCAGTGTAACGACCACTTAAAAAATTCTATGTATAAGGAGAAAGCTCAAGAGGTTTGGCTATGTTGGTGGTATTTTAATCACGATAAGTACATTATAGTCAAAGATATCGCAATATGATGTTTTTTATTACTATTTTAAAGATATCTAAATATAATGCTGTAAGTACTTAATTAATAAAGTTTCTCGTTTTTACCTAATACAAGGAACTGAGTTTTAAACAGTAGATTTTTGATAAAACAATAAACACTGCTGAAAATTATATGTTTTTAGATTTAAATCTTCTCAATAAGAAGTCATGGATAAACGGTAAATCATTTCTGATGCTTGGTTCAGTAGTAGGGTTTTTAATCCCAGGATCACCAATCCCGGAATCCCGGGATCTCGGACGAATTTGTGGTCGCGAAAATCCCAGGATTTCAAAAATCAATCCCGCGCATTCTTCAGGACTGGAGTATGCTCGGAATTACCGGAAATATTGTTGTTTTCAATCAGAATTTGATATAAGCGACATTACTGATTTGTTTAATTCATGTTATTGTATAAGATATAACCAATTTAGCAAATATAAATGTCACATACATCACACATTCGCATAATACCAATTAACGTAAAAAAGTAATTTCACAAAGACGTATACACAGAAACTCATAAAATAAATGGAAAAATTCAAAGCAGTATGAAGCTGAAGGAAAAAGCGGTGATTTAAGCCTGCAAACAGTTGTAAAACAAGACAATGGCGTTATTTGAAAATGGTTTTTTTTTTAGGAAAAAATTTAAAAATTGCATATCAGAATTTAACAATTATACCTCCCACAAGTGTAGAGTCGGAGAGGGCCTTTTCTAATGCTGGTGGGCTTTGTACAAAGATTCCGTCCAGACTAGGGGACGAAACATTAGATACATTAGTTCTTCTAAGATCCATTTTTAAGAATAGATTTTGAACTGTTCGTTTTTGTTATCTATTACTATTTCATTCAAATAAATAAAACACATTTAATAATTGTTAGTTTTAATTTTATGTTAATATTTGACAATGTACTACTTTGAGTCTGGAAAGGACCCCTCACAAATCTTATGGGGAAATTGGCTTACGATGAAATTGGCCCAAATTTTGATATGTTGTTCTACTAATCCAGTAGATCAAAAGTCTCAATGGGCATGAGTCCCAAAAACCACCCTTCTACCTTTTTTTGCCCTCTATTGGGGTGAAAAGCGCTCGTATACATTTAACAACTACATTTCTCTAAAAAAAATATTTGTATCTTTCAGCGCAGTAAAAAACCTCAGTCGTAGGATTTGACTTACATTTAGACCCTTCCACCATTTTCCACCCCTTCCGATTCTAGATTCTAGATACCTTTCGGGGGGTGAAAATCGCTTTCACGGCTTCACAGCGGTATCTTTGTTCTAAAAAAATATGAAATTCTTCAGTTGAACATAGAACCTTAAAAGACGGTGAAAAAATCTCTTTGAAGTATCCCCTAATGCTTTTCCACTCCTTACGGAGGATGAAAATGGCTTTCGCCTCTGCGCGGCTGTATCTTTCTGGCAAAAGAGTCATGGAACCACCCAGTACTACATCTCAAAAAAAGCTGTAGCAATTATTCTGCTCCTAACCATTTTCCGCCCTCGCGGGGGTAAAAGTATACCACTGTACAGCAGTGAAAGTGATTTTCAGTCCTCGGAGGGGTTGGAAAATGGTTAGAGATTGGCTCAGAGTCATTGCTGTACCTCTTTTGAGATGTGCTGTCGCTGTGCAGCCGTTTTATTGAGAATCACCCCCCGGAAGGTGTGGAAAAACGTTAGGGGGTACTTCAAAGTGATTTTTGTACCGTCTTTTAAGATTCTGTGTTCAACTGAGCAGTTTCATATTTTTTTGGAACCGCTGTACAGCCGTGAAAGCGACTTTCACCCCCCGGAAGGGGTGAAAAAGGGTGGAAGGGCCTAAATGTAAGTCAGATCCTACAACTGAGGTTCTTTACCGTGCTGAAAGATACAAATATTTTTTAATAGAAATGTAGCAAAAAAAGGTAGAAAGGTGTGTTTTTGGGACTCGTGCCCATTGAGACTTTTGATCTACTGAATTAGTAGAACAACATATCAAAATTTGGGCCAATTTCCCATAAGATTTGTGATCCCTGGATCCCGGGAAATCCCAGGATTTGGAATTTGTAATCCCGATAATACCGAAAGCTTAATCCTGTCCCAGGATTGAAAACTCTATTCAATAACAAAAGGAAAGCGACTTTGGTCACAACACAGAGTACTTTTACCGAATATCAGTCTACTAATCCCAATAATTTGAGATATTTGGGACTGATTCTATTCTAGATACCAAATTAAACTTCAATGCTCATCTAGATAGAGCGACTACCAAAGCTACGCGGGCCTTATGGGCCAGCAGAAGAATGGTAGGTAAAAACTGGGGACTACAACCAAGAATGGTGCACTGGCTGTACCAAAGAGTTGTAGTACCAACAATAACCTATGCCTCCCTGATCTGGTGGCATAAAGCCGGAAAAGGGGAGGCAATGAGAAAACTACTGAAAGTACAAAGACTGGCATGTCAAGGCATAACGGGAGCAATGTCAACAACGCCTACCGCAGCCATGGAAGCGCTACTTTGCCTGCCCCCACTACAGTTAGTGGTGGAGAGTGAGGCACTGTTGGCGGCGTACAGGCTGAAAATAAACGGACATGGGACCATTCCAAGAATAGGATACCACACCGAAATATTCCAACAAATAGGAAAAAATCGACTACTAGATATGCAGTCAGATAGAATCAGCACGAGCCACAACTTCAGAAAGACCTTCAGGGTATACATACCCGATAGGGAAGAGGAAGAAACAAGGCAACTGCGAAGACATCCAAATGATACCATATGATATACTGACGGATCGAAAACGTCAAGTAGTACTGGAGCAGGTGTTACGGAGGACCAACCAGGGACAGACATCAGTCTGAACCTGGGCAGTACCGCAACGGTGTTCCAAGCAGAAGTCACAGCCATAGAAATCTGTGCACAAGAAATGATACGGAGGTCATATACTGACAAAAGAATCCGCATCATCACTGACAGTCAAGCAGCTCTCAAAGCTCTGAATGCGGTAGAGATACGTTCCAAAACGATAAAAGAATCCCTGGCGAAACTGGCGGAACACAACAGTATACAACTGGAGTGGACGCGAGGACACCAGGGCAATGAAGGCAACGAAAAAGCAGATAAGCTGGCCAAAGAAGGCGCAAAAACAGCCTTGATGGGACTTGAGCCATCCTGCGGGATATCATACCGCAAGAGGAATGGTAAAGGAACTATTGAGTCAGAAACATATCTTGTATTGGACTGGCGTGCCGAGGATGAGGCATGTTCATCATCGGCGAGCCATCCACGACAAAGAGCAACGAATTGCTAAAGCTGAGCAGAAAACAGCTGAGATGTGCAGTGGGAATCCTAACAGGACACTGCACGCTGAATAGACACCTAACTAACATAGGTGTGAAAGATAATCCAGAATGCAGGATGTGTGGTGAGGATGAAGAAACTCCTCACCATATACTATGTGAATGCCCAGCCTTAGTGGCTGGGAGGTTCTCACACTTCGGGGGACTAACCGTAACCCCGGAAGAAATAGCCAGAGCTCCCATTGACCGTATACTCCTTTTGGAGAGGAACGGGATTAATGGAGACTATGGGGTACAATAAGCTCAAGCTTCAGTACAGCGGGGCTTCGGCACCGCAATCCATAAGGAAAAAAAAATCCCAATAATTGCTGAGATATAGCTATTTGAAAATTTTTCACCACTAACAAAATTTGTAATAAGATAAACATAAACACACCACGTACAGTAGAAAACCCCCAAATCCAAAGCTAAGGCTGTCCGGAAGGGGGTTACACATTTATTTGGAAAATCGACGACATACATCCATACCCACCAATATTGTCAGTACCGGGGCAGGGCTCGAATCCAGAACGCGACAGAAAATCGGCCAGCATATTCGCCACACAATACTCCTTAACCGACTGAGCTATAGTGCCAGTATAACGAACTAATTTGATTGGTTTTACTCAAGCTGAGTAAGACTGGGGATCTGGTGCATTAGATGAAAAATCTCATTTTTTTTTCTTTTTTTGAAAGCGGCTATGACAGTTTAAGTCCGTGGCGGTAGTTTTCAACTACACTTGACAAGCCGGTATATCTTTTACTATCAGTGAATCCCCTTTCTAAGTTCAGCCTTTCATTTGTTTTAACTGTGAAATAAAATTTTTGTAGTGTAATAAACTTTTCAGCCTGATGTCGCTTCCTAAAACAATGTATAAAGTTATATTCTAGTCAGTATGCAGTTATTTAAATAAAAGTTATATAGTTCCCTGAGTATTCCAAAATATAGTATTTTAAATTTATAAACATTTGTTCAATGATTTTTGTTTTTGTGTTGACAAATGTCAAAAGCCTCATTTAGAGATTTTTAATTGAAGAACAGGCCCGATTAATCAATCGGTGCAAGTTCCGATTTTTTATTTTAAAAAGGAAAAAAAGGGTAGACATTTTTATTTCTCCATGTTCTCCATGCGTTGAGGTTGAAAATTGATTTGTGGAAAAGATACCTAACACCATCTAAGGTCAGCACATATTTTATTAATAAATTTTGCACTATTAAAAGGAAGAAACAAAACATTTATCATTTTACATAAACATACTAGGGCAATTTCCATGGGGTTAACATTTTTCGGGTTTTTTCTTCGGACCATAGAAATTCTGCCCTTAACCCAGACAGCACATGATATCCTTAGGATATCCTAGTATAGTCCCGTTGACCCAGATTTGGAATTACCCCATAGACATATCCCTAGGTCATCCCAGGGTTGACCTGACTGGATATTAATATCCTGTAAAGATCCAAATTATGGATATCCTACGGATATATATCCGCAACTGATTGCTTACGGATATCCCGACAGGAGGTCGGTATCCTGTTAGTGTACAAAATATGTATATCCTACAGATGTAAGAATCGATATCCATGGGTTATCTTGTCCAGTTTGCCCACGGATAACCAAACACGGGAGCATTTTGGCCATCTTTTTTTAATTTAAGAAATATATTTCTACAAAAATGTTAAAACTTAAAATTATATTTATAAACTAATGTATTAAACAAATTTAACAAAAAAAAAAACTAAATGGGGTGGAATCGAACCATGGACCTCTTTAATCATAACTATACGCGCGTTAGGTGGTTAACATACTGTTGTAATATGACTACATAATAATATAGTCTAGGAAATAGCGTGCAAATTCGACGACGAATGGTTACCGTCTGCCAGTCGGTAATCGAAGAGACCATATAAGTACAAAATTTTTTTCTCTCTGGAACTTTTTGGTATGGTGGGGGAGATAGGGAGGGGGGAGCATTTATTTTTTATTCGAATGATTATCGATATCTGTCCGCACAGGTAGTTAGTATATGTGTTAGATCACGGTTCACATGAATGACTTTTTAAAAACTTTTATTTAGTTACATGGAGCCAACGTTGGCTCTTGGAGAAGGAATATAATAATAAATTAGAAATGTTGCATTCTAACTGAGTTTAATAACTGACTCAACAAAGCGTGTTTAGTCATATTTATAACATACAGAACCTGAGTAAGCAAAATATAGAACAAAGGAAATGCAGTTCTGCAGTCATCACAAGTTATGAGAAACAAAGGTGAAATATGATATCTTGAAGATAAGCAATTAATAAGAGAAGTCGTTATCATGTAATATGATATACCTGTGAAGGTTTGTTATGGCTAAGTCTTGGTAATAAGCGTATAATTTTATATAACATATGTACTTCACATACCCCAATTACGCTGGCAGACGAAACTTCCGACCGGCACGCGCGTTAACCTCAAATAGAAAAAAGTAATTATTATTTCCATATTTTGCAACTAAACTAAATTTTCTTCATAATTGAAAAAACATTGTTAAATAAAATTTTTAATAAAAATGTAAAGAAAGGTAGTTTGCTTAAAGTTGATTTCATATTTTCTAATTTTTAGAATACCCTGTATAATTTATCTTAAGATTAATAACAGTTTATGACTTCCTAAGATAAGCAAAACTTTTTATAAAATATGACTTTTTCTCGGCAAATCAAAAATAAGAAAGTACAAGAGTGCGGTTAGTGGCTTCTGTGAGTCGGAAAAACATCGAAGTGTCACCAATTCGGAGCCTATGGAGGCTATGTCTCCCCCTCGTGTTCGAGGATGCTGAGCACGATGGCGGTGCTTTAAACTCTTTCCGAGTTTACCCCCCCAAATGGCCAAAAAACACCCCCGAAAGGATACGCCGTCTCATACCGACAAAACCTGTGTCACCCCCCGTTTTCGAGGATGCTGAACACGATGGCGGTGGTTTAAACTTTTTTCGAGTTGACTCCACCCCCTAAACTGCCAAAAACAACCCCCAAAAGGGGTGAAACGCAGATACGACGTCTCATATCGACTAAACCTGCGTCACCCCCCGTTTTCGAGGATACTGAACACGATGGTGATGCTGGATCTTTTTCCCGAAGCAAACGGCCAAAAACTACCCCTTTGATACCCGGTTTTATGAAGTGCACCGGATAAGAGAAAATGAATCATTTGTTCACAGATCATTGAATACACACCGGATGATGATTACAGGTTTCTTGATTGACTGTTCAACTGAAAAAATAGGCGCATACTTCGTGTCTAGTTTTTAGGTGGGAAAACGACATATACGAAAGAATTACATTCACAAGTACGCGGGCTCGCGGCAGCGAAGAGTACACATCATCCGGCACAGCATCTCTGCGCCTTCACTTTTACTGTAGCTGTAAATTGTACCAGTGATTCCATACGGTGACGCAGTCAGAAAATTCATCTGGGGGGGCCAATAGAACCGGCCTCTCCAAAGGATGAGGAAAACTTTTCAGAAAATTGTTGTAAACGGATGTGTATAGATTCCTCTACTAGATAATATTGGCATTAATTACAAAATATTTATTTAAAGGGATAGTTTAAATACTGCTTTGTACTGATAGAGATTATGCGTCTTTATTTTTGGTTCATGGAGGACGGCTTGGCTCCCCTCCCCCTGGCTGCGCCTCTGATTCCATATACCTGATTTTCCCATCTAAAAACTAGACACGAAGTATGCACCTATTTTTTCAGTTGAACAGTCAATCAAGAAACCTGAAATCATCATCCGGTGTGTATTCAATGATCTGTGAACATATGATTCATTTTCTCTTATCCGGTGCACTTCATAAAACCGAGTATCAAAGGGGTAGTTTTTGGCCGTTTGAGGGTTAGTTTGCTTTGGAGAGAAGATCCAGCATCACCATAGTGTTCAGGATCCTCAAAAAGGGGAGTTGCCGCAGGTTTAGCCGGTATGAGACGGCATATCCGCTTTCGGGGGTGGTTGTTGGCCGTTTGGGGGGTGGGGTCAATTCGAAAAAAGTTTTAATCACCGCCATCGTGTTCAGCATCCTCGAAAACGGGGGGTGACGCAGGTTTAGTTGGTATGAAATGACGTATCCGCGTTAACCTATTTGGGGGGTGGTTTTTGGCCATTTGGGGGGTGGGGATAACTCGAAAGAGGTTAAACCACCGCCATCGTGTTCATCATCCTCGAAAATGGGGGAAGCGGGGGGGGGGGCATATTGTCGTTAGGCTCTGCATTAGTGACATGTCTGTCCGATTTATAGAAGCTACTAGGTACCCTATCCGATGATACACTGTACATATACTACTGTCATGAGCAAATAAAGAGAACTTTCCTTTAATATCAATATCAGTCAAATCGTTAATATATAATAAAAATATAATGGGGCCAAAAACAGAACCATGAGGCACCCTATGACTTCTATTTAATTTTATGGAATCGGTTGAATTTTTAATTACTTGGCTGCAGTTTGACAAATATCACCTAAACCAGTTTAGGGTAATACCTCTGACATAAAGTGTGTAAGCTTCAGTAACAAATATTCAAGCTGAATGCGTTCAAAGGCTTTTGAAAATCACAAAAATATTGCTGCAGCATCTTTTAAGAATGTTGTAACATTGAAATATACTCTTGTATGTCGGTATTTAATTAGAGAGCCCCTGAGTAATAGCCACTAGTCTTAGAATGAAAATGTAAAATATTTCTTTGCAGCCAACGTGCTAAAGAATAAAATGTGTGCCCCTGCATGGAAATGAATTACCTTTATAATTTTATGGCCATTGAAATGTATAAACCGTTAATTACTAATTAAAGTCCTCCCCTTGCTCCGGTCCTCACCCAAGCTTCTTAGAACTCAACTTAATAATCCTCGAATAACGAAGTAAAATCTGATTCTTGTTTTACAGCGCCATAAATAAAATAACATGGATACACGAAACTATTTAATTAAATGTTGTAAAATGTTGTCGTACAAGTCAATAATGACCATGTCTTTAGTATACAGACTAATTTTCGAGTCGTAAAGCCAAAACGAAATGTTCTCGCATACATATGCAAATTTGCAAATAGTAAATATTTTGTTATATTGGTCTTCAGAAATGTGTAACTATCAGTAGGAGTAGTAAAAGTAAAATACATTTATTTAGTACAACTTAAACCTGTCAAAAACGTATAGAATCACTTAGGCTGAAAAACCAGTGCTTCAGGGTTAAAATCGACGAAAACCTGGATTCATAATTAGGCCTTAATCATATAAAATATATTAAAAAATCAGAACTACCCGAAGATATATGGTAAATGTGCAGATTGACTGGATTAACACACTAAATCACAATTTTATTTTTTTCCACTCTTTAATAATGGGCCGGAGTGGTAATGGGGGTGATAGTGAGGGGGGCTGATGTCAAACCTTAGCCTCTCGTACATGCACTAAATCCCAATTTTAAACCCCCAACCGATCAACGAAATAAGATCAAAATATAATTAAGTTCCAGATCTCATTATAATATACATTAAAATAATAGGTGTACCAAATTTCAAGTCAATATGATATATCGTTCCAGAGTAATCGTGCGCACAAAAAAGTTACATACAGGACAGAGACAGATTTTTTCCTCAAACTTTAAAAATCTCGACGTCTCAGGACATTCTAAGCGTATCTGAACAAAAAAATTCAATTTTCTTTACCGTTACTATACTTTCACTCTACTACGTGGATGTGGAAGTAATAATTAAAAACAAGAACTTCGGAACCTCACTTTTGAGACTTTGGCCGCTGGTATGTACTAACTTAGGTATCAACTGTACTAGTGTCCCTATCTTGCTTAACTGATATTGATGAAAGAGCATAAAAAGTCCCTTTATTTTGTCATTTTATTTAACTTGCAATGTTTGTTTGTTGGTTTAGGTCAAATCTTGCAAGTTGAATTTCGACTAGTTCTAATTAAGCTAGAGCTTTGAAATTTGGCACACGTGTATAAGTCCGATGACAATGCAACATAGTATAGCCACTATCGGTCTAAATCCAATATGGCGGACGTCCCAAGATGGCGGATCGGCTTTTTAGTCACAACCCCCCTGATATGGGTATCAAATGAAAGGGTTTGACGAGTAAAATACGATAAACAATGTGACGCCATTCTAAATCCAATATGGCGGACGTCCCAAGATGGCGGATCGGCTTTTTAGTCACAACCCCCCTGATATGGGTATCAAATGAAAGGGTTTGACGAGTAAAATACGACAAACAATTTGACGACATTCTAAATCCAATATGGCGGACGTCCCAAGATGGCGGATCTGCTTTTTAGTCACAACCCCGTTGATATGAAATGAAAGGGTTTGACGAGTAAAATACGATAAAGTGTGTGCCGTCATTCTAAATTCAATATGGCGGACGTAGGAGAGGTGGGGAGAGGTGGGAAATGGGTGGGAAGAGGTGGGGAAGGGGTGGGAAGAGGAGGGAAAGAGGTGGGAAAAAGTGGGCAAGAGGTGGGAAAAGGGTGCGAAAAGTGTGGGAAGAAGTGGGGAGAGGTGGGGAGAGGTGAGGAAGGGGTGGGAAGGGGTGAGAAGGGGTGGGGAAGGGGTGGGAAGAGATGGAAAGAGAAGGGGAAGGGGTGGGGAGAGGTGGGGAAAGGATGGGACGAGGTAGGGAAGGGGTGGGAAGAGGTGGGAAGGGGCGGGGAGAAGTGGGAAGAGGTGGGAATAGGATGGAAAAAGGTGGAGAGAGATGGGAAAGGTCAGGGGAAGATGTGGGAAAGGGGTGAGAAGAGATGGGAATAGGGTTGGACGAGGTGGGAATAGGGTGGGACGAGGTGGGGAAGTGGTGGGAATAGGGTGGAAAGAGGTGGGGAGTGATGGGAAAGGGCAGGGGAACTGGTGGAAAAGAGTTTGGAAAGGGGTGGAAAGAAGTGGGAAGTAGTGTTAGAGAGGTGAGAAGACGAGAGAGGGAAGAGGTGGATGGAAGTGGCAAATGAAAGGGTTTTGTCTGTCTGTTTGTAAAATAAGTAGACTAAAAAGTAAAAAATAAAATTATATAAAAAAAATATTTTTAAGAAAAAGCTTTTATTTGAAAAAACTACTAAAAAGTAAAAATAATTTTTTTTAAATTTGTACACATGGAAACCAAAAGCTTTGGGGGCGGTCAATTGAGCAAAATAACTGTGCAATAGCGCTATATGACCGCCCCCAAAGCTTTTGGTTTCCATGTGTACGAATTTAAAAAAAAATATTTTTACTTTTTAGTAGTTTTTTCAAATAAAAGCTTTTTCTTAAAAATATTTTTAACACTGCAACACACCTAATTTTAAATCAAATAAAAATCCCATTCTCTCCTCCACAACTATATAATCGTTTTGTTGTTTCCTACTTTAACGACCGCTCTTTAACATATTCATAGAATCACTTTACAACTTCGGTTTTCAACTAGTTATTACTTTTAAATACAGGTAAAGGCAATCAAAAAGAAATGTTCTAAGAGTGCAGCGCCCCGTGGCTTTACAACCTCCAATTTAGTTGTAAACTTTTTTAGTGGACGTAGTGTAATAAATATAATAATTCAAACTCAAACTGTGTTGGCCGTATTTTAAGATATCTATACATGGCATGTCAGACAGACAATACATGTTTATTTCCAGGGTTGGGCCGGAAAATGTTGAACGTGCGTCTAAATGCGCAATATGCTATACAGGGTTGGACACATGTGTAGATTCACCTAATTTCTGAGTGAAATCTGATATAGTCCGGGGTCCAAGCACTCCAAAATCAAGATGACCTGTTCCGACATGACGTACAAATGTTGATATAAGTAATGAAGAGAGCATTACCTGGGGCACTAGAAAACACTTGTCGGATTAATTTTTGCTCTTGCCTAACTTCAGAAATCGCAAAAAAGATGGCGGATTGATAATTACAAAATTATGTTTTACAATGGTTATTCTCCGTTAAAACAAAAACTATGTAACCTACCGATCTGATTTTTGGTATGTACACTCAAAAGATATACGTGATTCTAACTAAGCTATTGGTATTTTTGAAAAGAATATTTTTTATGGAAAAAAATAATTAAAATCAAAAAGTTGATATTTACGTTCTAAAAATTTCGATATGCGGACAACTATGTTAAATTTATGAAATTCTTATATACAATTGCTTACCAAATATAGTCCATGTATTGAAAAAGTTTTTTTAAAAAAGATTCTGTCGATAACGTATACAGTTTTTTGTTTATAATTTTTTTATGAGGCGCGTAATTATGCAGCATTAAAATAAAAATAGTCTACACGATAATTGGTACAGTGTAACAGTAGAAAGCACTATATTGTTCAATATAATTGCAAATTTGAATTACTTTATGTCAATAATACAACAAAACGAATGAAAGTAGTAGTCGGGTGTTGCCGATTACGGCCACTCATTTAAAAAATAATAATCGATACAAAGTGAATTGTGTGTTCGAGCAAAATGTTAATCAAATAGGTATTCGCAATTGGCCATGCCCGAGTACAACTTCTACTCGTTTTTATATTGTTTAAGAAATAAAACATTAGTGAAAAATATTATTTTAGGTATTTAGCATATTTAATAGAAAGCAGAAAAGGGAGATATTTTAAATAGAACATTAATGTTGTATATTATGTAATTTTTGTGTATAACTATTCTAACATTTTAGTCAGAATCACTATCATTATAAAATTATGCATATTGCTTTTTCTCTTAAAACAATTTTCAGGAAAAGCAGCACACGAGCACGCAACTGAATACCACTCACAAGAACATTTTGTGTCGCATTTTATTTTACAGTTGCACTTTTTAATTTAAGTTCAGATAAACTTTTTTTTGTCGACATTATCGGTACCAGCTCCTGATTTCCAATTCTGCATCCAAAATTTTGTGCAAGAGGTAATTTGAATGACGGTTCACAACACTGTTTAAAAAAAAGTAATATTTGTAACATGTTGTTGAAAAGCGTCTTCCGTCGGTGGGAGGGAGCGTAAATCACTTTTATCAAATTATTTTACCTTTTAATAATTTTCAAACGTATACATATAATATAATACATTTGTAAAGTTGACGTGTATGTACATTGAAAATATTTGCAAAAAACTGATGTGGGGGATGTAAGATGAGTAATGGAATACATTAAGACAGATTTTGGAATTTTTCTCTGTTTGTCTGCTTGTCTGTTTGAACGCGCATCACGCAGAAACTACTGAACGAATGAGGTTCATCTAAGCTTGGAGTAACCTTTATTTCTTATTTCATCGAAATCGGCCTAGACTAAGCCAAGTTTTATGAAAATCGGTCTAGTAGAACAGGAGATACAGCTTGATCTCTATAATAAGCGTATTTGCACGGCATAAACTTTTAAGATTAAACTTCTGTAATATTCCAAAAAATTCGAGAGTACTCTGGAATATTCCAGAAAATTTGTGAGTTTTCTGAAATATTCCAGAATGGTGATTCTACCTCAAACGTCGTTTATAAAGAAGCTTTTTAGTCAATTTCAAAATTCCACGCGAACGTAACCGCGGGCATAGCTAGTAAATAATAAATATGAACCGCAAACAATAATCAGTCGATTTAAACAATCAAACACAAATAGTTTTTATGATGTTAAAATGTTAAGACAAATAACTTCACACTATATACATAAACATACCAGCTAATTCCACTGTAAACTGTTTTCATGCGCTTTATGAATTTTAGGAGAGCTGTCGCATTTAAAACATGCGCCGCATCATGCACCCATTTTAAAAATTCACAACTTGAATGCTATATGCAATATCAACTTAGTTCTTGTCTTAAAAACATTTTCAATATATTGGGTATGTTTGTTAGCATAGTTTGTACACAAAAAATTTAAAATTGAAGTACTTGCTCGTATGTTGAAATTCTTACTACAATATTTTATAGTTACAGAGTTCATATTTTTTTCCCAAAAAACTAAACATATTTAAACAGTGCCATCGAGCCTCATCCAAGCGCTTATGTGTTTAGTGTATACTATAAAAAAATTAGATGGATAGCACTCATAGTTTCTTTTACAGGACGTGTTATGTATTAAAAAACATTTTTTAGGAATTATCATTTCGTCTCTTTTCTTATCATTTAAGAAGTTATGTAAGAGCTGATAAGAATCCCACAAGTTATTTCTGGTGTCCTATATAACCCTTTTTGCAAATCTGAAGTTGAAAAATGTACGTCATGTCGGAACAGGTTACTTGGAATTTAGAGCGATTTCGTACTGTTGGACCCCAGACTAATATGAGTGGGATTAAAAAATAACATAAATAAAGGTTTATTGTAGGTTTTCTAGCTTCTTCAGTAATGTATTTTCAACAGCTACTATATTTTCGGAGACAAAACGGCTGTTTTTTAAATGCTTATTTTTTACTTCCCCCGCTTACTGAAGAGAAGTATTGTAATCATGAAAATATCACATCCACGATTTTTTTGCATTTTCATGTTTCATACTACTAGCCCAGACGACAGAGGACATTTTATGGTGAAATCTCCAAAAACTTGCAAAATTAATAATTTTTTTTAATTAGTTCGAGAAAGTGTACAGAATAATATCACGAAAAATGTATATTCCGCTCGGATGCAGAACATAAAAAAAAGTGAACAAAAAAATTTTATTAATCCATTTTTTCAAAATTTTGAAATTAGTCAGGATAGGAAAAAATAAAGAATACAGGTGGCTAGACCACGTGTTTCTGAACAAAAAATGTCCTGATAAATTTTATCGCTAAAGCCACGGTATTCCTGGAAAAAATCCCAAGTAACAATTTAAGTGTTATCACAATCTACAAGAGGTTATTAAGTCTATATAATAAAACTGATCGTAAAACTGTTTATACTAGATAACCTCTTAAAAGCTACAATAAACCCGGCATAAAACCAAAAAAGACCTTTTATAAAGGTTGTAAATATCTTCCTTAAAACTATCAATAAAACCAACAGTACTTTAGAACCCAAATCTGCAAGATGTTTTCAAGTCTACCATAAAACTTTTTATAAAATCTTCTTAAAACCGTTAGTACTTGCAATCAAATTTTTAGCCTGCTTTGAGAACACCATAAATAATTGTGTCTTTAATAATTCTTTGTCGAAAACTCGTTGCACTTAAACTGTCTAAGTCAGAAAATGTTGCCAAGTAATAAAATATGTCTGCCTCAATTGAAATATCTGCATATGCTAACGTTTTAAAGTTTGATATTAATAAACAACCTAGTATCAAAAAATTGTCAACGTAGACCACTTTATTGATAAAGTATATCAAATTACTATTTTAAAGCCTGTAAGACTTCACCCAGCCTTACTACTCTTCTTTAAAACCCTTAAGATTTGGATTATATGAGGTATTGACAATCTCTAATCCAAATGTACTTAGATTAGATAACATAACTTAAAAAAACATTATTTATTTCGTGTGTTTTTGAGTGTGCGATCATTAATTTCTCGTGATTAATCTTCAAGTATTTACCTAAAATATTTGATATTTTACTAAGTACCTAGGTACCTAAAATGCTTTTTTGCGCCGGAACCAAAATATTTATAAGTGCTTTATAAAAACCAAAAAAGTTTTTACGTAGCTTAATAAAGCTACCAAAAAAGTATTAGGTTTACCAATTATATCGTTAAAAGCAAATAGTATTTATAATAACATATATTAAGAGTAAGACTACTAAGAGTTATTAGTTTTATTGCTTGATCATAAGGAGTACTTAAAGACCATATTTTAAAACTCCCATAAAATCTAAAGATTTATAGATGTCTACCACAAAACTTAAAATATTTGAAACACACTATAAATCTTAATGAGTTTATTGTGGTTTTGAATAATGCAGCAATTAAGTGGCTATAAAACCAATAGGTCTTAAAGAGCAAAGAGGTTTAACAAATTGCTTTAAAGATAACTTGAAGGACTTTTTCTAAGTACATATTATTTTCAGATAAATTGGTATGCACAAAAGAAATAATAAAACCCATTCGGTTTATTTACCTCTTTAAATCTGTGATAAAACCCGACAAATACTTGTTGGCATTTAAATTGTTACTTGAAGTAACTTTGTCACTCTGCGCGGCATGGTTAAATGCATACTATGGAACCTTTAAAAATTCTTAGCTGTTCTAACGAGAAAAATAAAGCTTTTTTTCTCTTTCTGATTACACAATTTTAACATTTTTCTTAGTGATAGCATAAATAGTGAGTATGGAGGGAAATATATAATTATGAACGCATACATAGACACCACACATAGCCGCTGGATCGAAGCAAATCTCCCGAGCCGTCACTCGCATGAATTTTTACCTGCCTTTACTTGGCTATTTTTTTCCGGGAATACCGTAGCTTTAGCGATCAATTTTGTTAGGACATTTTTTGTTCCTAAATACGTGATCTATCCATCTGTTTTTAATTTTTTCCTAGATTGAAAAAATAGGTGAAAAAAAATTTTGTTCACATTTTTTATGTTCTGCATTCGAGCGAAATGTAAACTTTTCAGGATATTATTCTATACACTTGTGCGAACTCATTAAAAAAAATGTATTCGTTTTGCAAGTTTTTGGAGGTAAATAACCTATACCTAAATTATGAGATTATGAGTTGACACTACTGTCATGTGACTACTAAAGTTGTTTACAATAATATTTGGCATGTAGTTATTAACACAACGTCAAGGAAGAAACCTACTATATTGTTAGTGTAGTGAAAAATATATAGGGTGGCCATCTTTAAAAATATCAATTAAGCAGCGATGATGGAAAATAATATTAGGAATGTAGTTGACACTCACCGAGGAAGATATCTGATGTACTTTTAGTAAAAAATATATATGGTCGTCACTCTGAACATATAATTCTGCACCTGAGAGGTAAATGATAGAATCTCCAACTGCAACTGGTTTTTAGATAATTTAAACATAAATCCAGTATTCCATCATAATATTATTTTTACGGATGAATCCGGGTTGACCAATCTAGGAATGTTTAATAGAAACAATACTCGTCATTGGGATGTGGAAAATCGGAGATTAGTAGGGGAAGGTGCTTTTCAGGAACGTTTTGGAGTAAACGTTTGGTTGGGCATAATAGGACTTAATATCATTGGTCCAGAATCAAGTAGAGCCTTTTATAAATAACTTGCAGGAAAACGAAAATCTAATTTTCCAACAAGATGACACACCAGCCCATAATTCGGTGGCCAGTAAGATCACCTGACTTGACCCCGCTGGATGTTTCAATATGGGGTTATCTAAAAGAAAAAAGTGTATAGAACTCCTCCACCAACATTAGAAATCTTGGAAAACAGGATTATATGAGGTATTGGAGGCGTGTCTCGACAGCATTTACAAAACCTGCTCAGAGAAAATATTAGGAGAGACAGATTGTGCTGGGAACAAGCCGGCCAACGTATAGAAGATTTAATTGAATAACTTTTTTATCAATTTAATGTTTATTTTATTTATTTATTTAGGTAATTAGTTCCTAAAGCCAATATTATTGTTTGAAATAAAAAAATCTTTAAAAACTAAAACCACAAACCAAAGTGCATTGTGTCATAAATTTTTTTGTGGGCTATAAGACACACTTTAATGTTTAGTATTTAATAGGTGGTTCCTATTTAAATATTAAAATATTAAACAATATCTAAAATGTATCCCATTATTGACAAATTGAAAGTTTGTCAAATTTAATTAAAAACCAATAAGAAAACAGATTTTTTTGTTACCTTAACAAGTTGTTTGGCATCAGTTTCATTAATGCTGCCACCATATTACATTTAGAAAAAATGGCTCCTACGCCATTTTGAAAAAAAAATGGCTACATGTGATATGTTGTTGAAAAGGGAATTCTATTCTCTATTGAATTATGTATAAAAATATACACGGTTCCATTTAAAATTCTTAACTTAGACGAACTTCCAAAAAACCGGAAGTGATATTCAATTGTTTTTTTTATGGAATATATGAGCCCCAATGAGCAATATCTACAAACCAAATTTTAAGCCTCTACCTTAAAAGACAATTAAACGGCACCTTGTAAAACGAATCCGTTGTCACCCAGTATATTTTATTTTCTAAAGTAATTTCTATCTCTACCCCTCTCGTTAGTCGTTCTTACAGAAAACAAATAACATTCTGGATATATCTGAAACTGCTTATCTAGAGATAAAACTTCCTCATTACTGAACTCGTTTTCAGCCCACAAAACGCACATTTTATCTAAAGCAGAACGAAAAGATAAGAGCATCAGAATCCTCACAAGGACTACACCATGTAATCTTAAAAAAAATGTTCCTAAATGCTTCTAGACACCTACATAAAAAACAGAAAAATATGGTGTCGAGATTATATCACATCTTAATTAGTTCTTCTTTTACGAAATATATTAAGGTAGGTGGAATCTTATTTTCATTATGGGCGTTGTAAGATAAAATTCTTTTGTATATTTTAGATGTGTTTCTAATTTACATATTGAATTAATGTTGTCTGACAAATCTGGGAGACGTGACAGAGAATTAAAATACATTTTTCGAATATTATGTGGTGTCTTTGCATCAAAATTAGTTGCTTAGAATGACTCCCCAAATATCAATTTCAGTTTTCAAATACTTTAAAATATTCTAAAAGCTTATTTCTAAGACTACTTATGAACATAAATGAGAGAACTCTATAAAATTCATTTAAAACCATTATAAGAGTACATTGGCCCACCTAGAGAAAGGCCCACAAGCTTCTTATTAAAATTACTATTGAAGTTTTCAAATTTTAATAAAAAATATCCCAACAAGTATTTGTATTGTTACCCCTATAGACATTTATAAGATTTCCCTCTAAATCTTGTTTGTGAATAACAGAAAACTACACATAGTTAGATAGTTCAACAATAATCCGAGAGATGGCGCTGCTGTACTTAGCCTACTAGAAAATTACAGAATGATTGAGAACATTCTAGAATCCTCATCTTTAAGTATATAAGGGAATATAGAAACAGAGAGTACAGTTCAGTTCGGATAGTGAGTTCAAATCAAGAAGAAGTATAAGCAAAGTGATAAAGGGACTGAATTATTGAATTAAAGTTAGTGGAGTGACGTTAGGCGTGAAAACTAAAAAACCTTGGAACCCAGTTCCTATGTATCAACTTTAATGAAACTTTTTGCATTGTGTTGCCAAAACCTAATACTAAAATGTTTATGGATTAGAAATTGACGTTTTCGTTTATTTAAAAGTGTATCGAGATTTTCTACAAATTCTTTGAAAAAAATACTCAATTCACTTAAGTTTTAATAATTTTTGATCTGTAAAAAAATCGTACCTGAATAGTATTGTAGGTGTGTGATTACAAATTTAAGGTAAAAAACCGCTGCCTAAGTAATCACTACTTCCACATTCAGATTTTTTATCTAAATCACTCACAACGAAAAAATTTTGTATGTGGAAATAATTGTTTATGGATCTTTAATAATATAATATTTGAAATCCTCTACCCCAAAAACCCATAAAACGATACCCCACATCGGTAGCGGGATGGGGGTGGATGAAGTAAAAAAACATTTTGAGGTTTCTGGTTCTTGTACACATCCTAAATCACAATTTTTTTCATCCCCTTTAATAATGGGGTGGGGTGGTAATGGGGGTGGCTAATGCCAAATTTTTTTTTTGAGACCTCAGCTTCTCTTGTATATGCTAAATACCAATTTTATGGACTCTTACCTGCTTAATTTACCTATTTTCCCCAAATTTACCCCAATTTACCCCCCAACCCTTCGACGGAACAAGATGAAAATATAATCTAGTTCTAGATCTCGTTAAACTACATATGTGTACCAAATTTCAAGTCAATATCTCAAACGGTTCCAGAGTAAACGTGCGCACAAAAAAAGTTACAGACAGACCGACAGACAGACAGACCGACAGACCGATAGACAGAAATTTTTTTTCGCTCAAACTTAAAATCTCGACATTTCGTGACATTCTATGCCTATTTGAATAATACAAATTTTTAAAAATTTTTTTGTCGTTACTATACTTCCACTGGATGTGGAAGTAATTAAAAAACCGCTGCCCAAGGAATCACTACTTCCACATCCAGATTTTCTATGTCACTCACAACGAAAAATTTTGTATGTGGAAATAATTGTTTATGGAACTTTAATAATATAATATTTGAAATCCTCTACCCCAAAAACCCATAAAACGATACCCCACATCGGTAGTGGGGTGGGGGTGGTGATAGGGGGTGGTAGTGGGGGTGGATAAAATAAAAAAAAATTTGAGGTTTCTGGTTCTTGTATACACACTAAATCACAATTTTTTTTCATCCCCTTTAATAATGATGTGGGGGTGGTAATGGGGGTGACTAATGCCAACATTTTTTTTGAGACCTTAGCTTCTCTTGTATATACTAAATACCAATTTTATGAACTCTTACCTGCTTGATTTACCTATTTACCCCAAATTTACCCCAATTTACCACCCAACCCTTCGACGGAACAAAATGAAAATATAATCTAGTTCTAGATCTCGTTAAAGTACATATGTGTACCAAACTTCAAGTCAATATCTCAAACGGTTCCAGAGTAAACGTGCGTACAAAAAAGTTACAGACCGACAGACCGACAGACATACCAGACCGACAGACAGACAGAATTTTTTTTTTAAAATCTCGACGTTTCATGACATTCTAAGCCTATCTGACCAATAAAAGTTTTTTAAAATTTTTTTGTCGTTACTATACTTCCACTGGACGTGGAAGTAAAATTACAAATTCAAAATGTGGGATGTGGGACTCAAAATGGCGGCCAAAAAACTTTAAAATAAGACATAATTGATACAAAAAACATTAGAATTTCTGTAGAAATAGACTTACTGTTAAATCACATAATTAGACGAGGATTACGTAGTGGAGATACCATCCTTCGGAGGGGATGTAAAGCAGGCGGTCCCTTGTCTATTAAATGTTAGGCAAGTAAAAGAACCCTACTCTTCTTAAGGGAAGAGGTTCGGCAAAATTTCCAGGTTGGGGGTAGCTCGTCTCCTGGCGTCGGTGATAGGCCCTGGTAGCGGAAATAGGCCGACGATAAACAGTTAAAAAAAAAAAAAACACATAATTCGTAGTAATTTTAACAAAATATACTATTTATCTTCGATATCTTCGTTTCCCACTTCGCTTATTTCTTTAATAGGAGAAGGGTTCGAGCAACTATCACTATTGCATTCGAAACAAGCTGCAGTGCTAGGTAATCCATGCTTTCTCCACAAGCAGCTCCGCATCCTGTCTTACATGTACAAAAAATAATTTTAAGTAGATTTTCAGGGGCTAGTGGCTTATTCATTGCTATTGGTCTCAACATCCCACGATAATGTTTCAATCCCCATTCTATTGACGAAATGTCATTTCCCAACCGTAATTGTACTTGTAAGTACACTCTTTTTAAACGCTCAGAGACTGCATCAGGTGTCGGCACTAATGATGCCAGTCGTACACAGCTATTCTTAGCTGTAGCTTTGATGAAAAATTGTATCTTAAAATATTTAAATCTTTTATTTTTTTGGACGCGCCGTATAATGCGAGGATGCATTTCACTCCAGCTTCACAAATATTATTCAAATCTTCTCCAAACGTTTGATTGGTTTTCTAGGCTCAGTACTATCACAAGGAGTAACAATTTGAATAGAACCCAAATTATGGAAGGTTCCTTTTCCATCAAGTGTGTTAACATTAAAATCTGCATTATCAAGTACAAACTGAATAAATGTACCTATTTTTATTTCAACTGGACTTCCAAAAGCTGCTGAAGCTTCATACAATTTTGCTTCTTTGTATGAACCACAGAAACCTAAGACGTTACATATATCTATAATTTTTTTGCAACCAAATTTTCGATGAAGTGTAACTGATAATGCAACATATAAAGGTGATATGAATGATCGTGGTCGTACTGCTAAAATAATGCCATGAGCAATTGAAGAGCACTTTGTCTCATAAAAAATCCTATTTTCTGGTTTACTCTTTTTATCATTTATAATTATTTCAGATAGAATAAAACTTAATGACTTCGGGATGGATGTATGAATGCTTTCAAACATTCTATCGCTAGCTAGGTAACTATCATTATAATAAACTTCCGTTCGAATATGTCTTCGAAGAATCTCACCAGCAGCTTTTAAGATTAGATATTCTTCTTCATTGTCATTGTCTAATCTTTCTCTTAATAGAATGGGGATGGAAACATATCGTGGGGTGTTGAGACCGATAACAATAAATAAGCCACCAAGTGTAAGACAGGATGCGGAGCTGCTTGTGGATGTAGAAAGCATGGATTACCTTGCACTGCAGCTTGTTCCGAATGCAATGGTGATAGTTGCTCGAATCCTTCTCCTATTATAGAAATAAGCGGAGTTGAAAACAAAGATATCGAAGATAAATAGTACATTTTATTCAAATTATTTATTAAAATTATTATAAATTATGTGATTTAACAATAAGTTTATTTCTACAGAAATGTTTGTGTTAATTATGTCTTATTTTAAAGTTTTTTGGCCGCCATTTTGGGTCCCACATTTTGAATTTCTAATTTTTTACCTTAAATTCACATCGAGCAACGTCTAACAATGATGATAGGGGTATGTCTTACAGGAGGACGTATTTCGAAAATATCTCTACGTCACCAGGTATATCAACTAGTCGACGAGGTACCGCAAGCAGCTGGAAATCATCCCTAAGGAATCATTTGTCACCAGATGGGGACAATAAATGATGGAAAAATGTAGTCGGGTCGTGGCGCCTGGAGGGGCAGACTGTTCTGATGACTGCAAAACTACCTCTGCTACACGTATCCCAACTTTTTCATCTGGCAACTTCCACATTTTCTGGCGTATATTTCAAAGTCCTTTCCTAAAAAAGGCTAGATTTCTTGGTTGGTTTTCAAGATCAACAATGTACTACCCATAGTCAAAAAATACCCAAAAAAGATGCCCTTAAACTCAGTGCCACCCAGTCATGGTCCTGACACTAAGTCACCTCTTAAGCGGAGAGACGTCCAGCAACGCAATTCCAGGTATGGAGTGAAGTCTACCGAGGATCAACTGCTAAAGATCAGGGTTGAATCAGTCACTAGGACCAGCGGCATCAGTGACAGTGTGATTCAAAACTTAATAGGTGTGTGCTAGAAAAACATTAAGTGTGTTGGAACTCTCAAAGACTCATTTATATCAGATTAGGTAATTTTAACTTGTAAATTTGAGTTTTTAAAAGCTGGGGACCAGCGAATGCATGTACAAGCATACTGCTGAGTCAACAAGGTTTTATTTACTAAATAAAGTTAACATTCAACTGTAAATGCCATGCATCATCTATAGGGGTATTTAAATGAGAAAATAAACAGTGATCGGGAGTCTCTACGCGGGCACCAGGGTGCGTCTAGATGGGCATCAGGGGTGGGTCTAGGTAGGCACCCGGACACCGGTCTTGAGTTTGGAGAGTCTCCATAATAGTATGGTTATGGATGGAGCCTGTAAGGTCATAAGGAGTTCGGATCCCCTCCTCTGCATAGTCCGGGACCATGAAAATGCAGAAGTGGGAGCCTTTCTGTTTAAGGCAGCACAGAGAGCAGCCAAAATGAACTTGGTCTCTCCTTCGACGTCGAGCGGAACCGAGTTGGAACCTGCTCGGCGTAAATCCAAATTAAAGCTGCAGAACACAACATCTTTCTGCAGCCTCATACGGATAAGCCAATGCATGGAGTTTTCTATAAAAATATAGAAAACCTTGGCTTATCCGAAAGGCTGACCTTTGCCTTCTTAAGGTCAGCCGGGCTGAAGTCTGAGACCGAGGGATTCACAATGGCTTGCCAGGATGGTGTATTTAATACCCTCGTCTATCGTAGTCGTGTCATGGGTATAGAGGTCCCTGATGTCAGCTGCAGGACCTGCGGCAGGGCGCCAGAGACTCTGGTGCACTTGTTGCCGGCTTGTCCGACATATGCAGTCACGACGGAGCATTACGAGTGCTTTATTATCACCTAAGGCACTCGTATGAGATAGACGAGACACCAGTGCTGCCTTACGCTCCGGGGGATATTGAGTCCGTTGTGGGAAATGAGAAGTGTCTAATTTATTGGAACTACTCGTTTCCCACCGTCAGGCAAATACAAGCCAACAAGCCTGACGTAGTCCTCCTCGACCATCAATTCAAGACAATGTTCGTCGTGGAGTTCTCAGTTCCCGCGGAGAACAACATTGTCTTGAAGGAGGAGGAAAAACGGACAAAATATCGAGATTTGCTCTTCGAACTCCGCAGACTCTAAGATCCAGACCATACTGTTAAGATAGTGGTACTGATTATAGGAGCCCTCGGTGGAACGAGACACACACTGCTTTCGGAACTGAAGATAATACCGGCATGCCGAAATTCGGCAGAGGTCTTAGCCGGCTGAATGCAGAAAGCCTTCATCCTCGGTTCATTACGTCTGCTCGGGGCACACGATTCTCGGACCCAATAGTCACTCACCCCACGGGCGTAGGGAGTGGCTACCGGTACTACCAGCTCCCCTCTGTGAGGGTCGGAGCCACAGAGTAGGGTGACTGGCTTTTTATAATAATAATAATAATAATAATAATAATAATAATAATAATAATAATAATAATAATAATAATAATAATAATAATAATAATAATAATGATAATAATAAATAAGCAGGAGAGGCTAACCGTTATCCATCTAGCCTTTGGTGAGTAGCGCCACCACTTACTCCAGCTGGGGGTGCAAAATCGAACCGGCAGCCCTAGCGCACCCGGGAGGGGAAAGCGCTTTCCCCTCTGGTGTCGGTCGTGGGCTTGTTGGGCTAACCACCCTCAAGCCCGATCCTCCGGTTCCAGTTGGCCGAAGACAGGGCCCCCACGATCGACCCCGTGCGGATAGGGGTCAAGGGCAAGGTGGTGGGGCCCAACAGGGAAGGATGCCCATTGATGACGACCGCTATAACCAAGGACGCTTTGAGTGGACAGATGAACTGAGAGACGACCTGATGCACTGTTATGAAAGCAGTGAACCCGGCCGAAGGGGGTACATGGCGCGAATGCATGCTCTGTGGTGTGAAAACCACCCAGAACATGACGCCTTCACACCTCAGAACCTACGTGATTATGTATCCCACCTTCGTGCTAGAGGCTATGTCAGAGCCGCTCCTCAGCCAGTGAATGAGGTGGCCGAACAGCCACCGAACGAACCGGTTGAGGAAGCGGTTCCTATCGTTCCACCAACACCAGAGGGTCTCAGTACCAGACGGGGGTGCACAACATAAAAACCCCCGGGCCACAAGATCTGGCCAGAGTGGATGCAGAACTTCGTGCAGCGCTACCAGAAGAGGCTGACATCTGGCACATAAATTGTGCCGTGTATGCTGCCGCTCAACGCTTGTCTCAAGTGGAGAGGCGAAATACTACCTCTCCACAAGAAAGAGCGGGACGGCGCATACAGAAGATGGAAGCCAAGATCCGGTCGGCGAGGCAACACGCATCCCGTATCCAATGTGTGATGGACTATATGGCAGCCAATAGGCCTTTCACGCCTAAAGTGCGGCGAGTAGCTGCCAACTTAAGACGCGTCCATCACACACTTAATGGGACAGTGCTGCAAACCACCAAACAGCACTGCCTCGACAGGATACGGATGCTAGTGTCTTGTAAGAAGTCACTAGTGAGGCGGGCGAGGGGGCTAGCGGAAAATCAACTTTTCCGCAAAAAGCCCTCGCACCTTTTCGAACCGCCTCAGCGTGTTGCTGAAAATCCGCCGACTGCAGATCAGGTGGAAAATTTCTGGAAAACGTTGTACGAACAGAAGCTTCCACTCAACAGAGACTCTCCAGCCCTGGCACACTTTGAAACCTTTAGCCAAAGGTTTCGCCAACCACACGAGGTGTGCCAACCAATAACCCCAGAAGAGGTTCGAAGAGCTCTTGAGGGCTCTAAGAACTTTGCTGCTCCAGGTCCCGACGGGATAAATAACTTTTGGTGGAAAAAGTTATCGAGTACCCACCACCATTTGGCCAGAATTTTTAATGCCTGGCTAAATGGGGAGCAGCAAATTCCTTCTTGGGTTGTTGAGGGGCGGACAGTGCTGATCCCCAAGAACGGAGATTTGTCTAACCCAAAGAACTACCGCCCGATAACCTGTTTAAACGCATGTTACAAAGTGTTTACACGCATTTTGTACATGCGGGTGCTCCACGCAGTTGAACCGGTTTACGAACGGATACATGAGCAACGAGGGTCGAAGAGAGGTGTCGCTGGCTGCAAGGAGAACCTGCTGATTGACAGATGTGTCACGCAGGACTCCGTGCAGTATAAGCGGAACCTCTCTATGGCCTGGATCGACTACCGCAAGGCATTTGACATGACATCTCATGAGCTTATTTTACACTTGCTCCAATGTCTTGCGGTACCCGGTCCCGTAGTGAGATGTATTGAAGAACTGATGCCGCTCTGGAGGACTCGCTTTACTATAATATCCGGTAACGATAGAGTCCAGACGGAGCCGGTATCATTCAGAAGGGGAGTATTTCAGGGAGACTCCCTCAGCCCCCTTCTGTTTTGCATCTCACTACTGCCATTATCCGTTTCGCTCCGGAAAACCCGTGGATACAACTGCGGTACCCCCGGCGATAGGAGGCATAAGGTCACCCATTTGTTTTATATGGATGACCTTAAACTTTATGCCTCCGGAGAAAGGGACCTACACCAGTCCCTTAGGGTGGTACAGGAGTACACGCAGGCTGTCGGTATGGAGTTCGGGTTGGA
Organism: Rutpela maculata; assembly: GCA_936432065.2. Classification (NCBI taxonomy): domain Eukaryota; kingdom Metazoa; phylum Arthropoda; class Insecta; order Coleoptera; family Cerambycidae; genus Rutpela; species Rutpela maculata. The sequence goes on from OW386287.2 coordinate 216,335,924, forward strand.
CAAATGTGCACTGGTCCATCTCAAGAGAGGACGATGCGGGGACTACGGAGAGGACGCGCAGCTCGTAGACGGAAGCATCTTACATCATCTAGATGCCGGAGAGTCGTACACTTACTTGGGTGTCGAGCAACGCTCCACCCAAGAAGTGAGTGTAGTGAAAAACGCTCTCCGCGGCAAGTATCAGCACCGACTCCGACAGATTTGGTCTTCAGAACTGTCGGGGAAGAACAAGGTGTCTGCTACCAACATGCTTGCCGTTCCGATCCTTCTCCACTCCTTTGGAGTGGTGAAATGGAACCGAGAGGAGTTGCGTCAACTCGACGTAGGAACCCGCAAGAAGATGCATCTCAATAGGAGTTTGCATCCTAAATCGTCCGTTCCACGGTTATACCTCCCACGACATCGGGGAGGCCGTGGACTCTTGAGTTTGGAGAGTCTCCATAACAGGATGGTCCTAGATGGAGCCTGTAAGATTATCAGGAGTTCGGATCCCCTCCTCTGCATGGTCCGAGACCATGAAAATGCAGGGGTAGGAGCGTTTTTGTTTAAGGCAGCACAGAGAGCAGCCGATGAACTTGGTCTCTCCTTCGACGTCGAGCGGGTAAATCGCGACTCTGTCACCGAGTTGGAACCTGCTCGGCGAAAAGCCCAAATTAAAGCTGCAGAACACAACATCTTTCTGCAGCTTCATACGGATAAGCCAATGCATGGAGTCTTCTATAAAAATATAGAAGATCTTGGCTTATCCGAAAGGCTGACCTTTGCCTTCTTAAGGTCAGCCGGGCTGAAGTCTGAGACCGAGGGATTCATAATGGCTTGCCAGGATGGTGTATTTAACACTCTCGTTTATCGAAGTCGTGTCATGGGTATAGAGGTCCCTGATGTCAGCTGCAGGGCCTGCCGCAGGGCGCCAGAGACTCTAATGCACTTGTTGTCGGCCTGTCCGTCATATGCAGTCTCGGCCTATATCCAGAGGCACGACGGAGCATTACGAGTGCTTTATTATCACTTAAGGCACTCGTATGGGATAGACGAGACACCAGTGCTGCCTTATGCTCCGGGGAATATTGAGTCCGTTGTGGGAAATGAGAAGTGTCTAATTTATTGGAACTACTCTTTTCCCACAGTCAGGCAAATACAAGCCAACAAGCCTGACATAGTCCTCCTCGACCACCAACTCAAGACAATGTTTGTCGTGGAGTTCTCGGCTCCCGCGGAGAACAACATTGTCTTGAAGGAGGAGGAAAAACGGACAAAATATCGAGATTTGCTCTTCGAACTCCGCAGACTCTATCCAGACCATACTGTTAAGATAGTGGTACTGATTATAGGAGCCCTCGGTGGAACGAGACACACACTGCTTTCAGAACTTAAGATCATACCGGCATGCCGAAATTCGGCAGAGGTCTTAGCCGGCAGAATGCAGAAGGCCGTCATCCTCGGTTCATTACGTCTGCTCAGGGCACACGATTCGCGGACCCAGTAGTCACTCACCCCACGGGCGTGGGGAGTGGCTACCGGTACTACCAGCTCCCCTCTGTGAGTGTCGGAGCCACAGAGTTTAAAGGGTGACTGGCTTTTACAAAAAAAAAAAAAAAAAAAAAAAAAAAAAAAAAAAAAAAAAAAAAAAAAAATTAATAATAATAATAATAATAATAATAGATAGCATTCAGAAGAGGAGTATTCCAGGGAGATTCTCTGAGTCCCCTCCTCTTTTGCATCTCACTGCTGCCGTTATCTGTTGAACTCCGCCAGCAACCGGAGGCATAAGGTCACCCATCTGTTCAATATGGATGACCTCAAACTGTATGCCTCCGGTGAGTGTGAACTTCAAAATGCTCTAAGGGTGGTCGAGGAGTACACGCTGTGCTGTACCCAGACTACCCGGTCAAGATGGTCGTCCTAATAATCGGCGTACTCGGAGGGATGAAGCCTTAGCTGCTCTCAGAATTAAAGATCATGCCGGCCTGTCAGAATTCGGCAGAATGGTTGGCAGGTCAGATGCAGAAGGCGGTTATCTTGGGGTCCCTTCGTCTGCTTAGGGCACATGATTCAGGTGTTTACAGTCACTAACTCCACAGGTCGTGGAGAGTGGCTGTAATTAATTAGCCGGCGCGGCTACCGTGTGGTGTCGGAGGCCACGGAAACCCTGTCCGGCAACGGGAAACCGAAAAAAAATAATAATAATAATAATAATAATCGTCTGCTTAGGGCACATGATTCAGGTGTTTACAGTCACTAACTCCACAGGTCGTGGAAAGTGGCTGTAATGAATTAGCCGGCGCGGCTACCGTGTGGTATCGGAGGCCACGGAAGTCCTGTCCGGCAACGGGAAACCGAAATAATAATAATAATAATAATAATAATAATAATAATAATAATAATAATAATAATTTTTTCGCTCCGGAAAACCCGTGGATACAACTGCGGTACCCCCGGCGATAGGAGGCATAAGGTCACCCATCTGTTTTACATGGATGACCTTAAACTTTATGCCTCCGGAGAGAGGGACCTACACCAGTCCCTCAGGGTGGTACAGGAGTACACGCAGGCTGTCGGTATGGAGTTCGGGTTGGGCAAATGTGCACTGGTCCATCTCAAGAGAGGGCGATGCGGGAACTACGGAGAGGACGCGCAACTCGTTGACGGAAGCATCTTACATCATCTAGATGCCGGAGAGTCGTACACTTACTTGGGTGTCGAGCAACGCTCCACCCAAGAAGGGGGTGTAGTGAAAAACGCTCTCCGCGGCAAGTATCAGCACCGACTCCGACAGATCTGGTCCTCAGAACTGTCGGGGAAGAACAAGGTGTCTGCTACCAACATGCTTGCCGTTCCGATCCTACTCTACTCCTTTGGAGTAGTGAAATGGACTCGAGAGGAGTTGCGTCAACTCGACGTAGGAACCCGCAAGAAGATGCATCTCAATAGAAGTTTGCATCCTAAATCGTCCGTTCCACGGCTATACCTCCCACGACATCGGGGAGGCCGTGGACTCTTGAGTTTGGAGAGTCTCCATAATAGGATGGTTCTGGATGGAGCCTGTAAGGTCATCAGGAGTTCGGATCCCCTCCTCTGCATGGTCCGAGACCATGAAAGTGCAGGAATAGGAGCCTTTTTGTTTAAGGCAGCACAAAGAGCAGCCGATGAACTTGGTCTCTTCTTCGACGTCGAGCGGGTAAATCCCGACTCTGTCACCGAGTTGGAACCTGCTCGACGAAAAGCCCAAATTAAAGCTGCAGAACACAACATCTTTCTGCAGCTTCACACGGATAAGCCAATGCATGGAGTTTTCTATAAAAATATAGAGAACCTTGGCTTATCCGAAAGGCTGACCTTTGCCTTCTTAAGGTCAGCCGGGCTGAAGTCTGAGACCGAGGGATTCATAATGGCTTGCCAGGATGGTGTATTTAATACCCTCGTCTATCGTAGTCGTGTCATGGGTATAGAGGTCCCTGATGTCAGCTGCAGGGCCTGCCGCAGGGCGCCAGAGACTTTAATGCACCTGTTGTCGGCTTGTCCGACATATGCAGTCTCGGCCTATATCCAGAGGCACGACGGAGCAATACGAGTGCTTTATTATCACCTAAGGCACTCGTATGGGATAGACGAGACACCAGTGCTGCCTTACGCTCCGGGGGATATTGAGTCCGTTGTGGGAAATGAGAAGTGTCTAATTTATTGGAACTACTCTTTTCCCACCGTCAGGCAAATACAAGCCAACAAGCCTGACGTAGTACTCCTCGACCATCAACTCAAGACAATGTTTGTCGTGGAGTTCTCGGCTCCCGCGGAGAACAACATTGTCTTGAAGGAGGAGGAAAAACGGACAAAATATCGAGATCTGCTCTTCGAACTCCGCAGACTGTATCCAGACCATACTGTTAAGATAGTGGTACTGATTATAGGAGCCCTCGGTGGAACGAGACACACACTGCTTTCAGAACTTAAGATCATACCGGCATGCCGAAATTCGGCAGAGGTCTTAGCCGGCAGAATGCAGAAGGCCGTCATCCTCGGTTCATTACGTCTGCTCAGGGCACACGATTCCCGGACCCAGTAGTCACTTACCCCACGGGTGTGGGGAGTGGCTGCCGGTACTACCAGCACCCCTCTGTGAGGGTCGGAGCCACAGAGAAGGGTGACTGGTTTTTAACAAAAAAAAAAAAAAAAAAAAAAAAAAAAAAAAAAAAAAAAAAAATAATAATAATAATAATAATAATAATAATAATAATAATAATAATAATAGCAGCAATAGTCAGAAAGTTTTTACAATAGAACAGAAAAATTCAACAGTACCTCATCCTGCTGATGTATGACATCCCAGGACAGGCGAATATCATCCAGCATAAGCTGAGAAATGCGAAATAATAATAAGTCCTTATTGATTTCTACAAAAATAGAAAATGATTTGGCGAAGTTTAGCCATTAAAGGCTATTCTCACACTCTATCATGCTTTCAAAATATTTCAGTGTTATCAAAATATTTAAATATTCTGAAATTATTTAAATACTGAGTTTAAAATATCTAATTACTTCTATTATTTATTATTTAAATCCTTTTTTGTTTTGAAAATGTTTAATATTTAAATACATTCAATTTTTTAAAAAGTATTTGCTTTTTAATATTTAAATACTACTCAAAGTATTTGCCCAGCTCTGAGAAAATATTAATACGAAGATATTGCCGCTATGAAGATATTTCATGCCTGTTTTAAGTTTTGGTGAGTAGTAAATATCAAAATAAAAACATAATTAACAAAAATTCTAGGAATTTACTTAGCTTTACACAATTATGTAGTCTTATTAACACTAGCAACAACATACTAATAAAATACATTTCGTTTGAGGTTGTTAAATAAAACGCCTACAGAAATAATTTTTCATTTATGGCGACATTATCTCCAACTCGAGACATCTTTGTAGGTACGTGAGGGAATCATAATTTTACAGTGTTAAAGTTTATCTGATCTGAAGAACGTGAGAGAACTCAAGAGACGTGGTGTTATAATACATATATGTGAGGTAATAAATATAAACAAAGTACATAGACTATGTGACGTGTGAAAATTTACTATTATTTGAGTAAGGAAAGATATACAGCGGTCGTCACACATAAAAGTTTGATACAATAATAAGAATAGTACCTAATCCTTTTTTAGTCCAAGAGATCAAACAAAATGATACGGGACAAGTAAAAAAAATAATAGAACAAAAAAAATTAATATTACATTTACATATCTCATTAAATTTTAATACTTAATAATATCTACAGAAAAATTATGACAAAAGACATTCACTGACATAATAGTAAGCTTCTTTAATAGTCCAATCAATGAATGCCCAAAAGGGGATTGTAGAGAACACTGAGTGGGGAGAATTTTCCTTTCTTCCCCTTTCTTCGATTCTTCGCTTATAACTCGGAAACGATGCGCCGTACGCGAAAAATTTTTCTATGCAAAATTAAATTATATTAAATATGATGGGTGCACTAAACATGGGTTTGAACTTTTCCTCTGCCAGGTTTTATGAATAAAATATTGCAGGAATCATCACTGCGAAGAAAATTCCTATTATGATTTTTTATTTTTTTCCGCATATTTTGGTACAGCAGGTGGCCTTGCATTTGTAGAAGGCGAATGTTTTTCTGGTCATAAGTAGATCCTAATTTGTTCTATACTTGAATAAAATTTGATTAAAATCGAAAACGAAATAAAAAGTTATAAGGGTATCTTCATTTTAAGCGAGTCACACTGTATATTTAAGGAAATGTATAAATTTCGACAAAATATTACGTTGGTAAATACGTCGAGTGTTGTAAAATAAAGATTGTTTTGTGACTGTGATTTATTAGTAGACCACGGTAAACCGTTTTGATAGAAACATTTCAGATACAAAATTAATTTATTGTTATACGTTGCGACCCAGAATGTAGGCAACACAGAATTCAATTAGTTCGGATGTTGTCTAAATGTAGAGATTTGCACCTACTAGAGAAAGAACCTACTAGAAGCTGTAGAGTGATGACATTCTGGAACTATCTAGAGAATGGTGGTTCACAGAAAAATCGGGATCTGTCATTTTTAGGTATAAAAGGCCGCATTCTCGGCGAGAAGAAAAGTTTGGAATTGACAAGTGAGGTTAAGACTCCAAGTGAAAACAAAGTGATAAACATTGTTATTTTTAGTCAGTAAAGTGCATTTAAGTTAATAATAGTATTGTGAAGTATCCTGTAAATTATTTAATAAAGTGTGTTAGTGGTTATCTCTTGTTATAATTTTTGGAACCCACGGAATTTGGAGGGGTGGAAAAACGTCACAAATTGATATCAGGAAGCGGAATATTATGACAAGAGGAGCTCTGAAGTTGTGCTGAAGTGTTCGAGAAGTATTCTCGAGGGATAGTGCTAACACAGAGGACTAATTTACTGGATATTGTTCGGGGGTTATTTTCGAACAGGAAAATACTGTTAAGTGCATTTTTTAGATATTGTAGAACATTTTATTAGGACATTAGTGTGATAATTAAATCCTTTAAACTGAGAAATGATAGAGACACTGAAAAAGACTCATTTGTGTTAGTGCGTGAAAATTACTAGAACTTTTATATTTGGACATTAGTGGAGATTAGTAAATTCTCTGAACTGGATAGTGACAAAAGACTCTGGATAAGACTTTTTCATGCTGTTTCGAGATTTTTCTGGAAAGTTCCATTACCGATATTGACGTGACAGTTAAATTTATTCTATTTTAACGTAATCTTATGACCATAGAAACAAGAAGTATGGCAGGAGAGAAACAAATGAAGGACCTACTTGCGGAATGTAAGAAGATGATGGACCAGCAGCGCCAAGAAGAAAAAGAAGAACAACGTCAAGATGAAAAAACCAAACTGAGACAAATTATGGAAGACCTGAAGATACGACAGCAAGAGGAGAAAGAAGAACAAGAAAAGCGACGCCAAAAAGAAAAAGAAGAGCAGGAAAGAAGACGTCAAGAGAAAGAAAAGCGGCGACAAAAAGAAAGAGATGAATTAAAGAAAATGATGGAAAATCTGGAAATAAGATGCCAAAAAGAAAAAGAAAAACAAGAAAAACGCCAGGAAGAATTAAGGAAAATTCTGAGCGATCAAATAAATATACAACAGAACGCTATAATTTCCACCAATGAAGAATTGAAGAGTGAAGTCAAAGAGTAGATAAACAAGCTAGAAGAAAAAGTAGATAAGGTAGAAGACAAAGAGGTGTAGTTGAGACAGAAGACAGGCAGATCAAAGGAAAGATGAGTGAGTTCGAAGGAGAAGTGGAGCGACTTAAACGATAATTAAGAGAAGAAGTAACATCATCGGGTCCTCGGTTAAAACCTCCCTCCTTTGACGGACAAAGTTCATGAACGACGTACAACAGACAATTCGAGGCAGCTGCGTCTGCGAATAACTGAGATAATGAGGAAAAGGCCATGGCATTAGTTTTAGCACTAAGGGGCCAAGCATCGGAGTTACATCAGACTATCCCAGTAGAGAAATAAGGGGACTTTAAAGTTTTGGAAGCTGCCTAGGACTTGGAAGTATACTTGGAAGTATACCAGGCTCAGCTGAAATCCTGGATACAAAAGCTGGGAAAAGCCTACAAGCATTTGAAGCTGCAATAGAGAGACTGGCACACCTGGCGTATCCGAGTGCACCTAGAGAATTTCAGGAACAATTAGCCGTGGGGGCCTTTTTAGATGGTATAAGGGACGAAGAGGTCAGGCGAGTTCTGGGGCTGACGAGGCACCAAAGTAGTAGCGTAGCTTTGGTGCGTGCATTTGAAGTAGAAGCCGCTTACAGGGATACTCCAAGGTTGAGAGTGCGAGCTGTGACTCTAGAAGAATCACAACCAGAAACGAACCAAAACCCTATGTTGACTGAGATGCAGAAAATGTTCATGAGCTGGTTAGAGACCAAATCACCATAGCCAGTGACCGAATGAAGGCCCGATACGACCGTAAGGGGAGTTCAGAAGGGTTCAAGGCAGGAGATCTGGTTTGGCTGTAAAACCCACAGCGAAAGAAAGGGAAGTCACCAAAACTTCAACCGCCTTGGGATGGACCGTATACTGTTATTACCCGAATTAATGATGTCGTCTATCTGATTCAAAGAAGCAAAAAGTCCAAGATGAAGATCGTACACTTGGATAGACTGGCGAAGTATGTGAAAGACGCTGAATTGCCTGACCGGGACGTTCAGGCTTAAGGAGGGGGCAGTGTTATATGTTGCGACCCCCCCAGAATGTAGGCAACACAGAATTCAATTAGTTCTGATGTTGTCTAAATGTAGAGATTTGCACCTACGACGTCATCACAGAAAAATCGGATCTGTCATTTTTAGGTATAAAAGACCGCATTCTCGGCGGGAAGAAAAGTTTGGAATTGACAAGTGAGGTTGAGACTGCAAAGTGAAAACAAAGTGATAAACATTGTTATTTTTAGTCAGTAAAGTGCATTTAAGTTAATAATAGTATTGTGAAGTATCCAGTAAATTATTTAATAAAGTGTGTTAGTGGTTATCTCTTGTTATAATTTTTGGAACCCACGGAATTTGCAAGGGTGGTTTCCTAGGGGTGGAAACACGTCATATTATTTACTAATTATCAATTTTCGCTAGCGAATATCTCGGAAACTATAACACATAGGAAAAAAAATGAATATAGACATTCTTGTAGGAAATATAATATAATTTAATTTTGCATAGAAAAATTCTTCGCGTACGACGCATCATTTCCGAGTTAAAAGCGAAGAATCGAAAAAGGGACCTTTCCACTCCCCTCCCCCCTGAAGCGGAAGGTAGAGGCGGGGACTTTTAGTATGTTTACCTCCTAACTACCCCCAACACATTCCTGAAGAGGAACATTCTGTCCCCCTCTATGTCGTCTACAACTCATTTGTTGACTGGACTATATGTAGCATTTGTTTAATAAGAAATATGAATTTCTTAATACTAAGTTTATTTTTAATATTGTTATTTAATTTATTACTATACAAAACTGCACCAATATAATAAGCTGTGTATAATTCCAGTAGATGCATATCATACTGGAAGTGGAAACCATGATGTGTAGGATACCTGTGAGAAACGTTTTGAAAGATGAAATTAGAAAGATTATTTTTGACAATATAAATGTTAATTTAAAAGAAACGCTGTCCAAGGAATCACTATTTCCACATCCAGATTTTCTATCCACGTCTCTCATAATGAAGAAAATTTTGTATGTGGAAATAATTGTTTATGGAACTTTAATAATATAATATCTGAAATCGCCTAACCCAAAAATCTATAAACGATATGCTAGATTCGTAATGGGGGTGGTGGGTGGTGGAAGGGGTTGGATGAAGTAAATTTGAGACCTTTGGTTCTTGTACACACTAAATCACAATTTTATTTCTTTCACCCCCTTTAATCGTGGGGTGGGGGTGGTAATGAAGGTGGCTTAATGCCAAAAAAATTTTTGAGACCTTAGCTTCTCTTATATAAACTAAATACCAGTTAATGAAGAGGACAAAAACATTTTCATAAATCTGGTAAAAATAAAAAAATCAATTTTCAATCAGTTTTTTAGGTAAAAATAACGCTATTTTAGAACAGACATCAAAGATTGACGCCGTTGTGAATGTTATTGAGTTAATATCTTCTAGATAAAAAGATTATCTATTAATATTTTTTTACTATTTTTATTATTATAAAATAAAATTGGACTCGGCCTATTAAAGAAAGGCTATTTACTCTGAATGGCATTCGAATAATAAAACAAAATTGAAAGAGTTGAGACAGACCACAATTATCTTTCCAATATATTTTTTATATCCCTCCTTGTAATCGTTTGTAACATGATGAAACATCATCTAAAATTTTAAGACAACTTTTTAGATAAATCGAAATTTTTTCAAGCTGAGTGTTCATTATTATCAAAGGCGTCCCGCATAAATAACGTGGAAATACTACGAGAAACGAATAGAAGATAACTAAATAAGGTTGTTAGTGCCATAAGCGTCTCATAATAATTCTAACAGGGTCGTGAGAGGAAAAAATTTAGGAAATAAGTATAATAAAAAAGAATATGCTAGTTATTATATAAAATAATTTGTCATCATCAAATCCGAAAATCTCCCCCTTCTTTTATTTTCTGATTGTGATAATAATTATTGTGGCTCAACGGTTGAGTTATCTAGATATTATTAAAACTGTTGTTGATAATGCGAGATCATCAAGAGAATCAGCCCGCGAATTTAATATAAGATATCCAAATCGTCCGCCGTTTAATGTCAGCACCTTTAGAGAAATTAATGTTTTAATTTATACATACATAACCCTTCTGTGCCATAATTATTATTATAAGCAGAAGTTTAAGCAAGCTAAAAACGTACTTTTCGTCAATTTACTAAGCTTTTTATATAATTGTTACACATTCTATAGGATATTCTCCGCAGATTTCTTGTAAATAATGCTAGTTTTTAGACATAGAATAAGAACTTTTTTGTGAAAGAAAATATATGAAAAAAAATTGAACAAAAAACCATTCAACTTGTGTGGGATTAGAACACACGATCTTTGAATTGCAATCAATCAATTACAATTTATTATCAATTCAAGGTACAATAACACGCATCGTCGGAAGCAGGTCCGGAGCTAACCATATAACCACTGCGTTCAGCGTCTTGGTGAATGTATGGTTGGCGGGATGGGCCCGGTTCGGCTGAAACGATAATTATATATGTTAGGTTAGCACTCCTGTTCGCCGTGGGCAGACTTAAAAGCTAAATTAGGAATTAAAAATGTGTCCACAAGGACCTAAAACTAATTAATAGAAAAAACAATTAGTCAGGGAGCCCTCCCTAGCTGTACGTGCACCCCCCCACCGATCCTTGGGGTCAGTGTTTTTCATAAAGATTAAAGTCCAAGGAACAATTTAAGACATGTCCCCAAAAAAAAACTGGCTGTACTTTCAAAATGGCGGCCATATGTTACAAAAAACTGTTGCCAATGTTGTTTTTGTCATTTAACCCATTACCTCCCACTGTACTTATTTGAGTACACCATGAATTTTTGCCTCCCAGCGACGACATGTATTGAAATATTTCTACAAACTTGGTAGGACTCTGCAATATGCAGGAAGCGCGTAGTCTCAAGGTTTTTTTATGGATGGGGCATTTGTAGTAAATGACAACTTAAGATATTGAGTAAACAAGTTGTGCTAAAACCTGTGCTTTCAAGAATTAGTTTTTATAACGTGAAAATTAAAATAGTCCATTTGAGGTGGTAAATTAGGTTTTAAGGTATGTATTTTAGTTGTTTATAATATCGAGACATACCATTTTGCATTATTTAAAAAAAAAATGAGAAAAATGGCAGTGTACCCATTTGAGTACAATGGGAAGATATGTATAAGTAAATTCGGAATATCCTTTCAGAACTTGCTTCGACATGGATTCTGAATTCCAGCCAATCGCTTCCAAAAATTTTTACGGCAAACGTTTCAAAACAATGGGAGAAGCAATGGAAGAAGTTTCTTCTGCAAAGCACGACCCAGAAATTATTATTATCCCGCCTGAGGTAGATATGCAAACAGATGGGTATTTTCGACTTTCCCGAAGTTCAAATAGTAATAGTAAAAAGGAGGAGCCTAAGTGGATGAAGATATTAGTATGAGGGATAAAATTATGGGCTACGAAGAAAGACTAAGGACAATGATAGAAGATGTGAAGAATGATAATCCAGTTCAAATGTTTGAAAGATTGTTTGACTATAAGGTTATAGAATTGATCGTTATGCAATCAAATCTTTATGCATCATAAAACAATAACCACGGTTTTGCGGTGGGGGAGGCAGAAATAATAGTATATTATATTACTAGGAGTAGAACGCACTCTTTTTTTGTGTTAAGCCCAGGATTTGCGGCTGAGGCGAAGCCGAAGCCGCAAACTGGGCGGAACACAAAAAAGGCGTTCTACTCCGTGTAATATATACTATTTTTTCTTCAAGCGTATTAAAATGCAAAAATTCATTTATTTATCATAAATGTACAAATATTCAAACTGCAGTCTTACATGTTGACACAATATGACAAGTGGCTAGTGGATAGCGCGCCACCGGTGGCTTTCGGTATTAACATTATGTTACTAGTAAAACAATACCCACTACGGTGGCGCTTTCGGAACTAACATTATGTTACTAGTAAAACAATGTCCACTACGGTGGCGTTCGGTACTAACATTTTGTTACTAGTAAAACAATGTCCTACTTCTACTTCTGTTTTTGGTGACATAATTTAAACATTTTAATACGCTTGAAGAAAAAAATAATTTTAGGAATTTTATTACTTTCCGGTTACCATAAATTACCCCGTGAACCCATGTATTAGCACGTTGACGAAGATGTTTCGTAGCTTTCAATATGTCTAGAAATAAATTTCAGGAAATCAGAATTGCTGGCAATACTAAACTTGATAAGTCTGATAAAATGTATAAGCTACGTCCACTGATGAACTTGTTAAATACTAATTTTCGTCAGTACCCCCGCGCAGACCACTTTTTTTTGTGGTCTGCGCCACACTGATTGTGGCACAGTCCCACAAAAAAAAAATTGGTCTGCGCGTGGGTACTGACCACATATATCCCTTGTATTTTGAGCCGCTGAACACGAATCTGATCTTAGTTTTTTCCCCAACACGTCCGGTTTTTTTTTTGAACAGCAAAAAATTCTGTTGAATCGTAATATTTATATACTTCACTGTTAAAAAAAAACCTGACGTGCTGGGGAAAAACTAAGGTCAGATTCGTGTTCAGCGGCACTTTTTTTTTGTGGGACTGTGTAATTGGTCATACGCTAACTGAAGAATTCTTAGCCCAAAATATGAAGATTTAACCAAAAACAAAACAAAATGAACACTTCAGTTTTATGAAAAACATTACCTTTACCGACGAACCCACATTCACCCGCAGAGGAATTTTTAATTGGAGAAGTGCTCATATTTGGGATATTGAGAATCCACATTTACAAAGAGAATCACATTTCCAGCATGAATTTGAAATGAATGTGATGTGGCTGTTTAGGAAATCGTCTGTTGGGTCCATATGAACTACCAACAAATTTGAACGGTAATTCATATTTAGAATTTCTTCAAACTGATCTTTTTCATGAGCTGGAAACTTTGTCATTAAATTTAAGGAGGAATATCTCGTTTTTGAAACATGGGGCCCCGCCTCATTATTCTACTGCAGTCCACAATTACTTAAATGAATAATTTCCCATCGATGGATTGGCCGAGGAAGCGAATTTAAATGGCCACCTCGTAGCCCAGATTTAAACCCGTTAGATTTCTAATCTTGGGGGCATATGAAATCATTAGTTTGTGCACAAGCGATCTACAGTCATCAGGAATTATGGCGACAGGTACAGAATGCTGCCAATTTTATCAGAAACCAGCCCAACATATTTTTTAGAGTAAGGAGATTTTTTAGCACAATATTAAGAAAATGTATCGAAGTCAATGGAGACCAATTTGAACATTTATTAAAATAAATTATTACTATGTGTTAAGAATACCTTATTTGCGTAAAAATGATTTAAAAACAAAATAAAATAAATATTTGGCCAGTGGCGTACAAATTAAGCGGGGGGGGGGGAGGACTTCTTCACCCCTCTATCGTGGACCCTGGTAATAGTGAGGAACTAGTTCTTTCGCTGCTATTATGCGCCTTGGACCACTAACACTATCTACCACATATGGTAAAGAAATATTAAGTAATTTTAAAATAATATGTGAAAATAATTTTCTAATTACTTCCACATCCAGTGGAAGTATAGTAACGACAAAAAAAATTTTATTGATCAAATAGGCTCAGAATGTCATGAACCGTCGAGATTTGAGAAGTTTGAGCGAAAAAAAATTTTGTCTGTCTGTCGGTCTGTCTGTAACTTTTTTGTGCGCACGATTACTCTGGAACCGTTTAAGATATTGACTTGAAATTTGGTACACGTATGTACTTTAACGGGATCTTGAACTAGATTATATTTTCATTTTATTCCGTCGAAAGGTTGGGGTAAATGTGGGGTAAATAAGTAAATCAAGCAAGTAAGAGTCCATAAAATTGGTATTTAGTATATACAAGAGAAGCTAAGGTCTCAAAAAATGTTTTGTCATTACCCTCATTACCACCCCTACCTCATACCCTTAAATAATGGGGATGAAAAATAATTGTGATTTAGTATGTGTACAAGAACAAAAAACCTAAAAATATTTTTTACTTCATCCACTCCAACTACCCCACCACCTCTATCACCACCCCCACCTCACTAGCAATGTGGGATATTGTTTTATGGGTTTTTGGGGTAGACGATTTCAAATATTATATTATTAATGTTCCATAAACAATTATTTTCACATACAAAATTTTTTCGTTGTGAGAGACTTGGATAGAAAATCTGGATGTGGAAGTAGTGATTCCTTGGGCAGCGGTTTTTTTAACTTCAACGCCACAGTGGGCCACAAAATCCAAAAACCTGGTGAAAAAGCCAAAATTTGAAAGAGGTTTAATTATATTCAAAGTAATATTTCTGTAGTTATGAATAATCATTGATTGCTTGTGAAATGTGATACATTTGGTCATAAAATTAGGTTAAACGGGGTTCTACAAAGATAAAGAAATAAAAATTAATGGGTACTTTTGTAACCTTTCCTAAGGAAGTTCTTCAGTTATTGAAAGAGCCAGAATATCATGAATATCATGTACCCATGGTTAAATCGGGTGATAATACTCAATCGCCTGAAAATAGTGAGACAGAAGTGTTTTCTGGCAGCAGTACTGATACCGAAGATAAACAAATATGAATTTGATTATGAACTCTTTATGTTGTAGAATAATAAAGACATTTAGCTATATTGCAGTCTAATCCGATATGTGTTTTATATGTTCAATATACTATTTTCTAGACGACTTGTCCATTTTTATTATTTTTTAACACTTATTTTACTTTTTACATCCCCGCAAACTACACTCCCCATTACCTATATTTTTATTTAAATAATGTTTCCATGCTAAATATACTCATTTTTAGAAAACTGGCCCATTCTTAAATTATTTTTCCACGTTTTTCGCATTTTCCTAAAAACAACTCTCCCAATAAAATATTTTTTTCAATATTTTTTTCATACTTAATGTGCTCTTTTTAGCCAATTTGTCCATTTTCATTTTTTTATCACGTTTTTTTCAATTTGTACCCCCGCATACAACATCCCCCATCACTTCTAATTGTTTTACATATTTTTTTTATGAATGATGTACTCATTTTTAGGCGATTTAACCATCTTCAGAATTTTGGCCAGGCTTTTCGATTTCTGGGGCACATTTTATCTAAGTGTTTTTGGTTAAATCTTCATGTAAGTGTTTCTCAGTTTGCATATTATTAATGAAACCTATCTATACCTATGCTTGGACTTAAAGCACATCGCGTAAAGCTATTTCAAACGCTTTAGCAGGTTCCCTCTGCAGCCCCGACGAGTCGCCCCGGCCCGGCCCGGCCTGGTTGTAACACTCGCTGCAGGGATTCCAAATCCAAAACCAGTCTGAGCCTTCACAATAAAGACGTATCTGTCAGTTTTTATGGGCGTACCCCAGCGCCCCGCGTTGCCCACTATCTGCCCGACAATCTGGCTGCGTGCTAGTACGACCTTCTTCCAGCGGTACTTCGAAATGTTTTCTTCTTGCCTCGTAAACATTTTCTCCAATTAGTTTCGTTTTTACCTCAATTTACCATAGTAATTAGCTGTCAGTTCTTCGGTAATCGTTAATACTGGTACATAACTATTTCTTTTGAATAAAGAGAATACGGCGGCGTGCTTTAGATCTTCTTGTTAATAAAGAAATATCCGTAAAGCCATAAATAAGTTATCACCATATTATAATATCAACGTGGACTCTTATTTTTACGGTTCCAGAGCTTTCTTGTAGAGGTTTATGCCATAAAATAAACGGTCGATCGATACAGAAATTGAAAAACGAATATTTTAATTCTCTAACGTACTCTCTAATTTTCACTATAGTTGCGTCACATTATATGACATAGATGATTACCTTTATTAGCAGCTTCTGTTATACAAAGAAAATAAAATACCAGAATATAAAACCCAATATAAATAATTAGTGTAGTAGTGGAGCGAAAAAGAGGTAAAATTGTGTCGTTTTTTTATGAGCTTAGAACAAGATCAGACTCAGTGGGTATTACCAACATCATTTTACATATAAAAACACAAAATACGACATGTTTTAGTGGTCACAGATATTCTTATTTTAAATAAAGTGTAAAATTTAATTTTTTTTTAAATCATGTTTTTTTGTACATCCATTGCCATATCTCAAAAATGAATTGAGCTCTCGGCGTGAATTTTTTTTGTTATAAAACACACACTTAAGCGCTTCGCTCTATTCATAGAATTGCTAATAAAAAAAATGTAAACATGCCAAAAACGTAGATGACCCTAAAAGTTTAGAGAATACGCCATCAAATTTTCACTAAGCGAAGAAATTTTTTGTTTTTGAAAATTTTGTGTAACATGCTGTGAAGAAAATGAAGTCAATAGACTAAAAAGTTTTTAGAAAAAAAATATTTTCATTATTAGCAATAGTTTGCTAGTTACGAATTTTTTAGTATGGAGGAATTGTCGAAGCGTACACGCGCCGTACTTAAAATAATAATGATTATGTATTGTGTGTAACGGAACTTTTCATTATTATTTTTTTATGTTTAGGACTGTTTTATCACGTTTTAGGATCTGAAAGGATAACTTATTTTTTCCAGTGACACATTAATTAAATGGAGTATGCATTGCATTGGGATCTCGGAAACGGTGAAAAATAATATTATAGTAAAATGGAAAAAATGTTGTGCAACTAAAATCCCATAAACAGAAGTTTAGGAAAAGTAACAATTTTGGAGTGTTTTGATAAAAACTAAACTATCGAGTTTTTCTTTTTTTGCGTTATTATTGGAGCTAAATAAAAAAGACAGTTTCTTAAAGCACGTGGCAATCTTAATATTTGTATCCGACATTTCCTCTGTCAGAGTCCCTATCCGAAACTCCCATGCACTGCATTTTTACCCTAGATCCACACAATAACACAGGTCGACAAAAAAAAATCTACTCCAAGGACTACATCTATCATGCCTTAAGTATTTTTGTATGCTGAATCCGAATTTTCCACTTAGATTTCAAGCAAACCTCAAACATTATCAAAAAATCGTATTTTGACGATAAAAACCGGGATTTACTCGAAATCTACGCGGTAAAAAAAATTTTAAATTGAAAATTCGGATTCAGCACACAAAAATACATAAGGAATGATAAGTTTAGTTCTTGGAACAGAACTTTTTTCTTGTAGATCTGTGGCACAGGTGCACTTTGTACACAGGTCTACAAAAAAAGAAATTCTATTCCAATGACTAAATCTATTATTTCTTATGTATTTTTGTATGCTGAATCCGAATTTTCAATTAAAAAAAATTTTTACTGCGTAGATTTCGAGTAAATCCCGGTTTTTATCGTTAAAATACGGTTTTTTTGACAATAAAAACCGGAATTTATTTTTTGTTTTTTTCTAGCCTGACTTAATTGAAAAATTTTGAAAAAATTGATAAAATAAAAAAAAATTTTCACTTTTTTTATGTTCTGCATCCGAGTGGAATGAAAATGAAAAGTTGCTTTATTACAAAAAATAGTGTGTTTAAGTATAGGTATTAACGATCATTTTACGACCCAAAACATTAAAAAAAAGTTCAGTAGAAGCCGAGATAAGAATTTTTGAATTTGTCGACTTTTGGCCATTTTCGGACCTTAAATCGCCTATAACTCAAAAACAGTGCATTTTCCGAAAACATTACAAGAGACAAAAAGTGTTTATTTTTGCCCAATTAACTTACAAAATGTATTTTCAAATGGATTTTTTACATTTTTTTTACTCTGCAATTTCATTGGTTGTAACAAATTACCTGCTACTCGGACAAAAAAATGTTATTTAGGTTTTTTGTTCCCTAAAACGTAACTAATCGATTCCAATTAGTTTCAATCTGGCAACTTTGTTCGGGAGGTTATGTCACTTTTTTATTCATCTTTTTAGGGGTGCACCGCTCGCCTATGGTGGTGGTAGAATTTTTCTTTGGGGTGACTTACCCCCGCAAATGGCCCAGAACCACCCCCAAATGGAGGATATCGTGTATTACAATAGTTTGAGGGACTCTTACTTGGTGATCCCCCGTTCTCGAGGATGCTGAACACCGTGGTGGAAGCAGAACTTCTCGTTGGCCAATAGCCATCCCCAAACGGGTGAATACGCGTTAACAATAACACATATTATAATTGTTTGAGGGACTATTACTTGGTGATTCTCCGTTTTCGAGGATGCTGAACACCGGGGGGTGATGGTGGAATTCCTCCCCGGGGTGACTCACCCCTGCAAACAATTACTGCATATATTGTTACGCTGGCTTTTCTTACATTACGAAATACTATAACTATTAAAAAAAAACAATAAATTTATTTATTTATTTTTTTATTTTAAATTTACGTTCTTATGTTCTTTGAACCCGTGTAGTTACACTCATTATGAAAATACGAAGGGGTATTTTTTTGTCATTGTGGGGGTGAACGGGTGTCACTCACTCGATTAGTGAACCTCTCCGTGTTCGGCATGCTCGAAAATGGAAGGGAAGCCTTTTTTTCCAGTGGTAAGATGCCAGCGCCCTCTCACCCCTTTGGATGATGGTTATTGGCCGTTGAGGGGGTGGGCCGGTGTCAGGCACGCATCTCAGGGTCCCCCTCATAATTGGTATGCTTGAAAACGGCAAGCGCGGATCTAGAAATTATTTTTTTCTCGTCTGTGGCGCATGGGACCCATACGAAATATGGGAAATAACATCACGAGAAGCACTTCTCTAACGACCCCTAAAAAATTTTGAAAAAGCAGTTTGCGAAAAATTTTTTCAAAATTCGATTACCCCCCCCCCCCCAGGTTTAGGGATTCCTGTTTAAAATTATTTTTTTTTTCATATGCATTTTACTTTTCATAAAAATACAACAATCCGTTTTGAAGTTTATGAAAATATTTTCATTACTAACTGAGTACAGCGAATTGAAATTTTGTGATTTGTTAAATTGTAAATCACAAAATTTCAGTTCGTTGTATTTCAGTTAGTAATGAAAATATTTTCATAAACTTCAAAACGCAGTGTTGTATTTTTATGAAAAGTAAAATGCATATGACAAAAAAAAATAATTTTAATAATTAATTAATTTTAATAATAATAATTTTAGTAATCGAATTTTGAAAAAATTTTTCGCAAACTGCTTTTTCAAAATTTTTTAGGGGTCGTTAGAGAAGTGCTTCTCGAGATGTTATTTCCCATATTTCGTATGGATCCCATGCGCCACAGACGAGAAAAAAATTATTGAAATTTCTAGATCCGCGCTTGGAAAACGGAATTAATAAGTTAGATTCCGTGAAACATGATCAATACGCGTTTGGCCCCGTTTGGGGATGTTTTTTTTCCGTTTGCGGGGATGAGTCACCCCAACGAGAAATTCTGCCACCACCACCACCGTGTAAATATGTAAAGGTATTTATTTATATTTTACTCCCCCACCTTCATTCCCTTACTTTTTTCTTATTTTTTGACGTAATTACTTATTGAAAAAGTCACCTACCTCCAAGTATATGTATATTTTGGATTTCAAGCTTCTAGATTTTATTTTTGAGCCGCTAATATTACAATCTGGCCCACTGTGCGACGTGAAAATTTTATTTCATAATTTTTAGCGACTTTTTTGAAGGTGGTTCAATTTTGTTTACAATTTTTTCCCTTTTTTTAGTGGGCTTCTTATTTAGCTTCTACGCAGTAAAATATCCATCGTTGTAACTTTTTAAGCTTTAACATTAGGCTCGTCGTCAGAGAATCCTGAAATTATCATGTATTAAAGGACCCCGCACACCACAAATGTAAATCCTTAATCTTAAATTATTCCAATTTTTGATATGTTATTATATGTGACTTTTTATCTCCATTTTTCTTTATTTGCAAATAAAACGATATTTGTGGGCAAAACTATTTTGGTTTCTATTATCATGAACTCCTATTTACATAGGTTTAACCCACATTTGTTATATATATTTTTTTGTAAATACATCTATCCCATCTAACCGGCCCAGACATTTTTATGAACATACTTAAAACGGCTATAATAAATTCAGTTTATAATTTTTTTAACTGTAGGTCACAAAGCTGTGATTAGATGATATATGGCAGTTCGTTTCCACGAAAGCCATAAAATTCTGAACACTAACAATAGATTTGTTAGGCAAGTTCTAGATAATTCTGGTTAACGACAAGACACGCCTCTACACAAGAAACCATTTTCTGGAAAGTTTGGGTTCTGTGGCTGTAGTAATTATGATAATAACTAATTTTTAGACAAATATTCTGAAGAGAGATATATGACCACCATAAATTTGTCAGACAGTTACAATTCCAATAATGGCTGTGATAAAAAAGGATATCGTGAGATATTTTAGTGAATTAAAGCCTTTTACAAAATAGAAAGTAAAACGATTGTCATGTTTTCGATGATATAATAAAAATACAAACGCTTCGCTTTGTTTTTCTCACCAATTTATTATAACTTTCACGTTACTGCAGTTTCAGTATTCACGTGACATTACAGGGTATTTATATTTGTTTGTAATTATCTAAATATGTAAAATGTAAATTCTAAATGTTCTAAAAAAAAAGTCAGTCAGATTTTATTCCCAACTAGTTTTCCAAATCGGAGTGTTTGTGGTTGTTGATGTATGAGAATACTTATCTGGTAACTTCTATAGAAGTTCGAACCATAAAACCATAACGTTTTTTGCACTATAGAAATTCGGTAAATTTTTATCGGGTATTAATACACAAGAGGTCGATTTTTTACCGGGTAAATTTTTTTTGGACAAAAACCTGTTCTCCCATGAAAATTATTCGAGAATTAAGGGCATTGAAAAATCGCGACACGAAGTGGAGCGATTTTTTCTATGTACCTTAATTCGAGCATAATTTTCATGGAAAACAGGTTTGAGTCACTCAAAAAAAATTTACCCAGGTAGAAAATCAACCTCGTGTGTATTACAGAAGATTAATAAATGATTAAAAAATATGATCTAAAACAACAAAACTGTTTATTTAATGTTTTAAAAATACCGATTTATAATAAAAAATAAAAACATTTTCTAATGTTTTTTATCATGTTATAACCCCAGTCAGTCAAAATATTTGCAAGTTCATCATAGTAGTCGTATCTTTTTTGGGGGAATAATGCTCTTTGCGAAAAGCTTTAAATTGTTTCCATATAGAATTTTTAGTGTTTCTCGTTTTAACTGGGACACTTTCATTCATAGATTCGTAATATTTTCTTGTGAAACATCACCAAATCGCTTTTTCTCATTCATTTTGTGTACAGAAATCAAGATGAAAACGTGAAATGTCAGATTTTAATAATTTCAATGACTTTTTTAGTTTGACACATGGCTACTACGAAAAAAGTAACATACATTTTTCTCGATTTTTTCCACTTATCAATAGCCGTTTTTCTCACTTTAAACAAATCCTATTGGTCGATTTTTTTGAAAATGTACGTTTTCATTGGTTAATAAAGTAAGAATGTATTAATCACAATAACACAGGTCCACAAAAAAAATATTTCGTGAGCAAGAATTAAGACCCACTTTTCTTTATGTTTTTCGGGGCGCTGAACACGAATCTGAAGTCAGAATAACACGTTTGTGGACGAATTTTCGAGTTGAAGGTCAAAATTGGACGAAAATCATGAAAAATCGGGATTTGTCATATTTCCAGGTTCAAAATGAATAGAAAATTTTGGGAGACATATAAATATCATTTTTGGGAGAAAATACAGTATTTTCCAATGTATTCCATTACTTGATAGAGCCTGATGTACGGTGAGTTCACTTTCGACCGCAATATTAAACAAAATTTCTGAGGATATTGCTCCCAACGTTGTTTTATAAACATATTCATGTAGATTAATTCGGATTTGTACTTGTGTTCGCGGTGTCGAGCAGAACTGCACACTCTGAAAGAACAATGAGAAAAGGCGGGAATTATATCTCGGGATTCTATGGAACACTTAGCCTGTGAGACTGGACCCTTGCCAGCATCAACTTGTGATGAAACCTACTGACGCTTACCTTTGGACGACCTTGCACCTCTGTTACAATCATGTTTTATTTGAGCGTTTTAACATTTATTGATTTAAATTTACCTCTCTCTTTTCAGTGTAGTAACTTAATTCGTTTATCAAAACGCATTCCTCTAAATTTGGAGATCAGTTATTTTTTGCTCATTTCCTGACTTTTATCATCGAATGATCTACGCAATGGATTTCTTTTTCGTTCATGTGCCTCTTGGACTGTTTCTCTCTTTAATGACCAACAAAAGTCTGCCATAATATTGATATCCCATATACGTAAACCGTTTTTTGTGGCGAAGGAAAAGGGTATTGAGCAACGGATTTTATTTAAATCCTCGGGATCTAGTTTTATGTAAAACAATATAACAAATAATAAAGGAAATAGCTAGGTAACTACACTACATAATTCTCCCCCTCAAAGAAAAAAAAAACAAGTATTTATAATCTTTATTTTGTCATGTAACAATTTAGTAGTGAATATTTCAGCAAGGTTAGGTATAAATCTATGATAAAAATTAACCATGCCTAAAATCCTTTGAAGCTGTTTAACTGTTGTAGGTTGTGGAAATTCTTTGATAATGTCAACACGCTTAGTAGTGGGGGAAATGCCCTAATGAGGATGTGGTGATATAAAAATGTTAATTGATCTGTGCTGAAAACGCACTTAGAGGGTTTAATATTTATCCCATAACTTTCTAAACGTTCGAAAACGATCTGTAAATGTTGTAAATGCTCGACATGATCTTTACTTGCGACTAATATGTCATCTAAATAAACGAAAACAAACTTTAAATGTGATAGAACTTCATTCATAAACCAAAAGGCATAGGTCTAAATTGGAACAAACCAAATGGAGTGGTAATCGCAGTCTTGAAAATATCTGTTTCGTTACAGGTATCTGATGATAAGCTCTAACTAAGTCAATCTTAGAAAAAACCGAGCAACCAAATAATTGAGCATTAAAATCTTGAATATGTGGTAGTGGATATCGATCAGGTATGGTGATAACATTTAGTTATCTGTAATCACCACAAGGTCTCCAATCGTCGGGATCTTTTTTTGCAACCATATGTAATGGAGATGCAACAGACGAAGAAGAAGGTTCACAAATACCTAACTCAACCATATGATCAAACTCACTTTTTGCAATATTAAATTTAATAGTGTCCAAATGTCTTGGGCGAATAAAAGGTAAATGTCCTTCAGTAACTATATAACGTTTCACGGAATGTTTAATAGGCAAAAAGTAATCCGGTGTGCTAATTAGATGAGAAAAAGAGCGCAACAATTTGGTATATTGATTTTCAACAGAAAACAATCTGGGAGAGATGAAAGAAAACTTTTTGACGTAACAATTAATTGACAAACTTGTCATGTTATCTATCAAGAGTTTGTTCTTTAAATCTACAAGTAGACCAAAATGTGCTATGAAGTCAGCCCCTAAGATAGGAACATCTATGTCAGTGATAGTAAAAATAAAAGTAAAATTGCGGCGTAGGCCTAAATTGACTTTTAAAAGTTTCTTACCGTAGGTAGAAATAATAGTATTATTAGCTGCAGTTAAGACTAAATTAGGATTATTTTTAAAATCAGTAAATAAATTCCTAGGTGCAACCGATAATTCTGCACCAGTATCTATTAAAAAATCTAACTTGTTTGACATATCATAAATGAAAAGTCTAGATCTGCTGTCAGAATCACTAGAATCCGCAGATAATATGCTAGTGTTGATTAGTTTTTTTGATAATTAGCATGATTCTTATATAATGGAGTGTTATAAAAAGAACACCAAGGGCCGCTGCATTTCAAAGCTTTGTCTTTCCATACCTGGTGATAATAGCAAACGGTTTTATTAGAAGAATCAAATTTATTGTTATCGTTGGAAGACCTAGGTCTATTGCGACAAGTGGGACATTGATGTCCAGTAAAAGAGGTAGTAGGTCGACTTTGGTGATTAGAAGTCTGTAAGGCAGATATCTGAGTTTCAAGAGAACTTTGTTTAAATAAAATCTTGTTTAAAGTGGCTTGAAAATCAACGGAAAACACATTAAATTTGTCTGATAAATCTGACAATGTTGTGGAGGAAATTGAATTAGGAATCGTAACAGGAGAAATGTTAGATTGGAACGAGGATATTGCAGTACTCTGACAAGATTCCCATATCTTGTCAGCTATGTCAATGATATCCTCTATTTCTGTTTTTCCCGAAGCAGTAATTGCTATATAAATCGTTTTGGGTAAACGTCGTTTCCATAATTTGATTAGAGTGGCTTGACTAACCATATTGGAGCCACCGATAATTCCTGACATAATACGATAAAATTCTGAGGGTTTCCTGTCGCCCATCTGTGATCCAGATAACAGGTCATTCAAACGCTTTTCTTCACTGGAAGAAAGTCGCGCAATGATAGCGTTTTTCAAAAAATTATATATATTAGCGGCGGTTGGAGCAATAATAATGTCATAAATATTACTGACGACTTCCATCGGTAAATTCGCGATTATGTAATCATATTTTTTACGATCAGAAGTTATTCGTGCAACGTTAAATTGAGCTTATACTTGAGAAAACCATATTTCTGGTTTAGCTGTCCAGAAGGGGGGAAGTTTCAATGACGTGACGTATTGATTTTGTGCAACAACTGGATCAGTGACAATAGGGTTTTCAAGATCCGTTGGTGCAAGTGCGTTTGAGACGGCCATATTTAAAAAAATAACAGTAGATCAAATGAATGAATTATTTGAATGATTGACTGGTTTAAAATAAAACAATGGAAATGATCATATATAAGGTAACTACCTAACCATGTACAATAATTGATAATTTCAAAAGGTAAATTCCAGTCTTGTAATCTTCTATTGAGTTATTCTATTAAACGGTCCAAATCTCCAAAAATACCAAAAGTCGTATTTAAAAAATCCAAATCCAGTGTAATATTTAAAATCTTTAATTAAGGAAAAAGTTTTTATCTTCTAAAACATCAACTACGCAAGTTGGGTCATATCTATATCTTTTCCAATGTATGTATGTATCAGAAAGGCTTCGTATCGGTCTCGCCAATTTATGTGGACGTCAAATTACTGGGACGTCGGGGTTATCAATAAAAGTAAGTTGTTGGATCAGCAACTTAAGTGACTAATTTATAGCAGTCTACGGGCGTCGGGGTAATAATCAATTTATGGAAATCGCCGGGTAATCAATTTACGATAATCGTCTGACATCAACTTATGTTATCACGTCGGGGTCACCAATTTATGTGGGGTTCCACATAATCAAAATCAAATAATATTTCAATGTGGTTTAATGTAATTAAATCTTCATGGATAAAATTTACATTAAAAAATATACCACATAAACATATATAATTATCTTATTAATTATGTAACCTAAGCAACAGATTTTATTAAAATCCTCGGGATCTAGTTTTATGTAAAACAATATAACAAATAATAAGGGAAATAGTTAGGTAACTACACTACACAAACAACAACAAAAAATCGAAATCAGACCATTAAAAGCTGAAATACAAAAAAATTTAATGAGGCTAATGGCCGCCATTTTGGTGTCCTGCAAGTGGCTCCCTATCTGAAAAGTTACCTTTTGGCATCAACTATGACTACAGAAAGTGGCATATTCCAATCAAAAAGTGCAGCTTTCTTTGGTGTTCCCGACGTACTATTGGCTTGAACTTAGTTGATACAACTCGTCCTAAGTTTTATATATTTTTTACCTATTATAGGTACTGTAGTAAACAGTCAGTTGTTATTAATTCATTAATATTTATTTCTCATTTTAGGTTCAAAATTACAAATGTTGATCTATTTGATTTAGAATTCAAATTTGAGGAGAGCGGGTCGTGAAAAATGTTGCGTCTATGATATATGAGTAGATTCTGCTAGCAACTACTTTTTCAGCAATTATTCATTTCATTTAGTATAGTTATTGGTGTATGACTTTATTCGAACTGAAGGTCTTCTTTTTATGACCTAACAGAACAATATTAAAATAAATATATCTAGAACGTTTATTGCATTACTAGTCATTTGTAACAAAGCAACATATTTACCTAACCATGAATAGTAAGCAAAAAATATAATTAAAAAAAATCTCAATATTTGTGTCACATCAGTGATTCTCAGTCATCAGGGCAATCATTAAGACGTGTTATAAAAACCTCATCCGGGCTCTTAAGATTATTTCTGAAGTTATCCACAGATTGACACGTGAATATATTCTCACATCGTTATTATTAATCCAATAGGCAGTGTCCATTGTGTTATTTTTTATGGTTTAGTTACTGTTGAAGACCTTAACAGAAACACTGTTAATTAGTTAAAATACTTTGGAAGATTATAAGATAAAAAAAGCATTTCATCGAATACTCCTTTATAGTTCAGGGGCACAACTTCTCCCGTCGGATTTCGAATGTCATGTCATGTCTTACGAGGTGTTTTGCTAGAATTTGTATCAGGCGGTGTCATAAATCAAAGATGGCACCACAACGCCAGTAGAATACGTCGACGTCAGGTGAATATATATGAATGGAAGTACGTCACTTACTGAAGAAGATTTGGCTTCAGTCCTCCAGCTTACTATTATTACTGAAAGGTACGCTGTTTACTTGTCTTTTTTTGTCTTACTTGTCCTTTGCTTTACTATGAGAGAGTCTTCATCTGCATGTTTATAATGTTTTAGAGTCGGTTTTCTTGTATTCTCTTTTATTTCGTATAGCAGATTTAAGGTAATTTTTAAATCTAATACTAAATGAATTTCCTCATATTTCAAGAGGGTTTGCTTAATAGGCCGTTCAACATTTTTTTTTTATTTTATAAATCGAAAGTAGAACAACACTTTTTAAGGCAATTCCCAAATTTTCAGGTTTATAAAGTACGAAAATTGGACCGCGCGAAAACGGGGCGGATCTTCGCGTGACGTCACTTTGGAGATGCTGATCAGGTGACAGTCCAGATTTAATAATTAAAAATATTAGAGGTGAAATAAAATGAAATTTTAAGAAGAGAAGGTTCTATGCAACTTTTCATAAAAATTGATAGTCTTTGAAAATTGGGATTTTAGCTTAAAAAAGGCATTTCAGAACAATATTCGTCAAATAACTCAAAAAGTAGTACATTGCGCGAAAACATGCTAGAGACAAGAAAGCTACTAAATTGAGGATGAATTTTGTTTTTTTCTAATTTCTGTAGAGTTAATGGTTTCGGAGATCTGGAAGTATAAAGGTGGCGTCCGAACGTCTATAAGACGAAGTCTTTAGTTTAAATGTTAAATATCTCAGAAACTATGGCACTTACGTCAAAAGCAGTAAGAACAAAAATGAAAGACTATTAATGATGCTTTCAAATGTTTTTTTTTTCTATTTCTAGAGCATAAAAAAACAAAGAAGTTATGACAGAAACAATGTACTTTTTCAATTTTTGTTTATGCAAAATGACGTCACGAATCGGCGAAGCGCTTTGTACTGAAACCCAATCTTTAACATTGAATATCTAAGGACTTAATATACTTATGAACCTGAAATTTTAACAGCTTATCTAGATGATCTAATTCTATTGAATACCATAAAAAAGCCGCTGCCCAAGGAATCACTACTTCCACATCCATATTTTCTATCCAAGTCAAATAATTGTTGATGGAACTTTAATAATATAATATTTGAAATACTCTACCCCAAAAACCCATAAAACGATACCCCACATCGGTAGTGGCGTGGGGGTGGTGGTAGGAAGGTGGTAGTGGGGGTGGATGAAGTAAAAAAAATATTTTGAGGTTTCTGGTTCTTATACACACACTAAATCACATTTTTTTCATCCCCTTTAATAATGGTGGGGGTGGTAATGGGGGTGGCTAATGCCAAAATTTTTTTGACACCTTAGCTTCTCTTGTATATAGTAAATACCAATTTGATGGACTGTTACCTGCTTTATTTACGTATTTACCCCAAATTTATCCCAATTTACCCCCCAACCCTTCGACGGAACAAGATCTCGTTAAAGTACATATGTATACCAAATTTTAAGTCAATATCTTAAACGGTTCCAGAGTAAACGTGCGCACAAAAAAAGTTACAGACAGACCGACAGACAGACAGACAGAAAATTTTTTCGCTCAAACTTAAAATCTCGACGTTTCATGACATTCTAAGCCTATTTGAACAACAAATTTAAAAAAAAAATTTTGTCGTTATTATACTTCCACTGGATGTGGAAGTAAAAATAACGAAAATAAATTATCAGTAACAAGCCCATTCTATTGTTGCACGCAAACTTGAAAGTATACGTAAGTGAGCTTCGAAGTAGCCAAAGAGGCAGATACAGAAATATTATTGCACTGCCTTTATGCCTCTCGGTAAGGGGCTACTGCTATTCATATATATTTACTTGACATTTACGTATTTCTACTGACGTTGTGCTGGTCAGTGTTTAACATATCAAACGACGTATGTCACTGGTGTAGGAACTAACCTAAGGTTGACTGATCTAAGCAGAGTACGTTCCGCAATAGAATCGGAAAATGTGAAAGGAATATTAGGTCTACCCGCTTTGTCAGGATGTGATGTCACACATTCCCTCGCAAAAAAAACGGAAAACAATATTTTTGATAAGTGTATAAGATAGCAGGAAAGGACGTACTTGATGCTTTCGGAAAAATTTGATGCGTTAAAGAGTTGGGGATGGGGATAAAGCTAGCATTGAAAAGTTCCTTGCAAGGTGTATGTGACGAAAATTTCAGGCATTGTCCAGCTTCTTGGTGTATGTTTTCCAAACACAAGACTTAAAATGAAAATTTGCCCTCTACAAGAGCATCCTTATCACCTTTTATTCTTAGATCACATCCCCAGGTTCTAGAATGTCGCCGATCTGGTCAACAACACAATAATGTATCACCAACATCTAAATTTGGATGGGAAATGAGAAACAATACTCATTCCCTGTTATGCATAAATTCCGGTATTTACCCTGACGTTTTGAAAATCACAAGGGTCATACCAATCCCAAAAAATGGTGCATCAGTAGATATCAACAATCTTCGACCAATATCATTAGTTCCAATAATTTCAAAAATTTTCGAAACAATACTAAAAAATCAAATAACAGGTCATTTTGAAAATTACAATTTATTTTACAATAATCAGTTTGGTTTTCGCAATAATGAATCAACAAATGATGCAATAATTCACCTTATAAATAATATTGTTGACAGTCAAGAAAGGAAAGAGTATGTTGGGGTTACCTTTTGTGATTTGCAGAAGGCTTTTGACTGTGTTTCACACCATGTGCTGCTAGAAAAGCTAAAGTATCTCAACGTTGAATTAGTAAGTTGCGAGCTAATTAAATCCTATTTATCAAATCGTAAGCAATATACAAGTGTAAATAATATGAACTCCGATCTCAAGGATGCGAAAAGTGGGGTACCTCAGGGATCGGTATTGAGACCCACTTTATTCCTGATGTATGTAAATGATCTTAAACAAGCCATACCGGAGGCTGACCTCGTATTATTTGCAGATGACACCACGTTGTTAAGATCGGACGAATCATTAAATGCACTTCAGCAGCACATGGAGGATACACGATCAAATGCGGCAAGATGGTTTTCCTGCAACAAATCGTCCCTAAATCAGAATAAAACAATAAATATGATTTTTACTCATAGACCTATAGTGGACTATGAACATCCAGAAAAAAATCAAGTTTCTTGGACTTTATCTTGACTCAAAGTTAAATTGGTGTCACCATGTGGATTTCCTTGCAAATAAACTGAGTAAAAATACTTTTATCCTAAGAAATTTGAAAAATGTTGTGCCAATGAATATTTTAACTATTGCCTATCACTCATTAATTGCATCTCATATAGCATATGGACTGTTGAACTGGGGGCATGCACCTCAAGCTAGTAGAATATTTTCTGTACAAAGAAAAGCTATTAGAATCATTTCAAATCTGGGATATAGAGATGATGTTAAACAAAAGTTCATCGATTTAAATATATTAACATTCCCTTCATTATATATTTATGTTATATAATATTACACGCTATCTTATTGCGACTTAGCCATAATAAACCTTCACAGGTATATCGTATTTCACGATAACAGCTTCTCTTATTAATTGCTTATCTTCAAGATATCATATTACACCTTTGTTTCTCATAACTTGTGCAGACTGCAGAACTGCAATTCCTTTGTTATATATTTTGCTTACTCAGGTTCTGTATGTTATAAATATGACTAAACACGCTTTGTTGAATCAGTTATTAAACTCAGTTAGAATGCAACACTTCTAATTTATTATTATATTCCTTCTCCAAGAGCCAACGTTGGCTCCATTTAAGTAAATAAATCTTTTTAAAAAGTCACTCATGTAAACCGTGATCTAACATTGGCGCAGTCGGTAGGATCCGTAAACATCATCAGAACAAGAAGCCTAACTGGTAGTGAAGCGTAAGAGAACAAGGAGAACATCTGCAGAAGGTGCCTAACTAGTGCGTGTACATCTATTAGAACAAGGAGACCTTCCTCACTGGTGGTGGCGGATCCCAATCCCTTGACGGACGAAGAACCTACTCATGGAGATGAAATTAATGTAAGTCATTTTAAGAATCATCTCGTTATTTCTTTTCATTTTTACAAATATTATTTATCACAATTATTTACGTGTATTATACCGCTAATACACTCGGCAAACAAAGCCAATTCTGTTATCAAACAAATCCTATACAAGCTACAACGCAACAATTTTAATTTTAAGTTATTTATTTTCGTATTCACGAAACGACTGTGTATTATACAGTTAATACACAATTCATTTACGACGTAACAAAACAAGCTAATTTTAATTTAATTTCCGTATCATACTGCTGATACGTAACCAATTTTAGTTCAAAAATCTCTAAATAAAAAAGCAAAATGCCTGATAGAGCTCAACCAGAGACTGTTCAACCAGTGCCACCGGCACCAGCCGAACAACAACAACAACAACCACAACAAATTGAGCCTTACAAGCTCTCTGAAATTTTTTCACTAATACCAGAATTCGATGGCAACGCCATAAATTTACAGACATTCCTAAACTCGTGTTCCTGTGCACAAAGTATGGCAATTCATGACCAAAAAATTCTATTAACCATGCACATCAAAAATAAATTAAAAGGCAGAGCCGCCGAACTTATAAATTCACGCAACCCTAGCACATGGCCAGAAATAAAGGCACTACTAGAAACTCACTTCGGAGACTCCCGAGATTTAACGTCCCTAATTCAGGACCTACAACGAATTCACCAATTACCTAGTGAATCCGCCTTAACATTTGTTTCGCGTTTACAAACGCACAATGCGAAAATGCACGCTGCAGTGCAAAAACAAAATTTAACTTCGGAGCAAAGAACCGCGCAAACAAACCTGATTGAAACTATGACATTAAATAATTTGTTAACGGGTCTAGAACCAAATCTAGGCAGAATAATACGTGCCAGTAACCCTCCTTCTATAATGAACGCGATTATTAGAATTCGTAGAGAGCTACAACTCTCTTATTTTGAACAGCAAAAATTCCCAAAAAATAGTCCAGTCAAAAATCCAGTAATTCAACAAAAGCGACCACAAGGTCCCAATTTGCAACAAAAGTTTTGTTCCTTCTGTAAACGGAATGGACATGTAATAAGCGAATGCCGCACAAGGCAACAGTCTCAAAACTTTCAGAGACCAAGTTTCCAAGGAAACCCAAACTCACAAAATTTTTCTCATCAAAACTTCGCACAACCGAGTAATAATCAATTTAGTCAGAGGACATTCCCTCAAAATAATCAGCCAAATCAATCACAGCAAAACAGGCCCTCAGCCATAAGGCCGAACCCTAATTTTATGCAACAGCGACCATCAGCTATCCAACCTAACCCAAATTTCAATCGCTTTAACCAGCAAAAAGCTCATCATTTGAATTACGAACCTTACGATAATTATACCGATCAATTTAACCAATACAATGACTACTCTTTCGACGATTACCAAAATTACCAAAGTCAAAATGAATCGTACGAAAATTACAATTTTGAAACCAACCAAAATTTCCAGGAGAATTATACTGCTAATTCTCAGAACGAGCAATACGAGGATTATACTGCTAATCCTCAGGATTTTCGTTTAGATCCGGAGTACCCCACGGATACTCCAACACAACAAATAGACCAATTCGACCAAATATCAAACCAAATACAAACAATGAATCTCAACGACAGTTTCGATCCAATGCTGAACTTCCCAGAACAGACGTTCATGTAAATACGCTTTCTCACACCCTATTAACCGTAAATTCAAAAAATCTTTATTACATCAAAGACGCAACCGGCAAATTTAAAATTTTGATTGACACAGGTGCAGGAATTTCAATTTTTAAACCTAAAACAGCTGAAAATTATAGACGTAGATCCCCTGAAAATGTAATTATACAGGGTATTACTGATCAAAAAATTTATATCAACGAATCTGTTCTCATCCCCTTTTCAGATGAGTCACACAAGGTTTATATCTATAACCTAGATATAGATTTTGATGGACTACTAGGCGCAGACTTTTTAGAACATTACGAATGCCGAGTAGATTTCAAAAATAAACAACTAGTCACAAATTTTAAAACCGTACCACTATTTAAAGTCACGGAAGAAACTACAGTAAATTTACCTGTACAACCAACTGGTAACTCTAACATCAAAAACCAAAATCCAAATTTAGGCAACATCAAAAATTTAATTTCTATCGAACCTCGCATGGAAAAAATCTGTAAATTAAAATGTAATCTGCAAAATACCGAGGCTATACTGTTAGCCCAAGAAATTGAAAAAGTACGCCTACCAAATGCTCTCGTAAAAATCGACAGCAACGGAGAATTTTTAACTTCGATCGTGAACGCTAACGCAATACCGAAAACTATAAATTTCTCTAACCTTAAACTAGAACCAGTACAAAAATTCAAATCAATTTTTAATTTAAATACTCAAAATTCCGACAAACATCCACAGACAGACAGATCCTTCGAAATTAGGAACGAATTGCGCTTGGATCATCTAAACGAAGAAGAGGCCGAAATAGTAACGCAGCTTTGTTTAGACTTTCAAGATATATTCTATTTGGAAGGAGACAATTTAACCTTTACTAACGAAATTAAGCATTCTATTGACACCGAAAATTCCCGACCGATATTCACTAAATCGTATCGATATCCTCAAGTCCATAAAGAAGAAGTTAAGTCCCAAGTATCGAAAATGTTAAGTCAAGGTATTATTCAACCCTCAATCTCACCTTGGTCCTCTCCTGTCTGGGTAGTTCCCAAAAAACTGGACGCTTCTGGTAAACAGAAATGGCGCGTCGTAGTCGACTACCGCAAACTCAACGAGGTTACAATTGGTGACAAATATCCTCTGCCCAACATTTCCGATCTTTTAGACCAACTTGGCAAATGCCAATATTTCACAACCTTAGACTTGGCTTCTGGTTTCCACCAAATTGAAATTAATCCCGCAGATATTCAAAAAACTGCTTTCACAGTTGAGAACGGTCATTATGAATTCGTGCGAATGCCATTTGGACTCAAAAATGCTCCATCAACTTTTCAAAGAGTTATGGATAACATCCTGTTAGGTATTCAAAATGAACGATGTCTCGTCTACATGGACGATATCATTATTTACTCTCCTACAATTCACGAACACATTTCTCGTCTAACTGAAGTCTTTAAACGCCTTCAAAAAGCCAACCTCAAAATTCAACCAGACAAATGCGAGTTTCTCCGCAAGGAAGTCGCTTATTTAGGACATCTCATTACAAAAGACGGCGTAAAACCGAACCCTTCGAAAGTTGACGCTATCTTAAATTTTCCTCAACCGAAAAATCCAAAAGAAATTAAATCATTTCTAGGCTTAGCCGGATATTACAGGCGCTTTATCCCAAATTTCTCCAAGATAACCAAGCCCTTAACAAAACTACTACAAAAAGACGTACCATTTCTCTTCAACAATGATTGTATAAATTCTTTTCAAAATTTGAAACAAACATTAACGACAACTCCGATATTAATCTACCCCAACTTTGATGAACCTTTCGTTCTAACCACTGATGCGAGCGCATTTGCCGTCGGCTCGGTGCTGAGCCAGGGGCCCATTGGCAAAGATTTACCCATTGCCTATGCTTCTAGAACCTTGTGCAGTGCAGAAACTAAATATTCAACGATTGAACGCGAGCTTTTATCGATAGTATGGAGTGTAAAGCACTTTAGACCCTATCTGTACGGTAGAAAGTTCAAGCTTGTAACCGACCATAGACCACTCACCTGGCTATTCTCTATAAAAGATCCAGGAAGTAGACTTGCCCGTTGGCGACTCAAATTAGAAGAGTACGACTACGAAATAATTTATAAACCTGGTAAAATCAATAAGAACGCGGACGCACTTTCCAGAATCAAAATTAATCATTTTTCCGAATGTTCCAAATTCTATTCAAAGGTTCTAGCCGCGAACGACGAAGAGTCAGACGACGACGAAAACCCAGACGATAATAACGAAATCACTAACGAACAGATTTCCCAAGAATTTGAAACTTTCGCCAACTTATATAAAACAACATCTTTAATTGACTATTCGAAAATCAAAGCCTCGAACAAACAACTTTTGTATCGAGAACATAAAGATATTATAACCTTTTTCCAACAAAACAACTTACAAGACCTACATCACAAAATTATCGAGGACATATTCGAAGAAAACCCCGAATTTCATAACGATAAAATCAATATTGTATCAAGCAAAACAGTCAGACATAGGAGATATTTTATCATCCCTCTACCTTTTGATATCGAATCTGTAATTGAACATCTATTTTCGGTATTATTTAAAAATCAAGATGCCCTAGATCTCTCTAAGACATACTTTGTCGAAAATAACTTAGACCTCCCCATTCTTGAAATCCTATCATTCATTTTTGCTGAAAAAGACTTAAAAGTAGTAATTTGTCAAGATATCGTCAGAACTGCCGACGAAGATGAAATTCCAATTATATTGGAGCAAAATCATTTTGGTAAAAATAATCTACACCGCGGAATAAATGAAACGATTCGAAGAATTAGAGAAAAATACACTTGGCAAGGTCTAACTAAAGACGTTGAAAATTTTATAAAAAATTGCGAAACTTGCCAAAAGACTAAAGTATGTCGGAAAAACCTTAATAACCCTCTAGTAGTCACAGAAACCCCAAGAACACCATTCGAAAGAATCAATATCGATTTATTTGAATTCCCTACTCGAAATTACGCTTTAACCATTCGCGACGAATTAACTAAATTCACGCAAGCATATGCAGTCCCGGATAAATCCGCAAAATCTGTCGTAAACACTTTGTTGTTATATTTCCAACATTATGGTACCCCATTAAGAATCCATTGCGATTACGGTGGCGAATTTGACAACCGCTTGCTCAAAGATCTCTGCACCCTCTACGACATAAAATTAACTTATTCAAGCGTAGGACATCCCCAATCGAACGGATCCATAGAAAGATTTCATGCTACTTTAGCCGAAATGATAAGAATCCACAAAACTGAAAACCCAAACGAACATCCTTTCACGATTTTACCATATGCAGTAATATGCTATAACAATTCGGTAAATAAAACACACGGTTTTACCCCATATGAACTTATCTTTGGTCATACATCTAACAGACCACCCGAAACTTTGTACAACCAAAAAGAATTAATAACTAAATACGTTAGAGATTTAAACAATAGAATATCCCACTACTATAAAATAGCCCGTAGTCGAACACAATCTCAAAAAGAGAAAGCAAAAGTTCGCTTCGACAGAAATATTCCCCAAAAACGACCTGAATACAAAATAGGTGACTTAGTTTATGTAAAAGAATCACAAATTAAGAACAAACTACAAAACAAATTTAACGGTCCCTTTAAAATAAAAGAAATTTTTCAAAATTCTGCTACCCTATTAAATCTCGAAACAAAACAAGAGACTAAAGTAAATTTTGATAGAATGAAACCATATACTGAAAATTAAATTTATTTTCAGGTTTCTCCTGCTGTTCGGATCAGCACTCTGTCAATACAAAATTACCCCGATCAATAACACTGTTGGTGTATAACCTCCACCAAGACACGGACATCGTGGTGACAAATGACAAATGGACTCTACTAGTGCATAAAAATATTTCATCCCTCAAACTAGCTTTTGACAAGAATCAAAATAATTTAGACAGAATCTTGAACACCCTCGATGGTGCTGATCAAAAATCAATCCTGTTTAGAAGCGAAGTTAAAACAGAGTTTAACCTTTTAATGCAAATAG
This sequence comes from Rutpela maculata, assembly GCA_936432065.2. Taxonomy (NCBI): domain Eukaryota; kingdom Metazoa; phylum Arthropoda; class Insecta; order Coleoptera; family Cerambycidae; genus Rutpela; species Rutpela maculata. The sequence continues at coordinate 216,372,553 of OW386287.2, forward strand.
CTAGTTCAATAAAAACGAAATTTGACGAAGTCTTTTCAGACACAAAGAGATATAAACGCGGAATACTTAACGGTTTCGGAACAATATTCAAATCAATTACCGGAAACTTAGACGCCGAAGATGGCGAGTACTACACTAACTGTATAAATAAATTAAATAATGACGAACATCAATTAGAAAACTTAATCAAAAATCAAATCTCAGTTACAACTTCTGTTATCAAAAATTTCAACTCAACTATACAAAAATTACAAATTGATGAGGAAACATTTAACAAAGATATCAAAGAAATCGAGCACACAATTCAAACTATGACTCAAACGATCCAAGCTGCCGAAATAAAACTAAAATTTTTATACATTTCCGAACAACTAATGGCCAGCTATTTGTACATCGAAGACAATCTAAACGATATTTTAAATTCAATAACATTCGCCAGATTAGGAATTATTCATTCATCAATCATAACACCTGATCACTTAGTAACGGCGTTACAAGAGATTTCACAGAGTTTGCGAAGGAACAATTTACCTCTTCCAATTAAACTATCAGCAGTTGCTCAATATCTGGATATTATTGAACTAAAAGCTTTTCAACTAGATTCTAACTTAATATTTGTTTTAACAATACCTCTCATTGAACCTCAAAATTACAACACCTTTCGTCTGTACCCTATACCTATACTTGATAACAGAACTGGTCTACATCACTTTTTATCTATTTCACAAAAGTTTATCGCGAGAGACGATGATTCTTTAATGTACATACCTATACAAAATTTGAAAGAATGCAAACCACTTTATTTTGGAACCAAACTATGTTCGAACCTGTTTGCTTATCCTATCGACCAAAATGCCATTTGTGAAGCTAGAATATTAAAACCATTGCCGAAACTCCCAGAAAATTGTCAAACTTCCTTCATCATTAGTCAAGGATACAACGTCCAAGAACTTGAAGACAACACATGGCTAGTAATTAATTCCGAACCACTTCACATTACCATCAACTGCCCGAAGAGAGAATCCATAACAGAGCTAATTAACAAAAATTCCATCATAAAACTACAACCAGGATGTTACGCCTATGCAGGCATTACTCGAATACAAGCCAGTGCTAAAGACTTTTCCGAAATTAAGGACAATTCACATCCAATCCAAATTCCTTTTGAATGCTGCAATCACATGCCCGACAAAATCGAAATCCCAAAATTAAAACCGCTTAAATTAAACAGTCTCGACGTAGAAGATTTAGATATTGCTAAAAACAAACTAGAGCAATATTCCAAAGACCTAGACGACCTCATAAACGAACCTTTTGTGACCAAACATGTATCTTGGTTCACATACTTCATAATCACTCTCATCATTCTATTAGTTCTACTTTACATAACTTGTAAATGCAGAAGAAGAAGATGTGGAGCATTGCGAATCCAACCCTCAACGGATAACCCTCCTTCACCTCCTTCAGAGCGAAGCAGAGTATTTACCAAATTTCCTAGACTGATCCCTCCAAGAAAGCGACCCGGTATTAGACCTCAAGAAGAAGAGGACATCGAGTTAACATAGACTTTCATGTGGAGTTTTACCCTTGTCTATTAATTTAGACTATTGTATTTTATCCTTATTACGTTATGTAATGTTTTATTATCGCTTACCAATTTTAACTTTTACATTATTTTATTATTTTGCATTGTATTCATTCAACATTGTTTCAATTTATTTTTGCATTATATTCATTTAACGTTTTAACAATTTTCAAAAGTTGCTGCATAACATCAACTTTTTTATTAAGGGGGAAGTTGTTATATAATATTACACGCTATCTTATTGCGACTTAGCCATAATAAACCTTCACAGGTATATCGTATTTCACGATAACAGCTTCTCTTATTAATTGCTTATCTTCAAGATATCATATTACACCTTTGTTTCTCATAACTTGTGCAGACTGCAGAACTGCAATTCCTTTGTTATATATTTTGCTTACTCAGGTTCTGTATGTTATAAATATGACTAAACACGCTTTGTTGAATCAGTTATTAAACTCAGTTAGAATGCAACACTTCTAATTTATTATTATATTCCTTCTCCAAGAGCCAACGTTGGCTCCATTTAAGTAAATAAATCTTTTTAAAAAGTCACTCATGTAAACCGTGATCTAACATTTATACATGTTTATTATTCATTTATAAGAATGTTTACTTATTCGAAAGAAAAGGCTCTAATCATAATTATATTACTAGACATGAGTTTGGTATAAAACTCGACCACAACAGACTGAAATCAATTGATTATGCATATAATTACTTCGGCCTTATTTTTTATAATAAGCTTCCTTTACATGTTAGAGGTCTCACGGAGGCGAGATATAAACATGCGATGAAGGATTTCCTTAAGAAAAGGGCATTTTATGATGTCCATGAATTTTTAAACTGTGATGTATCTACGTTGTGATAAGCTGAAATAGGTATTTCAGGTCTTCTGTAAAATGTATTACTTCTTTTTATTTTATTTTATTTTAGTGTAACAAAGACTGTGATAATGTGTAATGTTTTTTAATAACTTATCACCATTTTTTTGCTATCTTATAGCATTCATTACAAATTTTAAATTTTATGTATGTATGATGCTTTGTGTATATTGACGTGTGTAAAACACATACTGTGTTGTGATCATCAATAAATGATTTGATTTGATTTTGATTTGATATGTGTACTCTACAATATGCACCTAAATCGATTCTAAAACTGATAAGAGTTTCTGTATAAAAGGAAAATGTGCTGTATCCTGGAAAAGCAGAGCTCAAAACATTTTATGAACTGAGTTATGCGTGTGTAGCGACGATGAAGATTTACGAGAATTATGACGCAGAATTAGATATTGATAATATTACAGATGGCAAATATTAAGTTGAAGACCTTTGAACACGCTAAATAATATTATATATAATTAATACCAAATAAGTGACATTTCAAACGTCAACATTTTTTATAATATAATTTTTATTTTTCCATTTAAGTGCCGTGACGGTTCCGATTTATTCTAAATGACCTGTGTAATGCTAGAAAAATCTAAATCTCGTCAAAAACACTAAATTACGTGATTTATGAGCAAATAAAGTTCATCAAAATGGTTTTTGGGGCAAAACTCAGTTTTTTCAAATGGCACCATATTGGTACCGTGGTACCATTTATTAGTACTATTAATAAGGAATTTATTCATATGTCGTATTAAAATGTGCGATAAATACAAACAAAAAACCGCTGCCCAAGGAATCACTACTTCCACATCCAGATTTTCTATCCTAGTCACTCACAACGAAAAAATTTTGTATGCGGAAATTATTTCTTTACAGATTTTTAATAATATAATATGTGGAATCCTCTACCCCAAAAACCCATAAAACGATACCCCATATCGGTAGAGGGGTGGGGGTGGTGATAGGGGGTGGTAGTGGGGGTGGATGAAGTAAAAAAAATTTTGAGGTTTCTGGTTCTTGTACACACACTAAACCACATTTTTTTTTCATCCCCTTTAATAATAGGGTGGGGGTGGTAATGGGGGTGGCTAATGCCAAAATTTTTTTTGAGACCTTAGCTTCTCTTGAATATACTAAATACCAATTTTATTGACTCTTACTTGCTTCATTTACCTATTTACCTCAAATTTACCCCCATTTACCCCCCAACCATTCAACGGAACAAGATGGAAATATAATCTAGTTCTAGATCCCGTTAAAGTACATGCGTGTACCAAATTTCAAGTCAATATCTCAAACGGTTCTAGAGTAAACGTGCGCACAAAAAAAAGTTACAGACAGACCGACAGACAGACAGACAGACAGACAGACAGACAGAATTTTTTTTTTTCGCTCAAACTTAAAATCTCGACGTTTCATGACATTCTATTTTTAATAACCTTTTTTGTATAGAACTTTATTATGAACAAGAAAGGTTTAGTGCAAAATCCTGATAGGATGTACGTGAATAGAGTTATGATCAAATACTTTCGGCAATATCCGGACAGGCTGCCATCTTTGATTTATGACATCACACGGGGCCGCCTGCCACACATTTAGGCAAAACACCTAGTAAGTCATGATATTAGAGTATTTCAGATAGCCCTTCAATTTCATCGTTCAAAATCCCACCCAATATTATTTAAGTAAGTATGCCCCTGGACTATATAAGATCGTAGATTCGGCCTCTCCGTAAATGAAGTGCCCAGTCATTATCTTCGATATAATTGTCGTGGTACAACAAAAGCATTTCTAACCGATGGTAGACAAAGCACGAAAAGCTCCGGTGCTTTAATTTTATCTTCATCATCGTCCTTTTTTCTTTTTTCCTTTAAAGTAATTGTAGTGCTCCGGCAGCGGGTAAAAAAGTTGATGGCTTTATCTACATCACTACTTATAATTGCTGACAGGTATATTATTGAGATGAGTAGTTGGGATGTGGGGTTGTTTTATTGCGAAAGGTGCAGGGATAACCTATAATTTTATCACCAACGCGTTACGTGTTCAAGAGCGGCCAATTGTGTAATAATTAAAATAGTTTCAATTGAGGTTATCCGTCTTTCCCGTCGTTTTAGAATGTCTAAGATGATCAATTTATGATTATTAATGAACGCTTCTGATTGCGTGCTGGATGTTGTTAAATGTATAATAATTGTTTTATCAGACACAGACGGAGCCACAGCTGATGAATTCGGGGATCTAACACATTTATTTATTTATTTGTCAAACGTATCTACCAGAAACGTGAATGGTACATTTTGCCACTTGATACAATAATTGTAATAATACCACTATCGAACAGGATATAGAAAACAACTAATCTAAATCTATACATATAATAAATCTGTAAAGTTGCCCAACCAGCAAATTTGTTTTATAATTTAAATGTTATACGATTATTTTGTTTTATTGTTATTTTATTAATGCTTCTAAAATGCTAATTGATTATATTAGAGTTCCAAAAAACACTATTTGGTTGTCTGCAACTGAACAGTTTTATAAGTTTATCAATAAAAAGTCTTTTCAGCAAAGTTATAAAATATCTTACACCCCTATACTTACCGTTGAATGTGAACCATTTTTGAGATATGGTTTTTGACCAAAACTTTAGTCCGCCATATTTTTGAAATGACTGCACATATGTAAATAAAATTTGGTATACATATTATACTCTTTTAGTTTAATGAATAGCTTAAGTGATTTTGGATAAATTCCAGGTACGACCTCCATTTTTCTAATATGGCTCTTAGGGTCGTTAACGTCACACTGTATATTATTTTTTGGTAAATGTTACTAAACATTTAAAAAGCCTATGGACCAGTTTATACAATAATGTCATAATATTTGATGACACGTTCATGGTTATTCTTCAATAAATTTTCAAAAGTATTAAAAGACCAAATTTGACATTCTAACTAGTATATTAGTGTGCCCAGATTAGGGCAACAATATACCGAAAGTAGGTATTTTCATGGTAAATAAAAAAGTGTGTAAGTTGTGATTTGCATAATACCTAAATAATATTCTCTAACACAATCCAGTTGCTAACATCATTATTTTTTTAATTTTAGCTAAATACCCCGCAGAAGAGGTTGTTATTTGTTTTTGTTTTGACATTCAGTGTTTTTTCCGTCCAAAATAAAGCACATTCCATTTATTTCACGAATAAAAAATAAGTAATAAAACGATGCGATTAACACATGACATTGTTGCATTAAAAATCCCAAGTAGGCGCATGTCAAATGTGTAATTTTACAAATAAGAATTGCTGTTCACTCTTAGTAATTATTAGAATAAGTGATAAAAAACCAGTTATAAAACTAAAAATTTTGAGATGCCGTTTCCATTTAGTAATGAAGATTATGCGGATATTATTTTTGTGTATATGGCTTTTGCGACGGAAATGGGAGAGCTGCAAAAAGAGAGTATCAAAGGCGTTTTCCAAATCGCCGTATACCAGATCATAAAACGTTTTCAGAGGTATACCAATTTAGTAGGGAACATGGACAATCTCCGTCAATGACAAAGCATGAACATGTTCTCAGAGCTTTTCCACAAGAAGAGCAAATATTACAGTTGTAGAAAATAATCCATCCATTAGTGTTAGAAAAATAAGTAATGAGTTAGCAGTACCTAAGACAAGAGTATGGCGAACATTAAAGAAGGAAAATTTGTATCAATTTCATGTTGAAACAATTCAACGTCTAGAAGACGGCGACGACGTTCCCCGCTTAACATTTTGTAGGTGGACTTTGGCTCACAGAAAAACAATATCGAGAGTTCTATTCACGGATGAAGCCCAATTCACACGTGACGGAATTAACAACTGGATTTTACTCAAATTCCTTAAAATCCTTGACTATTCAAGGTTTCCAGGATCACTTCTTGAGTTCCCCGACTTTTCCAGGTTGGTAGGAATCCTATTAAAATAACATAACAATTAAATGTCTTAGAAAAATGCATGTAGATAATATCCACCTTATTTTACAATATTTGAACTATTGCCGAATTTGACAAAATATCTGTAGTGATTTGAACCATATAAAAAAACATTTTTTACTGTCAATTTTTATTACTTCTTCTCCTTCTATTATCTTTCTTAGATATTCCAGATCGAATTTTTCATAGTGACACTCTGTATACTGCGAGACAACACAGACTACTACAGCAAACGATTTTTCTACGATCTCGCGCTGCCTGGAAATAATAATTATTTGTAAAATACATTAAATATTCCCCATTCTCAGAATTGCACTTGCAGGAAGTTGTAAAAAATGTTCTCTTTTCAAAGTGTTAATCCTCAGCAGCTGAAGCATGCCGATGGACCACATTATGCATCGCTGAATCGAACAGCATTCTTGGCCAAGTGCCTCGATTAACTTTTTCCTACTTTAAAGTGCACCAGAACCATTTTGTTTTTTTACAACTCAACAATTCGATGTAAATTGAAATTTCCCGCTTGTAAATTGGATGCGGCCATGAACATGATTACAGTAACGCTCAGTGGAGTGCGATAAACTAATTAGAATATTTTACTTCAAAGTCAATATCGACGAATTAAAACCATTATATCATATTTCAAAAAATGTAGAAGACGGGTATTTGCTACTGCTAGTACTGCAATAAGAATACCCCGCATACAAAACACTGTATTCGGGGTATTATAAAACTCTTGTTCATTTAAAACAATTTATTTTATACATTTAATGAGCTGATTGAGTCTGACGAGATGCTGTCAGACGTGAAATGCAGCAAAGAGCGGGCAACTAGAATAATTCCTGGATCACAACCGTCTTAGTATAGGAAAAGATTGAAAAAAATGACCGTGACTCGAAAAAAATTTGTGCAAACTTTGAACTTTGGTTATAAGTTTAAAATAGGCCAAAGTTCACGAAACAAAAAAGTTTAGGAGTTTTACGGATCCGCCGGAACTTATAGGGGATGAAAAGAAGTATTTTTAATAAAAAAATCGGTTTTTCTCTATTTTCTTGAGAAATATGGCATTTTCAAAAATATAGTTCAAATAAAAGTTGTTTCTGGCAAAATTAGCTTTAATTTGGTGTTTTAAATTAACTTTATAGCAATAATTAACCGAAATACGGCCATTTTTTCGGGGGGGATGATGGATGGAATTTTTTTCTAAAACAAGTGTTTTAAAGGGACATAATAAATTGAGCATCTAGGTGATGCTATCTATATATTAACGAAAAACAGCATTTTTGAAAGAAAAATTAATTAATGAGCAATTACAATAACAAAATGCCGATGTTTTGTTAACAAAAATGTGAAAACGCACATTGAATCGGCCATAACTTCTTTATTTTTTGTGATGTAGAAACAAACAAAAAATTATTTTGAAGACTGATTAATTACCTTTAATTTTGTTTCTTAGAACTAGATATTCAACATGTTAAACTAAACTAAATACTTCATCCTAAAAACGGTCGGATGCAATCTATAAAATTAATTATCAACCCTACACAAATATATAAACAAAATAATTTTATTCTCAGTTTATAAGCTTCATTTTTGATGTCCACCAAATTTTCTCATAAACAAATATTAATTGAGATATTTACAGAGGAAGAAGAACGTTACGTTTTTTCTAAAATCCCTTTACAGCTTAAAATGCAATTTTTTTTCTAAAGCAAACGCTGTAAGCCGATGAAAAAATTTGAGCGTCTAGGTCACACTATATATTAACGAAAAACAGTACATGGGAATATATTTTTTTAATTACTGACTACTTATATTAACAAAATTGCGACGTTTTTATAAAAAAAAAAATGTGAACAAGTACATTGTTTCTGTCATAACTTCTTTGTTTTTTATGCTATAAAAATAGGATAAACATCATTTGAAAGCCTAATTAATAGTTTTTCATTTTGGTTATTAGCGTTTTTGACCTAAGTGCCATAGTTTCTGAGATATATTTAACATTCAAACTAAATACTTTGTCTTATAAACGTTCGGATGCCACCTTTAGATTTCCAGATCTCCGAAACCATTAACTCTACAAAAATTAGAAAAAATTGAAATTCATCCTTAATTTAGAAGCTTTCTTATTTGTATCTAGCTGTTTTTGCTCAATGTAATACCTTTCGAGTTATTTGACGAAAACGTATTTGAAATACCAATTTTTCAAGCTAAAATCCCAAATTGTCTAGTTATAACTTAAATCTATCAATTTATTTGAAAAGTTGCATTGAACCTTTTCTTCTTAAAATTTAATTCTCTCTCAGCTCCAATGTTTTTGTTTTCTGTCAATGTGAATTTGATAATATTCCACCTGAAATTATAAATTAATTGTTTTTTTTATTAATAGTCGTGGAGAAAATAGTCTGTTACTCGGTTAGAATGAAAATTCAATCTACTCGTGGTTCCTCACGCTCGCTTTCGCTCGCATTCGGAATCTTCCATTCGTAGGTATCGAATTTTCATTCTAACCTTGTTACAGAATATACTACACTGAAACAGGGAAGTAATTAAATAATTTAATTCCTAAATAAATGACTAATCTTAAATATGCCGTGTTGTTAGCTTTCGGGATACATATTTCATTATTTCTATTTAATCTTGTGCTATATCGGTGGCATATTAAGTTCTTTAATTAGGCATTATTTTACTTCCACATCCAGTGGAAGTATAGTAACGACAAAAAAATTTAAAAAAAATTTTATTGTTCAAATAGGCTTAAAATGTCATGAAACGTCGAGATTTTAAGTTTGAGCGAAAAATATTTCTGTCTGTCTGTCTGCAGATTTTTTGTGTGCGCACGTTTACTCTGGTTTAAGATATTGACTTGAAATTTGGTACACGTATGTACTTTAACGAGATCTGGAACTAGATTATATTTTCATGTTGTTCCGACGAAGGGTTGGGGGGTAAATTGGGGTAAATTTGGGGTAAATGGGTAAATCAAGCAGGTAAGAGTCCATAAAATTGGTATTTAGTATATACAAGAAAAGCTGGTCTCAAAAAAATTTTTGGCATTAGCCACCCCCATTACCACCCCCACCCCCTTATTAAAGGGGATGAAAAAAAATGTGATTTAGTGTATGTACAATAACCAGAAACCTCAAAATATTTTTTACTTCATCCACCTCCACTACCACCCCACTACCGATGTTGGGTATCGTTTTATGGGTTTTTGGGGTAGAGGATTTCAAATATTATATTATTAAAGTTCCATAAACAATTATTTCCACATACAAAGTTTTTTTCGCTGCGAGTGACTTGGATAGAGAATCTGATGTGGAAGTAGTGATTCCTTGGGCAGCGGTTTTTTATAAAGTATAAAGTATAAATCTGAGAGATCCATTAAATGTGTTTCTTTAAACAGTATTTCTGACGGATATTGGTAAATAAGTTTAAAAATTTCTTAAAAAAAAAAACTCGGTTTCAAAAATGTTACAAAATGTATTTTAAAAGTTCCAAACACAGGATAGAGAACATTTGCGCAATTTATATAATTTTCTTTATTTCTTTGGTGTCATCGATGTAAAATAAATTTTCTTAACATACCTATTTATTAATTAGGGTGTAGTATGTGTTGTGAATGATAGCTCAGTACAAAATATATACTGATTCTGGTTGAGTGGACTGTGAAGTACTTGATTAAAGTTGAAAGATTTTTACTTGGTATGACTTTTATTTTTCAATTGACAACTCTGGTTTTTCTAACAACTTATATCGCCGTGGAAACATATGGCCTACATCTAAATATACAAACTATTCTTAACATGCCCCCCGCCTTGAAAGGATAACTTTCAATGATACTTGTAAATATCATCGACATTAAGGATGAGGGCTATGAATGTCTCATAAAGTTTATGATAATAAACTACACTTCAACAGGTAGAACACATATTTTTGCGAATGAACGCTTCACTAAACCACTTGGAGTTTGTATGGTCGCAACCCTGGAAATTCCATCTGAACCTGGATGAAGCTTCATAATTCGTCCTAATTTCCATTGCAGAGGAGGCACGTTGTCCTCCTGGATTATGACCATTGCACCTTCTCGTAATGTTAGTTCATAGGTTTTCCACTTTACTCGATGTTGGAGTTCGGATATGTATTCTTTGGACCAACGGGACCAAAAGTGTTGCTGTAGTTGTTGAGCTCGTTGGAACCTTGATAAACGGTTTTCGTTTAATTCTCGGATATCGGGATCTGGTAGCGAAGTGAGTCGTTTGCCAATCAGAAAATGAGCCGGTGTAAGTATGTCAAAGTCGTTAGGGTCTGTCGAAAGTGGAGTCAGTGGTCGTGAGTTTAAAATAGCCTCAATTTGTGTGAGTGTTGTATAAAACTCTTCAAATGTCAGCAATGCATTAGACATAACTCTTTTCAAGTGATGTTTGCAGGATTTAACTCCTGCTTCCCACAGGCCGCCAAAATGGGGACTGTGTGCTGGTATAAATTTCCAGGTAACTCCTTCATTTGAAAAAATCTCTGTTAGAGTTTGCTTATTGTCATTGAGAAAATCCCCTGACTCCTTAAGTTCTGACTGTGCACCAATGAAATTTCTTCCGTTATCGGAATAAACACATTGAGGTTTACCACGTCTGGCTATGAATCGTCGAAATGCGGCAATAAAGGCCTCGGTAGTTAATTCTGTTACCAGTTCTAGATGTATTGCCTTTACAGAAAAACATATGAATAAACTAACGTAGCACTTTATAGTTTTGCTGCCACGCCCCTTTCTGTCTTTTATTAAAAAATAGCCAGCATAATCCACGCCAACGTTATGGAATGAGGGATGTGGCTGTACTCGCGATGCAGGTAATACCCCCATTATAGGATGTGTTTGTTTGGGGTTAGCTCTAAAACATTTTACACATTCATGAACGACTTTCTTGGCGAGATTTCTACCACAAAGTGGCCAATAGTTTTCACGTAAAGATGATAACATTAATTGTGGCCCTGCGTGTAATAGTCTTATGTGTTCATGTGAAAACAGTAACTTTGTTAAGAGATGTTTTGATGAAAGTAGTATCGGATGTTTCTTATTATAATCAAAGTTAGAAAGCTGTAGTCTACCGCCTACCCTTATAATGCCCTCTGAATCTATAAAGGGATTAAGCCTTAAAATATTTGATTTTGAGTTCAATGATTTGCCTTGTTGTAAACATTGTAACTCTGAAAGAAAACTCTCAATTTGTGATATTTTAATTAGACACTTCGCAGCCTTGTCTAATTCACTAATTGTTAGAGTACCCTTTATACGAGATTTGGAATTCTTACAATTGAATGAGAATCGGATACAATATGCGATCACTCGAATCATACGTTTGTAATTTGAAAAACGTTTGAATAAATATGACACATTGTTTGGCACAGTTACAAAGGATTTTGTAATTGTTTTAAGTTCAGGAAGATCTCCATCAAACTGGGACTGTATAACTGGCCATGTGTCTTCGTCACTAGTTAGCCACGCCGGTCCATGCCACCACATGGAATAACTCTGTAGTAAGTTTGGTGCTACACCACGTGATAACAAATCAGCTGGATTGTCTTTGGTTGAAACATGTTGCCAAGTATGAGGTTCGTTTAAAGACTGAATTTGTGTTACTCGATTGGCAACGAATGTTTGTAGTAAATGAGGGGAAGTTTTGATCCAGCACAGTGCTATCGTGGAATCAGACCATAAATATATGCCATGAAATTTTAATCTTAAAGAAGCCGTAACCTTTTTAACTAATTGAACAAGAACGAGTGCTGCGCACAACTCCAGCCTCGGAATTGTGGTTGTTTTTAAAGGTGCTACCTTTGTTTTGGACATTAATAATGATACCTGAGTATGTCCATCTGAACCAATACTACGAATATAAATACAAGCCCCATATGCATCCTGTGAACTGTCAGCGAAACCATGAATTTCGAGTTTGATTGCTGACGTACATATGACATGTCTAGGAACTTGCATTTGGTTTAAATGATGAAGTTGATTTCGAAATTGTTGCCAGCTGTTGCTCAACCCAGGCGGTACAATTTCATCCCATGAAAGTTTATACAACCATAATCGTTGAAGTAGAATTTTAGCTGTGATAATACAAGGACTTAATAAACCTAATGGATCGAATATCTGCGAAACTTCAGAAAGAATGACACGTTTTGTAATTGGCTTGGAAAAGGAAATTTGATTGATGCTGTATATAAGAGCATCAGCTTTACAAGACCAATAAATACCTAAAGTTTTCGCATTTTCTATTTCACCAAATTGCACAGTATCTGTAGAAGAACTAGCAAATCGAATATTTTCGAGAACTTCATCACTATTAGATATCCACTTTCGTAGATTAAAACAAGCAGATTTTAGTATTGATGACACTTCGGAACATAAAGTGATTGCATTTTCAATTGTATCTGCCCCTGATAGCATGTCGTCAACGTAGAAATCATGAGCGATTACTTCAGAAGCGTTTGGAAATAGATTAGCATTATCAATTGCTAGCTGTGTTAAACAGCGAATAGCAAGAAAAGGTGCCGATGCTGTCCCGTAGGTAACGGTATTTAGCATGTAAGTTTTGATTTCCTTTGATGGATCCGATCGCCAAAGTATTTTTTGCAAATGTCTTTGTTCAAATACAATACAAATACAAATACAAATAATTTATTGATGTCAATACCCAGTGGGTTTACACAAGTCAATACAGATATTGTAAATTACATCACATGATATGCATTATATAAAGACAAACAATAGTAAAAACACTGAAAAGTAATTTAATATAAAACATCAGACAAAAACTCGTCAAATGAGTAGTATGCTCCATTCAGCAGAATCTCTTTTATTCTAAAATTAAATTTTTTTTCCGGTAACTGCTTGATGTCTGGCGGTAACTTATTAAAAAATTTCGGACCATAATAATTTATTGCATTCTGGCTTTTAACCAATCTGGTGTAGTTTAAACAAACTTGATCTCTGTGTCTGGTATCATGTTCGTGTATATCACTGTGCGAAACATATTTGTCTAGATTTTGTTTAACATACATAAGCGCGGTAAGAATATAATAACTAGGAACTGTTAGAATATTCATCCCTATAAATTTCTGCTTTACATCTTGCCTAAATGTCAATCGTGTTATTATCCTCATAACACGTCTTTGCAGTGAAAATATTCTGTATAAATGAGAGGAGTGTCCCCAGGTAAGAATAGCATAAGAGAATACACTTTGAAATAAAGAGAAATAAACTGTTTTTACAACATTTTCAGGCAATTCTGTCATTAAATTTCTTATAAGATATACAACTTTAGAAAGTTTAACACATAGGTAATCAACGTGTTGATCCCAACGTAGATGGGGATCCATGATTACTCCTAAAGATTTTACATTTTCGGGATTGTCGAAATGATCTAAGCACCGGGTTGAAAAAAACATAGTTTGTGTCTTTGAATTATTAAGATATAATTTATTTGATCTGAACCAGTCAGAAGCTTTCAACTGTGAGAGCTGCATATCCTGCAATAAATTGTTTGGATTGCTATTTATATTAATCATGGTGGTGTCATCAGCGAACAATACGAGTGAAGTGTCATTTATATGATTAGGTAGATCGTTGACATATATTATAAATAATAGGGGCCCAAGTACGGAACCTTGAGGAACTCCGAATTTTACTTTTCCTGATGACGATGATATTCCATTATATATAGTTATTTGATCTCTGCCTGTTAGATATGATTTTATGAAATTTACGGCAGAAGTGTTTAGCCCATATTTTTTAAGTTTATTAACCAGGATATCGTGCTGCACACAGTCGAATGCTTTCGACAAATCGCAGAAGATACTTCCAGCAAAGTTTTTATTTTCAAATGCCACTATTATGCTTTCCACCATTTTGTTAAGTGCATCAGTCGTAGATTTTCCAGAGCGAAAACCAAATTGACAATTTGACAGAATATTATTTGATTCAAAAAAAGTAACGAGTTGTCGAAACAGGACTTTCTCTATTATTTTTCCCAGCGTAGGTATGATTGAAATGGGTCGATAATTGTTCATGTCATTTACATCGCCTTTCTTAAAAAGTGGAATTACTTTTGAAATTTTTAGACACTGCGGAAAAGTTCCACTATTTATACATAAATTTACCAACTTTGTAAGAGGAATAATAATAACATCCTGTACATATTTTATAATGTTAATATTTACGTCATATATGTCTTTACTGGGATTATTTTTGATGTTTTTTAAAAGATCGCGCATTTCAATAAAAGAAATCTCTGAAAAAATAAAATCATTTTTATTTGCCATACTTGTGACTAGGCTGATAGGATCAACAGTACTTGATATGTTTTTTGTAGTCTCGAAAGCGATATTTATAAAAAAATTATTAAAGTAAATTACAGTCATTAATGGTACACTTTTTATTTACACGTTTAGAATTGACTATATCAGGATTGATTAATACCTGTCGATACATTTTTTCAACATCCGCACACACAACAATTTTGTGTTGCCTAAACCTAAGTAGAATTGTAAGTAATTGATCTTGGATTGTAGGTCCAATTAACTGGATATCATTGAAAGAATAACCTGTGTCAGTTTGAGCTGATGCATCGAATACCACCCTGAGTTTAGTAGTTAAACTGCTTTCTTTTAACACTCCATGGTGTGGAAGAAAATATGATGTGTTATTATCAACAAGTGATTCGTTACTGTTAGACATATGCCCTAGAAGTTCGTACTCAGACATGAATTCGCAATACATTCGATTAAGTTTAGCATTTTTTGCTAATTTATGTTCTAAATAGTGAAATCTATCCAAAGCGATATGTTTTGAGTTTCCCAATGTGCTAGGAGAAGCGTTTAATGGAATTGTGACAACGAACCTACCATTCTCATCACGATAAGTTGTGTTTGTGAAAATTTGTTCACATCTTTGTTCATCGATTGAACGAATTGTTGTTGAAGAAGACTCTTCTAATTCCCAGAATTTTAATAGCTGTTCTTGGATGTCGCCGTTGATACCTAAATTACAGTGAATATTGGAAATTTGAGGGTTTGAAAATACCTGACCTGATATTATCCATCCAAGATAAGAATTCTGCAAAACTAGTTGACTGTTACGCAAACATAATTGTCGAGAGGATAGTAATCTATAAAATAAACCTGCACCCAAGAGGATGTCAATAGGGCCCGGTTTGTTAAAGTTTGGATCAGCTAATTTGAGATGTGGAGGAATATTGACAAATGATAAATTAATTGGTTTACTTGGTAAATAATCTGTGATTTGTGGCAAAATCAAACAAGAAATGGAGCTTTCGAAATTGGTATGAATTGAATGAATAGTGATAGTGCACCTATCTTTGATTTTCGAAATAGTTTGTCCGATTCCCATGATTGCTAAATTTACTTCTGCCGTTTTCAAAGATAGTTTATCACATAATTCCCGAGTAATTAAATTGGACTGTGAACCAGTGTCTAGAAGAGCTCTACACGTATGAGAACAGCCAGATGCATCCAATACTTAAATGACTGCTGTAGATAATAAAACCTCGCACGATTGTTCGACATTATGATTTGATAAAATACAATTCGAATTTACGCCACTAGTAGTAGCCTGATTACTCGTATTAAGATGTGATTGATTTTGTGAAACAACATCTGATTCACTGACATGTACCTGTTTATCACTGTGCAACAGTGTGTGATGCCTTGATCTGCATTTGCGACAATTACCTGCCCTACAATAGTTTATAAAGTGATTACTTCGCAAACAGTTGATGCACAGCTTTCGATTATTGACTTGTTGCATTCGTTCATCTACTGACAGATTTAAGAATTTACTACATGTATTGATGTAATGATTACCTTTGCAAAAGGCACAGATAATATTCTTTATATCTAAAGAATAAGTTGAATTGTTTGCCTCATCTGTGGAAACCTTGAATGTCTTGGGTGGATTTGATTTATGAAAAATACCTTTGGGTTTAGAAGATTGTTTAGAATCCACACGATTGAATTCTAATGTTTCCAGCAAATCAGCCTTATTTTTGATAAACTTAGTAAATTCATCCATAGTTGGAAGTTCATTGCCTTTTTTGTATTTTTCCCATTCACGTTCTGTTTGTTTATCAAATTTACGACTTAGTAAAAAGATTAATAATGTACCCCAATGCTCTGTTGGTTGATTTAAAGATTGCAATGCACGTAAATGTTTCAGAATGACATCTGTCATTTTACGAAATTCTAATGAACTACCAGTGCTTATGCTTGATGAATCTACTAAGTACTTAAGATGGTTGTATACCAAAAGTCTCGTATTATTATACCTATCGCACAAAAGTTGCCATGCTATAGCATAATTTTCTTTTGACACATCTAAAGAGCATATTACCTGCTTCGCATCATCTTGCAGCTGAGCACGTAAATAATGAAATTTTGATATTTCTGGTATTTGAGAATTTTCATGAATTAAAGATATAAATGTGTCTCTAAACTCGAGCCAATTTGCATAATTTCCTTGAAATTTTGGTAATTCTATTTGTGGTAATCTAACGCCAAACTTATTGGAGTTGGAATACACTGACATTTCATAAGGAGAACGGGATCTTATATTACGGTGTTTTATTTCCATATATTCAGCTATGATATTTTTACAATCAGTAATGAGTTTGAAATACAAGTTTTCAAATGATGCGCGTTCTTGGATTTGCTCCTCTAAGTTTTCGTGAGAAATTTCAAGAATTGTTTGACATTTATTAAAATCATCTAACAGAGAATCTTGTTTTTCTAGTCTATGTTCTAATTCTCTAATTTCTGAAATATTAAGAACTTCATTTTCACCTAAATTAGCAATAATGTTTATAACTGAGTCTAAATGTTTCTTAAAAAGTGTTAGTCTTGCCTTACATGACCCTCGTTTCCTGATAAGTGATTTTATTTCTTCATCCATGATGGGGAATGAAATGAAAGATTTATTATTGTAATAAAGCGTTGATTGGCTAACTCACACAAAGAGATGCTGAATAAGTACGAGTACTCACTTTATTTTGTAATTTGTTAAGTTTAAGTTGTCAAATTTCTGATAGCGTGCTTCAAGCTGGTGACGACCTCCTGATTGGACCACTGATATGTCGCTTAGGTTGGTGCGTTACCTTACTAGCTTCGTGTTTCGACTAGTTCACTAGTTGCTTGTTGAAGAATATTGCGTTTTTACCAGTAAATAATCCGTCTCGAACTGGACCAAATGTTGTGAATGATAGCTCAGTACAAAATATATACTGATTCTGGTTGAGTGGACTGTGAAGTACTTGATTAAAGTTGAAAGATTTTTACTTGGTATGACTTTTATTTTTCAATTGACAACTCTGGTTTTTCTAACAACTTATATCGCCGTGGAAACATATGGCCTACATCTAAATATACAAACTATTCTTAACAGTATGCACATAAAAGGTAGCTAGTGAGCTTAGGTGCAATAAAACAATAATTATTATTACATAATTAATAACGTTTTATATATTTAATTAAAAAAGCCGCCGCCACATTGTTTCTCACACATACTACACGTTAATTTGTCACTAATTTTTAATAGTTGCTAGTCTAGGTGCCTGCGTACATAAATGCAATTTATACATATCCCCGTATAACTTATTGTACGGCTTAATTGCGCCTAGTCTATCACTTTTTTCCTCTGCGAAACTTTTCGTAAACGCGGCGTTCCTCCTCGGCATGAAAAAGACGATTTCCACACGTCGGACTGGAAAATCGGTAAATATGTTTTGTCCGACAATTCGAAAATTGGATTCTACATATTTTTATTAAGCAATCTTGAAAAAATCAGCTGATAAATGTTTTAAAGTTATGTTAAGTTATGTTTAGGGTGGTAGACACCCTTAACGTTCCAAAATTTTTATCGGACACTTTGTAGAAATATATAGAATATATATGTAGAATCCAATTCTAAAATATCCGACAAAACCAGATTCTTAATAAGTCTTTCTATGAAAATTCTTTTAGGTTATAGCTAGATATTTAACAACAACCTTAATTGTTGCATTATAATTAAAATATATACAAGCTCTTACCTTAAAATCGTTTTTTGTTTTTATTTTTTGAATAAATTTTTGTAAAATCATTCCTTGTCATTGTATATAAAGTTATATTTAATTTATTAAGAAATTATAACAACCTTTAGATAACCACTAAACAATGTTACATGATTTTTAATAGATATTTCTATGAATAATTTTTTAACCTATGGGCTATGTATGTACCTACACCAGCAAGTAGGGTATTTAAAAACTATAATTATTGGCTTATCGGTAATTCAAATACTGCCCCGTATGTGGTATTTGAATTTGCGCATGCCGGACACAAGTATAGTAATTTACAGGGGCTAGATGCTAGTTGCCAAGACGTTGTCAATAGAAAGAATAAGTCTGTTTTACACATTATAAATACAAGAGTGACCTACTTAATTGCAAAAGTCATAAATTTCACAGGTACACGATCCTGGGAGATTAACGAAGTATAATTTAAAATTAGACTAAGGCTAAGATGACATTAAGTACAAGAAAAGCATTTAACAAAGCCTCTAAATGTGTTGGAACAGGAGATTCTCGACACAAAGAGAACAAACAATTGAACCTCTTTCAGATTCGCTGACAAAGCAGCGTTAAATGTGATTTAAAACCAGTGACAGCTCGTATTCTAAGTTGGATGCCGTTCTCTATGTTCCCGGACGGGTAAGGTGTATACTGACCCGCATGATGGGGGTCTTTCGTATTATATCCTATTATATGGGCTATAATTTGCATCGGATGTGAAAGGAAATCGAATACTTACCATATTATATATAATATATGAAAGGTTGAAACAGATTTCTATACCTTAAAAAAATTATTTCATTATATTATCCGGTAATTACAGACGAGTCACAAGTGGCTTTTACTCCGAATAAAAGATGTTATTTTTCAAACGTCGATTAGCTATAAAAAAAAAAAGATAAAAAATCTCGAATTTCACCACCAAAAAGCATTATGTTAATATCGCATGGCCGGCGTATTAAATAAAATGCGCGTTGCTATGAATATTACTTTTTCTGCCCCTCACAGCATCAGAAATAGTTATTTATGTACCGAGGGTCGTAAGTGCACTTTTTTTTGTCGAGAATACAGTTTACAAGCTGAGGACCGCAGGGCCGAGGTTTGCAAGTATTCGAGATCAAAATATCACACTGTACGACTCACGGTGCATACCTATTATATTTTTCGTCATAACCATGAACCATTAAACTAGAAAAAACTTGAGAAAGCTAGTGGAAAACTATAATTATTTGAGTCAAGTTTCATATTTGCTAATCAAATAGTAAAGGTAGCGATGCTTGGATCAGATCAGGGCCGTAGATAAGGGGGTAGGAGTGCCAGTTGGATTGAGGGAGAGTTAGTGTTGGGAATTTTCAGTTGTACTTAAAATTACCGTTGTCATTGTCCAATGGTCCTATATTCTATATTTAATATTTATGAAAGAAAGTCTTTATTCTCTGTTCGACAATTAGTGGGAAATAATCGAAAATACAAGCTATACTCGCACCACACAATCACACATTCATCCATTCTTGGAATTCTTTAAAAATAAACGTTTTTCTCTGGCGGTACTAAAAGATTTCAACCTTTAAAAGAAAGATTAAATACAGTCGAAAATTCACAACTTAGAAATTTGTCAAAAACACCATGGACTGCCCGTGCGGAAAGCATCACAGATCTTTACAAGTTATCGTGGAAATGCTCGATGAAATTGCTTGTAGTCCTGTTAACGAATTCGACAATAACACAAAAACGCAAGCATTTGGTTTGTTCAAAAGGAGTTTAACATTTGATCTTATAGTGAGTCTGAACTTTATCTAAAGAATATTGTATAAAATGCAAATTACAACTAAACTGTTGTAGTCGATCGAATTAAACGTAATTGACGTGATAAGCATTATGAAAAGTACAGTAATTTTTTTGGAAAATATCCGCAATAAGGATGAAGAAATGAATAATTTTATTGATGCAGCCAAAATTTTCGCAGAAAAATTAAATATTAACCCTGATGCAGATTTTAGGAAACACCATAGACGTCATCTGGCTCCTAAACGACCAGATATGAATGCGGAAAATCAAGCCAATTTAACTATGCACCAATTATATAGTGGAGAATTTAAAGAGGCGTTAAATTGCTTAATAAATTTTTTAAATTGTCATATTAACGTTTGCGAAGAAACTTTAAAACCTCTTTTTAAAATTCCATTGGCTAAAGATAAAAACATTCAAGATTTAAAGCGTGTTGTGGATATGTATCCTTGTGATGGTAATAAGTCTGATGTATTTGCTCTAGAAAGTGAACTAGAGGTGCTTTTTAGCCAGTGCCCATGAAAGAAATAGTTCAAAAGTCAGTCGAGTTTAAGCAAATAATAAAACTTGCATTTCGTCTATGTCAGTTTGTGATAACTGCTGGTTTCTCTATAGCGACAAATGAACGAAAATTCAGTTTACCATTTGTGAAAAGTGATACAAGATCTACAATGGACGATTCGAACATGGATTCACTTATGCTATTGTATTTTGAGAAAGACTTAACCGACATTATTAATTTATTAGGACTAGTTCAGTTGTGGACATCAGTGAAACGCAGAGCAATACGTGTGTTACCAAGTCCTAATTAACAAAGTATAAAGTTTGGAAACTTTTAGTTAGAGTTGGGATTTTTTTAACAGCCACCCCCACCAACCCAAAAGGTGCGCTACGGCACTGGCTTGGATTGTCCATGGCAACCGTTAATAAAATAAATTTAGGACGCGGCTTCTATTCAAATGACAGCTACTGTCAAGATAAATTAAATCACATTATTATAATAGCTTTAAACATTTTTGAAAATAAGGTCGGACATAAAAAATATAGCAAATAAGGCTTGTCTGGATTTACTTCCAAAAAAGTTAAAACATTTAATACTCGTTATATAAAACAGAAAATTTTTCCAAATTTACTTTATTTCCCTATGGGCGTTATGAAAAATAACGACCCGTTGCCAATGGCAACAAGTATTTGTTACATAAAGCGTCACTTACGATCGACAAAACAATGGAATTAAGTATACTTACGAGGGAGATATGACGAAAAAGTACTTTTACCCCCGTTGTTAATGGCAACGCACAGGCGTCTGAAAAGTTAAACTTTAATGTCATGATATGAGTTAAGAAATGTCATGTTTTTCTGACGTTTGAAGACAAACTAATATCCAGTTTCATAAATATGGGCAAACGGTTCTATTAAGTAAAGTGAACTTTATGATAAAGTCGACTTTAAATTCTCTTTAAAGTCGTTTCTGTTTCATAAAGCAACTTAAATCTCTGTTAGGTAACGCTTGGATTTTGAAATATTTGTTCTATTGGCAACTCTGAAATACTAAAACATTAGCCCACTGGACAATGTGACTGCTGCCTGGCAGTTCAAGATCGTCTTAACCTGATATTTTCTGTCTGGTTTCTTGATTGTTCTCTAGTTACTGGTGTTCAACAAATTAAATATGAGTGCAAGTCATCACTCATTATCTTTAAGTTCATCAACTTAAAGGTAATAAGAGGAAGAAAAGTTCGACTTTCTCGAAATAGGACGAAATAAGACTATTAAATGTTATCTATTTAGAGAGAAAAATACACGAAAATAAAGAAACGAAAAAATTAACCAATATTGTATTGAAGAGGGTTTGGGGGGCGTGTAGGATTACTGCACAATGCTAATTCTATCAAATTTCAGAATGGTGATCAACTCAAACGCAAATTTGACAGCACAGTGGATTTTGTTAATCGAAATCGATCGAAAAAATCCATACAATCGTATTTTGTTAAAAAGTGCTGCCTTATATCTTGACTCTCCTCAAAAACATGAGATCTTCGTCCTCCTCGTCTGACGATGAACTTGAACTAATGTCGACTAAGTGCCGGTTATTATTCATTTTAACCTCTTGTAATATACAAAACCACAGCACCAAACCCTTTTGACAAGCACGATTTTCAATAAAGTTTGCTTTATGTCAAAAAAGTATCAAATTCCAGACTTTAAGATAAAGGAAGCTTTTTCGTAAAGTCTACTTTAAAAATCTATTATGAAACGGCTTTTACAAGTTAAAGGAACCTTTTGCTATTAAAGGAGACTTTATTTTGATTATGAAACGGGCTGTAAATAATACAAAATAATATATATGCGCTTGCTATAATAATAGAAAATTTCTCTGAGAACAAAAATTTATTTGAATATGATTAAAAACCTACGAATATACAATGTTTCTTAATTGGGAAGTAAAGCTTGTAGAGCGGGAGCTAGGTGGCTTTTTCGGCAGCTCATCGTTTTATGAACTTTGAGATATTTTTATGGTTTAATGGATGATAACGATTCATAAAATCGACTTCTGGCGGGGCACCTCCTGTTAGAAGCGTCACGAACACTGTTTAAAAATTAGTGAAATCATGTCATCGTTACAAGGCTCATTTTTTTTGTGTGTACACATTTTATGTTAAGAATGAATAAAATAAGATCGCCAGAAAGTGTGGGCCGTCAGGAGGTGCAGCCAGAAAGGTAATAATGATACAATACATCTGAGGCACGGTACGGAGTCAAGTTAGCCGAAAGTGTTAAATTCCTGTATATTTAAGAGCCTATGGTACTTTTGTTGACACTGAGAACTTTACGGGGAGGCTATTCTATTGTTGAAGGAGCTTATATTTACGTTTTAAAAAGGAGCTAGAACTTGTAACGATGAGTTTAGAGTTCTGAGATGAAATATGCGAAAAAAAAACAATTTTCTTCAAAAATCCTAAACATTTTCTTTCTGGCTAGCCTTACTGACGGGAGTTTCTCTCTGGGAATTTTTTTTCTGTGTTTAAAACATTTAAATAAACATGCTCAACCTTAAAAAGTTTGTAACGATGATGTTATATAACTTTTTTTATATATATAACGTTTTTTTACCTCTTTGACCTTTCTGGTTGCGCCCCTGATGGCACACACTTTCTGGCGATCTTATTTTATTCATTCTAAACATAAAATGTGTACACACAAAAAAAATTGGCTTTGTAACGATGATATAATTTAACTGATTTTTATATCTTGAACCATGGCCAACTCGACGGGCTGACATATGCCAGAAGTCTATTTTGTCGTTATTCGTTCGATAGAATTAATCAGCGCATAGAAAATGCTTGTAACGATAAGTGTCTGAAAAAGCCACTTAGCTCCCGCACCATTGATTTACTTGAGAAGAAATCCAAGTCGTGTTTGCAAGTCTACTAATAATATATAGCCGTAAGTGGAAACATGAAACATGCCATTGGACCTAGCTGGAACATACAATCGAATGATTTCGAAAAGCTGAAGAGAAGAATTGTGATTTAAGAGATTATAGATGTTCCTCAGATCTTTCTTGTTTCTCCTAAATTCAAGATTAACCGTGTTAAGCCTGAATTCAATCTCAGAATAAGTTAGAACCAGGTCCATATTAAATATCAATTGTATAAAGCTAAGAAGTTTATGTTGGATCTTTTCCAACTTGTCTACATGTACTTGGTAATAAGGCGTCCAGACTGAAGAGGAATATTCCATATGCGGTCTTATAAACATGTTCACAGAAGTTTTGCCGATTCAATATTTCCAAAGTCGACACAGTGTCTTTCCATTATTTTCAAAGTCGTAGAGACCACATGCATAAGATGATCCAAGATCCTTAATTTCTGAACATGGCAAACGATGATAATTTATTTTGTGCGTAAAATCTATGGTTTTCCTACTGCAACTTAAAAAATTTGAGGCCTTTGGTTCTTGGACACATACCAAATCACAATTTTTTTTCACCCCCTTTTGTAATGGGGTGGGGGTAGTAATGGGGGTGGCCAATGCCAAAATTTTTTTTGAAACATTAGCTTCTCTTGTATATACTAAATACCAATTTTATGGACTCTTACCTGCTTACCTTACCTGATTTACCTTCAACTAGATAACTTTCGGATCTCGTTAAAATACATGTGTACCAAATTTCAAGTCAATATCTTAAACGGTTCCGGAGTAATCGTGCGCACAAAAAAGTTACAGGCAGACAGACCGACCGACAGACAGAATTTTTTTTCGCTCAAACTTAAAATCTCGTCGTTACTATACTTCCACTGGATGTGGAAGTAATAAAAGGTGGAATTTTTCAACAGTAAGCTTCATTTTGTTTCTTTCACACCAAAGCATTAGATTATTAAGGTAGGCTTGTATGATGGTGCAGTC
Organism: Rutpela maculata; assembly: GCA_936432065.2. NCBI lineage: Eukaryota > Metazoa > Arthropoda > Insecta > Coleoptera > Cerambycidae > Rutpela > Rutpela maculata. Next base: position 216,397,326 of record OW386287.2, read on the forward strand.
ACTAGCATTATCGATAGTGTTGTAGAATTTAAAATATCATCGGTAAAAAGACAAAAATGAGTAATAGAGAAACAAGTGCTAATATCATTAATAAATGCAAGAAAAAGTAACGGTTCTAAGTGAGAACCCTGTGGAACTACTGAGTTGGACTATTTGTGTTCGGTCTTGAAGGTAGCCAGTTCGAGTTTATGTAATAGCAATTCATGATTTACCTTGTCGAACGCTTTTGAAAAACAAGTATAAACGGTATGAACTTGTGATCCACATTCTAGTAAAAGAATTGAAAAATTCAACAAATTTAATTCGATGGACTTTTTGGAAACAAAACCATAGTGTTTTTCGTTTGAGGAACCATGCAAGGCGGGAGAGAGTTTCAAAAAGTTTGGGAATGGTACTCAATGTAAGTTGTGAATGGAATATTGTCTATTCAAAGACATGTTAAAAAAAATATGTGATGTGATAATTAAAAAAGAGCTAATATACACCATATCAAATAGTATAAACCTCAATTTAACTAAAAAAAATTGACAAATATTTTCTAATATTTAACTTGAGCTGAAAAATATATTGCGTTTGATTGACACATTTCTAAAACCGTAAATACGGCTCGTAGAGAGAAAAATTTTCTCATTCAAAATGTCCATCTCTCCATCCATTTGCCTCACGAAAAGTTCTGACTTATTGAAATTTGGACAGTAAGTTAGCTGGAGGAAGAATCCTATGGTTTTGAATAGGGATGCAACGGATAGTGTTTTGGCCGGATACCGAATACCGGATATCCGGCGTACTTCCTGTACCGGATACCAGATATCCGGCCAACTATCCGGCTTACATTGAAATTTGGATTGAAAACACGTTTTGGCAACATCGACGACAAAAAATACTTACTGGCAACTCTTCTAGACCCCAGATTTAAACCAGTTTTTTGATAAAAATCAGGCTAAAATATCCTGTCAAATTCTTCTGCTGGAGGATTAAAAAAATAGTTGTAATAATTCATCTTCAAGCAGTGATAGTGAAAGTGGTTCTTCTCCTTCCAGTAAACAAAGTAAGAGAAACTCAGATAATGTTACTGCTGATATTCACATGGAGTTTTTGGGACTGTTTTGAGGAAGTGGCGAAAACGTTTCGGAGAAAAGTTCAGTGGCCAAGGAGATTGTTTATATGAAAGGAGCACGAATTCATAGAAACAGTGTACTAACTCCAATCAATATACACTTTTGTCAAAGTTTATAAAAATATATCTTTCAGCTCCTTGCAGCAGTAAAGGTCTTTTCAGAAGCTGGCAACGTATACGAAAAGAAACGCAATCGTTTACTGCCCCTAAACGCTGAAAAACTCGTCTGTATACTCCATAATTTACCATTGGTAAACTTTAAGTTTAATTTAGTAACTCATCTATAGATATTTACAGTTTGTAGTAATAATTGTAATGCAGGATAAGTGAAAAATAATAAAACTGTTTTATTTTTTATACCACTTTTTATTTTTTAACTATCCGGTTTTGGCCGGATATCAGGTCACTATCCGGTGCCCAGCCGAATAGTAATAAAGTGGCCGGATAGGCCGGATACCGGATAGCAACCGGATATCCGTTGCACCTCTAGTTTTGAACAAAATCGATCAGTAAATGAAAGAGGTATTAATCATTTAAATCGAAAAATCTTTTTTAAAATTTTTATGTTTTGTAATAGAATAGAAATCTTGTGAAATGTTATTTCGTTTCTCTATTTATTTATACCTTATATACAGTGTAACCCATTTTAAACTTAAACACCTTGATAAAGCTGATTTTAGCGATTAAAAAAAACTGAATACACTCCTGTAATCAGCATCCTCTTAAATGGGTACGTACCAAATTAAATAAAAAATTAAAATAATAAAAAAATTATTAAAGTAAATTAAGAATAACAATATTATTAATTTATTACAAACAAACTAAGCCATGAAGTAAATATGAAAATACCAATTAATTTTTTTAATTGTTTTTTTTACAAAACGTCTGAAACGAGTTGTGAATAAGAAATTTTACAAACTAAGTTTGAATGTAAAGCGGATGTGACAGAATTTTCTCAACTACCAATTGTTGGTAGTTTCTTAACAAGCTGTTTCTGAATCTCGTAAAAGTTACAATAATGACCATGGACATTGTAAAATGGCCAGGTCATAACCTCCATTACCATCTGCCTTTGACAGTGATCTTTTCATTATTTTCAGTTGCATTATAGGCGTAAAATCGAGCACAATACCAAGATATATTACGAGCAAATGTCAGAATGTGATATTACAAAAGGATTTTGCTTTGATTTTTAAATTATTTTTCAGTCTATTCTTATTGAAAATAGACGAGGAGCACGCTTTTGTATTACAGGCACCTGCAAAACTGAAATGACAAAGGAGCAGATTAATAGGACAAAAGGATAGTTGAATGAGACAACCTACCATTAAAAGAGTCATTCGAACTTGCCACAGTTTTATGGTCTAACCAAAGGGACATGTGACGGAGATGCAATTTTACTTTACCGTTTACCTGCTTAGTTATAATTTAGAAAGTTTTTTAAATAGCTTAATTACTTCCACATCCAGTGGAAGTATAGTAACGGCAAAAAATGTTTGAAAATTTTTATTGTTCAAATAGGCTTAGAATGTCATGAAACGTCGAGATTTTAAGTTTGTAAAAAAAATTCTGTCTGCCTGTCGGTCTGTTTGTAACTTTTTTGTGCGCACGATTACTCTGGAACCGTTTAAGATATTGACTTAAAATTTGGTACATATGTATACTTTAACGGGATCTGGAACTAGATTATATTTTCATCTTATTCCGTCGAAGGGTTGGGGGGTAAATTGAGGTAAATGGGGGGTAAATAGGTAAATTAAGCAGGTAAGAGTCCATAAAATTTGTATTTAGTATATACAAGAAAAGCTAAGGTCTCAAAAAATTTTTTGGCATTAACCACCCCCATTACCACCCCCACCCCATTATTAAAGGGGGTGAAAAAAAGTGTGATTAAGTGTATGTACAAGAACCAGAAACCTCAAAATATTTTTTTACCTCATTCACCCCCACTACCACCCCCCACCCCACTACCGATGTGGAGTATCGTTTTATCGGTTTTTGGGGTAGAGGATTTCAAATGTTATATTATTAAAGTTCCATAAACAATTATTTCCACATGCAAAATTTTTTCGTTGTGAGTGACTTGGACAGAGAATCTGGATGTGGAAGTAGTGATTCCTTGGGCAGCGGTTTTTGGTAGGTCTCGATTGGATGTTTCTACACGAAATTACAGTTATTCACGTTAGAAAAAAATGGCCTATTTTTAAACATTAATATATACTTTTCATTCTAGGTACAGGAATAAAAAATCACTGGGAGTGTTAGGTACAATATTTATCTTGAAAACACTTCATGTTTTTTTTTTACTCAGAGACTATTGCACGATCTTGGCCTTAAACTCGGCTATTCTAGGTCCACCATCTTGTATTTTTATTTTTTACCGTCGCTTTAATTGTCAAAAGTGTTTAAAACACCTACTAAGTTTATTATAATATTTGAACTTATATAATGATATAATATAGAGTTTTACATGATTCGGTTCATCAAAGGCAGGTCAACGGACGACCACATGTACACCACCAGAAGAATACTGGAAGAAAAATGGAGAGAAGGCACAAAACTGCACATAGTCTCCAAAAGGCATTCGATACCATCAGTCACGAGACCATAGTCAACACCCTATAAAACAAAGGTGTGCCGCACTATCTAATAAACAAGATAATAAAGGCTTGCCTTCATGAAACCACTGCCATACAATGGTTCGGACAAATGACGGAAACCAGACAGAAGAACAGAGGAGTCAAACTAGGATGTCCCCTATCCCCCCGACTATTCACCACGGTCCTAGACCAAGTAATACAAACAAAACACAATAAGGGAAACACCAAATTTCAACGAAGACACGGAAACACTGAGAACCCCAATCGTACTAGCATACGCCGATGACCTCCTAATTGTCGCAGAAGAAGAACAACAAATTCTTAACTTCCTAGAAAACATGAAACCGCATCTGGACACATTTGGGCTAAAAATAAACTTCAAGAAAAGTCTAATAATGGAGCGAGGCCCATCAACAAGAGAGAGTCGGATCAGCGGAGAAGAATACAAAATAGGTGACTACTCCCTAAGAACAACGAACAAACTGAAATACCTAGGAACATATCTGACGAACCAACTGAAAAGGAGAGAAACAGTAAAGGAGAGAATAAAAACAGCATACAGAATCACAAGGGCAATTATACCGTTTATCGAGAAAAACAAACTATCATGGGGCCTGACCAAACGGCTGTACATAGCCATCATACTGCCAACGATGACATATGGAGTTAAAACTGCAGCAACAACAAAAGCCAACAGAAGAAGTTTGAGAAGAGCTGAAAGAGACATCATCCAACTACTCAGAAAAACAACAGGACAAGAACAGCGACATAAAACATCAACACTACTAGAAGGGAATATAGTCACAAAAAAGATAGAAATATACGCAATGAAGTACTGGGGACACGTCCAAAGAAGGGAACCAACACATCTATTGAAGAAAGCACTAACACTGAACAGCAGCAAATTAAAAATAGGGAGACCATGTTACACGTGGAAAACAACAATCGAGAGGATCATGAAAAAACTGGGAAAGGACCAAACATACTGGGGAAAAAAAGCGAAGGGAAAAAATGAATTCCACAAAGAAATCGGAGCGATATATACTCTACTAGAAACAGAAACGGAGGAATCAGAAGGCTCAGAAGAAGGAGAAGATTTATAGAAGCAGAAAAATAAAAATAAGAGCACAAACAGCAGCGACACAACGCGGCAACATATATCACAAGAAGACCCAGAAGAGGCAGAAGTCCAGAACCAAAAACACAAAAAAGGGAGCTTAAACACTCCCTCACGACACAATGCGGTAACGCATCTCACAAATATCTACAGCTCCCATCCCATACTCCTTTACCATGCGCCATGTGGCACTCGCTGCTGGCAACAAGCATGACCTTAGTCCAACCCAGCGTGGACGTAGCAGGCTCAGCTGTATAATTCTTGGGAGTGGCAGAAATGCCTACTGCACGCTGGTAAATCAATCAATCAAATCAAATTCAGTCACTTTGGAGACGCCATTTTATTTATTAAACACCATAATCAGCGACCTAGAAAATCCCTAGGTGGATATTTCCAAACGAAAATAGTCGAACTTTTCAAGTTAATTTTTCATAACAAAACGGTTTTTTTATTCTAAAAAAAAACAAAAAATTAAAAATGTAGTAGAATAGTTTTTAGGGCAAATCCAACAATTCCAGTCGATTTCCTAATAACTTACATTTTTCGTGTACCATTGTTATTGAATAATTACAAGATGTAGTCAGAGTTGCCTTTAACAAAGTAAGACATCCTGTACACCAATATTTGCAAAATAGAAGATTTATGATCGAGCATATGGAACATATCTACGTTGGAAGAAATGTCAATTTCTCGTCGAGCACATTTCAACCTTCGTCAACAGACTACTAATAAACTACTTCCAAGAAGTTTCTGGCGTCCTGGCATGGAATATCTCTAATTTGTCTTTTTGTCTCGCTATGAATATCACGTCATCCATGCTAATGATGAACATTTTTTCTGTTTCTAATGGTGTTTTTGTCACTACCGAGTTTTTGTGGCGCCTTCCTCTAATTGATGAGTTCTGTTTAAAATACATCAGACTATCAGAAAGATAAACATATTACTATTGTTTGAACAGGATTCAAAACGATATTAAATCTAGATAATGGCATTATTATTTGTTAAAGATAGAGGAAGTCAAGTGGGCTTCCTTCGAACTGATTTTTGATTAAAGCGAAAGTTATTCTGATAAATTTAATTAACTGCAAAAATCTGATTTGTTAAGCCCACACGTCTACGTTTGTTTCTTATACAGAGTCCTCAATTTTCCGTTTTTTCTTTCATTTAAATTTGAAAAATGTAGATTATGAACGCCACAATTTAGCGTCTGTACAAATAAAAATTGATTTAGGGTAGAAAATTTATGTCGCAGGATTTAAATAATAAAATAATGTTTGATAAAATAATGTTTAACATACAATTATTGAAAAGTATTCGTCGTTCATTGTAGGAAACCTATTTTCGAAATGGGAGAAATATGCAAGACGTTCTTGTCTCTGTCCTTAGATTTGAGAAACATAAATTACTTACCGACAGTCAACACGGGTTTCGAAAAGGGCTTTCAACTGAAACTGCTGCAGTTGAATTAGTGCAGTATGCTCATGACAAATTAAACAAAAAGGAGTGTGTAATAGGCATATTTTTTGACTTGTCACGAGCTTTTGATACTCTTGACCCTACATATTTAGTCCAGAAATTAGATGCACTAGGTATAAGAGGCTCCATTAATAATTGGATCATTTCATACATGACCAGTAGAAAGATAACAGTTAAGGTGGAACAGAGTACCTCCGATATTTATGATGTTGAGCTTGGAACTCCTCAAGGGGGAATTCTGGGACCATTGCTGTTTCTTTTGTATATTAATGACTTGCCGAAACAAATCACCGATGGGAGAGTATTTATATATGCCGATGAAACAACGGTGGTGGTCTCAGATGCTAATGGCGATGCGGCGATAAAAAAAGCCCAGCGTGCCATAAAAGAATTTTATGAGTGGTGTCAAAACAATCATCTTGTCGTTAATGCGGAAAAAACTGTGGCTACAGAATTTTTAAATAAAAATAAGACACCATCTACTTTTAATTTGAAAATAGAGAATCAGGCGGTAGAAAACCAAAGTACTGTAAAATTCCTGGGATCCTACATCGATTCCAAGCCATCATGGAATGAGCAAATTGAACATGTCTGTAGTAAACTTAACAAGGCCTACTATGCCATATTCTCTCTAAAAAGTACACTTGATGAGAAGGCTCAAATTAACGTGTATTACGCATTAGCCTACTCAGCGATCTGTTATAATATTATTGGCTGGGGACAAGCAACTTCTAATGTAAGGGTATTTATTCTACAAAAGAGAATAATACGCCTTATATTTGGCTTAAAGCGTATGGACTCCTGTAGAGACATTTTTAAACAGAAAAAAATGTTAACCGTAGCTTCAATGTATTTATTAAAATTATTACAGCACATTCATAGCAACAAAGATAAATTGAAAACATGCACTGACATTCACAAATACAGCACAAGAAATAATAATAATTTTTACATAAAAAAATGCACCAGTGAAGCCTACAAAAAATCACCATATTATACAGGTTGCTACTATTATAATATGTTACCACACGAAACAAAAAATTTGAAATCACCAAAACAATTTAAAAACAAAATTAAAAACATGTTAACAGATAATGTTTTTTACAATATCAATGAATTTGAACAACATATTAAATTGCAGGAAAATGAGATTTTTTGATTTCTTACAGCTTTAACAATCTTTCAGTGTTATTATAATGCCTAGTCATAGTTAATCGTAATGTCTGTATCATATTTCTCGTTTGTTACTTACCTTTTATGTTTATCTACTTTTTATAACGTATACCTATTGGTATATAGAACCTTATATATAATTAATTTATATATTGTTTTTTTATATTTATATATTTTCTTCTTATGAATCTTTGTACAAACTGACATACCTTATCCATTGTACAACAATTGTAATTGTACTATTGTGGCATTTAAAGGTGAATAAATTGAATTGAATTGAATTTATTATAAACATAAGAATACATCAAATAACTACTGTTTGTAGTTTTTACTTCCCACCGTATAGACTGTGCAAGGGATTAACAATCATTTTATATATCTAATGCCTATTACAGAGATTGAGGTTTCTGATATTATAAATTCTGTTTGCAATAAAAAATCATCGGGCCGAGATGAGGTGCCATGTTGTTTAATTAGGGACGTTAGTGTGGACTTGATTAATATTCTAACGTATCTCATAAATGTATCCTTCCAAAATGGACACTTTCCAGACCGATTGAAAGCACCACTGACAATTCCTTATAGAAAAATGACCCGCACGCAATGGAAAATTATAGACCGATAGTACTTTTATCCGTATTTTCTAAAATCTTTCAAAAGGCAGTTGCGATAAGATTACATTCATTCTTAAATAAATACAATATATTAACACCAAGACAATATGGATTTTGCAAGATTAAATCAACTCAAGGTGTTGTGCCCTTTTATGAAAAAATATTAAATAATTTTGATGATAAATTAAGATCAGCTGGCATATTTTTCAATCTGTCGCGAGCCTTTGACACCATTAATCATAATTTATTATTAAGAAAACTAAAGATGTATGGTATTCGTGGTCCAGCATTGGAGAGAACACAGAAATTGATCAAGAGGGGGTAGAATGTTTTTCAGATAGTGTTAATAGAGGTACCACAAGGTAGTGTATTGGGCCCATCGTTGTTTATAATATTCATTAACGACCTAGTACCAAGCTAAATATTTGCTTTTTAATTCTTTTTGCAGATGGCATCTCCTCTATCATAGCTGCTGCTAATGTAGATCAATTAAGTAAAAATGCTACTATGTGTGTGGATAAAATGTCTCAGTGGTGTCGTACAAATGGCCTAATACTAAACCAACGAAAAACAGTATTTTTAATGTTTTCTTCAATTGGTGCAAAGATGGATTTTAGTGTTCTGAGTAGAGACAGTCATAACCGCCATCAAAATAACTGTGTTAAATTTTTAGACATACAGAAGGAAAAAAATATGTCATGGGAAAATAATATAGATAATTGAATAAACAAATTAGCTAGTCTAAACTTTACTCCAAATGTGAAGCTGTTGACACTGATACCATGAAAATATTTTATTACGGTTGTGTTTAGTCAGCCTTGCAATATTGCGTATTATGCTGGGGAAACAGCTCAGCAATAAAAAACCGCTGCCCAAGGAATCACTACTTCCACATCCAGATTTTTTATCTAAGTCACTCACAACGAAAAAATTTTGTATGTGGAAATAATTGTTTATGGAACTTTAATAATATAATATTTGAAATCCTCTACCCCCAAAAACCCATAAAACGATACCCCCACATCGGTAGCGGGGTGGGGGTGGTGATAGGGGGTGGTAGTGGGGGTGGATGAAGAAAAAAAACATTTTGAGGTTTCTGGTTCTTGTACACACCCTAAATCACAGTTTTTTTTCATCCCCTTTAATGATGGTGGGGGTGGTAATGGGGTGGCTAATGCCAAAATTTTTTTTGAGACCTCAGCTCCTCTTGTATATACTAAATACCAATTTTATAGACTCTTACCTGCTTGATTTACATATTTTCCCCAAATTTACCAATTTACCCCCCAACCCTTCGACGGAACAAGATGAAAATATAATCTAGTTCTAGATCTCGTTAAAGTACATACGTGTACCAAATTTCAAGTCAATATCTCAAACGGTTCCAGAGTAAACGTGCGCACAAAAAAGTTACAGACAGACAGACATTTTTTTTCGCTCAAACTTAAAATCTCGACGTTTCATGACATTCTAAGCCTATTTGAACAATAACATTTTTTAAAAACTTCCACTGGACGTGTTCATTTTGCAGAAAAAGAAGTATATTTAAACTTACATACAACATATCCTGTAGAAGTTATTTTAGGCAACATGGCATACCTACTCACTATTTATTGTATATATTATGCAATATTCAGTCTTCCTATCCAACTCCCCCATCCCATTATTAAATGGGGCGGTAGAGGGTGGGCTAAGGCCAAAAATCTTTGACTCTTCTACACACACTAAATCACAATTAAGCTTGTGACTCCCTTTAATAATGGGGTGTGATAGTGAGGTATCCAAAAAGATTTTGAGACTTTGGCTTCTCGTACATACGCTAAATCCAAATTTTATGGACTCCTATTTGCTTGATTTACCTATTAGCCTCCCCCTCGCAAGCTTTCAACGGAATAAGGTCAAAATATAATTTAGTTCCAGATCTCGTTTTAAAACATATCAAAAGGACCCCGCAATAATCTTATGGAAATTGGGTAACTCAGTTACCTAAAAAGCATAAAGTCATAACAAAAAAATAAGATTTGCACTTTGTTATTGCACTTTGACAGCTAGCTGACAGCCTGTTAACAGCTGCCAATTGTCGAATTATTGTATTCATATCATGTATGAACTGAGTTTCCTAAAAAGCAAAGTCATAACAAAAAAAATAAGATTTGCACTTTGTTATTGCACTTTGACAGCTAGCTGACAGCCTGTTGACAGCTGCCAATTATCGAATTATTGTATTCACATCATACAGTTACCTACACAGCATAAACTCATAACATAAAAATAAGATTTGCACTTTGTTAAGGCACTTTGACAGATAATTGACAGCTGTCAAGTGTCAATTTGGACAATTTGACATCGGATTTGAATTCAGCAACCTCAAAAACATAAACCTAGATATTAAAATCGAAAAAATAAGTTATTTAAAAATCTATAAAGACTGCACGAATAAATAAATCTGTGGTTGAGCTTTGGAGCTTTCAAGCTCCGTAGCAGCCAAAGTATTGATTATCGAGCTTTGTGCCCATTGAGACTTTTGCTTGGAATGACGAAACCTAAAACATATCCAAAATTCAGACGATTTGACCGAAACCTAATTTCCATAAGATTATTGCGGGGTCCTTTCAAGTAAATATCATAAACCGTTCCGGAGTAATTGTGCGCATAAAAAAGTTACAGCGAGAACGACAGACAGAAATTTTGTTTTGCTCAAACTTAAAGTATCGACGTCTCATGACATTTTAACTCTATTTGAACAAAAAGAAATTTCAAACATGTTTTTACCGTTAGTATAATTAGTAATTATTGTAATTAAACATATCTTCAATAGGATTTTTCTTTGTCACCGTCCAAGTGGGGGGGGGGGGCAATTACCATTACTACCCTCCCCCCCCCATCGAATCCGCGCTTGTGTCCAATAACTAACAAAACTGAACAATTAATGTCAACATAAAAATAAATGTCCCTTGTGTTTTAACAACTTATCGAAATGTTTCTATTACATCCTTTTTAGTAGATATCGCCTTTCAAATCTCAACCACGACTCCATGATCGAAATGGCACGTTATACGTTGTATGTATTAGAATACATTTAAACGCATATAATTTATTCACGTAGACAAAGAAAATAACTCCATCTACAAAACTGTTGCTCCGCCCGCTCGTTTCGAGAAGTGCAGAACCAAACACCGAGCCTCTTTGAACACCAGCCGCTTCGATATATTATCACTGAAGGAATAGCTGAGGATGTGTCAATGCCAAACCATGAAAATATCTCCATAAAAAAATGTTGGTTACGAAGAATCTTGCGTTCTCCGAATGATCGGGTGGGTTATTTTTGATATTTATTGTTATTGAAAGAAAGTAAAAAACAATTTCTCAACGTTGTTTTCTATGACATATTGCTCTTGTATTGCCTTCAGCCTTCTTTGTCTTATTCCTCAATAGTTTAACGTAGAAAAATACGGCTAGGCCATTTATTAGTTGTTGCATGATTGATGATCTATGTGCCACAAGGGAAAAAAATTCAGACTTTAAAAGAATAGCTGATGTGATTAATTCATACCTTTGATTATATCTTCAGGATCGGAAAAATATAACAGAGTGGCTCTGTCAGAATTTATACACTTTGTCGAAAAGATAAAGATTAAAATTCTTATCTATAAGCCGTCTGTAAAGAACTAAAGTTACATGTTAATCACAATAATAGCAAGGATTTTTCCGAACAGTTATGGTGTATCTGTAAATTTATACCAAAAACGTGACTATACATCCTTCGTCGAATATTGACGGGTTTAGTCCAGTTATTTATTTTATTCTTTTAGTAACCACCCTGAATATCTTTTTCACTAAAATCAAAATAGGTTTCTTCTTTAGCAATTGTGTTAACTACTCGGTTAGCTACATATCAAATATCATTGTTTTGCGTAACATTCTTTCCATAATTATGTTTACCGATCAAAATATACCAGAGTTTTTCCACGAGAATACACGTCAATAACCTGTCAAATACCTATTATTTTTCTCAGTAAAATAGTTTTTTAGTTATAGAGAAGAAGAAATCGACCGACAGACGAATTGAATGACTGAATTGAAAGGCGTAAAGGACCCCGCTATAATATTAAGGATTGGGTTTCAGCGAAATTGTCTGGATTTCATATATGAACAATAAAAGCAAACGCGATAGTAACTGTGTGCTTAAGAGGAGACAACACCATTCACAAAGTTTCATCGGTAAAGCTAAAGCTGAAGTGGGGCGAAGGGTAGGCAGTGAGGCTATTATAGGGCATCTGAACGTGACGCCACAGCTAAGTTCAAAAATATGTGTTTCTTAAGATTTAAGTATTAAGCAATCCAAACCACGTGACTTTAAACTTGGCATGGTGGGCAAACATCCGGCAAACGTTTGTTTTCATTCATTAAACGTTTGCCTTGACTACGTTTCCGCGAGTTAATTAAAATAAACCCCGTGTTTGCCCACCACGCCATATTGCCAAAATAATTTGACAGGTTGGATTGCCTAATTACGCAGCTATTATTAAAACTGCCTGGTTCCCATATTTTCAACTAAAATCTAGTTCAGTGTAATGGTTATGAAGTTCTAAATACTTTATCCTAATAAAATAGGACTCTTTTTGTAGATTAGAAATCTAACCTTTAATTAATTTATTAATCAACAATATTGAAAAATTATTTACGTGAATTTTTAAATATTTGCTTGGAGCCAGTACGTCTCCAAGCTAAAAATGCGTATACAAACATTAAAAATGAGAATAAACTTGAAAAACTTAAAATTTAAGGTTATATTGGTTACATGATGCAGATGCTGCTGTAAGTGGCACCATCTATTAAAAAGCAGTGTACTAAAAATCTTGACTGGGAAAAAGCAGTTTTTAGCCTAATGGCTGGCGTTATTAAACTGAAAAAAAGATATTCCTGTAAGTAAATGAATACTACACTTCTATTGAAGAAAGTTTTTAGCTAAAATTTGTTTATTACGAAGATCTCTCTTCACATTGGCTCATTGCCGCCTGCTCCCCTCTGATTTGATCGCCTTGCTTCCTCTTAATCTCAATGGCACTATGTAGAAGTAAATTGTGTTGAATTCAAGCCAAATGTTAATCAAATTCGCAGTAGGCCATGACTACTAGTTATAAAATTTGAGAATGACAATTTTGGGAAATTCACATACTCCTGTATTATCCTCGACTTCCAAAAATCAACGTGATTAGGTATCTCTTCAAGTCTTCAACTGCATGTCGCGAAGGCTATAGATGTCTCCTGCCTTCAGTGAATTTCGATCGGTTATAAAATGTAATTAGCCAACCGAAATTTTTAGTGCTTTATGATGTGGTAAAAATATATCTGTTTGGTTGTTGACTACTCAAGTTTCATTATATCATTTTTATTTTTTAAATAATTTATGCCCAATTTGTTCGAATTAACATATTAGCTTGTCCTGATTAGCCTACAAAATATTATTTGTTTACGTGATAAAATTTCCTCCGGCATGTTCCACGAATGATCAAGAATACTTATTGTTTTGTGTTGTGCATAATAAAAAATATATGCTTAATGATTTAAATATATAATTGATTGATGTTAATAATAAATTATACATGTACTTTGTTTTTTGGGGAACGGTTAACAGCTATTTAACCTAGAAAACGAGAGAGCTTTATATATTAGCGTTATTTCGAGTGTATGTATGCATTACCATATCAAAGGATCAATAGATAGCTTTGTGTTTAATCCGTGATTGAAGCTCTTGGAAGCGCAGATGCTAGTCAGGTGTGGCCGACTGCGAATACCTGTTTGATTAACATTTTTCTCGAATACGGCACAGTAGAAAGTGATTATTTTTAGGTTATAAGAAAAATGCGAAGTACGTACACTCATATATAATTAAAAAATGTATATTTAAAGACTTATTTATCTAAGAAATTACCAATGTTCCATTATTAACATCTCATTTAAGTCTGTGACGTCATATATTCTGCCCATGCGCGTTTATCATCATATTTTGTGTTTTTGTGTTGGTCGTTAACATTGTATTTGTCATCTTTGAGGTTATGAATCTTGAGCTGCAAAATATAATCATTTTTAAACAGTGGAAATGGATAAACAGTGCTTTGTGCCAAACCATATGACTGTACAGTAACTAAAGGTTTTAACTTCGGAATAATGTCATATGAAACGAATTTGTTCATTTTTGGTAACTTAGTAGTAAATGCATCAATGAAAAGTTTCAATATTATGCGGCGGATTGCTAATTTATAAGGGGTGGCAACTAAAAAAAAAAAAACAAAAACAAAAGCATTGGACTGAAAGAGAATGAAATTTTAAAAAGATGTGGTTCTATGCAACTTCTCATATAAATGTTTAGTCTTTAAGTTATAACGACTAGAAAATTGGGATTTTAGCTTGAAAGAAAGGTATTTCAAATAGGTTTTCGTTAAGTAACTCGACAGGTATTACATTGAGCGAAAACATGCTAGAGACCAATAAGAAAGCTACTAAATTGAGGATGAATTTCGTTACTCTCTAATTTCTGTAGAGTTAATGGTTTCGAAGATCTGGAATTATAAAGGTGGAGTTCTAACGTCTCTAAGATTCATTATATATAGATTCATAAGATCAGTTAAATCTTAAATATCTTAGAGACTATGGCACTTACGTTAAAAATGCTAAGAATCAAAATTAAAGGCCATTAATTAAGCTTTCAAATGATTTTTTTGTTATTTCTATAGTATAGAAAACAAAAAAGTTATGACAGAAACAATGCGCTTTTTCAAATTTTATTGATGAAAACGTCGCCATTTTGTTAATGTAAGTAGTCAGTAATAAAAAAAATATATTCCCATATACTGTTTTTCGTTAATATATATAGTATGACCTAGACGTTCAAATTTTTTCGTCCGCTTATAGAGCTTGCTTTAGAAAAAATATTGCATTTTAATTTGTAAAGGGATTTTGGAATAAACGTAATATTTTTGTTTCTCTGCAAATATCTCCATAAATATTAATTTTAGAGAAAATATGGTGGACCTCAAAAATGGAGCTTAAAAACTACAAATTAATTTGTTTTTTTTTTAATATTTGTGTAGTTTCGGAGATCTAATTTTACAGATGACCGTTTTTAGGATGAAGTATTAAGTATAAAATCTTGAATATCTTAGAAACTGTGACACTCCATCAACGACTCTAGGGAACAAAATTAATAGTACATTAAACAACAAGTTTAGAAAAGCAAAGTTTTACTAAACTGTATGAGTTTAGTAAAACTGCTTTTCTTACGAGATTTGTTTAAACTATTTCTTCGCATTTTGTGTCAGTAGGTAATTATAAGCAAATAGTGAAAGATATAAACGCATTACAAAGTTTGAAATTTAAAAAATTTCATAGTAGGTACTTGTGCAGGACTTCCGTAACCTAGTAACTGACAAGGCTTTGTTTATTTATATAATAACAGTTAAGTATAATTTTTGTGAGTCGAATTGATTCTAAGTTATATATTAATTATAAAAATGAGTCTTGCTACTAAAAACAATTTAGAAAATTGTTCTGAAGACATTTTAAATGCCGCTCGAGAAGCATCTTCGAGCTTACTTCCTTTAAAATCCAAGAAAAAATACGAGAAGATTAGTCCGGTAAATTCTAAGGTAGCGTATGTATGAGTTGGTAACACGACGTACGATTTGATATGCGATGAGCATAAAGCTATCGCAGTGACATAGAGGTGAACTAGTTGCGTATGTCTTATTCTCTTAGTTTATACAGTGTGTGTAGTGGGCGGCTAGACATAGGAAGTAAAAGTGCAACATTGCGTGTGCCAGCGGGCTGAAATGAAATAACTGAGAGCTGGTTTGCTTCAGTGGTCTAGCGCCGACTCTTTAATCTATACCGCCGACGGGCGAGTTTGTTGTTGATAGGTTGTCATATCTCTCGCGCTACGTGAATGTACATGCATGCCTAATCGGCAATTACACGCACTGTATAATGAAGCGACCTTTGGACGCGTCAGCTTGGAGTTTACTCGACTATATATGAAATATTTTGTATGTGAAGGATGACAAAAAACGCACTAAGAACTCATGAAAGTGTAATGCTAGCGTATTCTTTTGAGAAGGTAAATTATTTTTATACATATTTTACTGTTTTTCATACAATGTCTTTCGTTATTTTAGGCAAAATCTCTTGAGGCATCCAATTTATGGTCTAGATATTCCAATATTTAAATAAACAATTTTCTGTCAAACTGTTTTTATTTACACTGACATTACTATATATTAAAGTGACATTTTCATGTGGTAAAGTGCTGCTTTATTAAACGATTTTGAATTTAGTAAAATAGCACATTATCAGTCAAAATGCGAAAAGATAATTAATCAGTCTTTAAAATGATTTTTTGTTTGCTTCTACATCACAAAAAATACAGAAGTTATGGCCGATAAAATGTGCGTTTTCACATTTTCCCTAACAAAATGTCACCATTTTGTTATTGTAATTGCTTAGTAATTAATATTTTTTTCAGAAATGCTGTTTTTCGGTAATATAGAGCATCATCAAGTTGGTCAAAGCAAGCAAGTAAAAGTTAATAAAATTGGGATGTAGTGTATGCTCAAGGGGCCAATCATCACCTCATCACTCCTACGTCATTATTAAAGCGGGTAAAAAATAAAATTGTGATTCAGCGTGTGTAACTGTGTATAGAGCCAAAGGAATCAAATTTTTTTTGGCATCGGCCACCCCCATCACCACTGTGCATATCGTCTTATGGATTTTGGGGGTAGACCCCATCTTATGAGGCTTCTTTAGCTGAAACGAAAGGAGTTAGAAGGTTATGACCATGGCGACTTTTGTTCAGGAAGGTCAAAGAAACATCATACTAGAATTTGAGCGAAATTAACCGAGAACCAATTTCCACTGACACATTGCGGGTCCTTTAAACGTAAATAAGATCTTGTCGCACACACTGATAACTTGCATTTATTACTATCCTCCCGGCTAAGGAATAATATAAGATGATCCAAGTTAGGATCATCTCAAAAAGGCGTGTTAATAAATCTGGCAAATAAAAAACAATAATTACCTATATTACGCAGGCATTTCATCCAACTGCCAATAACCTCTAAAATTTTAAGCAAATGACTTGGTAATAAACTGATTGATAACACCTGTGGTTGTCACCGATATGATTGACGCGAGTAACCAATAAATTAGAGTTCGTACATTTTGGTGGTAGCGACGTTTATAGGACTCGCCTTTGATAGATGGGCCTTCTCCAGGAATAGCGGGAAGAAATTAGTATATTTCCTCCCAAGTTGGACAACGTATTTTTTTCATAATGTTCCCTTGACTTCTTAGTCTTAGTCTATGTATTACAATACCTATGGTTCCAACATGCTATTTTGTTTCGAGCTAAGTTATCAATATTGTTCAAATAAGCTTAGAATGTCATAAGAAGTCGAGATTTTAAGTTTGAACGAAAAATAATTCTGTATGTAACTTTTCTTTGTGCGTACGATTATCCTGCAACCTTTAAAATATTGATTTGACATTTGGTACAGATATGTACTTTAACGAAATCTAGAACTATATTATATTTTCATCTTATTGCATCAAAGGGTTGAGAGGTAAATTGGTAAATGGGGGGGTAAAGAGATAAATCAAGTAGGTAAGGGCCCATAAAATTGGTATATAGTATATACAAGAGAAGCTAGGGTCTCAAATAGTTTTTTGGCATTAGCCACTCCCATTACCACCCTATCCCATTATTAAAGGGGATGAAAAAAAGTGATTTAGTGTGTATACAAGAACCAAACATATTTTTTTACTTCATCCACCCCTCTACCACACCCTTATCACTACTCCCATCTCACTACCGATGTGTGTATTTCCACATACAAAATTTTTCGTTGTGAGAGACTTGGATAGAAAATCTGGATGTGGAAGTAGTGATTCCTTGGGCAGCGTTTTTATTTTATTGTCACAAAAATTTGAGGAATGTGTTTACTGCTTGGTCGAGAGTTGAGTGTACTTACCTCATGTGTAATAGTTCCGAGTCTGATTTCCGACTAAGAAACTGATATTTTTCCCGAAAGAGAAAGGTATCTGTTTTTATCAGGAGGTGTATTGGGTTCTTCCCCCCCCTTCTCAAGATCACTTTAGAAATTCTTTTGTATACTCTTCCAGATATCGTCGCTACAATCCCGCGTAATGATACCATAAATTGCCTGTCGCTACTGAAGGTTGTTTGTGGTCACGTAAAGTATTAAGATGCAAGCCGTCATTGATACAAAATAATTTATAGCTAGAATGCACAGTCACATTCGCCTGTTATTACCTGCGGAAATGTGAAGTAGACACGGACGTGCCTCCGCGTGAGTAATACGGCCTAATAGATCCTGAAAGGAGAGAGAAAATGTACTTTTAGGGGGTATTTCCGGCCAGGGCAACTAGTAACTCTGTAACCTATATGAAATGTTAATTTTCTCACATAAGTCACATTCGTGAAAATTGAGGCTTAGAATGTCATGAAACGTCGAGATTTTAAATTTGAGCGAAAAAAAATTTCTGTCTGTCGGTCTGTCTAACTTTTTTGTTCGCACGTTTACTCTGGAACCGTTTAAGATATTGACTTGACACACATTTGTACTTTTACGAGATCTGGAACTAGGTTATATTTTCATCTTGTTCCGTCGAAGGGTTGGGGGGTAAATTGGGGTAAATTTCGGTAAATAGGTAAATCAAGCAGGTAAGAGTCCACAAAATTGGTATTTAGTATATACAAGAGAAGCTAAGGTCTCAAAAAAATGTTTGGCATTAGCCACCCCCATTACCACCCCCACCCCATTATTAAAATTGTGATTTAGTGTCTGTACAAGAACCAGAAAAATCAATTTTTTTTTTACTTCAACCACCCCCACCACCGATGTGGGGTATCGTTTTATGGGTTTTTGGGGTAGAGGATTTAATAATAATAATAATAATAGCGTCTTTATTTTCCATTTGAAAGAATATACTCAGTTATAAAACTATTAAATAAGTAAGTACATGGAATAATAGGCGAAGTTCAGCAATAATTTCAGAAATATTAACAGCAGTAATGAAAATATCAGATTTTCAAAAGTTTAGCTGCTCTTCCACTTTACCTAATTCGCGCGTTACATTCAATGAAAGTAAACTAAATTACATCTAATATAAACAAACAAACAAACAAAAAATACATTCAACTTAAACTAAGGGGCTAATGACATTAAATGTGTTGATTATAAATTAATATTTTAAATTTTTCCCTGAAACAGTTTACATTAATTCCTTTCAAGTTTTCGGGTAGAGAGTTATATACATTGCAAATCTGATAGCTAAAAGAACGTTTAAATTGCTCTGTTCGGTGGACAGGTGGGGTTAATAGGCCCTTGAACCTTAAGTTAAGGTTGTGTACATCGGTACAAAATTTTATTTTATTATATAAATATTCGGGAAATTTATTTACTAAAATTTTATGATATATACATACTGAATGAAATAGTCTGCGATTCTCCATGTTCAGCCAACCCGTATCTATTAACTTGTGCGATATTCTCTCACGCCTGCGTATACCATAAATTAATCTAAGGCAGGAATTTTGAATTTTTTGTATTTTATTTTTGTATACAGTAGTTAAATTGACGCCATATAGGCAATCAGCAAAATCTAACAAAGACAAAACCAGGCTCTCACATAACATCACTTTTACTTTTTGAGATAAATAGTGCCTATTCCCGTAGATTACTTTGATGGAATTGTATGCTTTTTGTGTAAGTTTATTTACATGTTTTTTAAATCTGAGATCGCTGTCAATAATAACATCTAAGTTCTTAGCATAGTCAACTATTTCAAGAGTTTCTTGATCTACATTTATTTGAACCTGGTTTTTAATAAGTTGTCGAGATTTTTTAGGACCAAAAATTAAAGCATTAGATTTGCTGGTATTAATAATAAGAGAGTGGTCTTTTGATACATTTAAAAAATCTTCATTAATACGCTGACAGGCACCATCAACGTCAGAAGTTTTAAATGCATGATAAAGCTGGGTATCGTCAGCGTATAAATGAATTTGACAATGTTTTAAACATGAAATAAACTGACTGGTATATGGGGTAAAAAGTAATGGTCCTAGAATAGAACCTTGTGGTACACCTGACCTCAGCACTAAGTTTTCTGAGCAGTTTTGTTCAATACAGACTTTCTGCTGCTTATTTTTTAAATAATCTTTAAATAAATTAACTGTTTCCTTTGTGAGACCTATATGTAACAAAAGAGATAACAAGTATTTCGTGATTAAGAGTATCAAACGCTCGACTAAAATCTAGTAAAATTAAAATTGTACATAAACCCTGATCTGATGCTGCCATTATATCATCAACCACGTGCAAAAGTGCTGTAGTACAACTGTATCCAGTTCTAAAGCCCGATTGTATTTTGGGTAGTATTTTTTTCTCCAGTAAATATTTTCTAAGTTGATATTCCATGATTTTTTCAAGTATTTTAGATAAAGTAGGTAATACACTGATGGCACGTAGGTCTTTAAAATCTTTAGGATAATTTTTTTTCGGTAATACAGTGATTACAGCACTTTTCCAGGTGGATGGAAAAACATTTTCTTGTAAACAATAATTAATTATGTGGGTCAAATAAGGAATAATATGAGGGCAGCATAACTTAATCATTTTTAAATTTATCTTATCACACCCTGTAGCATTTGTATTTATTTCCATGTTTTTTTTTAATACTGTGGTTTCATCAACAAGCGTAAAATTGAAAACTGAATCGAATAATAAATTATTTTTGTAATAGTTAAGAATGGTATCAACATTTGTGAATGGCAAAGAATTTACAAAAAAATTATTTATATCATTTACGTTCTTTAAATTTTCGGGTATATTTTTATTTCTATTTTGAAAGACAAAGTCATTATTTTTTAGAATTTTCCAACATTCATGAGCACTAAAATTTTGCAACTGATGACTTAAAAATGCTTTCTATTCTCTTTTAATGGCTTAAGATGTGAAATTACGCAGCTGTTTGTAATATAAAAAATCATTGTTATTACTTGTTTTTTTAAATTTGGCAAGCGCTCTATCTCTAATGTTTATCATTGTTTTTATTATGTCAGTTAACCAGGGTGCGGGAGGTTTAGTAAATCTTTTTGTCACAATGGGTGCATGTTGATCAAATACACTAATCAGGTTATCGGCAAGAAATGATACTTTTTCGTCAATATTGTTTATATCAAAAATATTATAAAATAGTATAGCATATAAATCTTGCTCAAAGGAAGTATAATTAAATTTTTTATAATCACGATATGTTATCATTCTGGGTTCAGCTTTTTTGCGGTGCACCTTTATCACACAATATACCAGTTTATGATCTGAGAGGTCATAGTCAACACGGCATTTTCATTTAAGACTATTATAAGATCTATTAATGTAGAAGTGATGTTAGTGATCCTGGTAGGAGAGTCAATGATTTGTTGTAGGCCGAACTCGTCTAAAACTGCAAAAAGATTTTGTACATTTAAATTATTGAAACTGTACACATTAAAATTAAAATCCCCGGAACATATAATATTTTCGGCACAAGGTACTATTAAGCTTAAGGTATCCTCAAACTCTGAGAGAAAGAATGCTGGATCTTGGGACGGTGGTCTATATACAACGCCAATAGCAATATTTTCATTTTTATTTTTTAAATTAATCCAAAGTTGTTCAATGGAATTATTTTTAAGAGAAATTAGTGATGTAGTAAAACAGTTTTTTACGAAAATACATACACCACCACCCCTAGATCCCCGATCCTTCCTATAGAGCTTATAACCATCTATACTGATTACATCATCTAGTATTTCTTTATGGAGCCAGGTTTCAGTTATGCACAGAACATCAAATGAATCTACCAAAGCAATATGTCGTATTTCATGTATTGATGGAAGGATAGACCTTATATTTATATTTCCAATTTTTACTGATCTCAAAGACATTTACCAACTAATAACTATTTAAATCTTGAAAGGAGTATATTATGCAATTTAAATTAAGTGGCACCTGTTTCAAATGGTTTTATTATAATTTTATTGGATAAATACTAATTTATAAAAAGACAAACAATAAAAAATAATACGTAATTAAGTAGTAGATTAGCCCCAACAGATATTTAGAAATACAAAACAAAAAATAAAAAATTATTTCAAATATTATCATTAAAGTTCCATAAACAATTATTTCCACATACAAAATTTTTTTGTTGTGAGTGACTTGGATAGAAAATCTGGAGGTGGAAGTAGTGATTCCTTGGGCAACGGTTTTAATCAGTGTGTTCCTGCTAAAACAGTCCAGTTTAACATTTGTATACGATCGACTTCAAAAAAATCGATGAGATACGATAATCTGTAAAATCAAAACTGCACACCCTGTAATTTGTTTTATTCAATAAGTGCTACGGGCATAATATTAGTTAATTGCTCAAATTATTTTTATTTTTTAAATTTGTGGTTATTGTTTTTTATAAACAGTTTATCAACAGTGAACGAGGGGGCACTATTGAAGATTGAAGACAAGGAAAAACGGTGGAGGAAACATATATAATAATAAAATTAAGTATTATTATTATTATTATAAAAATGAGCACTTGGTAATTGAGATATAGAGGTCATCCAAAAATGCCAATTTTCCAAAAACGCTCTGTAGCTCGGTAGTCAAAAAAGATAGACGATCGCGGTTTGCGTCATTGTGTGTTTCTCGAAAATCGAGCGCAGGACACCTATATTGGTTTTTGTCTATCTGCCATAGTTTTAGTAGTGGAAGACCAGACCCTCTGAATTCTCTATACAACTCGCGAACACCAACCTACAAAATAGGCAATCTGATGTAAAATAACCTGCTAAACTTGATTTTTGAATTCGCCCATTGATTTGAGATTGCCAAAATGACCAAATTGGCAATTTTCTAAAAAAAATAAAAATTATGTGTTATTTTTTGTTTTTCATATAACATGTCATATATTTTTTATTTTATTTCAGAATCTTTAAATTTTTTTACATAATATTCTCTAACTATTCTTTGATATGTTGAAAGTAAAAAACTTTACCTAAAAAATAATAACAACTTTTCTTTGACGCAAAATCTTTAAAATTTGCAGAGTAAAATGTCCGATCGAGGTATCTTTTTTATTTTTAAAGTTAGGTGCCTACTGTAACCGAAGAAAATGTTCCGAATGAACTAAATAAAATCTTTTATAAGAAGTTTTTTTTGAAATTTTGCTCCCTTATCGAAATATTCATTGATTGTTTCAGCGTCGGAACGAATGCGCGCTACTATGAATCGGCCGCAATCGCATCTAGAGCTAAACGCAGACACGTGCCGGGTGATTATTATTTTCCAGTGTCCATTTATGTTACGTTGAAAGTGCTTTTTGTCTCAGTCCTTATACTTAGTGCGTTATAAACACATAGTTTGGCATAATAAATTATAATTACTCGGATAGGAAATCAAAGGAAACAAGCTAAAAACGTACTCTTCGCCTGTTCACTGGATTTTTATATAATTGTTATACATTCAATAGGATACTTTTCGCAGTTTTTTGTAAATAATGTCACTTTTAGACATTTTTAATTTTATAGTACGATCTTAGTTGGTAAAAGACTTGGTAAAAAAACTATACCAAACCCCATTTGGGTTTCGATTGCGAGTCAAAAGAACTACACAACCACCTTACACGTAAAAGAATGTAAATTTTTACATTATAAGACACGAACAAAAATCATATTTTCACGGTTGTATATTACATTATGAAATGTATATTTGTAAAATATATAAATATTTAGATATTAAAATGATATATCATTTCACCAGATTTCTATACAATTACAAAAACATAAAAATTAAAAAAAAAATTTCAAATTTAAATTATTAAGTAATAACATTTTTATTTACCGATCGATTTTGTTCAAATGGGGTTCTTCCTCTAGCTAACACTAAATTACTGTCCAAATTTCAGTACAATCGGAATTGTCTTTCTTCATTTATCGTGCTTGCAAGAAACGTGACGGACGGACAGACGGACATTTTGAAAGTTGTTCAGAATTCGTTCACTAACACAATGGTATGAAAATTTTTTTGCCTGCGAGCGATATTTACGGTTTTAGAAATGTACCGATCAAATGCAAAATCCGATGACATTTCTGTGGCTCTAAAACAATATTTAGAACAGAAAAATTTATTTTTATCACTAAATCCAGTTTACCATGCACAATGTAGAAGATCGTATACCCGAACTGCTTATAAAAGAAAATCAGAAATTGTAAATCCTAGTACAGAGAATACAAGTAAAAATGACATTTCTGCAATGTGCTAGTTACAAGACAGACTACCAAATTAAGCCCAGAATTCCAAATGTTTAAATTTTGGATGGTACCTAAAGGAGGAAATCTTATTTCCAAAGATTATTTCAAAAACCCCAAAACCCAATTTTATTGAGTTGACTCCATTTTGTAAATGTAAATTATATAACTGTACTACAAGCTGCAAGTGTAGCAAAGCAAACGTGCAATGTAACATAAGTTGTTTATACGAAGGAAAATGTAATCTTTAGTACCCACTTGCTATTATAATTAATGAAAATATATTTTTTAATGTGTATGTTTCGACCTTATCTACATAATTTTATAACATTTAATTGCAAATAGAAACTAAATAACAAGGGCGGATCTGAACCTTCAGCTTGGGGGGGGGGGTAACACTGAACCCAAAATTTTTTTATCCTAAAAAATTTAAAATGAAAATTTATTGGGGGGGGGGGGTAATTACCCTATTAAAAAATTTTTTCTTCCCAAAATTAACAAAAATCATACCATTTTAAAACAAAAATTGATGATTACAGAATCTTGGGAGAGGGGGGGGGGGGGTAATTACCCCATTAACCCCCCCTTAAATCCGCGCCTGCTAAATAATCCGTAGACTCACTTGATCACTTAAACGACACCACAGATGGGCGACGTTAACAGAAGTTATGATTTAAATTAATGCGGACGAATTGCGCGGCCGCATTCAACAGCGTCATCTCGTTACATGAGCCGAATTTCAAAAAAATCTCTTTATAAAAAAGTTTGTTTAAAGTATATGGAACATTTTTCTCGTTTATACTATAACTCTCTCTTTAAAAATAAAAAAGTTACCTAGATCGGGTATTTTTCAATACAAATTTTAAAAAAACGCGACAATAGAGGGTAATTATATTTTTTTTAGGCACTGTATTATTAGCTACACTATATTCTTTGCCGTCAGCCTGTCCAAGAATATTGGAGGGATAATGTGTAAAATATTGGTCTAAATCGGAATTTAAATAAAAAAGATATGATGTGTTATGTGTAAAACAAAAATTAACACATAATTTTGAAATTTTTCAAAAAATTTGCGAATTGACCGATTTGGCAATCTCAAATTAACGGGCGAACTCAAAAATCAAATCCAGAAGGTCATTTTACATAATATCATCTGTTTTTTAGGTGGGTGTTCGCGAGTTGTATAGACAGACTACTTTTAAAATGCTTCCTACAGATTGGCTGCTCTCCGACTATAGAGAAAAGCCATCTAATTTGGTCCACTCTGTACAAGTTTACGTTCAATGTCTACCAACTTTACACCGATCCTCACGAGAGCGTATTTCATATGCGATTTTCTTAAAAACTGCTAATTCTAGAAAAAAAAATTCAAGTATAAAAATAATGTCCTGACTACCTTAATTTTTTAGTTTTCTCAGAAATACGACAAAATTAGTTCCTGTCATTATGAGAGAAATTAAGACCAACTGGTGATGTAATAAAACATTATTTACGCTGCCAATAAACCACAGTTAAACCTGTTTAAAACATAGAGTTATTTTTCACATCCAGAAATGAAACAAAATCATTTTATTGACCGACTTGCCAATTTTTACTTCCATCATTAAAACCCACTATTATTAGAAATGAAAGAAATCTGTTTTTTTACTGAATCTAACATTTATATTACAAAGATAAAAGACGCTTTATGGGTTATGTACAGCACTTAAATGTTGGTATTTTAATTTTGAGACAAGTTCAAGAGTACCATTAAGTCTTAGAAAATTTATGATCAATTACATCTGTTAGTCGTAACCGTATAACTGTCGTCTATGTCTTCCTCACTTAATTTCGAAATACCTTGAACTTTACAAGTATTGGCACAGGTACAAATTGCGTTTTGTTGTAATTTATTACAGATAAAAAATATTCGGCTGGTGTGGGGTTAATAATCTTAAATTAATTATAACGGAAATTATGATTTATTCTTTTATCTTTTTAGGACAGCAATTAAAATGAAATGTCTTCTTGGAAATATTTTTCGCTGTTCCTTATTTAAAAACTTTTATAATTAACAATAAGAATGTTTATTTATGCAAATGCCAAGAATATATCAATGATGAATTGTGCTGCTTTAAACGTGGTTAAAAGGTTAAAACTTTTTTTAATGGTAAATTTTCGTTTTCTTATTCTAGATAATTTTAGTTGCTCTTCCCATATAACTCGATCTATAAAAAAAATACGGCACCTACAATTTGAGGTTAATTTGGAAAGTTGGAAACCCCAAACTTCTCCCATCCATTGCATCACACAGCAAGTAAGAAATTTTTAATAAACTTTTGAACAAGGAAATAATTGCTTCTCAGAATCGTCAACAAATTACAATATTATTTTTACAAAAAGGGAAATCGCGATATATTCCAAAAAAAAAAATAAAGGAGCAAATATATATATTTTTTAAATGCCCTCTTACAAGTCGATGCACCTAAACTGAACTATCAAAGTCACTTGAATTTTAGGTATTTCAATAAATATTTTATGCTAAAATTCGGCACGAAGGTTTAGTTCAATAAAGTTCGTTAAGACCTATACATTACTACATTAAATTTCTTAAATCATACAGTGTATTCTATTTAAAAAAATGGTTCACCTTTTTTTTAGGATTTAAATAATGTATACTTTTTAAGCAGTAATTATTTGTAAAAAGAAAAAGAATTATTTAAATCGTCGTAACAAAACGTGACTTAAACTCTTTGAATTTTCATCTTATGGCAATAAAAAAAAAACGTAAAGGTATACCCAAAACTTCCCTTTCTGTTTGTTTTTTTTTTTTAATTATTTTTTCTGTTAGATGAACACACCCTGTATATTTTACTAATTAAAATTATATCAGATTTTTTCCCGGCAATAGTGACAACTTAAGTATCATTTTCTTGTACAGTTTCCTGTTTTTAAAGTGATCACCCTGTATATTTTTCACTAAAAGTATGTCTGATTTTGTCCTCGATAATTATTGTGTCAACCACAATCTAAAATATTATTTCCGCAGTAATTTCTTATTAATTATTTTTTAGAGTAACCACCCTGTTTTTTTATATTTTTTTCTTCCTTGACAGTTGTTACGTACTCCTCACATTTTTTTCGTAATTACTTCCACGTCCAGTGGAAGTATAGTAACGACAAAAAAATTTTTAAAAATTTTTATTGTCCAAATAGGCTTAAAATGTCATGAAACGTCGAGATTTTAAGTTTGAGCGAAAAAAAAATTTCTGTCTGTCTGTCGGTCTGTCTGTATGTCTGTCGGTCTGTCTGTCTGTAACTTTTCTTTGTGTGCACGTTTACTCTGAAACCGTTTAAGATATTGACTTGAAATTTGGTACACATATGTACTTTAACGAGATCTAGAACTAGATTATATTTTCATCTTGTTCCGTCGAAGGGTTGGGGGGTAAATTGGGGTAAATTTGGGGTAAATGGGTAAATTAAGCAGGAAGGAGTCCATGAAATTGGTATTTAGTATATACAAGAGAAGCTGAGGTCTCAAAAAAATTTTTGGCATTAGCCACCCCCATTACCACCCCCACCTCCTTATTAAAGGGGATGAAAAAAAAAAGTGATTTAGTGCATGTACAGGAATCAGAAACCTCAAAATATTTGTTTACTTCATCCACCCCCCACTACCACCCCCCCTATCACCACCTCCACCCCACTACCGATGTGGGGTATCGTTTTATGGGTTTTTGGGGTAGAGGATTTCAAATATTATATTATTAAAGTTCCATAAACAATTATTTTCACATACAAAGTTTTTTCGTTGCGAGTGACTCGGATAGAGAATCTGGATGTGGAAGTAGTGATTCCTTAGGCAGCGGTTTTTTTGTCTTAGAATGGCGCTATATATTTCATATTTTTCTTCTTTGACAGTTGTATTAACAACATGCGAAATATTGTCATCCTTCGTGACAATTTTCATTATTTTTTTTAAGTGACCACTCCATATATTTTTTCAAATTTTACTTTCTTCAACAGTTATGTTAACTACATGCGAAATATTAATGTCCTCCGTCGTATTTTTTTTTTATTATTTTTTTATAGAGTAACCACTGACCACGTCCTTAATTCCTGTGTTGTTAATTATTTTCTTCTTCTGTCCACACTGGGTCCACACTGTATATAATTATATAATGTCCTTAATCATTTTCTTTAAGTGTCCACACTGTATATTTTTCACTATAAGTATATCTTCATTACCTACAAAATATTATGTTTCTCCGTCAAATGGTTTTGTAGGTATAATGTCAACAGGCAGATATCAGACCAACAGACCGACAGACAAACAAACAGAGAGGCGCACGGAATTAAATGACTTTAATTTTCATAATCTACATAATGTGAAGTATGAGAAAGCGGAAATATCACGGAGGGTGATTTTTTTCACCATTACAATACTTCCCTTCTGACCCATCAAATGTAATACCACCCAAAAAAGGAGTAAACTTATTATTCTCTTCGCAAATACGAAAATGAAGAGTATATTCCATTTGATCGGTACATTTCTAAAACCGTAAATATCGCTCGCAGACAAAAAAATTTCATATCATTGTGTTAGTTTCAAAATGTCCGTCTGTCCGTCCGTCACGTTTTTCTAAGCACGATAACTCGAGAAAGAAAAATCCGATTGAACTGAAATTTGGACAGTAAGTTAGTATTAACTAGGGGAAGAACAAAATCTGTCAGTAAATAAAAATGTTATTAATGATTTAAATTTGAGATTTTTTTTGATTTTTATATTTTTGTAATTGAATAGAAATCTGGTGAAATGGTATTTCATTTTAATATCTAAGTATTTATATATTATATATTTTACAAATATACATCTCTTATAATGTAAAAATTTACATTATTTTACGTGTTAGGTGGTAGTATAGTTCTTACGCTTTTAAGTCGCAATCACATACGCGGCGCAGATGTGGTGCAGCATATCGGCCACGACAATGAGAAAACTGAAAGTATTAGAACACAAATTTATGCGCCTCATCTCTGGTTTAGACAGAGATTTATATGCACGATGTCACGACATAACCCCACTAGCGGGCTACGTCCAAGAAATCTCCCAGAAATTCTGTCACTTCAAACTGGGTGATAGTCCGCTTACCCGCAACAGAGAGAATTAGACAGCATAATGCCATACTTTTCGATATAAGACACCCCCTACCACACCAGACGTTGCCCATTTTCCGGCAACTCCCTTAGCCACTCTTTCCACTACTACAACTTATCACTATCCTAAACTTTGTCCTTTCTCAATTTATATCTTTAATCCTTTTCTATTACCTTTCTGTTTGTTTATTTTGTTCTCGTTCATCAATTTCTGTTCTTTTTGTTCTTTTGTTCATTTTATCTCCAAATTTCATTTAGGCCGATTATTTCACTAATTAACGCTATAGCCAATGAGAGCCCGTTTTTTCACAACATTGCACCAATCAAATGTCATTATTAGTGGTAATTCAAGCTAGATCGGCTTTTGACAGTACCAACATGCAAAATTTATCGCTCTAATTTTTTATGTCGCTGCAGCGGCAAATACTGCGGTAATTTTTTGCCCTTTTTTTTTCGTGAAATATTTTCCGCAAATAGGGTAACTCGCGCTTTTATTTACCTATAAATATCTTCTCTAGCTTATTACTAATTGTTAACTTACCTTGTAAATTGTAATATTGTATTATGTACTAGCAAACATAAACACACCACATATATAGTAAACAATCGTCAGTTCCAAAGAGAAGCCTGTCTGAAATATATAGGCTATAACCCTTGCCTATCTGTAACTATTTCAATTTGCCTACTTTTCAATCAGGTAACAATAATATACAAAGATTGTACTTAATATACCTAGCTCATAATACAGGAACAAGTCAAGCACAGCTTTCAATAGCTCAATAATGTAGTTACAAAGTTAGCAAATCATTTATTACAAATGTCAAGTAAACACATTTGCTCTGGAAACGAACTAAAGGTACCTACTTACATACGGTAATCTATCAAAAAGTAACTTTGAATCAAAGCTGTGCAATATTTTAGTTTGTTGTATTTAAAATTCACTCTGCCTAACGAAGCAAACCTCAACATAATTTGTAAACTTCGTAAGTTAAAAATAAGGATTAAATACGTAAATATGAATCAATGAACAATTATTATGGAATATAACTCTAGTAGCGGTAGCGCTAGATGGCGCTCTCTATGTCAATCTCGGAACCATGAGTGTATACTAATAAATAGACGGGATATCGGGAATAAAGTAGTGCTCTCTCTATCGTTCCTCGTCATATTGCACCTCAGAAACGCCTGAAAGGTGTTAAGTCAGTCTATATATTATAATATCTAAGGTCTCAACTCGTTTTATTTACTAGTTGCCATAGAAATGTCACTAGATTATTTTAAAATATAGCGAATCTCCGTTGTTTCTACTGCGTTTGTTTCAGATTTGCTGTTTTGACAATATGAGTCGGTTTGGAAATATTTCTGTATATCAAATTAATGAGGAAATTGAAAATAAAGGTCAGTAAACTCTAAAAAGTGACAAGAAAACGTCTGAAGGCAATTAATGAGAAAACATAATATTGAAGACGTACTTAACGAATTATTTATTCGTGAAATATTCTCCTCAAATATCACTCGTGCTTTAAATTTTATCTAAAAATTTTTTCTCAAGCTAAGTTGCCCCTAGTTAATATACTCGTGCAAATTGGCAGTTTATTATCAAAGATTAAATCCCTCCCGCTAAAGCGGTCGGGATTTAATCAGATAATGCCAATTTGCACTCTTTATATTACCAGGTAACACGCATTCGAAAAAATTTTCGATAAAATTTTAAGCACTAGTGATATTACATACGATAAATTTATAAAAATACTAACTCTTTTAATCCCTAACTTTCACCACATTTTTCTGGCAAGACGAGCACCAGGGTGGAATTGCTTCGAACGGGTTTTTTCGTTGAATTTTGTTTTCCCGTGCCAGCAACCAAAATTTCAAAGTGTTCGTGCTCGTGTTGTGCGCGAAATCTATAATTTTATTGTGTCATTTTAATTATTTTTAGATATATTTATAAATTATGTTTGTTAAAAGTTATTGTTAATTTTAAGTTTATGCCTTTCAAACAGGAGCACTCATTAACTATTGTTTAGTTGAACCCGACCTGCCCCGCCCAGCCCTACATTCACCGCGGCGCGGCGCTGCGCGCTGTGGTTGTCTGGCTGGCTCCGGGCCAGTTTACGGGGAGACACATATTTATAATTTTAATATAAATAAAGTATTGTTTGATTTGATTTGATTCGAAACCCACATGGGGTATGGTATAATTTTTTTTAATTTTTACTTTATTTTACACTTCACCAACTAAGTTCGTACTTTAAAATTAAAAATGTCTAAAACTAACATCATTTACAAAAAACTGCGAAGAGTATCCTATAGAATGTGTAACAATTATATAAAAAGTTTAGTAAACCGGCGAAGAGTACGTTTTTAGCTTGTTTTTTTGTTTTGTTTCTGCATCGAAAAATTCATATTAAGAAAAATAAAGCGCCATCGTCCAGAGCGTCCAAAAATACATAAGTAAAATAATCCGCATTTTCATAGGACAACTAATATTTAATTATAAATTTTAAAAATAAAGGGTCATAAAAGTTTTGCGTTTACCATCGCCAAAATTCGACAAATATCGGAAATTAATCTAAACTTGCACGCGATTTAAAAATTCCATAATTTTTTTCAATTTTTTCGGAGACTTCCTTAATTTTTTTCTTTTAGATTGGTAATTAAGTCCCTGTGCCGCTTGGAGAGTAGCGCAAAATAGTCGTTTTTACGCTTGCGCGCAAAAATATATTCTCTCACGGACTTTTTTGTAGAAAATTTTAAATCGCTACAAAAAAAGGTTCAGCACGTTTTTATCATACCCGATCTCGTTACATAAGCGGTGAAATGTAAAAAAATATCGTCTTCGAAACTTCGACAATTTTTACTTCCAATTTTTGGCATTAGCCACCCCCATTACCACCCCCACCCTCTTATTAAAGGGGATGAAAAAAAATTGTGATTTAGTGTATGTACAAGAACCAGAAACCTCAAAATATTTTGTTACTTCATCCACCCCCACTACCACCCCCCTATCACCACCCCCACCCCACTACCGATGTGGGGTATCGTTTTATGGGTTTTTGGGGTAGAGGATTTCAAATATTATAGTATTAAAGTTCCATAAACAATGATTTCCACATGCAAACTTTTTTCGTTGTGAGTGACTTGGATAGAGAATCTGGATGTGGAAGTAGTGATTCCTTGGGCAGCGGTTTTTTCTGATTGTTTAAACATGTTGGGAAGCTTTAAAAGTATGCACAGATACTATTGTCATCGAGTTGAATCGAATGGCATCAAAAAAAATGTTTTTCGAGTACCGGGAAATTAACGCAAGTGACGACATGGGAGACCATCTAATTGCGCTGGTCTATCAACCGGGCGACTAGATGGAATTTTATTTCATATAATTGTTTTTAAAACGATTCTTTTTTTAAGATTATTACACAGTAAAAGTAAAATTCTTTTATCCAACACTTTCATATAAAGTGATTTTTATTGAAGAGATTTTGAAGGTATAAAGTGGCCCATAAGTCACTAGTGAGATAAAGTAGTGAGCTAAAGTATACTTTAGATCACTAGTGTGTAGTCACTAAAGAGTAATTTTAATATAAAAAAAAAGTCAAAGCAATTTATTTATTGTCTTTATTATACGGAAAATTAAGAAAACAAAGAATCCATGCACTACCACTTATTTATTTACATTTATGTTAACATTTATTGTCGTCATATTCGATTTTTCACAAAGAAAACTGTTCTCCTGTACACAATTTTACTTCCACGTCCAGTGGAAGTATAGTAACGACAAAAAAAATTTAAAAAATGTTATTGTTCAGATAGGCTTATAATGTTATGACACGTCGAGATTTTAAGTTTGAGCGAAAAAAAATTTCTGTCTGTCTGTCTGTCGGTCTGTAATTTTAAGATACTGTCTTGAAATTTGGTACACACATGTATTTTAACGTGATCTGGAACTAGATTTTAATTTCATCTATACAAGAGAAGCTAAGGTCTCAAAAACATTTTTGGCATTAGCCACTCCCACTACCACCCCATTATTAAAGGGGATGAAAAAAAATGTGATTTAGTGTGTGTACAAGAACCAGAAACCTCAAAATATTTTTTTACTTCATCCACCCTCACTACCACCCCCCTATCACCACCCCGACTCCACTACCGATGTGGGGTATCGTTTTATAGGTTTTTGGGGTAGAGGATTTCAAATATTATATTATTCAAGTTCCATAAGCAATTATTTCCACATACAAAATTTTTTCGTTGTGAGTGTCTCGGATAGAAAATCTGGATGTGGAAGTAGTGATTCCTTGGGCAGCGGTTTTTTTCTATACTAATAACGACGTCTGTATCACCTGACTCGTTGCGCTGCTCTCCCTGTATTTTTTTAGCAATAATAATCTTGTTTGAAACTGAATTTTCCAAATAACCCTCCGCCACGGTGGAAGACTTCCACCCACCGTGACGTTTAAGGGTGGTAATGTCACCCCCAGCATTGGCCAAAAGAGTTGCCGAGGAACAGCGCATGCTATGGCCAGTATACAAATCTGCATCTGGCAAATGCAAATAATCAGCTACAATTCTTGGAATTTTTGAGAGCTTATTTAATTCAACGCATTGGACAGTGCACTTTCCCCTTTGAAAATTTACTGAAAATCTTTTGTGAAACACATTTTGCGGTCTTAGAGACACATATTTCGTAATCAAATCAAATGTGTTTACCGAAAATCCTTCATTTAAAACTGTGAAAACTGTTCTTTATCTTTTATATCTTCGACGCTTGAGTAGGTCAGTTCACCGCAGCGCCAGGCACCGCAAACTCCAAATATCAATGCAACCTAAAGAACCCAAACCATTAAATACATAAAAGCAAGAACATCATAATAAACACCTACCTTTGACATAGATGCTCATCAAATATTGTTCGATATGTGCTCATTAAATACATAAAAGCAAGAACATCATAATAAACACCTACCTTTGACATAGATGCTCATCAAATATTGTTCGATATGTGCTCATTAAATACATAAAAGCAAGAACATCATAATAAACACCTACCTTTGACATAAGATGCTCATCAAATATTGTTCGATATGTGCTCTTTTCAAAATTTTGGCCTTTTTGGGTTTGAAGTTTCTTGGTCGGCTTTTTAAGTATACCATGAGTTTTCCATATCTTGTAATACTGTATACTTTTAAAGTCGCCTTTATCATAGAATATTTAGTCCACATCGAAGAAGGTGCAATTTTTTTACTCAAATGTAGAAAGTAAGCGAGAAGCACTTCTTCGTTTACAGCACTAACTCCTCTTTTTTTCATCCATTTTTCAAATTGTAGATATTCTTTAAAATAAATTATTTTGGACTTTTCTGGAATTAAATTGGCTGTAGCTTCTTTGACTTCTTGCAAAATATCGGTCGGAATTTCCATATTATATCTTTCACAATTTTCTCTTTTGATGCTATTTACACAATGTTTATTAAACAAACCCCTGGTTACAAACAAAATGGAAACAACAACAGCTTTCTCGGGACATCCATTCAGAATCTACTTAGCAATAAGCTACTTGTATTTTATATTTTTAGAGAAACACTGTTGACTTTGACATTGACAAGAAATCGATGACATGACATTTTAATAATTTTATTGCTTGTCACTGAAAAAGCATTTACATGAAAGTGTTGGATAAAATGTTTTAGACACGTGAGTTATTACATATAAGTCACTTAAGAAAATTAGCCCACTCGCCCTTCGAGCTCGCGGACTAAACTTTTCTTGGGTGACTTATATGTAACTGAACTCACTAGCCTAATAAATAACTATTAAATAGATTCCAATTAAAAAAGTTTTGCTTTATTTATTCGGAAGGTGAAATGTGCTTATTTCATTGGGCAGCGGCTACTTGAGCCTAACAAAAAAAAGTACAGAGGCAATTTACTTATTTCTGCATGCCAGAAGTGCAGGCTCTACTTTTCAGTCATTTTGTAAAATAAGCAAAGATCAACCTCTCAAATGAGATAAAGCAGTGCAGTATTTACCAATAACCCTTATTCCACAATAGTGACTGCTCCTCTAGGGTATAATACCTGCTTCCCGTTTGTACAAAGCTCCATGTTATCTCACGGATATTCTTCGCAGCTTCTTTGTTTAGTATTCAGTTTATCTCAGCTACTGCCTTTTGTGATGTGACAAGTGTTCTTTTCTATGCCCAACCCCTTATTAAAATACACACGTAAAAACACTCCTTAGTGCTCCGTCGAGACTTTAACAACTACTTGTGTTAAGAACAATGGGCAAACGAAAGAAAAGGCTATAAATTTGACTAATACTTTAATCCGATGGCATTTCATGAGTTTTCTAATATACAAATGTCATAAAAGTTTATGTACACTAGTATTTAACATTTTTATGGTGGAAGTTTTTTTTTCAAAACGCTTGTTGCGAGAATGTTTGAAAGTGACTATCGTTTCTTTCAATAGTGGCAGATGTCTGTTGTTAATGAGAGGACCAGTGGTGTACAAGAGCCATGCGTTGCATGGGTGTGCACGTGAAATGGCTTTAGAAAGGTCGAAATCTATTGTATTCTTCAAGCACTCTAAAATGTCCATCATTACATAATTGTTAAAGAACTGATCATTCGTACGACACGTTTTAAAGGTCACGGCTAGATAAGCATAGTGAAATGCCCTTATGCCAAAAAAAAAAAAATTTGCGTACACTGTTGTTAGCTCTCTCTATAAATAAACAATTTCTGCTGAGTTTTGACTTCGTGGCCTACGTGGGCTATTCACTGAAGGAATTTTGTTAGTTTTCAGTTTTTATTTAACTTCGCTTTTCCTGTTGAAAAAATTGAACATTTTGGAAAAAATAAGACATACAATCTTAAGGCTGCAAGTCAGGAATTTTTTTCAGATTGTTTGGTTTCAAAGTTGGTTATTTTTACAGTAACAACATCTATTCGTATGCTTGTTGGATTGTAATTTTTTATATTATTTAAGGCCGGTTTTATGGGTAGAGATTATACCAAAGTTTAACTAGAAGTTTCAGCTGGAGTTTTACTGGATTAGTGTTTTATAAAATATCGTTTTATAGGCGCTTGTCAAGATCGTCAATGTTATCACCATTTTATTGGTTGGTAATAGTAAATATGATTAGAGAATATTATTTAGGTATTAAGCAAATCACAACTTACACACTTTTTTATTTATTACGAAATTACCTACTTTCTGTATATTGTTGCCCTAATCTGGTAGCATAGTGACAGATTGGCGATTGATGTCATCTTCATAACTGTTACTTTGACTTTTCACGATGAACAATCTATAATGGATAATACTACGGCAGTCCACCCTAACTGTACGTGCACCCCGATCCTTGGGGACAATGTTTTTCATAAAGATTAAAGCTTAGGAACAAAAAAAAAATGGCTGTCTGTACTTTCAAAATAGCGTCCGTTTATAAAAAAAAATTTTGCAAATATTGTTTTTGTCATTTAACACAAAAACTAAAAAAGATGGAGAAAAACTTTCTGCACAAAAACAAAGTGCATAAAATTTTCTACAATTTTGGTCCTATACAATATTTGGATAGGAGTTACCATTTTCCAGATAAGTGATTCAACTCTTAAAATAAAATATAAAATTCAGTGTAAAACGTAACACCTCATTCGCTTTCAGATTCACTACCGCTGTCTCCCGATTAGGGTTTGGCTCCCGGGACGTCTCGTGTCTCGAAGTCCCGGGACTTTTCCCAAATTTAATTGTCTCGTGTCCCGGGACTTTCGGGTCGAGATTCGAAACACTGACATCTGTTGAAAACGAGAGAGTGTTCTCTTTGCCCGGATGCATTATTACAAAAATCAGAAACAGGTTGTCGGGCAAAGCTGTTAATGCTCTAATTTTTTTAAAAGCCCATTTTATTAAATTAGGAAGAAGACTAATTGATAGTTCACTATAATATTTATATGATTATGTTTGAATTGTTTAGACTTTAATTAACGTTAGAAATATACGTTAGATACAATCAGAGCTACAAGACTGAGCTACGGCACAGTTTCACAACTATTGGATTCATGCCTGAGACAGTCGAGGGGCCCTCGACTGACTCCACCGTTAAGTGGCTGATTGAGCTCGATAGAGAACAATTGAGACGAATGGGAGGCCTAATAATAGGACACTGCCTTCTAAACAAGCACCTGCGTACAATGCAGTTGAAAGATGATCCTATTTGTAGGATGTGTGGAATGGAGGATGAAATCATCACTCATATTCTGTGCCACTGTGCGCCAATAGGAGTTCAAAGTATAGGTATCTCGAAAGGCAGTTTCTACAGCCGGAGGAATTACGGGATCAATCCTGGAGAGCAGTGGTCTTTTCCAGGGGATCCTAAATGTGAATATACAATGGGCCGATAGTCCTGAGTACTGCGGATCTTCGAATCTGCTCGCGTTTTACGTTAGAAATGTTACGTTAGAATTCATTTTTACATTCAAATTCAAATGTTGATTTTACTAAAATGGCGACTTTATTAATAGGTCTCGCCTAAAATAAACTCGATTCAAATTTTGTTTTGAAAAGTCTCGAAGTCCCGGGACGTCCCGGGACTTTGATCCTGCGATGTCTCGTGTCCCGGGACTTTGAGAATGTCGAGACTTCCCAAACCCTACTCTCGATAATATTTCTTCCAAGTCTTCTTCCTCTATTGCTTCATTTATGATATCGTTATCATCCTCAATTTCGTTTACTATGATTTGATTTGAAATCATCTCCTGAAGAATTTCAGTAAGCGATTGAGGCAGTATTTTACCTGCTGAACACCAAAGAGGTTCTCCATTTTCTTGCCATCCATAAGCATTCGAAGGCTTTGGATTATTGGTAAACTCCTCCAATAATGTGACTAATTTATCATCAATACTCCAGCTGCTCCCCAAATCTTGAAATGTTCGGATATATTTGGTATATTTGGGGGAAAGTAACATTTTTAGGGGTTTTATCTTTCCATTTACCTTAAAAGCGCTGACTGAGTCGCATCCAGTAAATGAATCAGTAATTCCGAACATTTTTTAGGTCCGTACTCTTCTGCTAATGCGGATAGGTTAATAAGCCTTCTTTTATTGCCAAATCCGCTATCAAAAAGTAATTTACATTTAATTTTATTGGAATGAGCCAGCAGAATCCAAAAGATGTCACTATCAACACTTTTAACCCTAATCTGTTCATGACATTGTTACTGTTTTCGAGATAAATGTCTGCAAATTATATTATTATTATTATTGTTTTTCGCGTGCGCGATGCTGGACAGTTCTCCCGTGTCTCCGACATTCTCACGAGAGAAGTGCCAGCGAATTATCCACAGCCACTCCCCGCCTCTAGCAGGGTTAGTGACTGTAGATGCCAGATTCGTGTGCCCTAAGAAGACGAAGGGACCCCAGGATAACTGCCTTCTGCATTTGGCCTGCCAACCACTCGGCTGACTTTTGGCAGGCTGGTATGGCCTTTAATTCCGAGAGCAGCGTAGGCCTCATTCCACCAAGTACACCGATTATCAGGACGACCATCTTGACCGAGTAGTCTGGGTATAGCACTCGGAGCTCATACCGGAGATCTCGGTATTTAGTCCGTTTTTCCCCCTCCTTCAAGATGATGTTTGTTTCGGCAGGTCCCGAGAACTCGATGACATACATCATCTTGGTTTGGTGGTCGAGGAGGATTATGTCAGGCTTGTTTGCTTGAATCTACCTGACCGATGGGAACGAGTAGTTCCAGTATATACGGCACTTCTTGTTCTCGACGACGGACTCGATCTCTCCGGGGACGTAAGGCAGCACTGGTGTTTGGTCTACTTAGTACGAGTGCCGTAGGTAGTAGTACAGCACTCGTAGGGCCGCATTATGCCTATGGATGTAGGCCGAAGTCGTTATTATTATTATTATTATTTTCTTCATCTCAGCATTTTTCACTGGTATAACATGAGGTACGGACTAATTATCAAGCACTCTCATCTAATCATGACTTAAGAATTTTCTGACTGTGCGTGCAGTGTTCAGAATGACTGCTTTCTGAAGTAGCATATAGGCTTCCTTCTTAATGCCCAGGTTTTGGAGAATCTCATGTAATGCTCTTGGGATTACTCCAGTGGTAGATAAGACAATCGGTACAATACACACTTTATCAAGCTTCCACATTTTCTTCACTTCATCGCTCAGATCTAAATATTTGCGTGTCTTCTCAGTTATAGTACTTTGAATATTATGTGTATTTGGAACAGCTATATCGATCAGGTATGCAATTTTCAGCTGTTTATCGCGTAGAACTATACCAGGTCTATTGTTAGAGATACATCTCTCAGTAATAATTGACTTATCGTAATGAAGAGTGAATCTGTTGGAATCAACCACGGGGGGCGGGTTGTACTTATAGTATGGCACACTGCCTTTCAATAAATTTAAATTTAAACCTAAGTTCTGATGAACAATAGCAGCTACTTGATTGTGTCGATACAAATAATCTGATTGAGCCAGAGTGCTACAAGCAGCCATGATATGCTGGATGGTCTCAGGTTTATCATTGCATTTCCTGCACTTGTCATCTCTTACACTTGGATCTTTAATAATATGTTTCATATAGTTCTTGGTGTTAACTACCTGAACTTGAATGGCGATGAGGAAACCTTCGGTCTCCGGAAAAAGTTCTCCACACCTTAGCCATGCGTTCGACGCCTCTTTGTCGACATATGTCTGGTCAAGGTCATGGGGGTACCTTCCGTAGAGAGCCTTGGTTCGCCATTCATTGTGTTTTTCTGCGTTGCTGTGAATCATTTCATTACATTGGGGATGGCTATCGGACAAGTTCAAGGGCGTGTAACTGATGTCTGCTAAGCACACAGCTCGATGCAGAGGCGACTCTTGATTTCTATGATGGAAATATTCTCTCAACAACTTAACTTGGCCATTGTGAAGGTTCTTAACATCAGTTAACCCTCTTCCACCTTCTACTCGCGGTAAGGTCAGTCTGAGTGTGCTTGCCTTATGATGGTGTTTTCTGAATTTTGTCAATTCGACCCTCGTTTTCCGCATAATATTTTCTAGATCAGTATCCGATTATTATTATTATTATTTTTATTATTAATTTTGTTCAGTTTATTTTATTTTTTGTCATGTTAATATTGGGGGGGTGCACGCACAGCTAGAGCGACTATAACCTATAAATTTCAACGACAGTAATATAAAATTGTTAATCAAGTTAGTGAGATAATCGAGTGCAAGAAAAGTGCTTCTATTATATTGATTACACCTTCTTTATGGCTTGATAAAATGTGCTCAAAAATATCGAAATTGTCCATTTCTTACAACTTCTACTTTACAGAATATAGGATATTAGTCCAGTCAATGAATGCCCAATTGTAGGGAATAATTAGAAGGGGAGAATTTTCCTCTTCAGGGGTAGTTAGGAGGTAAAAATACTAAAAGTCCCCATCCCTAGCCCCGCCGCTTCAGGGGAAAGGTTCATTTTTTCGATTCTTCGCTTATAACTCGGAAACGATGCGTCGTATGGAAAAAGGTAATCTATGCAAAATTAAACTTACTTAAATTTCCCACAAGAATGTTTATATTTATTTTCTTCCTATGTGTTATAGTTTACGAGATACTCGCCAGCAAAAATCGATGATTAATAACAAAAATCAGTCATGTACCTTGCCAAAGCGGTTTACCGTGGTCTGCTAATAAATCACAGTCACAAAACAATCTTTATTTTACAGCACTCGACGTATTTACTAACGTAATATTTTGTCGAAATCTATACATTGCTTTAAATAGACAGTATGACTCACTTAAAATGAAGATACCCTTACAACTTTTTCATTTTGTTTCCGATTTGAATCAAATTTTACTCAAGTATAGAACAAATTAGAATCTACTTATGACCAGAAAAACATTCGGCTGCTACAAAGGCAAAGCCACCTGCGGTACCAAAATATGCTGAAAAAAACGACCCCTTAAACAATCTACAATCTAGCTACAATACAATACCATGGTTTTTAGGTTTACCAATGCTGCAATCTGAAGACAATTGGGCAAAGGCCGAAACAGCTATTACACGGATCGTCGTGCATAAAGGAGAAGATGAGAGGAATCCCGACCTATACCCTTTGCACAACTAGAGGGAATACAGGGAACAAAGACACGGGAAAAAAAACATCTATACATTGAATAACGATTGACGTGTATCCTGAAGAGAAGCGAGAGCGGTTCCAGGATACATCATACACAGAAGAGGGGTGGTTTTAGTGGGTATGCCTAGAGGTGAGTCCCACACCACCGTTCAGGTGTCCATAAAGGATTTCCATCCCGGAAAAAAAAAAGGTTTACCAATAAGCCAAGAAAATATTATCATCATTATCCACCTACTCATCTATTGGATGCAATATTAAGCGTAGATAATAAAAATAACATAATAGGCATGTAGATTTTACAAATTGTTATAAAATTCTTTATTGTCTGGAACTTTTAATTTATTGATGGCGTATTGGAGGTCAAAGGAGCCATTTCCAAAAGTTTTTCAATAATAGTTTTTTGATCGGGAAGACATAAACTTTATGTAAACAAAGTATTAGCCAATTTGACTGAATATATTTTTTAATTGTTATTTTTAAGTAGAATTTCTGGCGTCTTCGCCAAAATTTTTCAAGCTTTATTTTTTTTCTACGCTATTTTTATTAATATAACAAATCGTTTTTGTGCAAAATATTATAAAGGGCTATCAGAAAGTATCACAATATAAAATGTATGAAAGAAAATCATGAATTAGGAATTTTTTTAAATTGACATCTTGATCCTTAGTTTCAATTATTGGAACGAAAAGTATAGACTATTATTATTATTCTTTCGAATGATAGCTGTTTACCAGCTGTCACTCGTTATGCTATTTTCATTTTAAGGCTTAATTTTATTTTCCCAGGACAAATTATTATAAAATTCTTCTCTCACATATGCTTAACCTTTTCTACAATATTTTACAGATGTCTTAAGAAATACATTTATCTATTCTTTACTTTTTGTATTCTCATCACGAGATAGCAACAAAACCTGGCAATGACGAAGGTAGTAATTTGTTTCTGGGCCCCTTACCTTTTACCTGTCAAACAAATATAAAATTAAATCCATCACGCTTTAAATTTACTCAAGAGAATCATCTTGGCATGTGTTTCAAATTAACAGGCAAACGCAAAGGACAAATATAAAATTTGAGAGGAAAAATTAGAGCCTATGTGTAAAACGCGTAGAGAGAGTTTGAAAACAATTAATCATCGAAATAGTCACCCCTGGATGGGAATAACATTATGACAAAATAAACAGTGCAAGGGCGGATCTGGACCTTGAGCTTGGGGGGGGGGGGGGGGAGACACAGCCGCGTGCGTGCTGAAAATAACAAAAATGTTTTTCCTCGAAAATTAAAATTGATGAGCGGGAGGGAGAAAATCACAAAAAAAATTTCTAGTATACAGTGTGTCTCATTTAAAATGAAGACACCCGGATATTTTCGTAATTTTTTTAAATCCAGATTTGAGCTTTGGCACAATTGTAGTCCTATATAAGACGTACATTTGGAGACTACCAACTTAAATTTAAGTAACAAACTGAGACATCGGCAGCCCCCCAAATGGGGCCCATTCCACATATTTGGCTTCGCGTTGAAGATATCGAAAAAAGTTATTAGAAAAAGTTGTTCAGAATCTAGCTTTGCGCCCCAATACCAAATTTCATTACGAAATTCGCATTTTTAGTTTTTTCAATAGTCAAGTCCACACACGGTTACAATTTTGGTTTTCAATTTAATAGGATGCCATGGAAACAAAAATTATGATTAAATTAAATGTCAATCTGACAAAACTTTGAGTTATAGTGTAAAGTTCTAGTTTACAATCGTAAAATGAGTCTTCATTTAAGGAAAAAAATCGAAATAATAAGGTTATTTGGTGATGGGGTTCGTAGTAGCAGAGAAGTAGCCACCGAATTTAACCGAAGACATCCTTTACGAGTCGATATTACTCATGAAACTGCAGCCACCATAAATGCTCGTTTCAATGAAATTGGCAGTGTTATTAAAAGACTGATCAACCCCGTCGAATACATCCGCATCCTGAAGATAACGTAATCTTAGCTGCAAATCAAGCGAATCCAAGAGCGAGTCTACGAAATTTAGCGTCTCAATTGAATATCGACAAGGAGAAATTTAGAAGATGTTTCATACATTATAAAATCAAGCCTTATAAACCAAAATTTTTACACACTTTGAAAGAAGGTGATGAAAATAGAAGGTTAGATTATTGCTATTGGGCCCAGGGAAATTTTTTAGACGACCGGAAATTTCTAAATAAAATTTTGTTTACTGATGAGGCTACATTTACCACTAACGGGGTGGTAACTTCTCAAAACTGTAGGTACTGGGCCACAGAAAATCGTCATTGGGTTATTAATTGTAAAGACCAATATTCAGAGAAAGTTAACGTATGATGTGGAATTTTAGGAG
Organism: Rutpela maculata; assembly: GCA_936432065.2. Classification (NCBI taxonomy): domain Eukaryota; kingdom Metazoa; phylum Arthropoda; class Insecta; order Coleoptera; family Cerambycidae; genus Rutpela; species Rutpela maculata. The sequence continues at coordinate 216,441,452 of OW386287.2, forward strand.
ACCGAATAATTGGTCCGTTTTTCATTAATAACTCGTTAAATGGTGAGCGTTTAGTTAACTTCTTCGATACGGAATTATGGGATGCAATTGAAAATCTTCCTCTTAATGTGCGACAGGAGATGTTTTTTCAGCTAGATGGTGCGTCAATACATTATACCATAAATATTCGTCAGTGGTTGAACGAACATTTTCCAATGCGCTGGATAGGAAGAAGTAGTCCTTTTGATCTCTGGCCTCCTAGGTCACCCGATATTACACCATTAGATTTTTATTTCTGGGGAACAGTGAAGAATAAAGTTTACAAAACAAGGCCCAGAAACAGAGAAGAACTTTGTGCTAAAATAAGACGAGCCTGTCGCGAAATCAGCATTTCAGAACTGAGAAGAGTAGCCAAACATAATCGTAAAAGAATTGAGAAATGTATTCAAATTGAAGGAGGATTAGTTGAGAAAGGCTACATCCGATAATTAATTAAAATTTTCAGTTAAATAAATGTAATGAGTAATTATTTCAAAAACTGATCGTCACTTTAAACTGTTGTTTTTTTTTACTGATTTCGGTTACCACAAGTTAATTGTTTGTTTTCTTTTCTCCTAAAACGTATTTTTTGTCAAATCGACACTCGTTCAATCAATTTTTTTGCGATTCCATGGCATCCTATTAAATTGAAAACCAAAATTGTAACCGTGTGTGGACTTTGCGGGAATATATTGAAAAAACTAAAAATGAGAATTTCGTAATGAAATTTGGTATTGGGGCCCAAAATTAGATTCTGAACAACTTTTTCTAATAACTTTTTTCGACATCTTTAACGCGAGGCAAAATATCGGGAATGTGCCCCATTTGGGGGGCTGCCGTTGTCTCAGTTTGTTACTTAAATTTAAGTTGGTAGTCTCGAAATGTACGTCTTATATAAGACTACAATTGTGCCAAAGCTCAAATCTGGATTTCAAAAAATTACGAAAATATCCGGGTGTCTTCATTTTAAATGAGACACACTGTAGAAAAAAAAATTATAAACACAACTAAATAGGAATATATATTCAAAAATTTAAAATCAAAATTGAATGTTTTACACAAAAATCATATAGTGTATTTGACGAGGACAAAACACAGTTTTCTGTTCTTACATAAAAATGGTCCAATTTAAATTATCTCTAAGAAATGGATTAGATTCAACGGGAAGCTGTATATTTCTGTTCCTTCAAAATTAAATATTTTAACGTGTACAAAGAAGATTCATGTCAAAACAGCTGTCATAGACTGATAACATCTGCTTCTTGTGTGTTTGTGCTGAAATTATCAAGTAATTAAATAAAAAGTCCCAAATACTTCATAAAAATGGCACCTTAAACTATACATATTTTTTCGAAAAAAAAAAAAAACGTAAAATTTTTGTTCCTCTTGAAAATATCTCAACAAATATTATTTTTGGCGAAGAAATGGTATAGACCAAAAATAAAGCTTACAAACTAAGAATGAATTTGATTTTTTACTTACATTTTTGTAGGGTTATTACTTTCAGAGTTATAAAAGTTTAAAGATGGCAACCGAATGTTTAGACTATGTATTTAGTTTAAATGTTAAATATATTAGACACGTAAAATCCCGTTTTTTTTTTGAAAATGTAAATAAATATATTAAATTCAAGCGCGGATCTAGAAATTTCAATAATTTTTTTCTCGTCTGTGGCGCATGGGACCCCCGAAATATGGGAAATAACATCTCGAGAAGCACTTCTCTAACGACCCCTTAAAAATTTTGAAAAAGCAGTTTGCGAAAAATTATTCAAAATTCGGTTACCCCCCAGGTCTAGGGACTCCTGTTTAAAATTATTTTTTTTGTCATATGCATTTTACTTTTCATAAAAATACAGCAATAGGTTTTGAAGTTTATGAAAATATTTTCATTACTAACTGAGATACAACGAATTGAAATTTTGTGGTTTGTTAAATTGTAAATCAGAAAATTTCAATTCGTTGTATCTCAGCGAGGAATGAAAATATTTTCATAAACTTCAAAACATATTGTACTTTTATGAAAAGTAAAATGCATATCACAAAAAAAATAATTTTAAACAGGAGTCCCTAGACCTACAACAAGAAACAAAATAAATACTTACACTTATATTAAAATGTTTTTATTTTTTAAAATTTCTTTATTTTAATAAGATAAATTGAAGCTAATTAAAACCTTTATAAGAAAACATTAACACAGTTCATGTACAGGGAGAGGTAAAAAAATATTCAAAGAAATTAAGTTTCCTTTCTCAACAATTTTTTCAAATTTTTTTTTAAATCACTGTATGCATGTTTAAAGGCTTTAAAAATGTCTACAATTTGATGTGCCCAACATGGTCGTCGCTTAAAAAATAAGAAAGTTACAAGCCTGGGGAGTTTTAAGTGGCGCACCCTATATATATTTATAATCAAACATTATCCGGTTCGTATCTTCGCACCATAATTACTGTACTATAATGCTTTTCTAAATTTATAAGTGCATGTTTTGGTATGGTTAGCCTTTGTTTAAAATTCTTCATTGCATTCAGTATAAAAAATCATGCTGAATCTTGTTTACTGATTTAAATATAGGAAATGTTTGCTTGTATTCTTAGTATCAACATCCGTATTAATTTACTTCACAATGTCGCTATGCTTTGTAATTTGATGAATTACCATATCAAATGCGAAACAACACCTATTTCCAGTTATTTATTGAAGGAAATAGTAATAACTTAACAGCAACAAGCAATAATACTTAATTAATTTTTAATAACACCAATAACCATAAGTATAAGTAACCACGTTTAAATCAATGCAAATTGGCACAATTATTACAAACTAGTGAGTTACCACAACAATAGCAATAAAATAACAATAAATCTTTGTAAAGTTATTTACCATTTCATATTCATTGATATCTTTCTAAACAATCATGAAATTATAAATACTGACACTAATTTGCAATGTATAAGCAATTTATCTTACACTATGCTTTACGGGATGTAAAATGTAGCAGACATTTTGCGTCTAAATCGTTATACAGGGTAATTTATTAGTACTATGACTAACTTCGAGGCACCATGACTAATGTAATTGTAAGAAAAAAATGTAGAATCAACACAGGTTCGAGAATTAAACTAAAATTACGCCAGAAGCAGGGAAATAAATAAGTTGGTGCTGAAAGTCTAATATCGTAGCCACTACGATCCCCTAATCTAAGTGTTGTAGATTTTTCTATCAGGAACACAAGGTGCCTGGTCAACCAATTGTACTGACAGTTTTTTAAAAGCTATTCAAGCTTTAGTAAACGCAACAGTCTTATCTCATCCTAGCTACGGCAAAGATGTAATATATGTGGATTGCTCAAATATATCCATGGGTGTAGTTTTAGAACAAAAAAATTGGAGACTTGTCTAGTCCTTTAGCATTTTTTCTCTCGCAAATTAAATGATTCTCAAAAAAGTATTCTACTTTTGACAAGGAATTGCTATCATTATATTCATCAATTAATAAACATTTTAAATATATTTTAGAAGGTCGTACGTTTATTTATTTCACTGACCATAAACTATTAACAAATGCTCTTTTTACTAGTGCAGAAAAGACTCCTCGTCAAATAGGACACTTAGATATACGGCATGTTCACGGTAAGGAAAACATCATTGCAGATACCTTATCGCATAAAATGATCTTTACGACGCGCAATTTTTGATATTTTTCATAACTTAACACATGCTGGTACCCGTTCTACCAAAAAACTTATCAATTCTAACTATTTCTGTCCCAAAATGAATACTGATTGCACCTTGTGGACCATGACTTATTTGAGTTGTCAAACTTGTAAAATAAATAAACATACGAAAACTCAAATTGGCAATTTTGAAGTCCTTAGAGGTCGTTTTGAGCATATCCATAAAGATCTCGTTGGGCCATTGCCACCTCCACATGGTTTTTCCTACATACTAACAGTTCTTGAATGTTTCGTTGGCCAGAAGCTTATCCTTTATCAGAAGTTACTGCCGAAATTGGTGCTAAAACCCTGTTTCAAAATTATATCTGTCGTTTTGGCATTCCACTACATGTCACTACTGATCAAGGAGTTCAGTTCGAATCAAATCTTTTTCGTGAATTTTCAAAATTTTTAGATTTCCATCGAATTCATACAACTTCATATCATCCACAAAGTAACGGTATGGTTGAAAGATTGCATTAATCGCCAGAGCTAATTCCGTTCATTGGTTTGATGAAGTATCAATTATTTTATTAGGTTTGCTAGCAATGCTTAAAGACGACTTACTTTGTTCATCTGCAGAACTTGTTTATGGCCAAACTTTACGTCTCCCTGGTGAATATTTTATTAAATCACATTCTGATACTAATATACATTTATTTATTAACAAATAACAAAACTATTTCAATAACTTACAATTCACAAATCCTAAATAAAACCATTTTCAAAATACTTTTGTCAATCCTGACAAAAATTGTAAATTTGTTTTCATTCGAAAAGATAGACTTAAACCAACTTTATCCCCTTGGTACGAAGGACCTTTTCGAGTAATTTCTAGAACTAACAAAATTATAAGAGTCCTTAAACGTGGAAAGTATTTTACTGTAGCTTTAAACAGAATTAAGCCTGTATACTTATTGAATGATGTCGATCTACCAATCAATTCTGTCTGTAAAAAAGTTCTCTTTGCTATTGATACTTTGGTAGGTTGATTTTTTCATTCTGCAAGGGGAAGTATAATGTGGCGTATTTGCGTACATACTTAAGATTCTGTAACTCTAGATATAAAAAATAACAAGAAAAAATTTAATTAATTATAAATATTATTTTTGTATGTTATATTTAATTTGAATGTAAACATCTTTTTAATTTCCAATAATTTATTTATTATGGTTAAATACCATATGTAACTAGTGCAAATGATCAAGAGTTGATGAAAAAGATTCAGAATGCAACTCATTACATAAGAATTATTATGATTACAATTTAATCTACTGAAACATGCTTATTACTCTTTTTATAGGAACCACGTAACTGATAAATAAGAACTGTCCCATATTATGACATGGTGAATTGATGGTAATGTCGTGAGCAAAAAAATAGGACAATTATTTTTTTGTAATGTAAATCTGTCTCTATTAGCACACTTGCAATGAATTTTGACAAATAACTGACAATGTCACAAAAATTAAAGTTAAATGTACAAAACTAGATTTTAGCAAAAATACGTTATAAGACTTGTGCCATTTTTTTGCACACGACAATATTAAGAGTTGGTCTAAGTATTTTGTGAACGTATCTGTGGTAAGTCATAAGAATAAAAATTATCGAAATCGAAAATTATCGTCCCATCTCTGTTATCGCCTTCTTTGGAAAAATGTTCGAGATTATTATTTAAACACGCCCTTCCCTTCTTTGGTAATAAAACATGTTCTGTGGTGTGTTTTTTAATTGTCAATTTTACTTGTTTATGATTGTATTTCCCTTCAGTTAGCAAAGAAAAACGTTATTGGGGATGAATGGGGACTGCCAATACGTCCCATGTTATACTATTGTACTGTATAGCAACGAGACATAAAATGTGTGTGTGTGTGTGTGTGAAACGAAAATGTGGAGCGGTAGCGTAATTCTTCAAGTACAAATGCCATCAACAGCTTTAACCCATTAGCTCCCACTGTACTTATTTGAGTACACCGTGAATTTTTGCCTCCCAGCGACATGTATTGAAAAATTTCTACAAACTTATGTCTTGGTAGGATTCTGCAATATGTAGGAAGCACGTAGTTTCAAGGTTTTTGTATGGATGGGGCATTTGTAGTAAATGACAACTTAAAAGATTGAGTAAACAAGTTGTGCTAAAACCTTTGCTTTCAAAAATTAGTTTTTATAACGTGAAAGTTAAAATGTTCCATTTGAGGTGGTAAATTAGGTTTTAGGGAATATATTTTAGTTGTTTATAATATCGCGACATACCATTTTGCATTATTAAAAAAAAAAAATGAGAAAAATGGCAGTGTACCCATTTGAGTACAATGGGAAGATATGTATAAGAAAATTCAGAATATCTTTTCAGAACTTGCTTCGACATGGATTCTGAATTCCGGCCAATCGCTTCCAAAAGTTTTTACGGCAAACGTTTCAAAACAATGGGAGAAACAATGGAAGAAGTTTCTTCTGCAAAGCACGACCCAGAAATAGTTCCCCCTGAGGTAGATATGCAAACAGATGGGTACTTTCAACTTTCCCAAAATTCAAATAGTAATAGTAAAAAGGAGGAGCCTAAGTGGACAAAGAATTATGAAGATATTAGTATGAAGAATAAAACTATGGGCTACGAAGAAAGACTAAGGATAATGATAGAAGAATGATAATCCAGTTCAAATGTTTGAATGATTGTTTGACGATAAGGTTATAAAACTGTTCGTTGAGCAATCAAATCTTTATGCATCATAAAACAATAACCACGGTTTTGCGGTGGGGGAGGCAGAAATAAAAATATTTTTAGGAAGTTTATTACTTTCTGGCTACCATAAATTACCCCGTGAACCCATGTATTGGTACGTTGACGAAGATGTACCTTTCGTAGCTTTCAATATGTCTAGAAATATATTCCAGGAAATCAGAGCAATACTAAACTTGATAAGTGTGATAAAATGTATAAGCTACGTTCACTGATGAACTTGCTAAATACTAATTTTCGACATGCTGGACCAAGCAGTAAATAACTATAGAGTATCTATTCGCGGAAAGAAATGGTGGTGGTATTCATTCGCTAAACATTGGAATCGTAAATGTATGGAGACTGCACCTACTAGCTCATAATGATAAAATGGATTTACTTGCTTTTATTAGAGATGTTGGTCGCCATTACCTAAAATCTTTCGGGAAGGCGACTTCTTCGAAAAGGCGACTTGCTTCTCGTCCAAGAAGTATCGTGGAAGACAGTGAGGGTCATTTTCCGAAAAACAACTAAGGTGCCGTCAGTCACTTTGGAGCAAGATGGAATTTTCTAAAGTGTCACTTTATGTATTGAGCGTGATTGTTTCATAACATTCCATTCAAAGAATTAAATAATATTCATCTGTAATACATTTCTACAACAAATAAAAACTTTTATGACTTTTAAAATTTCAAACTATTTTCTTATACATTATCCCGTTGTACTCATTTAAGTACACCATTTTTTTTCAAAAACTTGCAAAATAAAAATTTTTGTAATAATTTTTCTAGTATAAGTGTGCGTATGAGTGGCCAACTAAAGCAAAAAACTCATAAGAATAAAGAAAAAATATTCGTGGGAGCTAATGGGTTAACCTGTGATATATGACATAATTTTCAAAAATCCTGACGTCGGTAAGCATAGTCGGCATATTGAAAGGAAAAAATAAATCTTAGAAAAATACGTAAAATAACATGAGATGAATGCATAAGGGTGTCGAAAAGTAGGTAAGTATTGTTATTGTTCTCTTTGTGCAATGCCGACAAAGCGACTAGCTATAGTGTATAATTTGTAAGCTCTTAATCTGGAAAAATATAATGTCAAGTATTCGTAAAGACCGTGAAATATTTATTGTGAGTATTTGGTATTAAAAATGTCTTTATAACTTGGCTGACTTGCGAAAAAATACAAGATTGTGGGAAAAACTGATTATAATCACGACGTATTACAATCGAACATAGTTGGTAAAACCAAAAATACACACCCCGCAAGTTGTTTTATTCAATTAGCGCTATGCGCACAACATTAGTATACCGGGTGACAACGAGATTAGTCCCGTTCCAATTTCTAGGTTGATTTTAGGAACACAATTTTGAAATTTTGGCACAAAAAGCCATATTTTGCACTTATCAAGTGGAAAATATCACTTCCGGTCCAACCGGAAGTAGCAACAACTTTTGATTTTTTAATAACAACCTACATATATTTTTGCAAATTTAGATTCCACATGAAATTCTCGTTACAACGATGTATCACAACTGGGTAATTCTTTTCCAAATGGCGTCATAAACTCGAAAAAGTGAAAAAGCTAAGCTGGCAACTGCAAACTGTGTTCTCAAAAAATTTACCCAGTAGGCCTTGAATCTGATGTATCACCTTAATTCTTATTGTCGCATTTCAATAAAAGTTTATTTCGTGCCAAAATCACGATTTTGAATTGAAAAACGATTTTTTGAAAAAAACATAAAAAGCAAACGGTTTTTATTCAATTTTTTTAAATGGTAATCATATCTTTTTATTTACACCAAAAAACCTTTTATTTGATGTATAATACGTCGTTTCGGTGCTAATTTACACTAAAACTATTGGACTTCAGTAGATGCTATTCTTCAGTTATTTAATGAAACCGTATGTACTAATGTATGTATTAAATTTTACAAGCGTGCCATGACAAAATGACATTTCTTTTCAAACATTTGCCTAAGTTATTATTTGATAAAGTTTATGTAGTGCTTTTTTAATTTGATTGTGATTTATTTCCTAACATAACTATTTAAAAGTTTTAAAAAAATACAAAATGGCGGTATTTACCCAAAATTAAAATGTGGACATGTTACTTATTTATGGGGAATATAAAAGAAATGCATATCAAGCTGAAAGGTTATATGCAGAGCGGTATCCTGGAAGGCATCACCCTTGTAGAAAATATTTTTAAGATTTTTAGAAGAAACATTTAGGGCCCAGCCAAATGAAAACGAAATTATTGACGAGGCCACAGATATTAATGTTTTAGCATCCGTGAAAATTGATGAAAATGCAAGTACACGTGAGATGGAAATCACCAAGAAGTGTTTGTATGGACAGGAATTGTGGGTACTAGGATCATAGGTCCTATTTTATTTCAGGAGACTTTAAATGGAATTAGGTACCTGCACTTTTTGGAAAATGAAATTGAGGGCTTTTTAGGAGAATTACCTATGAATTTGAGAAGAAGCATTTATTATCAACAAGATGGGGCTCCGCCACATAACCTTCGAGATGTCTCTAATTATTTAGGAAACAGATTTCAAAATAGAGTCATTTCGACATATGAGTGCACAGATGGCCTGTCAGATCACCTGACCTAACCCCCATGGATTTTTTCCTGTGAGGTTACGTCAAAGAATGAGTTTATTCATCATCTTTAAGAAACCTCCAGGAGTTGGAAATCAAAATTCGCCAAGATTTTGCAAAAATAACTGCGCAAATGTTAGAACGGGTGGTAAGGGAAATCATCTGGACCTCTATTCTGTAATTATGGGGAGAGTGAGCATTCATCGTGCGAAGCGAGAGCTCCCATCACTCGCATCTCACCCGACCGTCCTAGATTGCATTCCGTGAGTGCAGTGAATAGGTGATAAACGTGAAGCGATTCATCGAGAATAGCCGAATTTACAACCAATTAGGTTGACACAAAAGCAACAGCTGTTCAGTGGTCGATTAATGATGCAATGGGTTAATCTTATGAAGAACTTGTCGTTCCCCTTCCAAATCCTCCTCGGCATCACGAAGATGTCGTAAAACCTAGAATTTATTTATTGACCAAAAATTCCGTAAGGATATAACCTCGTTATTGGTAATGTATATTTAAAAAAAATATAAGTACAATAAACTAAAAGAGTAATTGTAATATTGGCTAAGAATTATATTATTACTACCACATTGGCGATGAGCAAATCCGCAAAGTCCATTCTGGTTCACAGATTTATCAACAATAATTTTTGGTTGACGCAAACTGTCATATAAGTACGGTTAGAAGTGCGGTTCTCCCGGGAAACTGACTGATTTTCTCACGATATACCAGCGACCTCTATTCCGAAATTATGGGGAGAGTGAGCATTCATCGTGCGAAGCGAGAGCTCCCATCACACGCATCTCACCCGACCGTCCTAGATTGTATTCCGTAAGTGCAGAGAATAGGTGGTGAACGTGAAGTGATTCAGCGAGAATAGCCGAATTTACAACCAATTAGGTTGGCGCAAAAGCATCAGCTATTCAGTGTTCCGTTGTTATTTTATTGGCTCCACCTTTGAAGAAACTTAGTGATAGTATTTACTTTATGCTTGATGGTGATTCCTGAACGTCGTATGGGGGCTTGCATGAAAGGATTATATCACGGGCAAGTTCTTTGCTGACCCTCCTTATAAATGCTCGGTCGATTAATGGTTAAAAGGGTTAATCTTATGAAGTACAACTTGCCGTTCCCTTTGCAAATCCTCCTCGGCATCAGGAAGACCTCGTAATAACTAGAATTTATTTAATGACCAAAAATTCCGTAAGGATATACCCTCATCGTTATTGGTAACATATATTTAAAAAAATATGACTATAATAAAATAAAAGAGAAATTGTAATATTTGCTAAGAATTATATTATTGTTAACTCATCGACGATGAACAACTCCGCAATGTCTATTCGAGTCACAGATTTAACAACAATAATTTTTGACCGACGCAAACTGTCATAAAAGTACGATTTACCAGTAGAAGTAAGTTCACGCATTTTTCGCACGAGGTGATCACTCCCGTAGTTACAGAATAGACTTTTATTCATTTTCAAGTGAACTCCGCCCACTTCTCACGGGAATGTGCTTTCACGTTTTTACAGAATAGAGGTCCTGTAGGGCTCAAAAATGTACTAAAGTTGAAGGAATGCATTTTGAACAATTGACATAAGTTTATTTTCCCCTATCTTATAAATAATGAATTCTGTAAGTTTTATTTAATCTCTGTGTATTTTTTTAACAATACCAATTGGTAAATGTAGCATCTACAGAAATCCAATAATTTCAAAGCAAATTAGCAATTAAACTCTACGTATTGTACATCAAATAAAAGGTTAATGTTTTGGGCTTTGTTGGTGCAAGTAAAAAAATATGTTTACCATTTAAAAAATTGAATAAAATGCATCTGCTTCTTATGTTTTTTCAAAAAATTGTTTTTCAATTTAAAATAGTGATTTTGGCACGAAATAAACTTTTATTGAAATGCAACAATAAAAATTAAGGTAATACATCAGATTCAAGGTCTACTAGGTAAATTTTTGGAGAACACAGTCTTGCAGTTGCCAACTTAGCTTTTTCACTTTTTCGAATTTATGACGCCAATTGGAAAAAAATTACGTAGTTGTGATACATCGTTGTAACGAGAATTTCATGTGGAATCTAAATATGGAAAAATATATATAGGTTGCTATTTAAAAATCAAAAGTTGTTGCTACTTCCGGTTGGACCGGAAGTGATATTTTTTCACTTAATAGGTGCAAAATGTGGCTTTTTGTGTCACAAATGATATGCCAAAATTTCAAAATTGTATTCCTAAAATCAACCTAGAAATTGGAACCGGACTAATCTCGTCACCCGGTATCGATCAAATTATTATTTTTTAAATGTGTGGTTCATTTTTTGTTATAAACAATTTTTCAACAGTGAAAGAGTGGCTTCACATTTTATCGACATAGCCTTAGGAAATCTATTCATGACAATTTACACCTCTCTGGCAATCACTTTGTATGATGGATATACGGCCCAATAATCCTGTTACGATCTACGTATTTGTTTTTAAGTCATATAACTAAGTGATTTGGAATTTGCAGATAGCTATAAACCGTTTGCATCAGAAAATTTCTAATTAAAATTCTTGTTGAATTGCATTCTCTATCCTCGGATTCTTTGGAAAACCTTACTATTTTAAATTAACATATATCATAAATCATAGCTGAATGCAGTAAAGCTAAATAAATTATTTTGAACAAAACATGCTTGTTATAACAATGATTAGCATAGCCAGAATCGTCGCTAATTACCATTGCATTTATTGTTGGTTCTAAATCATTGTAAATCATAATATTTATAATACTCCACTGCGTAGTTTGGGCTTGTTAACTTAATTGCAAGTATAGTTAGCACGATTCGCGCGATTCGTTATTTTAATGAAGATATTAATACTGAAGATAAATATGTTTTTAGAAAACAAAACACTCTACGAAGCTCTGGAAGGGACACCTAAAATAAAATAATTTCTGTTCTAAAATTCCGGAATTTTACGTCAAACTTCTGAATTATATCTCGAAATTTTAAAATTTCACTTATAATAGCCCAGGAATTTTGGTTTTTTACCCGGAATTAATTATTGTAAAGCTGAAAATTTCCAGGATTGTAGTTTTGGTCAGGACAACAAGTAGCAAAAAGTCCCCTATTTTTCCGTGTTTTTTTCAGAGCAACAAGGGCCTAAGTCGCAAAAATTGCAGAGCTGACTATAAAGTGCAACAGGAAGGTTGTTACTGGTCCGATTTGGGCCGAAATGATCATAAAAGATTAGGAGAAGCATATCAGTTCATATTTCAGATGTTCCATGCATATTTTTGTTCATAATTTTCCGTTCTAGTTCTGTCAACATTTCAAAAATTTAATTTTTTTTTAAATTAGAAAAATTCCGAAGTGGCCCCATTGCGGGTAAATGAAGACTAGGAGGGGACAACGTACCCCAATAAACATTTCTCTTCATACTCTGGGCTTTCCATTGGTACGTTTACCTTCTCTGTAGCGTCACCCGTTACGGAGTTATGCCACTCTGAGTGTCGCAGCGGCGACACTCGGTTATTTAAGTGCGTTCATTGTTGCGTCTATCACGTCTAGTCTAAACAATCAAGAAGGCGCAAGACGAGCTATACCCTTAGTTCTTTAACTTTGACAGTTCTCTAAGTGTATGCATTGGTTCATTGGTGCGGCAAAATTGAGTGATCTTGGTTAAGACATGTAGCACAGGAATTTTAGTTTTTGACCCGAAATTAATTATTGTAAAGCTGAAAATTTGTAGGATTGTAGTTTTGGTCCAGGACATCTCGTACCAAAAAGTCCCCTACTATCCCCTGTCGGCTTCCCTGTTTTTGCGGAGCAACAAGGGCCTAAATCGCAGAAATTGCAGAGCTATAAAGTACAGCAAAAAGGTTGTTACTGGTCCGATTTGGTTCGAAATGATCATAAAAGCTTCGGAGAAGCATATCCGTTCGTATTTCATATGTTCCATGCATATCTCGTTCGTAATTTTCCGTTCTAATGCTGTCAAAACTTGAAAAATTGCACAAACAGCCAGTCGTGGATATGGATGATGATCCGGATGACCTTACTCCTCAGTAGATCAATAATGTCAATTATCTAGCCAAATAAAGTCATTTTCTGAGTCTGAAAAGTTAAATTTCATTCAATAAATCTTATAAAGCACCAATAATATATCAACAGGAATTCGCAGCTGGTCTCGTCAGCGCAGCCAGGGCAGTTCCACCTTGCACATGGCTCAAAGTTGCGTAGCTTCGTAACGGGTGACGCTACAGAGAAGGTAGACCAAAGTATGAAGAGAAATGTTTATTCGGGTACGTTTTCCCCTCCGAGTCTTCATTTATCCGCAATGGAGCCATTTCAAATTTTTTTCAATTTTTGAAGTTTTGACAGCACTAGAACGGAAAATTATGAACGAAATATGCATGGAATATGTGAAATACGAACGGATATGCTTTTCCGAAGCTTTTATGATCATTTCGACCCAAATCGGACCAGTAACAACCTTTTTGCTGCACTTTATAGCCAGCTCTGCAATTTCTGCAACTTAGTCCCTTGTTGCTCAGCAAAAACAGGGAAGCCGACAGGGGAGAGTAGGGGACTTTTTGGTACGTGTTGTCCTGGACCAAAACTACAATCCGGCAAATTTTCAGTTTTACAATAATTAATTCCGGGTCAAAAACTAAAATTCCTGTGCTACATGGCTTAACTAAGATCACTCAATTTTTCCGCACCAATGAACCAATGCATACACTTAGAGAACTGTCAAAGTTAAAGAACTAAGGGTATAGCTCGTCTTGTGCCTTCTTGATTGTTTAGACTAGACGTGATAGACGCAACAATGAACGCACTTAAATGTCCGAGTGTCGCCGCTGCGACACTCAAAGTGGCGTAACTCCGTAACGGGTGACGCTTCAGAGAAGATAGATATACCAATGGAAAGCCCAAAGTATGAAGAGAAATGTTTATTGGGATACGTTTTCCCCTCCGAGTCTTCTTTTATCCGCAATGGCGCCATTTCGGAATTTTTAAAATTTTTTTAAAATTTTGAAAATTTTTGAAATGTTGACAGAACTAGAACGAAAAATTATGAACAAAAATATGCATGGAACATCTGAAATATGAACGGATATGCTTCTCCTAATCTTCTACGATCATTTCGACCCAAATCGGACCAGTAACAACCTTCCTGTTGCACTTTATATCCAGCTCTGAAATTTTTGTGACTTAGGCCCTTGTTGCTCCGAAAAAACAGGGAAGCCGACGGAGGAGAGTAGGGGACTTTTTACTACGTGTTGTCTTGGACCAAAACTACAATCTAGGAAATTTTCAGCTTTACAATAATTAATTCCGGGTTGAAGCGATATTTTGACTAAAATTACTGCGCTATAAATCGAAATTTCAAAATTCCGAGTTATAGGTCGACATTTTAAAATTTTGAGATATAATTAGAATTTTGATCAAAAATTACCAGTTATAAGGAACATAGAATTTTAAAAAGAGATATTATTTTATTTTACGTTTCCCTTCTAGAGCTTCGTAGTACTCACTTAAATGTTGTGGTATTTTCTCGTACGCACGTCATCATAATAAGCTTCAGATAATGTAAAGAATTGTTCTCTGAGTTACTCAATCTGTGTGACTCACAATTGTTGTGAAACATTTATTTTTATGATTTTCTAAGATATGTTAGAAAATGTAAAGAGATGGGAGTGGCATAATGCCTAGTTTTTTTAATGAAGCTTTACAATAATCTCTGGATCCTGCACCAGATATTATTCTTATAGCTTGTTTTTGAAATCTAAAAATTTTCTAGTATGTGTCGAGTTACCCCATAGAATTAGACCATAGCTGATATATGAATGAAAAAGTGAGAAATGAGAAGTTATTAACACCTTAGAATTTAAAACCTTTTTTAGTTGTCTTAGTTTCTTACACAAGTGACCGGACCAATTTAAACTGCCAAATTTTCATCCCCCCGCCATCCCTGCTACGACTTCTTTAATTAGAGCAGGCAAATAAACTGTTAGTTATTAAAAATGAAGAGAGTGAATAAATCGAGGTACTAAAATACACAGGACGCATGGAAAAGGTCAAGAAAAGAAAAAAATCCTCATCGGGGGTGGGGGGGGTGGATGATTTATCCCTCTATAAAGTATCCCGGGGTGTCAACCCAGAATTCTGGACACGATATCAATTAATTGTTATAATTCCATTAACACCATTTTTACGTTATTGTGGAGGGATGGGGGGGGGGGGGGCGGGGTATCAGGAGTGGAGTAACATTTTTCCTTTTCTTGACTTTTTCCATGCGTCCTGTGTATTTTACTACCGCTATTTATTCAGATATCACTCCATTTCTTTTTAATAACTAATAGTTTATTTACCTGCTTTAATTAAAGAAGTGGTGGTAGGGGAGGAGGTTTGAAAAATTTCCGTGTCACCATTGAAATAACTTATTCTTGCTCAAGAAGCCCAAAAAACTTGCTTTCTAAAGTTTTTCTCAAAAATTGTAGGGGGCCGAAAATAGGCCTTAAGGAGTCTCCTCTTCTGTAGAGAACCATTAGCAGTCGGTCTCTTGTCTATTAAATGTTAAATCCCTACTCGTCGACAGAGAAGTGGTTCGGCAAAATTTCAAGGTAGGGGGTAGCTCGTCTCCTAGCGTCGGTGATAGGCCTTGGGAGGGGAAATAGGCTGACGTTCACAATGTTGTAATAATTTGAAATGTTATCACTAGGAGTATGAGGCATCGAATTTAAGAAATGCTATAAATCAAAATTTGTACCATTTACATCCGAAAGATTCTCCCTTTTTTTTTGTTTAAGTATTAATACCTAAATTATTAAGTGGAGACAACACTAATCACAAAGTTTCATCGGTAAAGATAAAGCAGTGTAATGTTTATGAAGTTCTAAATACTTTGTCGTAATAAAATAGGACTCTTTTTGTAGGTTGGAAATCCAACCAGTCTATTTTTATTAATCAACAATATTGAAAAATTATTTACGTGAATTTTCAAATATTTGCTTGGAGCCTGTACGGCTCCAACCTAAAAATGCGTATACAAACATTAAAAATGAGAATAAACTTGAAAAACTTAAAATTTAAGGTTATGTTGGTTACATGATGCAGATGCTGCTGTAGGTGGCACCATCTATTAAAAAGCACTGTACTAAAAGTCTTAACTGGGAAAAAGCAGTTTTTAGCCAAACGGCTGACGTTATTAAACTGAAAAAAAAAAACCGCTGCCCAAGGAATCACTACTTCCACATCCAGATTTTCTATCCAAGTCACTCACAACGAAAAAATTTTGTATGTGGAAATAATTGTTTATGGAACTTTAATAATATAATATTTGAAATCCTCTACTCCAAAAACCCATAAAACGATACCCCACATCGGTAGTGGGGTGGGGGTGGTGATAGGGGGTGGTGGTGGGGGTGGATGAAATAAAAAAATATTTTGAGGTTTCTGGTTCTTGTACACACACTAAAACACAATTTTTTTTCATCCCCTTTAATAATGGGGTGGGGGTGGTAATGGGGGTGGTTAATGCCAAAATTTTTTTTGAGACCTTAGCTTCTCTTGTATATACTAAATACAATTTTATGGACTCTTGCCTGCTTGATTTACCTATTTACCCCAAATTTACCCCCATTTACCCTCCAACCCTTCGACGGAACAAGATGAAAATATAAACTAGTTCTAGATCTCGTTAAAGTACATATGTGTACCAAATTTCAAGTCAATATCTCAAACGGTTCCAGAGTAAACGTGCGCACAAAAAAAAGTTACAGACCGACAGACAGACAGAAATTTTTTTTTCGCTCAAACTTGAAATCTCGACGTTTCATGACATTCTAAGCCTATTTGAACAATAAAAATTTTTAAAAATTTTTTTGTCGTTACTATACTTCCACCGGATGTGGAAGTAATATATTCTTGTAAGTAAATGAATACTACACTTCTATTGAAGAAAGTTTTTAGCTAAAATTTGTTTATTACGAAGATTTCTCTTCACACAAGTTTTATTAATTATTTAAAGTTGTTCAGGGCTTGTGCTGTTTATTTTTAAATACAAGTTCTTAGAGGTGCATGCATATCCATTAAAACTGATATTTTCGTTGAAGTAATTTGCTGTCTATATTGCCTATGTCAAAAATATTTCTCCACACTGTAAAAAATGATGTAAATTTACCATCGTTGCGTGTAAAATTCCCATGCAATTTTACCCGCAAAGAGAGGAAAATTTCCATTTACTATGGAGGATTACCCCAAAATATAAGGTAAATAAAAATTTTCCACTCTCTTTGCTGGTAAAATTCCATTACTATGGGAGATAAATTTACTATGGAAAAAAAATCCTGTCTGGATAAGGTGCAATTTTATTACATGTAATTTTATTACATGTAATGTAATGTAATTTTATTATATGTAATAAAATTGCCCCTTACCCAGACAGGTTTTTTTTACTCCCAATAGTAATGGAATTTTACCCGCAAAGAGAGTGGAAAATTTTTATTTACCTTATAGTTTGGGGTAATCCTCCATGGTAAATGGAAATTTTCCTGTCTCTTTGCGGGTAAAATTATATGGGAATTTTACACGCAACGATGGTAAATTTACATCATTTTTACAGTGCAGGCAATAGATTCTAAGTGGACATATAGCAATTCTAAATTAATGTTTTGTTGGTGCAGCCGGATTACTAAATCTGTTAAAACGCAAAAATGCATAAACTAATTCATGATCAGAAATGTTGTTTAAAGACATAGTACCTACCACTCTTAGAAATATTGCAATTGTCAAATATTATAATGTGATGTGTTGCAACCCCTAGAATGTAGGCAACACAGAATTCAATTAATTCAGATGTATTTGCACCTACTCGAGAAAGAACCTACCAGAAGCTCTAGAGTGATGACATCTGGAACTATCTAGACCTAGAGAATGGTGGCGCGATCACAGAAAAATCGGGATCTGTCATTTTTAGGTATAAAAGATCGCATTCTCGGCGGGAAGAAGAGAAGTTTGAAGTTAGAAGAAGTTTTGATTGACAAGTGAGGTTAAGACTACAAAGTGAAAACAAAGTGATAAACATTGTTATTTTTAGTCAGTAAAGTACATTTAAGTTAATAACAGTATTGTGAAGTATCCAGTAAATTATTTAATAAAGTGTGTTAGTGGTTATCTCTTGTTATAATTTTTGGAACCCACGGAATTTGCAAGGGTGGTTTCCTAGGGGTGGAAACACGTCACAATAATTTAGTCAAGTAGTGAAACACAATTTAACGTAATTCTGGTAGTCATTAATAATTTGTTTTAAACTAACACTCTCCAAAAGGTTAAGAATTATATTTGTAGTATTATTTACATTTAACAAGTCCAAGTTAAAATCACCCAGAAAAATTATTTCATCCACTTAAGGTGAAATGAAATGATATCCCGCCCTTGCCCCCGTATATTAATAAACTTAGGTAACACTCTGTATGTACAGTTATAACTATATTTACTATTTAATTACTTATTTTCCGAACTCGAGATGGTTATTTGCTATTAACTCGGAGATAAATAAACTCACCTTACAGAAAGTTAATTATCAGATAAAGTTTATTGCGTTTACCAACTTAGGCATTTCCCGGCCGGTACGCATTTTTACTTTCCACGGCAATAAATTATAACAAACTACCTGCGAGTCGAACAGGAAACGAAGAAGTAAAAATCGAGGTAGCTAAATAACCGAGTAATTTACAACCGCTTTGTTTATTTTGTAAAGTTAGTAGTAGGTTTATTTTAACATCTTCACTTTAAGAGACAAACAAACCTGAAAAATGTTTGCTCGAGCTGATACCTCGAGTTTAAATATTGACCGTTCCTATTTGCTGGTTAAACAAAAGAGTTGCGTGATAATGACTTAATTTAAAAGGCTGTACACTATACTGGGTGTCTCAAAGGCACTAGGAAAGGTGTGAAGGAAAAGAGACATGATAAAAGAAATGGAAGATAATTTATTATTCATTCAAATAATCTCTATAATATATGTTTTTTTGTTTATACATTTTATTAATATATATTTTATAATAATATATCTAATGCGTTGAAATATGATTCTCGAAAGATATATATTACAGACATTCAATTTTCGTAGCAATATGTGATGGTGCAGTGGCTAAAATTTTGCCTTGCAATCTAAAGATCGTGTATTTGAATCCCAGACAGGTTGGACATTTTTGTTCAGTTTTTCTTCACAACAAAGTTGATATCACAAAATTTAGGATGTCCAAAAACTAACATTATTTACCAGAAAACTGCGAAAAGTATCCTATAGAATGTATAAAAATTAGATAAAAAGCTCAATAAATTGGCGAAGAGTACGTTTTTAACTATATTTAATCAGTATTAGAAATTTATTAGAGTTTATATTAGTATTAGGTTTATTACATACTCGGCCCAAGTAGCACCTTAAGTCAGAATTACGTAATGTAGCTCTCGTTTTGGTCTCGATTTTCCGTTTAACCTAACCTAATTGACTTAAAATTTACGTAAAATATAAGTAAATGGGGAATGAGACGAAGTCATGAATACCTCTTAAATAAGGCTGCTCAGTTATAATGACCTATTGGTTATAGAACATATTTCCCTGAACAGGTAATTTAAACGTAAAAATTTTGTTTAATTGTGGTCATTGATAGGTAATATTTACCAAACCAGTTATCCTCTTTCAACTGCAATCTTTCCTTCTCAGAAATAACTAATAAGATTTTATTTACAACAATAATGATTTACTTATAAGTCACGAGGCATAAGCAGCAAAGACATAACTAGAAACCATCAGACATCTCTATTATAATGATGGAGTAGGAGTGCATCATATAATGTCATACGTAATTGTGAAATAATGTGTCCACTTCCCCTCTGTGTGTGTTTTTTACTGCCAATCAATTTTCATTGTAAATATATCCATTCTACCTCGGAATATTAAAGGGGCCTCAAGTATTTTACGTTTTTAAAGAAAAAAAAAATTTTTTTAGCTTAAATGTATTTTAAAAATATTTGTAAAAGCCTATTCAATTGCCCGGCAGGACTTTCCTGGGGCATAAAATATTATAATATTGTACTTTGTATCTGTTAAATAACCTTATATTAAAGATTTTTTTCAATTAAATACTCATCAAAATTTCATTGTAAAATGGCCTCTTACAGCTGGTTGAAAAATATGGCGAACATAGTGCCATGCGACTTCGAAGTATTGTCTCCCAATATTTTAGGCCTCATTGACGTTTTTCCTTGAGACGAAGTGTTAAAACTTATATTATTTACTTTAAAGTTAAATGAGACCAATATAGGTTAAAATTGTGAAGTCTTTAAAGTTCATGCTGAACTACATTGGTCGTATTTCCCAAATTAGGTTAGAGAAGGAGGTAAATTGAGTGACGTCACTTCTGTTTCTAACCTCAAACTTCTTTGGATGCAATTGTTGTTTTGAGTTTGTGGTTTATTCCTTCAATTTTCTCTTGTATTTTGTCAATAAAAATGGATGTGTTTTGTTTTGAATGTGAGAAAGTATTCTCCAGCCAGTCAGCGTTAAATCGGCAAACAGAATTGTGTATAAATAAACAAATCCGACGTATTTATATCAAATCTACAGTGCCCAAAAGATACCTGTGCTTAGAGTGCAAATTGTGTTTTAACTTTAATAACGACTTGCGTTTGCATTTGATAGAAAAACATGATCACCTCACGGATTCGG
The DNA here is from genome assembly GCA_936432065.2 of Rutpela maculata. Classification (NCBI taxonomy): domain Eukaryota; kingdom Metazoa; phylum Arthropoda; class Insecta; order Coleoptera; family Cerambycidae; genus Rutpela; species Rutpela maculata. Next base: position 216,462,248 of record OW386287.2, read on the forward strand.
TGAATTTGGAATTTAAAAATATTTCAGGTAAAATAATTAATCTTTTGTTGGTTAGTTTAATACTTTATTTTTTATTCGAATAAATGTATTAACAGAAAACACATCATATGAAACTTGTTTTTTAATTCTTAATTACTACTTCCCCATCTATCAACTTAAATTTGTTCATAGGTAAGTATAGGTTTAAACCTTCTATAGGGCCATAAACAATTTTTACAACTTCTCTTCAGTGAGTACATTCAGGAACACTGAATACAATCCAAATAAAGTCACTCAGTTACACTACTAACACTACTGAACTTCACTTAGCTTTTCATTCTGCAAACTAAGTACTGAAATCTAGAGAAAAAAATAGTTATATTGTGCTAAACTCTCTGAAAGATTAACAACTGTTTTACCTGATATAATGTAGTCATTACTTCGAATGCAAACAAGTCAGTAATAGAAAAGTTGAAATACAATTACAAGTATCTTTAAGTACACCGCATATTCGATATAATTATAATTATGTCCTATGTGCTTATGCACTTTTCAGCTGTGCCGACTAAAGGTTGACTGGCTGTAGAATACTTTCTCGCATTTAAAACAAAACACCTCCAATTTTATTTTTAAAAACACGAAAACAGAAAACCCAAACAACAACAAAATAAATTGCTACAAATTGCTACAAATTAGGACATTATCCTTCTAATAAAGTAGAGTTGACACTGTGCAGAGCATCAACATAAAACAATCATTATAGTATAGTCCTTTGAAGTAATTTAGACAATGAAAACGTAATTTTGCTTTCCAGGGAAGGGACCTAATTCTATTTTTTAAGTAAAAATAACTTTCAGGACGTTTTATGAAGTAATATTTGCCTTTAGGTTAAACACATACGCTATGTTAGTGGAGAAGTAAAATTAAGGCAAATTTTACCTAAAATTGGAACTAGTTGTGATCATGAGGTTAAAGTTATAACCTAAATCTGACTACAAGACAAAACTCTGGTTATACTTACATAAAAAATTGGTAAAATTTCCCTGTTTTTATTCAGACAAAAGACAGCGACTCCAAAGTTAATAATTTAGTCTAAAATTATATAATATTTTCTTACACATAGACCTCAATATGCACTTTAACTTTAGAGTTAAATTTTAAGGAACAGTAAGGTAAATATTTCTTGTAAATTACACTAAAGCCAATGTGACTTTATCAGGCATTTCATAAGAAAATATTACCTAAATATTGCTTACTAAATTACTATTAAGTCCATATACCTTCAAAGTTGAAAGCAATGGTTACAATTACGTTATATCAACTATCTTAGATTAATGTGGCTTTAAACTGGTAATATAAACTAATTGTGCTGCTTGGGGGTGGTACTTTGGGTGGTAAGATCTGATAAACATGGTTCAAAGCTCAGTAATTAATAATAAGTGATTTTCAAGTGAGCAACAACTAGATAAGTTTTTACGCATTTGAATGTGGATAATAAAGTTCTTAATTTTGTAGTCAAATTATTAACATGCACATTCCATCTCAAGTGTCGATCTATTATAATTCCTAGTAGTCTAGGAAATAGCGTGCAAATTCGACGACGAGTGGTTACCATCTGCCAGTCGGTAATCGGAGACCGTATAAATACATTTTTTTTTCTCTCTGCAACTTTAACCGGAAAAAGAAAAAAAAAATTTTAGTTTCTTTTTCCGGTTAGCGCGCGCGCCGTTCGTAAGTTTCGTCTGCCAGCGTAATTGTGGTATGTGAAGTACATATACTAACTACCTATGCGGACAGATATTGATAATCATTCGATTTAAAAATAAATCTCCCCCCCCCTCCCTATCCCCCCACCATACCAAAAAGTTCCAGAGAGAAAAAAAATTTGTATTTATATGGTCTCTTCGATTACCGACTGGCAGACGGTAACCACTCGTCGTCGAATTTGCACGCTATTTCCTATACTATAGGTATTTCTGAGGTGTCTTTAATTTTTAGGGGCCCTAAATTCGGTAAATGATTTGAATAGCTTGTGAATGGTAAGTAATTTGTTTTACCATAATTTTTAGTAAATTGTAATCGAACCATTATTTTATATTTTTAAAATCGTTGTCTGTTTTGTTTTTTAAATTTTTGTGTCAGATTTCAGTTCGATTTATAAAGTATTAAAGTGTCGTCTGCAAAACTTAATATCGTACCTTCAACTATTAGTAAGAGTAAATTGTTTATATATAATGTGAACAGCATGGGTCCAAGAACTGTTCCTTGCGGAACACCATATCTCACAGAGTTAGCTGAACTAATGCAGTTGTCAATGTTTACATATTGCACCCTATCAGTAAGGTAACTTTTTAGTAAACTCAGGACATTTCCTCGAACACCACAATTTCTTAATTTGTTTAATATTTTTTTATGTCACACGATATCGAAGGCTTTTGCTAAATCAATATACCCAAACAGGTTGAGTTCTGTCTAAAGCTTCGTAAATAAAGGATGTTAAATATGAAACAGCATCTTTGGAAACCATACTCTAGAGAGGAGATTCAAATTTAGGACACCGTGTACATGCAAATCGTTTTAAGATCGAAATCTTCGTGAACGTTTTTTAATCGTTTTTTCTGCACAGTTTAATTTCTGGAATGAATCATTCCATTTGGCTGATTTAATTGAGGCTAATTTACATGGTGTTATAGGATGTAGTTGATTAAATTTAGAAAATTTGCATAGATATTTATTGGGCTGAAACTCTTATGAATAGTGATGTTAGCTGAAGAATTTTTAATTTAATTTATGATAATTTATTTAATTTAAAATAACACATTTTGATAATGCATGTTTACGGCTAGGAATCGTTTATTAATAAATATTTATTTGCCACATCAAAAATAACAGGCCGACAATAGAGTTAAAGCATTGCATAACAACATGTCGTGTGGGTTTTATAAAATATGTGGATATGGGATCTAGAATCTAGGACTATGAGTAATTTTGACTAGTCATTTTTGCTAGAACCAAAATACAGAAAAAATTGTTTAAAATTTATAAGTTGTTATTCGCAGTCGATGTTCGGATTTATTAGTTTATGTATTCATTATTTTTTCATTAGAATAGTATGTTTAATGCTAATGTAAAAATCTGTAAAGGTGTTTACACAAAACTTCCTTCTCTTCTGGCAACTTTTATTTATTAATAATTTTTTCTGTTAGATGGCCACTCTGAATATGGTTATTTTGATTAGAAATGTTTTCCTAACTCTATCACCTCACTTCACTTCCTGTATACAAAATGGATATATTAATAAATAAAACAAAAAAAAAATTCAGACCAGCGAATCAGACCCCCATGTATTTTCGGTCGCTGAATCCGAATCCGAGGTACATACAATAAATATGAAACACACTCCCAGGGAGGGGCGAGAACTATCCCCATATATAAAAAAATCGATTCAAAACAACAGTGCCTGCTGAAAAAGCTCGAAATGTCTCAGTTTTGTTAAAGTGATAAGAAACTGCATCAGGTCCGACGTAGTCTTCATAAACTGCCCCTATAGGGTTGAGAACAATCACCTCTAAGTTTAAAGGACACGAGAAAAACAAGAAAAAACGTAAAATCCAACAGGATTTTTATTTTCATGGATGCTGTGATTGACTGTAATTGCGTAGTACTCTAAAATAGAACTAGAAACTTACGTACCATCAACTTCCTACAGTGTCAACCCTCAGAGGGTGTGAAAACTACCCCCTATGTAAGATTTAACTATAAAAAGTTACAGTGACTTCTATAAAAATTCGAAAGATCTGCGTTGTGTGGAGTGTTAAGAAACCAGACTATGTTCGACGCTGTGCTTTTAAACCGCCCCCACAGGGTTGCGAGATGCCACCCCCATATCCGTAGGATGCTGGAAAAATAGAGAGAAACTAACCGGATTTACATTTTTATGGATACTATGATTGGCAAAAATCGTGTTGTACACTTAGAGTTTGAAAGTCATGTCCTATCAATGTTATTAAGTAACACCCCCAGGAAGGTAGTTTTCACCCCATAGAGGAGTGGAATTGAATAACAACAGTGGTACGTGACTTTCTAAGTATTACTCTGAGTAATACGCAATTTTAACCAATCACAGTATCCATAATAAAATTAAATTACAAATTTAAAAAACCCCGACACAAAAATATCGACTAAATAACTAATATAAAAAAAAATAAATTAACACAACTTTAAAAATTATGAAATAATTTTGATTCCATACACGAACTCTTATGATTTATTTAAATCCAGCTTACATTTTCTTTATGTCCTCGAGATTTGCTTTCTTATACGCATGAATATATCGGGAGCTGCTGTTTTGAATATAACTATTTAGTAGTTCGTCTTTACAGCAGCTCCCGACATATTCATGGGTATAAGAAAGCAAATCTCGAGGACATAAAGAAAATATAAGCTGGATTTAAATAAATCATAAGAGTTCGTATATGGAATCAAAATTATTTCATAATTTTTAAAGTTGTGTTAATTTATTTTTTTTATATATTAGTTATTTAGTCGACATTTTTAAATTTGTAATTTAATTTAATTTTATACTTTTTAAGCTAAACATATACATACAACATAGCGTATTATTATATCACGAGTCCCACACAGAACTTTTTAACCTTTAAGCCGACACGGTTCAATTTTGTATTCCACTAGTCGCACACGGTCTACAAGACCGGTTCTATTTATTATAAATATACTTATATGTCGTATTTAATTTTATTAAAAACTCCATCAAAATCGGATCTCCCGTTGAAGAGATATAAAGCCACAGGCAGACAGACCAGACAGACAGACAGACAGACAGACAGACAGACAGACACAGTCAGACAGACACAGACAGACAGACAGACGAGTCGGGGGTTAAAAAATTGAAAATTTTTAAAAACTCAATGTATCTAATCGTACCAGTTTCATATGACCGAATCAAAATGAGGCCGAAATCATATTCGGCTACCATAATTGTCTGCACATTTTCAATTTTACTTCAATCGCACAATTTCTAGAGAAGTTGAACATGGCGAATTCAAGATGGCGACCAAACATCAAAATCAATCTAATATGGCCTAAAACCTGCTCGACAAAATAAAATAAAAAAAGTGCATCAAAGTCGGATCACCCGTTGAAGAGATATGAAGCCACAGACAGACAGACAAACATACGAACATACGCATCAAACTTATAAACAAACCTTTTTTTGGGTCGGGGGTTAAAAATTAGCTAACTACAAACTTTTGGTTATGTTTTGGTGATGCGTTAATTTCTTGGAGATGTGTATATTCATTGCGTCGTTCCTATCCGATATAAAACTTATAGTTTAAACCGAATCCTTCACCATTTCTTAGAATGCAACGTATGAGTGAATACACTATACGATCAAATTATAGTGTTAAAACTAAAAAAATTTGTCGGCCATATTGAATTTAGTGTGACGTCATTTTATTTTCGTATTCTTCTCAGCAAACCCTTTCATTTGATATCCATATCAAGGGGGTGCATAAAAAATAACTAGTTCGCCATATTTGGGAGTCCGCCATATTGGATTTGGAATGACTTCATTTAGCTAACCATGCATTGTCATCCAAACTAAAGGTGTATGTAAAATTTCAGTTCAATCGATTGGGTATAACTGTTTTAAAATTCAGTTGTGTCCGCCATATTGAATTTAGTGTGACGTCATTTTATTTTCGTATTCTTCTCAGCAAACCCTTTCATTTGATACCCATATCGTGGGGGTGCATAAGAATGACTGGTCCGCCATCTTTGGGAGTCCGCCATATTGGATTTAGAATGACGTCACTTATCTAGCCATGCATTGTCATCCAAACTAAATGTCTATGCAAAATTTCAGCTCAATCGGTTGGGTATTTTAAAATTCAGTTGAAAGATTTGACCCACAAGAACAATGCAAGTTAAATAAAAGCTTGTAATCAAGATGGCGACCAAACATCAAAATCTAATATGGCAAAAACATTCTCGACAAAATACTCTTTCAAATAAAAAAAGTGCATCAAAATCGGATCATCCATTGGAGAGATATGAAGCCACAGACAGACAGACAGACAGACAGACAGACAGATAAACAAACATACGCGTCAAACTTTTTTTGGGTCGGAAAAATGGAAATACTTTTGGATCAATGTTTTTTTCTTGTTTTTTCTGTGTCATTTAAGATGAAGGGTGATTTTTGGCAGCGCTGTTGGGGCAGTTTTCAATAATTGAGCTAAAACTACTGTAGACTCTTCTCACTTTTACAAACCTCCGGAGTTTCGAGCTTTTTCGCGGGTCATTGCAGCTTTTTTTCGAGTTGAATCTTGAATGGGGGTAGTTTTCGCACCCTATGAGGGTTGAGGTTGAGGGTTGACATTGTAGAACGTTGATGGTACGTAAGTTTCCAGTTCTATTTTAGAGTACTACGCAATTTCAGCCAATCATAGTATCAATGAAAATAGAAATCCTATTGGATTTTACGTTTTTTCTTGTTTTTCTCGTATCCTTTAAACTATAGGGGCAGTTTATGAAGACTAACTTTAACAAAACTTAGACATCTCGAGCTTTTTCAGCAGTCATTGCTGTTTTGGATCGATTTTTTTATATATGGGGTAGTTTTCGCCCCTTTCTGAGAGTGTGTTTTATATCTATTGTATGTACTGTACACTGCTGTTTAACCTTAATTTGTATAATTCGATTGATTGAGATGTAGCAACTATTCTCGTAGCTTAATCTTCTTTTTACCCAATTCCAGGAGTGTTTTTGGGGATTCAGCGACCGAAAATACATGAGTCTGGTTCGCTGATCTGAAGTTTTTTTTTTGTGGGGTTGTGTAATTGTACTAACATTAAGACGCAAACGTTGAGTTCAGTGCATAAATTTGATGACAAAAAGTTATTTTTTTTTAGCCACTCAGGTAGGTTTGATGTAAATCCATTTGTTTAGTGTAAATAATGCGGCACTCGCAGCCAAGCGCCCTAGGCCCGAGCCTCACGGGCCTTGTAGGTAAGATGGTACTGCACAGTCAGATAACAGTTATTTAGATTAGTCTGAACAAAAATTGTTGTACAATCAACTTTAGAATCATTGACTTGAGGCGCTGGTAATTTATAATCCTTAATCGAAAAATTGCGGTTGTGCAAGAAAAAGAATAATTTACTATGTAATAGATAGGTACCTATAGTAATGTTCCATTATGTGTTAATTCTATGATGAAAAAAAACCTGTAAGTGATGTCTGGTCAAACGGAAAGTAACGGAGATGAAAATGAACTCTGTAATAGCGAACTGCCATGCCAGGCGAAAAAAATTTCAGATCGGTAAATAATAATTACGAATCTCTCGGTAATTGCTGTTTATTCCACATGCGCTGCGCACCGAACTTCTTTTGTATTTTTCAATGTTAATCACACTGTCAGGTAATTGCGGTGGCAAATTGCAGGCGGATCTTTCCTGAAATTATCGATTACGTCACGAGCAAAGCCGATCTGTCGAAGATCAAAGAAACCGCACACTTATTGAGACATAAATCTTATGAACAACAAAGATTGCTGTGGGGAACCGACCACAACGGCAGTGGCGTGTAAGAGTTTCAATGAACGCAGAATTGTATATTTTTGATACATGTTAAATACTGCCAAAATAGTAACACTAATATATTTGTTGGGTCTATTATGAAAGGAAAGCATTTTCTATTTCTGTAGGCCAGTCTCTAAGTCACAAAAATTTCAGAAATTCAAAAATAACAGGCACATAATATTAAAAAAGTGGTTTTTTCTTCTGACTATACCAACTTATCTTTATGTACTTTTTGCTCCATTGCCCACCATTTTTTTGTCGCGAAAATAACCTAAAAAAAAACTCATAATTTAGGTTATTTTCCGGATTTACAAAAAATTGGTGGGTGATGGAGCTAAACTGACGCCCGATTCGTATTCCGCTCGTCGAAATACACAAGGGTTGCCCAATGGAGTCTCAGAAACAGACCATTTTTTTGTGTGTGTGTGCCTGTATAGTATATGAATATCACCGGATCCTCCGCCATTTTTTAGAAAACCGCGTACGCAAATATATTACACACACACAAAAAAAAATATATTCACATTTATTTCCAACAGGTATAAATACCCAATTACAAGAAACTTAGTGTACATGAATTAAAAAAGAAACAATAATACGAATTAAGTAACTACAATACAAATATCAAAATAAAGGAAATACAAAAGTGTAAAGAAAAGAAAGAAAAAGCATAGTATGATGGAATATACTATTATATTATTATTGTTACTTGATTTTACGGATTTCTTGTAATATATAATAGTAGAAGAGCTGGCAAACATTATGGTGAACGATAATATTCAAAATTTTTACTGATGGCAGTCCATTCTTTGGCCTTTGAGTATGTCAAAACCGATCGTCTGCCGTTTCAAAGTGGAAGCATTAACTTGGGGGGTCAATTCAAAAAGGGGTGATTTTAGTGAACCATATTGTTCAAGAAAAATTTTTGCAGGGGTGACTAATATAGTTAGTCTAGACGGCATTTCTACCTAGGCAGACGATTTTTCTGGTAGCATTATCATAGCAGACGCAACTCAAAATGGCAAGAAATCACATTTCGGTGAACTACATTGTTCAAAAATAATTTTCGCGTCCTTCGATTTGTCTACTTATGGTTTACTAAATAACGAATCGACAGACGAAAAAATCGGCACCATCGCCTTAGCAGACGCTGTCAAAGTGACAGATCCGGTTTTGATGAACGACATTTATCAAGAAAAATTATGTAAGGAATGATAAATACAACAACTCAAGATTACATTCTCGCCCGGGCAGACGATTTTTTTCGTAGCTATGTGTATGGCAGACGCCTGTCAAAGTGGAAAAAAATCACGTTTCGATGAACTATAGTGATCGAAAATAATTTTTGCGTCTTTCGATTTGTCTATCTATGGTACAATAAATAACGAATCGGCAGACGAAAAAATCTGTAGCATTTTCCTAGCAAACGCTGTCAAAGCGAAAAATTTTAATTTTTTTTTCTTATATAAATAGGTTTAGAATGTTGCGACGAAATTTTGAAGTTTGAACAACAAAAATATGTCTGTAGGTCTGTCTGTAACCTTTTTTGTGCGCACAATTACTCTGGAACTGTTGACTGTATGACTTTATAATAGATAACCGAGAGAAATTTAGGATGGAAATATATTTAATATCCCGAAGGGTCCATCGGTTTTGGGACACTTTAAAGATGAATTCCCCTCGGATCCCATAATTAGTTTCTGTGGTACAGGAGCAAAAGCATATTCCGTGCAATCTATAGGTAGCGAGCTAAAAAAGACCACCTTTTTATTACTTTTTAAATAATATTTATTTGTTTATTGCGATATTACCATATTGTGATACTACCATGTAGGTATCTAGGCATTTTTGTATCAGAGTTTGTTTTTGTTAAGTAAGGATGCTGATTTTTTAAATTAATATTTAAGTTATAAGTTGCTCGTGGTATCGTATTTAATCTTCCTTTTTATAATATAAGTTACTGTTATCAGTCATTTGTATGTTCCTTACAATATAGCCGTATATGATAGATCGATATTCTTATGGCTATACATATTATTTGTTACTTTTAGATTATTATGTTCTGAAAATAATGTTTTCTAGGCTTTTTGTTATGTTATTTTTTTATTTGTATAGAAGTAATAAATCTGTTGTTTAAAGTCGGATTTTTGTTTTTGTTTTATTCACACAGGACATATAACGAACTGTCACCGATTTTTTGTATGCAGAGGAATTCTTTGTTTGAAAACTGTTGTCTCAGGAATCACTATTTCTACATACCATCAAAGAGGGTAATTTGATGATGAGACGAAGGTAACAGGGTGGCCGTGGCGGTGGTCGATGGCCAAATGTTTTGATAGTTTTGCTTCTCGTACACACACTTGATCACAATTTTATTTCTTTAGCCCATTTAATATGGGGTGAGGTTAGCGGAAGTGGCTGATGTCAAAAAAAAAATTTTAAGACCTTAGTTTCTCGTACATACACTAAATCCCAATTTTATTAACTCTTACTCGTTTGCTTTGCCTATTTAACCTTATTGGCCCCCAACCCTTCGACAAAATAAGTTAAAATATAATCTAGTTCCAGATCTCGTTACAGATACACCATAAGTCAATATCTTAAACAGTTCCAGAGTAATTGTGCGCACAAAAAAGGTTACAGACAGACCTACAGACAGATTTTTGTTTTTCAAACTTAAAATTTCGTCGCAACATTCTAAACCTATTTATATACGAAAAAAAACAGCGTCTGCTAGGAAAATGCTACCGATTTTTTTGTGTGCCGATTCGTTATTTATTGTACCATAGATAGACGAATCGAAAAACGCAAAAATTATTTTCGATCGCTATAGTTCACCGAAACGTGATTTTTGCCACTTTGACAGGCGTCTGCCATACACATAGCTACGAAAAAAATCGTCTGCCCGGGCGAGAATGTAATCTTGAGTTGTTGTATCTATCATTCCTTACATAATTTTTCTTGATAAATGTCGTTCATCAAAACTGGATCTGTCACTTTAACAGCGTCTGCTAGGGCGATGCTACCGATTTTTTCGTCTGCCGATTCGTTATTTATTAAACCATAAGTAGACAAATCGAAGGACGCGAAAATTATTTTTGAACAATATAGTTCACCGAAATGTGATTTTTTGCAATTTTGAGCTGCGTCTGCTATGATAATGCTACCAGAAAAATCATCTGCCTAGGTAGAAATGCCGTCTAGACTAACTATATTAGTCACCCCTGCAAAAATTTTTCTTGAACAATATGGTTCACTAAAACCTAAAATCACCCCTTTTTGGATACACACCGAGATCTTTAAATTCCGAACAACGTTCGAGGGGAAAATTGTTAATATGATAATCAAATTCTATGGAGTTTTGCCTACGAGTAAATGTCATTATCTTGCATTTAGCAATATTTAGCTTAAGAAAATTGTAGGAACACCACACAGTTATTGATTTCAGTTTGTAAATTAGCACAATCGTTATAATTGTTTACGATTGCATAGATTTTGAGATCATTTGCAAAAAGTAGCTGGTAGCAATTGATTGTTGACGTTATATTATTTATAAAAATTAAAAACATCAAAGGTCCCAGGTTTGAGCCCTGTGGAACAACTGACGTAGCAAAGTAATTTCGAGACCTGTGATCACCGTGTTCTACGAATTGTTACCTAGACAACAAGTAGGACGTAAAGAGCAAGATCAAGGTATCTGAGAATCCGAAGGTTTTTAGCTTGGATAATAATAAATAGTGATCTATCTGATCAAATGCTTTTTGGATATCTGTGTATATAACATCTACTTGTCCCCCGCGTCCAAGTTTTCGGATATGAACTGGGTAATACAGACAAGATTAGCTGTTGACTTTTGCGTCATGAAGCCATGCTGAACATGCACTGTAAATATTGGTATACAAAATTATTTCTATAACTTTGGCGAAATTGCACAAAATGGCGGTGGCTCAGTAATTAATTATGGAAGATGGATCATCAGTTTTAAGTATGGGACATATTTTAGTAATTTTCCAGATATCTGGAAACTTGGACAGTTAGGGGAGTGCCCAACAATCAAAGAAATGATATTCGATAATTTGTTTATTCACTTTACTTTTACAAGAACTTGTAGTGAGCTTGATCTCAACTCAATGTAAGTCGGATATTAACTGATTTTGATAAGAAGTTGGATTCATATTTATACAACTTCTTATCTTGTTATTTATTGGTCTGTTTTGGTCAAGGATATTTAACATATTTAGTATGAAAACAATAAATGGAGGTCGGTTGGCTGTTTCCTTAACTGGACGCAGTAAGGATCAAAGTAAAAATGGTATAAAGTGAAAAGTGGTCTGTTTCTGAGACTCCATTCGGCAATTCCTATGTATTTCGACGTGCTGAATACGAATCAGATGTCCGTTTAGCCCCATCATCCACCAATTTTTAGTAAATCCAGAAAATAACCTAAATTATGGGCTTATTTAAGGTTATTTTGCGACTTGCAAAAAAATGGTCAAAATGCATAAAGATAAGTTGGTCTAGTCAAAAGAAGAAACCACTTGTTTTATTTCGTGTGCCTGTGTAATTGAAACAAAAGGTTTTTGCCTTAAATTGATTCATTGGGTCATTGAGAAATTCTTAATTTATCCCTGTGAACTAAATGCGGAACCCCAGGGGGTGCAAAGTCACTAAAATGGGGTTTTTAGCGATTTTCTCATTGAATTTACTATAGAAATGGTTATGTACAAATTAAGGATTATAAAATTCTCTACAAAATTCTTATACAATTTTATCGCCAGTTGCATATTTAATAATAATAATAATAATAAAATGTCTTTATTTCTTCATTAAACAAATTTTACAGTTAATCAATAAAGGAGATGGCGATATTCAACTGGGTTGCTCTTCCATATAACCATCTCTGCGAATAAAACTAATTTATGATTAGGTTGGTTTCTGCAAGTCAGCAAACCGCAAGGAGTCCGCGCACAATGACTTTACAGCATCGAAAATCACGTGCGCAAACCCCCGATGGTCCGCAAACCGCCCGCTGACCCGCAAAAACAAACCTATTATTTGTAGATTATATAAGTGCGTGCGCACAATTTACAAAACAGTATAGTTTCTTTTACTAAGTATATAGGTTTTGATCTGTTTTCTGAAGCTTACCACGGAAGTGAGTTCTTTAAGGTTTTCAGGCAAATCGTTAAAAATTTTTACGGCGTTATAGCTAAATGAGCGTTGAAATAGGGATGAATTATGCTTGGGTACACTAAACAGCTGACAATGGCGTGTAGGACAGGTATGAATATCACTACCTTTAATAAGTTTATTTTGTAGATATGAGGGCATCTGGGTAGAATTAATTTTAAAAATAAGGCATTCTAGATGAACTTGAAATCTTTCATTAAGTGTTAACCATTTAGACTTTGCCGAATTTGCGAAGATTGTAACAAATTCTTATACACGTATTTTGAAATTTTTGTAGGCTATCATCTCGTTGCAACAAAGCAGGCCAATATACTACGTCACAATATGATAAATATGAAAGAATCAGAGTCACACAATTTTAATTTAATATCATTACTCAAAATATCTTTATGAATCGAAAGAATTTTTAATTTACCAAACAATTTTTGCAATAGATTTGACACATGTTTTGAAAATCTTAGTTGAACATCTAAATAAATACCTAAGTTTTTGCAATTATCAAAGTTGAGTTATTCAATATTATTCTAAAGTCCGTGTTTTGCAAAATTAATTCCCTAATTTTACCAAATAATAACAGTTGAGTTTTGAATTCATTTAAAACTATTCCATGGGCTTTAGATATACTGGATATAGATACTAGATCAGAATTAATATTTTTTGCAGCCTGAATGAATTCTGTCGATAGAAATGAGTAATAAATTTGTGTATCATCTGCATATTGATGTGACTGACAGTAATCCAAATATTTACAGAAATTGGCCGTGTAAATTGAAAAGAGTAATGGCCCAAGAATACTCCCCTGTGGAACTCCCTGATTTGTATCAATAAATTGTGAAAAATTATTATTTATTCCTACTCTCTGGCATCTCCCATAAAGGTAGGTTTGAAAAAATGATACAGCTGTAGTACTAAGACCAAAATAGTATAATTTGGTGCGGAGAGTATTATGATTTAGGGTGTCAAATGCCTTACTGAAGTCTAAGAGAACCAAGCATAAATTTTTGTTTGCATCGCACGCCCTAAATATGTCATCAGTAACTTGTATCATTGCTGTTGTTGTGCTATGATGGGGACGGAAACCAGACTGCGTAGGAGGTAGAATATTATTTATATTCAAATAATTACTAAGTTGTTCATGGACAATTTTTTCAAGAATTTTGGATATAGTAGGCAGTATGCTAATAGGGCGAAATTGAGACACATCAGTAGGATTGTTAGTTTTGGGAATGGGAATAATATTTGCTCTCTTCTATTGACGAGGGAAAGTACTAGTCAATAAGCATGTATTGATTATGAAAGTTAGGTGCTCGCTCAATCGCGGAATAACAAGAGATAACATAGTCAAATCTAAACCATCCGTACCTTTAGCATTGGATTTAATGAGACTTATTTTTTTTTTCAACTTGGTTTACAGTTGCTTCTGTAAAATCAAATTTTTTGCTAATATGAGGAGACACTTTATTAGAATATGATTGGGAAATTAATGTGTAGTCATGATTATCTGTTTTTGGCACACTATTTACAAAAAAGTTATTAAAATCTGTTGGGCTTGCAACGTCAGAGGAAGAACTTTCCACATAAGAGTTGATATTTAACCATTTCATGGTACTCCAAAAGTTTTTAGGATCAGTTTCAAATTTGCTCTGTAAGTAAGCTTTTTTTCTGTTTTTACACACACGTTTACAAAATTACGTAATGCTTTATACTCACGTAAAGAAACTTCTGACTGCATTCGTTTATGTCTAAGACGCGCTTTGTCCCTTCGTTTCATCAATAATTTAAGATTAGGTGTTAACCAAGGTGCAGGTGGTTTTTTTTTTTTTTAGTAGGGCCTTAGACGCACCTTCCCGGGCTAGTTCATCAGCCTCCTCATTTCCCCTGTGTCCCTCGTATCCCGTAAATCCCAGCTTCGACTCCCTGTTCTGTCTTGAAGCCGTCCGTATACCAGATCGTTTGCGCCGATATTGGAGGACCGTTTTTTCAGTCCTCTCTGTCTGTTTTTTTATTTGAAAATTTTTATGGAAGTTAAACTTTGGGACTATAGCATCCGTATGAATTCCCAGAATGGAACCTGCCTACTGCTCTGAGTATAACTTTTGCTGCTCTGTTCCGTGTTGTTGCTGGTGACAACACATCTTTAATGAAGAAAGTTACGCTCGTTATTGTACTTGCAGGTGCATGTAGAAGAGAAGTGCTGACAAAACTACTAGTAGCACATATAACATGAAGGTCGGTGTTTTCGAATTATAATACCATTCACGAAAACAAAAATTTCTTGATAATTTTTTGTAGTATCAGTAGTAGTAGTAGTATTGAAGGTATTAATATGGTATGAATTATTCGAATATACGTCAAGCTACGTCGTTTTCACACTGATCATAGTCGTTTCTTTGTATTTTACAGGAATGGTAAATGTACTCAGCAACCCGTTGAAATTAACACCAACGAATATTGTTTTGGTCAGTAATATCGATCATTACTTAACTAACAGCCAGTACCATAAATAACGTCAAAAGGATTCATTAAGTAAAGGATACTTTATGGTTAAAGTTGACTTTCAATCACCTTTAATAATCTAAGATACGTACTAAGGTCGACCGTCACCGATCAGGTAACCGAATGAAATCTATTTTTTACGCAAAAAAGTGCTAACAAAAGTAACGGTGATGGGTTGCTTAACGAAATATGTTCAAGGCATTTATTTTATTTTATTTTATTTTTTTAATTTTATTTATACTTACTTATCGCTTCTCAATAAAATTATCTTTATTTTGATATATAATTTATTTGGTTACCAGATCAGTGATCGATTCACCTATTTAAACCTAGCAACCGTACAGCCTTGAACGGAAAAATGTAAGCAGCCCTATGTTTACATATTCTATAGGTTTCTTACTTTCGATTAATGTTAAATTTTTTTGGTTAGAAGATCGGTGAAGGTATGGAAAAAAAAATTAATTATTGAATTTTCAATTAAATATAGCCTTGAACATATTTCGTTAAGCAACCCATCACCGTTACTTTTTTTAGCATTTTTTAGATTTCATTCGGTTACCTGATCGGTGAAGGTCGACCTTAGTACGGATCCTGTACTATAAAGTCTGTCGTGTACCATAAAACAAATTCCATCGCCCGTTTGGTAAAGGAGGCTTTCCTTGCTATTGTTATGTTGACTGGACTGAAAGAACTGTGATAATACGGATTTATGGAGTTCTTACGATGCTTACGGCGTTTTTGACAGCTTGTCAATATAACCTAACTTTTTGCCCCAATGAGGACTGGGTTTTCACTATTTTATTTGGTTTTCGTCAGGTTTCTGTTAATTCATATCCAATTATGTTGTAATTTACGTTTTTCGGCAGCATAATGACAAAAGATTTAAAAAGTAAAAGACAGAAAAGTTCGCCCCTCACAAAAGAAGACGAATTACGTCTGGTAGAGACAATCTATGCCAGAAAGAAATTATTAAAAACAAGGAAACAAGCAAGATTCCTTTTTGGTAAAAATCTAGATTTTGGCCCTTTACGCATAGTTAAAGTCAACTTTATTGTGAAACATAACCTTCAAATTTGACGGCACCAACATTTCTGTTCGTATTCAAGCTTAAAATATAATAAAATGGGAGATTATTGGGTGTTATTTGATTCAAACAGTAGTAAAATTGGTTTATGGTACAAGCTTAACAGATAAAAGGGAGCTTTTACGTTTAAAGGACGCTTTGCTTTCTTTATGGTACTGGCTGTTTAACAGGTGGGATACGTGGCTCTATCTAACGATTGTAGATAAAATTAAATTCAATTTTCAATTTATTCACAATTTTTTTCACATACATACTATGGCTTTTTTATAATTGTGCAATAGGATGTTTTGTTAATGAGGTTTTGTTGGTACCTAGGTAATTATTAGACAATAATCACCTGTACGTACCCGATCTTACAAAAGGAAAAGAAATTAACATAATAGCTACTAACATTTTACCCATAAAAAATGAAATTAAAATTAGAATAATTGAACGATCAGATATAGTGAGATGACAAATTCAATCATGTCTCTGTTAATTTGACATAATTTTGGCAAATGCGATGAAATTCTGTACAACATACAATTTACATACTTCGCTAAATTTTTTGGGATAATTTATATTCTTTATAGCTAAGGCTAACATATAGAATTTTGGTCCTAAATAATTCATAAATTTTTTATTTATATTTGTTCTATTTTTGGGTGCTGGTTTACTCTAACTCTAGTATTGTACTCATGTGTGGTATAATGTTTTACTTTCGCATGCTTGTGTATAAAACAGCAAGTTGACAAAACGAATAGGCTGCGAACGTTACATATCTTATCAGAGTATAGCAGTTTTGTTGCGTATAGTCGGTTTTTTTTATAGATTATTTTAAGAATTGTGTTTTGTGCCACGGCAAGCCTTTTTAATGAGTTGTTGTAAAGACCACCCCATACTACTATGCCGTATCGAATGAGCGATTCTATTAAGGATTGATACAGGGTTAGTAAAAGATTTTGGTTTAAGAATTGTCGTAACAGGTAAAATTTGTGTATGAGGCATCTAATTTTTTTGTTAGATATGTTGTGTGCTTGTCCCATTTCAGGTTTTTATCAATTATAATACCTAAATATTTGATATCAGCGGTCTCTTCTATTGGTTCTGTTATGTTATCTATTTTTATGCTCGTATATCTGAGGCGGTTTGCCGAGGTAATAGAAAATGCGATATATTTTGTTTTCTTTGAGTTGAGCGATAACTTGTACATATCGAGCCAAAGTTTTACTTTATGTAGATCTAACTTTACTTTTTCTTTACATTCCTCCCATGTGGTTCCATTGAATATTAGCACAGTATCGTCAGCGTATGAGATAATTCTACCATTGATATCCATTTTTGTCAGAGAGTTTATGTATATATTAAATAGAATTGGACCTAGTACGGTACCTTGTGGTACACCAATTTGTATTACCTTTTTATCACTTAATGTTTCTCTAATTTCAACACATTGAAATCTATTGGTCAAATAGTTTCGAAAGACTGTCTGCACAATGCCTCTTACACCACAGTTCTCAAGAGCACTAAGGAGTTTTTCGTGAGGCACTGTGTTGAACGCCTTTGCCAAGTCTAAAAAGACTGCTATGCATTTTTTCTTATTGTCTAGTTGATCCGTTATTTATAAAATATATTTATTTTTTAGATTCCGTGAAAAATTAATGGAGTTAGGACTAAACATGTACACTCCGTATATATGACTTTATATAAGTTATTATTATTTTATTTCATATTCACATCGTCGTTTAGATTAATCGCACAACCATTAATTGCATACGTTGAATATTTCAACTGCCATCCATCTCGCGTTAGAAAAATTCTCTAAGTAAGCAGCATGTAACATATTTGTGTTTACGAGTAGTTCTTTTAATTTTATTCAGTTCGTGTCTCATTATCCAAAGGTGAGCAACACGTGGTATCTTATTAACCTATAATATAAAATTTATGGCTTGTAAGTACTTCTTTTGAAATTTATGCTAAATTAATTGCAATCTACCCATACATCGTGACTGAAGGTTAACAAATTATCATAAAATATCATTATGCAAAGTAGGAGTATTAAGTTTATAGTGATTGGAAACGGGTACTGCCGAATTTAAAATTTATATTTTTCGCTTTTTATTTAGAACAAATCGGAAGAAATAATTTCGATTGTCTTCCATGACAACGAGCTGATTTTTTTTTTCCGACTGTTAATCAAACATTAACTTTGAGTTGTCTAAGAAATCATAAAACGTCACTTTTCATACTTTACCTCGGTTTGTAATAGTACATTGTGTATCTAGTAGTAAAAGCTAAAAGCAATATATTCCCGGACGATGATGTAAATTGTTGGCCGAACCCAATAAGCATTGAAGTCCGGGAATGTGATTTTATTACGAGGTACACATACTATTTTTCCTGAAATCGCAATCAATATTATTATACATATATAAAAATAAAAAATATGTACATCTATCTATATCTATAAAAAAATACCCTGACTGACTGACTGATCTATCAACGCAGAGCTCAAACCGCTGGGTCTAAAAACAAATTTTGCATAGAGGTTCCTCGAATGACGTAGGCAACCACTAAGAAGGGATTTTTCGGAATTCGAGGTCTGAGGTGAAAAAGAGGGTTGAAATTTTAGGCTTTTTCGGAAACGGTTAGATCTAGATGTGTGAAATTTGGCAGAAATATTTTTTGTTGAAATCTATTAGATACGTGTACGACGAAATTTCGATTTTCACTTTTTGAAGGAGTGAACATGAGGGTGGGAGATGACCCGTATTTTTGAAATCGCGTAAGTCAGAAACATGATTATTCGAGCGATGGACTCTTCTGAGGAAATAAGAAGATACGTATTCGACGGTTTCCAAAAAGAGACCCCCGAAAGGGGTGAACGGGGAGGGGGAGGTTTTTAAGCTTTTCGGAAACGGTTAGATCTAGAAACGTAAAATTTGGCAGAAATACTCTTTATTGGAATCTATTAGACACGAGTAAGACGAAATTTCGATTTTCACTTTTTGAAGGGGTGAAAAAGTGGGTGGTAGATGGTCTAAAGGGTACCCATATTTCTGAAATCGCGTAAATTCGAAATGTGATATTCCAACGACGGGCTCTTATGAGGAAATAAAGAGACACGGATTTCAAAAAGAGACGCCCTGAACGGGTGAACAGGGAGAGGGATGTTTTTAAGCATGAAATTTGACACATACCCGCCCATGTGCTTTATTGTCGACTAAAATAATTATTTTTTCGTTTAATTATATTCAGTGTGTCCCAGGATAGATGTAACAAGAGGTGTGATGGACCAAAAATTTTGGAATTTTGGAATGGTATTTGGGGATTGAGTCCTTCTTGTTGTAAAACTAAAGTATACCAATAATGACTTGATTTGGTGTTCTACAGGGTGTTTTATAAGCAAAGTTGTAAAAATCACCACTAATAAAATACCTTTATTTTTCAAAATATGAAAAAATTCCACTAAGAAAAGTTATTTAGAATGCAATTTTATACCTCTATACCAAATTTCAGGAATATAAAATTATTTTTTTGAAACTTCCCATTTTTTGCGAATTAAGAGTTGAATTCATATTTAAAGTTGTGTAGGAGCAAATGTTTATCATCTCAAAAAGTAGGCTATTGGTAAATAAACAATTGAATATACGAGATGTAAGAAGGTATAATGTTAATCGAACTAATTGTAAAACAAGAAACAATTATTAACAGAAGATTAATGAGGTTTAAAAATTATAACAAGTAACTAGAGGAAGTATTATACTCTTCGCCGATTTACTGAGCTTTATATATAATTGTAACATATTCTATTGGATACTCTTCGCATTTTTCTTGTAAATAATGTTAGTTTTTGGACATTCTAAATTTTGTGATACCAACTTTGTTGTGAAAAAAAAAATATATGAAAAAAAAAAATCACGATGTGAGGGATCGAACCCGGGACCCTTGGATTGCAATACAGTACAATACAATCAAACTTTATTATTATTATATATTACAATATATCCCAGACACCCGTGTCCGAATACTGTCAGACATTCACGGAGCGCGAGACGGAACTCTTGCCGCTACACCACAATTTCTTATTACTAAAATTGTTAATGAGTGTAATATATAACATTAGAAAATTTATTGTGATTATTAGGAAACACACATTAGTAAAATGTATTAAAAAAAAAATAGTGATAGGAAATAACATTTCGCAAGGTTTCTATTTATTATGAACCATAAAATAATGTAAAAAATATTTTTTTAAATTTTAAATTACTAATAACTTTTTTATTTACCAATCTATTTTGTTAAAAAACAATAGGGTTCTTCCTCTAGCTAACACTAAGTAACTCTCCAAATTTCAATACAATCGAATTTTTCTTTCTTGAGTTATCGTGCTTACAAGAAATGTGACTGACGGACAGACGGACAGACAGACGGACAGACGGACATTTTGAAAGTTGTTCAGAATTCGTTCACTAACATAACGATATAAAAAATTTTTCTCTACGAGCGATATTTACTGATTTAGAAATGTGCCGATCAAATACAATATACTCTTCGTTTTTGCGAAGAGTATAATAAATGTCAAAAACATAACAGATTCACAAACAAATTAATTATTAATCAATACAAAACAATGTTTACAATTTTTTTATTATTTGACGTAGCTACCACCCACATCCACACACATTTAGATCCTTCGCCTGAAGTCCTTAAAACTGTTTCGAATATGATTTAACGGTATGGAGTTTACGGCATTTGTAATTCTCTGTTTCAATACCGCTACATCGTTAGGAAGTGGTTCAGCGTAAACCAACTGCTTGAGGCGACCGCATAAAAAGAAATCCAATATTGATAGGTCTGGGGATCTCGCCGGCCACTTGATCGGTCCATTCCTGGCAATCCAATTTTCTTTAAAATTTAAATTCAACCACCGATTAACCATTTCTGTGGAGTGGCCAGGGCAACCATCATGTTGAAAATGAACTAAAGGCATATCTCTTAAAATATTAAAATGTTCTTCCCTCAATGAAATAAGGTCCAATAACTTCAACTTGATAAGAAACGGCACATCACACATTCACGTTTTTATAATATTGTCTTCTACAATGAATTCTAAAATTTGGATTTTCAGAAGCCCAAAACCGACAATTCTGAGATGAAACAACACCATTGGTTGTGAATGTGGATTCATCTGAGAAAATTATGAAATGATGAAAAAATCTTTCTTCCATGATTTTTTCTCCAATGGTCAAACAAAAATCCAACCTACGGCCGTCATCTCCCTCTTCAAGCGTATGTTTATAATTTGCTTTATATTCCTAATTTTCTTTGCCATGTAAATTCTTTGGAGTTCAGAGGCATGAGCTATAATAGCCCCAACATTGTCTTCATCATATGCTTTTATGTTTCTTTTTATGTTAAGAACACTACCAGTAGCCAGAAACTTTTTAATTATTCTCATAGCCTGAGTACGTGACAAAGCACTGTTTGGAAATTTCAAATTAAATTGGCTTACCACTTCTCTTAGCGAGTTTTCACCGCCAATTCCGTAGCATTGCACAATATAAATTTTTTCACGCATTGTGAGTACCATTTTCACTTAATTTTTTATGCTTGGTTCGTTCATTTGAAACAGAAATTAAGGATAATATTGATTACGTTTGACAGATATGTCAATAATAAATGATAAATGTGTATCCACTGCTTTTCTCATAGCCTACTTTTAGCCTCTACATAACTTTAAATATTAATTCACAAAAACTAATTTCTATGCAGTTTTAATTGAATGGTTCAAAATAAAATACTAATTTATTGAAAAAATAGGAAGTTTCAAAAAAATAATTTTATATTCCTGAACTTTGGTATGGAGGTATAAAATTGCATTTTAAATAACTTTTCTTAGTGGAATTTTTTCATATTTTGAAAAATAAAGGTACTTTATTAGTGGTGATTTTTACAACTTTGCTTATAAAACAACCTGTAGAACACCAAATCAAGTCATTTTTGGTATACTTTAGTTTTACAACAAGCAGGACTCAATCCCCAAATACCATTCCAAAATTCCAAAATTTTTGGTCCATTACACCTCTTGTTACATCTATCCTGGGACACACTGTATAAGGTGTAATTATTACTTCAAAAGCGTAATAAGTTGATAAAACCTAACTAGCAAATATTCTGTAATCGCAACTCTCTACCTACGCATTTTAAAACAAAGGTTCGCAAACATTTCAATGACAGATGTTGGTTGCAATATTATACCGAAAAAAATTGCAGGCAAAATTGGGCAGGCAGATGATCCATCATTAGGGATATTTACGAAGATTTGTACCTTTAGGCGCCTGTTCGTGCGTTAACTTCCGAAGGACAATGGATTTAAAGCTTGAAGGCGTCATTAAACAGAATGGCTTGTTTTTAGACATTTCTTCTCAAAAATAATCTTCTTAGCGGCAAGATGTCTTTAAAGCATGTTGTCTTTTGAAACCGAAAAGATTAGTACTAATGAACCGACACTATGGCTTCTAATTTGAAATAATACCGTAAGTAGGGTACATTGTACGCTACAAGCCAGAGTGGCTAATTTTACGAAAGCAATCGGACATATTGGAATCATTTAAGGATATATCAAACAATTTTCTGTTTTAGTACACCCCAGTTACTCGATTTTATTGCACATCCAGAATGCATCTCCACAAGATGCCAACTTGGTTGGCGAAATGCGCGTTAAGCGTAACGTTTCACGTTTGTGAAAACTATTTTTAGTGCTATATTGAAGGCCCAATCCTATTTTAAAAGTTATATAGACATTTAATCTGCCAGTAACATTAAATGTTACATTTTCTGAAGAATTTCATAATTAACGTAGTTGAATCATTAAGTAATATTTGACGGACTCCACATCTGTATTGACGTTGATTTAGGTAACCAGTTTTGTTTATTTTCATATCACGATACTTTGACGTAGGTTTTTTTATCTAATTATTCAAAAAAGGAGAATCTTTATCATTTCTGATTACATCTAATTGGCAAAAGTCTACATACTTATTTTTTTATCTCTGCCATTAGTCACCTCAGTGTGATCACTAACAGTATTATTTATGGATTCAATGCCTGATAGGATGTATCATAAAAAATAAAAAAACATTTCAATTCCGCTGAATTGATATGGAGAAAATACAAGGTATTTATCAAATTTGACTCCAAAGATTACTAATACTCCAGTCAAATAGGGAAAATCGAAGGGAAAAAACTGATAAAGATTTGAAGCTCGGTAGAGACGTTCATTGAGGCCTACTGTTAAACATACTAAAAGTCCCCAACTTTATCTCTTGCCCTCGAGCCGCCATCTTGGAAAAATGGTGCTCCGATTCTTGGTTAACGAGATATAAGCAAAGAAATGAGTTTAAGCACCATTTTGGTCAAGATAATGGGTAGACCAGGGTGGTTCAAAGTGGTCGAGGACCGTGGTTTGAAGTCTACGCTAAACTGTAGATCCCTAGGCAAAATGGGCCATCCCGGCCTGATTGACTAGTAAATATAGCAGTACTACTACTACTACTATAGCAAAATATCAAATTTGATCGTTCTATTGTAAGAATATTAATGTTTCACTTTTTTACGCATAATTTTTGCATTTCTTGGTGCACAGTTGTCCTTTTTTTCCATGTTAACTTTTCGGAATTTTTTAGAACAAATCACTTAAAAGGGGCTTTATTTAACTTAGATAATGTTAAAAACATTTTTTTAAAATCACAGAAAATCAACAACAATAGAGTTTCCCATTTGGTGCAGACTTTTTGGCGGACATTGCATATACTATAACAAAAAGAAACATATAGATCGAATTGAGAACCTCGGTTTGTCAATCGCCTGTTAAATTAAGCATTTATTCTACGGTATAATTGATTTATTCTTTCTCGACATCTTCTGGGAGTTGCTATAATTTTTCTGGTTAAAATAGCTGCCAGATTCTCGAAATTTCTACCGACCACAAAACGTCGTGTTGCCAGTAGGAACAACTAACGCTCGATGTAACCAAAATTCAAAGAAAGATCGAAACAAGGTCTGACCTCTTAAAAACAATGATTGATTTGCTTGTAAATATTTTGTACTAGAATCGTTCGTTCAATTAAATAGATGTACCGTTGTTACGTTCCTTAAAATTTATAGCTATGAAGAGTTGTGCTGTGTTCTTTCGTTTGGTTTGAACAGTTACGATGAATCGACCGAAATTAACAAGATTCGTTAATATAATTGAATCAAGCTAAGAAAAACACAAAGATACTGTAATTACTGGATATTTGATGTAACTTACTTTGTCTTATTTGAATATACAGGGTGTTATGGAAATATCTTTCGGCAATTTAGTAGCTGACTTTATACGCAAAAATAACACAGGCACACAAAAAGAAAAAAAAGTCGAAACCCAGAGGGTTTCCCAAACCCAGAGGGTTTCCCCTACCGCCATGTATTTTGGGACGCTGAAAAAACCGAATATGACGATAAAAAATTATTTTAATCACCCGGTCACCCCCTAGCATCCCCTTACATCCCCCCAGGATGGGTTGAAATTCCACTTGTTATAAATACATGATAGGTATGTATATTTTTAGGTTTCTTGGTGCGCTAAAACCGAATATGACAACGACTTTCTATGTCTAAGACGGGGTTGTAAGAGGGTGCTAGGGGTTAACTGGGCGGTTGAAATCATTTGTTATCGTCATATTCGGTTTGTAATTTTGTTGTATATGCCATGGTTTTCGAGAAAATCGATATTGAAAAAAATTCCAAAATTTGTATTTTTAATGCGCGCGAATTTTCGTTTATTTGAAATCTTTTGCGCGCGGCCTATAGAAAAAATTGAATTGCTCGAAATCCATACAAGCCAGGAAGAAAAATCAAAATGGGTTTTAAAGGGGATATAGAATACTCTCTTATGTTGCCATTTTTGATGGCTATTGATATTTATCAGTATATAAAAATAACAATATAATAGTTATCTCTTATTTTTTTGCGCCTCTAACTATTCACAGGCCTATAAAAAATAACTAACTTTAATATAAGAATATTTTTATTCCTAACTTTTTCTGCATTGAAGTACTACCTTGAACTAAAAGATAATGCATTTATAACTTATATTAAAGTCAGTTATTTTTTATGGGCCTGTGAATAGTTAGAGGCGCAAAAAATTAAGAGATAATAGTTATCTCTTATTATTGTTATTTTTATATACTAATAAATATCAATAGCCATCAAAAATGGCAGCACAAGAGAGTATTTTATATCCCCTTTAAAACCCATTTTGATTTTTCTTCCTAGCTTGTATGGTTTTCGATCAATTCAATTTTTTCTATAGGCCGTGCGCAATAAATTTCAAATAAACGAAAATTCATGCGCATTAAAAATACAAATTTTGGAATTTTCTTCAATATCGATTTTCTCGAAAACCATGGCATTTACAACAAAATTATAATAGGACTTCTTTTAGGAAATTAGCCAAGCTTTCTTTTTGTGGTTTTGTGACTAACAGTTACAAGGAAAATCTCAGATAACATTTTTGCGAGCTTCTAGTGTATTTTTTACTTTACCGACTGGACTGTAAATTGGTAATTTACTATTTTCAAAATGACAAATCTAACGTAACAAATTCTATTATTTGTCATATATTTCTTTAATCTTCATTTTATTAAATTCAGAAGTGTTAAAATAACTTTAAAATAATGTTTTATGTATTAAGTACTGAAATTTGAAAAATGTTGGTGCGAAGACATATCCAGTTATATATAATCAATATTTGAATTCGTCAAACTAGTAATAAATAGCTAACTGCACCTGAGTATAAGTAAAAGCAGATACCGGTAAACAAGATAATCTATATGTTAATATAAGAACAGATAAAAAGGTACAAATATTGAGGCAAATATTGACAGTGTAAGGCAATACTTGACTAACAACTTAAATCAATATTTTCCTAGGGTAATTTAAAATACGAAAGTGCAAGATGAACATGCGACATCTGCCAGAATTGAATATTGAGTATTCGTATAAAATTCGTTGTTATTCCGCTTAAGATATTTATTTGTACAAGTTGTAAAAGTCGACCCCTATTAGATGTATCTCAATGATACTTTCTCATCAACCCTTATTCTAAACAGTATTTATTTATTGTAATATTTTGATGGGATGCAGAATTATATTTTGCGCCGTTTTTCTCGATAATACGATTCTTCATCGCCAACCATTTTTATTTGAAATATTTCTTGATTTGAAGAAAAATTACTTTTGAGTCTTCATGAGATTTATTGTAACGGTTTTATTGAAAACACCACACCACATATTCGCCACACAATACGTTTTAGCGAACTAAGCTACCACAGATATTGGTAAGCATAAATACTATTTTATTTCTGAGATTCTCTATATTCGCCTATAATCCAAACATCGTTGAAGATTTCAAGATTTTTTTTTGCATTTAGTGGAAGATACACCATTGAACGTATCCAAGGAAAAACATATACGGATCCAATTGAGAACCTCGGTTAAAAATCTATGTTGTTTTGGATTCAAAGAATGTCAATAAGTCTCTAAATTGATTGGTTGCAATTGGTAATTTTAAATCTACCAGAGCATGTATCAGCGATTTTTCTAAAAAAAAAAAAAAAAACACCTCAAACTATAACACCAGAAGAAGGTTTTAATCGGCTCCCCACAGCCGTACGTGCCCCCCCGCCCCGATCCTTGAGGACAATGTGTTTCATAAAGACTAAAGCCTAAGGAACAATTTTAGACATGTCCCCAAACAAATTGGCTGTATTTTCAAAATGGCGGCCATATGTTAAAGAAAACTGTTGCCAATGCTGTTTTTGTCATTTAACACAAAAACTAAAAAAGATGGACAAAAATTTTTTTTCATAAAAAACAACGTACATAAAATTTTCTACAATTTTGTTCCTATACAATATAAATGAGCCCAAAATTAAGATAACATGAAAATTCATATTAGTTCAGTCAATGAAAGAGTTGTAGAGAACATTTAGGAGGGGAGAATTTTTCTCTTCAGGAATGTGTTGGGGGTAGTTAGTAGGTAAACATACTAAAAGTCCCCACCTCTAGCCCCACCGCTTCAGGGGGAGAGGGGGGTGGAAAGGTTCCTTGTTTCGATTCTTCGCTTATAACTCGGAAACGATGCGTCGTACGGAAAAAGGTACTCTATGCAAAATTAAACGTAATTAAATTTACCACAAGAATGTTTATATTCATTTTCTTCCCATGTGTTATAGTTTACGAGATATTCGCCAGCGGAAATCGATAATTAATAAAAAAAAAATCAGTTATGTATCTTGAATATTTCTATCAAAGCGGTTTACCGTGGTCTGCTAATAAATCACAGTCACAAAACTCTTTATTTTACAACACTGGACATATTTACTTAAGTAATATTTTGTCGAAATCTATACATTTCCTTAAATATACAGTGTGACTCACTTAAGAAGATACCCTTATAACCTTTTCTTTTTGTTTCCGATTTGAATCATATTTTAATCAAGTTTAGAACAAATTAGGACCTACTTATGACCAGAAAATCATTCACCTGCTATAAAGGCAGAGCGGTACTACAATATGCTGAAAAAAATAAAACATTTTGAATGTAACATGTAATTTTTTTTTAAACAGTCTTTTTCTACTCAAATAAATAGTTGGTGTATCCTGGCATGCACACCTCCTTAATTAGGCTCAAATAGATTCTAGCCAACACGATTTCGTGCAACAAAAAACATAATTGCCCGTTATTTCCATCGTATTCTTGATAGCACTGTTGAAATATCCTTCAGGGGTCTAAATCTTCGGCGTTCAATTATACCATTCTCATCACATGCGTGTACCTATGCGCATTTTTGTTACACGTAATTCTCTTCACTCCTTAAGAATAGAGACAGAATAATATGTTTAGTATTAGACATTCGTTATATTCTAGATAATTACCTGTCAAAAAGTTAATAACTTATTTAAGATACTGGGAGAGGCCGAATAAAAATTACCTGCCGTTTCTTACGAAATATTAAATGTTAAACCATATATTTATTAGGTGACTTGACGTCTAATAATAGACAAGTGTGGATAATTCGGTACTTTTTTATTCATTCGAAAATTTTTGGGTTCAAATTAGAAGGTGAGGATAAAGAAATGTGGGAACGACTTAAAATAATAACATAATTAGAGATAGAAAAACTTTCATGTAGTTTTGTGGGCTCGTCACGATATATCGATTGAAGGCAATTTAATCTTGACAGTCTACGAAGAAAATAATATGCCTACCTACGTTCAAAGTAAGCACCTAATATTTCGTTGGAATTTTCACTTCCTTAAAATCGAATTCGAAATATGTGGCAATTTTCTTAATAAAAGAATACATATTTTTGAGTCCCACAACTTAAAGTGGCGGTACTTTCATGGTATAATAATAATGTCAGCCAAACAAACAGAGAATCAGCTTCGAAATCAATGGCAACAATAGAGTAAATCACCTCTTCTATGTGGCTGGTTTGAAGCTATTTGCAAAAAATAAAGCTCTGCTAAAACAGAGTTGGATATCGTCAAGTCATTCAGTGATGATATCAAGATGGAATTTGGCTTTAAAAAATGCGCTACAACGAGATGGTGGTTCGAATTGTGCTTTCCGAGCGAGCGGACGCGTCCGAAAAACGCTCCCATTTAAAACTTAGGTGAATTTATAGCCCAAAACATTCCGCGTAAATTGATATGTGATAACAAAAGAACAACGTTGAAATATAATTAATATTTGAAAATAACTAATACAGAGTTATTTAGTGGCAGAATCGACCAGTGCAGTGTTATGCATAAAGAAACAAGCTTAAAGGACCAGGCAGTAAATAACGGGAATATAAGCTAAGTATACCCATTTTCATTTTTAAAGTACCTATCCGCCACCCAAGTTTATTTATCCAAGTTTATTTATGTCTTAATGATTAACAAGAAGTGTCTGCCACAAAACCACTGCAGTGTTTTTAGGTCCAAATTCTAGCTATATACAAAGTGTAAAAGATAATTTTAAAGTGTTAAGTGAGTGACATAATTTGTATTTGTATTAAAAAAGTGTGTTTTGGTGGTGTGGCATATTTTGCATTATAAATGCTGTAATAAACTGCTGAGGGGATGATTTAAACGACTTTCTTAGAAAATCTGAGAAGTGATTGTACATCTAAACCCTTGAAAATATCGACAGCTGTCACTATAAATTTATGGCATTATTGAAGTGTATTATTCCTTAAGATAAACAGGGTTTCTTAGATAAACAAGCCGTGACTTGGGTAATAAATGGACAACCGGACAACCATAGCAGAGGCGTACTATTGCTAAAATACGCCGAGGCGCTGAACCTCTTGCAGTTCAATGGAAATGCACAGATTTTCCTAGGAAATGGTATCTATACACAAGAATGATGGATCGAAGACAGAACGTAGAAACGAAAATCACATGATAGGCACAGAAACGGGGGAACGAGCCAGGGGCGTTAAAGCGGGGGAGGGGGGGGATATAGAAGAAATGATAACACATACACGAGAAGAGGCATACCATAGCAACAGTGGAGATAAACTGGAGGAAGAAGAGAAAGCAAAAAATGAACAAAAACAAGTACCGCACTATATACAAAACAACACAGATTATTCCACCCCGTTCATGCTAGCATCCATCAACGAACCGGAACCTTGTTAAAATCAACACAGCATCAACAAGGAAAAGACAGAGGCGTTCATCGAAGACCTGAGAAAAGACGGTTTCTGGGGTGGGCAGGAGACGATGGCAGCAACAGCAAACTTGAAGAAGACAAAAATAATACACCAGGAGGAGGGCGAAATCATAACTTTTCACCTCAACAACCAACAAGAAGACGACAACACGCCAATTGAGATTGTGTATAGGAAGCAGGGAAACAACAGTAATAACAATTTTGAGCTGTCAGGTGGGAGATGGGTGTTTGAAAGGTAATACATACCTCGGGACGTGCGATTGACAATTTTGTGAGTGGCGACATAATCCAGACCTAGGTACAGCCTTTTTGGTGTAATGCAATAGAACAAGTCAAACAGAGAAGAGAATGGAAGGAAAGAGAAGCGTCACAGATAGGGATTGTTGATCTTTGACTTTTGTTGGTGTCTGATTTAACAGGAATGTGTTTTATAATATTGCATGTTCTTTGCGCTGTGGGTGTTATAATATAGTGTCGAAAATCTAATTTCATAATATTTTCTTAGGTAAATTATCAAGTGATGTTTTTCAGGTCAAAATTGTGCTTGCTGCTAAGTGAAAAATTCTACATTAAATTCTACACTAAAAACAGGGAGACCAGATTACACGTGGAAAACAACAACCGAGAAGATCATGAACAAACTACCAAACATACTGGGAAAGAAAAGCAAGGAGAAAAATAAAATGAATTCCACAAAGAAATCGCAGTGATATGTACTCTCCCAGAACCAGAAACTGAGGATTCAGAAGACTTAGAAGGTGAAGAAGATTTGTAGAAGCAGAAATACAAAAAGAGGAGCACAAACATTCCACATCATGACACAATGCGGCCAAGCATTTCACATATACCTACAGACATATACTCTACCAGAAGCAGAAACGAAATAAACAAAATACTCAGAAGAAGAAGAAGAAAATCTGTAGAAGCAGAAACACAAAAAAGAGGAGCATAAACATTAAATACCACGAACGCAATGCGGCAACACATTTCAAAAACAACTACACTGCCCACCCCACACTCCTGTACCATGCGTCATGTGGCTCTCGCTGCTGACAACAAGCATGATCCAAATGTAACCCAGCATCGGAAACCGAGGAATCAGAAGACTCAGAAAACGAAGGCGAACCAAAAACACAAAAAAGGGAGCTTAAACGCTCCCTCACGATACAATGCGGTAACGCATCTCACAAGTACCTACACCTCCCATCCCACATTCCTTAACCATGCGCCATGTGGCACTCGCTGCTGGCAACAAGCATGACCCTAGTCCAACCCAGCGTGGACGTAGCAGGCCCAGCTGTATAATCCTTGGGAGTGGCAGAAATGCCTACCGCACGCTGGTAAATCAATAAATCAATCAACAAATGCGGTACAACAAGAAACATGTGAAGAATCATAACATCGTGCTGAGTGATCAATCCGCAGTACAAAGTATGAATCTGGTGGAAACATGTGTTGAAGAATGTGCCAGAATCGATGACGACAAGATTTAAAGTAGGGTTGCTAGAAAATACTACCTTCGTATTGGGCAAGCCCTTAACGCCGAGAACAAAATCGTAGCATAAACACTATTGCTGACGTCTAGTTATCTACAGTTTTGGAATTGTCGATTGGCTTCGAAGCGACATTTCGAAAATGAACAGGAAGACAAGAAGGATCCTAACAATGGACGAAATTCATCATCCAAAAGCAGAAGTGCACAGGTTATACGTTAAGAGGAAAGACGACAGCCTTGAATTAATACGGTTAGAATTTGCTTATGACCACTACATTGTGAGGCTGAGTGTATATCCAACAGCGAAAGAAAAAATTCACATGGCTAGAGTTAAAGAACGTGATAAAGATAATAACTTGTATTCCACCCCGAAGGAAACGCGAAAAATTCAGGAAGAATACCTGTTAACCAAAACCACTAACTAGGAAGCCAAGAAGAAAATTAAAACCAGCATCTCAAAGAAGGAAATAGAAGTAATCTGCACAAAGCCCATTCATGGACAACTCTTCCTCGACCTCGACCGACAAGCAGTAGAAAAAAAAGGTGAGGTGGTTAAGAGGGAGTTTAATAATGGCAGCGCAGGACCAGGTACTTGATACCTCCAGAGGATGATCTTGAAGCAGCCTGTTTACAGCAAGTTCTACACTTTAGCACCATCGGAGTACACTCATCGACATAACAGAGTGACCAGGTATGTGCAAGCATTTTAGTATACCCGTGCCACAAACAAATTATGAGTAATCCACCCCTGGAAATCAATACCAACAACGTTATACTCACGTGGGACGTGCCTATTATAACAGACAGAGAAATTCGCGCCAAACAACGCCGCTTAAAGGACTCAAAATCTGGAACGGTTTCCAACAGAGGCGTATCCTCGGTGAACAGTTTCATACTACGGCTGAGTGTTTCGCATTAATTGATCAATAATAATAATAAAGCAATTTATTGACTAACAGGAATATGAGAGCTAAATACCTTTTCATTTCTAAGTATCTATTCATTTCAACCTTGCCAGTCAAGTTTATTTTTGTCTTAATGACTTACGAGTGTCTGCCGCATAAAACTATTGAAGTGTTTAGATACAAACCCTTGAAAAGTCGACATCTGTCGATAAATTTATGGCAGAGCAATAGATTATTGAAGTATGGCCATAATATCACTGTGTAAACCTCCAAGTAAATTACTTTTCAATTATTATAAAAATATTCAAATTAATTTAATTTAAATTATACCCGAAATAATCGATAACGTATTGTTCGTAAAGTATGGCCATATAAATTTCTTATATTAACCCTCAAATAATTCTTTTTTTTTCATAACTATTAAAAATACTTAAACGAATTTAATATAAATTAAACCCGTAATAATCAAATGCTTTACTCTTAAGTATGGTCATAATATTATCTTAGGTAAATTTTCAAGTGAGGATATTCATAATTATTAAAAGTATTCAAACGAATTTAATTTAAATTAAACCCGAAATAATCAATGAGGCATTGTTGATATACTGCGTCAAAACTGAATTCTCACACCGCTTCGGCGGAGGTATGCGTGGTACAGGTTTCTTTCAGAAAAATGGCATTTTCTAAGAAAACACACACATACGCCGATGATATCCCAATCGCCGTAGGACACATCTGGACTGAAAACAAACTTCAAGAAAAGCCTAATAATGGAGCGAGACCCGTCAACAAAAGAGAGTTGGACCAGCGGAGAGCAACACAAAATAGATGAATACTCCATGGTAGGAACAGACCTGACGAACCAACTGGAACGGAGAGAAACAGTAAAGGAGAGAATCAAAACGGCCTAAAGAGTCACAAGGGCAAATCATACTGTTCATATTGAGAAAAATAGAAGATCATGGGATCTTACCAAATGTATGTACATAGCCATCAAACGGTCAACGATGATATATGGAGTCAAACACGCGGTAACAACAAAAGCCAACAGAGGAAGTTTTTTGAGAAGAGCAGAAAGGGATATCGTCCAACTATTCGCAAAAACAACAAGACGAAAACAGATACATAAAACATCAACACTATTAGGAGGAAAGACAATTAAAAAAAGGATAGAAATGTACGCGATGAAGTACTGGAGCCTATCCAAGGAAGGGATCCAACACATCTATTGAAGAAAGCGCTAGCACCGAACATCAACAAACTAAAAATAGGGAGACCATGCTACAGCTGAGAACAACAACTGAGAGGATCAGGATAAAAAATGAACAACACAAAGAAATCGCAACCACAATCGAAAACCGAGAAATCAGAAGACTTAAAAAAAGAAGATTCGAAGAAGCAGAAACGCAAAAAGAGGAGCATAAACACTCCATATTACGACACAACGCGGCAACATATGTCATAAGAAGACGCAAAAGAGGCAGAAGTCCAGAACCAAAAACACAAGAAACGGGAGCTTAAACGCTCCCCCACGACACAATGCGGTAAAGTATCTCACAGATACCATCCCACATTCCTTTACCATGCGCCATGTGGCTCTCGCTGCTGACAACAAGCATGACCTTAGTCCAACCCAGCGTGGACGTAGCAGGCCCAGCTGTATATTTTTAATTTCGTTTTTTCTTGGATTCTTTTATACGACACCAAAACCAAAATACATGTTTTCAGAATTTTTGTTTGTCTGTCTATCTATCTGTCTGAATATGTTTTCTACCATAACTAGAAAGTAACTCAACATATTTTGAAAAAAAAAATAGTACACGTACAGACATCTTTCTACCTTAGAGAATCGGCAACTTTATATGGAAGGTGATGGGAATGGTGAGAAAGTGGGGGAATGCGGTGGAAAAGTGGAAGAAGGTGGTGGGAGGATAGAGAAAGATGGTGATAAGGTAGAACAGTGGGAAAGATGATGCGTAAAAAGAGCGAAGTACCATATTCTTATTCAGCAACCTTAGAAACCCCTGTGTGCCAAATTTGAAGGAAGTATTTTAAAACGTGTTCCAGATATAGGCATGCAAAGGAGTTGAAAATCACAAATTTGTAGTGACAGAACGCCAATAAAATTGAGGTAGGTAGCTCGAATATTTTGCTGTTTGTTCTGATTGCTGTATCACCTATTGCCTAAAAATTCACGAGATTGAGTTAGCAAAGATACATACGGAGCCCAACATGGGGCTCAATCCACAATTATGAAATTATCACATTTTATGCTCAAACAATTGACAGGAGACTCAGCTGGCAGGGGATTTTACGTAAGAGAATTATAAAAGCTTGTATGTTGTTTAAATCTGCAGATAAAACATGCTTAATATGATATATGAAATAAAACTATCTTCGAAATATAAGCTGTTTATCTTTGAAACGAATAATAGGAGTTGAATTATTGCTGTAATTCTAATAGTCCAAGATCCCAGAGCCGCCAGACCTAAGTCATTTTAGCAAAGATACATACGAATACAACGAATAGTGTAATATCTAGTTAAGAACGTATGCGTATTTGCTAGGTTGAAAGCGGGGCACTTTTGCAGAAAACAGGTACAAAAGGTACATAAAAATTTTTCTCTCCTACGTTAAAGTATGATAGCTGATTTATTTTTCAAGTGACAGGCTAACGACATGGTGTAAGCGCTAACCTCCAAATCTTAAGGTCCGAGGTTCGATCCCGGAGCGTTCTCAGCTTTTTTTTTCAACAAATATTACCTTAAGGTGGCGATTACGAAGAAAGAGACAACCGATAGGGAAACATTTATTATTTTTGGCCATAACTTTTTTCTTAGTACGTATATTTGAAAAAAAAATTGAGAACGCTCAGGGATCGAACCTCGGACCTTAAGATTCAATTCAATTTCAATTCAAAAAGTATTTATTTATAATTAGGTTTACAAATATGCGCCAGAGTCGGATCCCGGTTTAGATCCGACCGCACAACCACGCCGCGCAGCGTCGTGGTGAATGTGCAGTCGGATGAAGCTGGTTCGACTCGGGCTTGAACGACAATTAATGGATGTGTTAGGGCTCCTGTCTAGGAAAAAAAGACTTAAACCTAACAATCTGGATATTTATAACTAAAGGAAGTTTAAAAACACTTATAACTAATTAAAGCTAAATTAAAAACTGTGGTTAGGGGCGCGCGCACAAACACACGCGCACTGTTTTTAAAGGTTTGGTTGGTGATACGGGAAAAACTCAAAGAAAAAAACCCGTTTGAACAAGTCACAGTCTTCATCCGATAGTCTGCCTGCCTTCGGGAAGGTAGGGTGAATGGGAAATTATGATTTAAAAAGTTTGCGAGAAGTTATTGGTCGAAAGGGAATTTGGAAGAAGAATAAAAAGACACAAAAGAACAAAATTGACAAAAATAACAAAAATGAGATTAATAGAGGGAATAGAAAAGTGGTTTTAGAGTAAAAGGTGGTGAAAGTAAAAGGTGGTGAAAGGGGAATTGTGGTGTAGGAAAGATTTGGCTAGGGAGGTTGCCGAAAGATAGGCAACGCCTGGTATGGTAGGGGGTGTTTCATATTGAAAAGTATGGCATTATGCTGTCTGATTCGTGTAATGTTTCGGGTTAGCGGACTGTCGCCCAATTTGAATTGGTAGAATTTTTGCGATGTATTTTGGCAACGTGCATAGAGATCTCTGAGGGAGGTGTATCTATCAGAAGCTGAAATGAGGCGCATAAATTTGTGTTCTAGTACTTTTAATTTTCGCATTGTCGAGGCCGGGATGCTGCACCACACCGGTGCCGCGTATGTGATAGCCGGCCTGATCACCATCGTATACAACAACTTTTTATTGGTCCGCTACCCCGCGCCAGGAGCTGATACAGACTCCTGGACATCGAGTAGACCTTTCGTATCGTCTCATTTACGTGTGTATTAAACGTCAGTTTTCCGTCCAAGTTCACCACCAGATACTTCACGCGCACTGTTTTTATTGGAATTTGGTGGCCCCCTATCGAAAGTGGTGTAAGAATACGATTTTCGGTGAAGCGGCGCGTGAAGATAATTGATTCCGACTTCTCGGCGTTGATCCGAATCTCCCACTTACGCCGTGGCACGAGCCATGTGTGCCTTCAACAGCATGTTCGCTGCTTGTGCGTTGTGTGAATGCGCGTACATGGCCGTGTCGTCGGCGTACTTGGCAAGGTTCGTATTTGGGAACTCCGGAAAGTCGGAGACGTACAAGTTGTATAACTTTGGCGACAGGCACGACCCCTGGGGACGCCCGCGCGAATGTCCCGTCGAGTTGAGAGTTTGTTATTCACCCTGACCTGCAGCGATCTGTCTGTCAGGAAAGAGTGAATTAGTTTGGTGATATGCGTAGAAAAGTTAAGCGTGTTTAGTTTGTAGAGTAAGCCCGGGATCCATACTGTATCGAAGGCTTTCTCAATAAGATTCGGAGATTGACGCTTACACCATGTCGTTAGCTTGTCACTTGAAAAATAAATCAGCTATTATACTTTAACGTAGGTGAGAAAATTTTTATGTACCTTTTGTACCTGTTTTCTGCAAAAGCGCCCCGCTTTCAAGCTAGCAAATACGCATACATTCTTAACTAGATATTACACTATTCGTTGTCAACATATTAGCTTTGCTAAAATGACGTAGGCCTGGTGGCTCTGGGATCTCACACTATAATGATGATTTGTAATTTCCTAGATAAATTAGTTATTGTACCTAGAAAAAATTAAGCCACGATGATAAAAATATAGTTGAGAAGAAATACATAGGAGATGTTAGGTTTCCTTAATTGTCACAAAAAGTTCAGCTAGTAAAAGCGCCGCGTTTTTTGCTTCTAGTCAAACAATCAGACCTCGCGGCAGGTACAAAGTGCGGGCAAAATCTGCTATTTTGTGCTATTTATGTGTTAAGTAAACATTTCTCATATTTATTTACCCAACTATATCAGCCAATAAAATTTTCAATAGAAAACAGTAAAAGTACACAATCTTTAACAGTTTCAACTATTTTATACATCTTAAGTTCATCATCAAAAATAGTTTTGGGCACTTGAACAGCTAGGTCAAAAACCAGAAAAAGCAAAGGACCTAAATTGGACCCTTGAGGGATACCTGAAGTTATCTTGTAGATTTGACGTTTTCATATTCCTCAAATTGTCTTCTATTTAATTTTTTTGTCTGTCGGTCGTTAACTTTTTTTGTCCACACGATTTACTCTGGAACAGTTTATGATATTGACTTGAGATTTGGTGAACTACGTGTCATAACGAGATTTGGAACTAGATTATATTTTGATCGAATTCCGTTGAAGGGTTTGGGGGTAAATAGGGAAAGTAAGCAAGTAAGAGTCCATAAAATTGGGAATTAGTGTATGTACGAGAAGCTAAGGTTTCAACATTTTTTTAGCATCAGCAACCCCATTGTCACCCCAACCCATTATTAAGAGGATAGAAAAAATAGGGGAACGTAGGCAGGTTCGACGCATCGCGCTCCCGCGGTCGAATTCGAACATTCGGCACAGCTGGAGCGTACAAAGACGGTCACTTTTTTATCAAAACTTTTCTTTGTGCGAGACTGGGTTTTCTATTACGACTAATAAATCCCCAGGCTTTAAATAAAGTATTTTTCTAAAGCAGTATTAAATCACGGACAGTTGTACCTAGAGATTTCTAGGATCAGGTCATGCAATGAGGTTAAAATGAAGGTTGCATCGAGACAGAAGGCAGAGCATTATCCTGAAAGGACCTCCAAAAACTTTTTCCAAGTATACAAGGGAGTTTGTCATTCATCAAATAGTTATTTAGGCCCTTTGCTATCAGTTCCAAGATATAAAATACATCTTGAATGATTTGAACTTCGATCTTGCCTGTAGAAGACAGGCTTACATACTAGTCATTATAATATCACATAAAAATCTCAGTATGCCTTTTTTAACTGACTGACGGTATAATTTGGTTCTAACACGAACAAAGATTTTTTTGAATCAACTTGTTTTTTGCATTTTTTTGTGTCATGTCATCTCTGTTATGTAAGAGGTCAAATCTTAAGCCTTTCGTGTTGATTTTTAACAAAGATAAAACAGCACATATTCAGTTCTTTTTTATATAAAATTCCACAATTTGTAAATTAAATAACCTTTGCGTGTAAACAACGTATCACGATTTATGGGTGATTCTCTAAAACCCGTTAGGCACTAAATTGCCTGGATTTGTAAAAAACGTGTTTGGTTCCTTTTACACTATTATTTTCTTTTATTGCATGACATTTTTCAACAAACATTCCGAAAGGCAGGTTTACGTAATGGCCGATTTAAGTTTATATAATTTTTTGATGTTACATAATCTCTTGAAGATGATGATAAGTTAACTACACATTATTATAGCTTGCTCTGAAAAAACCAGCTAACCGCCAATGATGTTGTCGTCGCTCAGATTTTAACTAATACCACGAGAGTAAAAAAAAACCAAAAAAGCATTGGTTAAACAAAAATTACATAACCAACAAAGTAAGTCATACTTTATCTATAATGTACATGATTTCCACAAAAAATCATTGGAATTTTAGTTCATTAATCGCTGAAAGAAAATGCGATTTTCTTTTTAATTTTTTTCGGCCGGCCACTTGCATCTATATCTAGAAAACTATGCCACTTGGATCTATATCAAGAAAACTATGTCACTAAAAAAAATATTATTTGGCAGGCAATTGTAGCTTATTGCCTTGGAAAAAATCTGGTATATTTTGATTGAGAAATATAGAGGTTGAACAATACAAAAAAAAAAATAATTAATAAAAAAAATGTTACGGAAAACAATAATATTTGACATGCAGTTAACATAGTAGCTAAAAAAGAAATCTGTTTTGGTTTGAAAATGTGATTGCCAGTAGTAAATTCAAAGGTGTGCCTCCAAAGAATAACTCATGAATAATAAAGACAAGGATTACAGACGTTTATGGGAATTCCGATGAAAACCGATTCGCAAAATGTGAAGAATCCAGGTGGCGCTAGCAACACTAGCAAAAATGTCATTAGCCAATGAGCAGCTCGCGTTCCAGTGTGCTAATGAGAACTGCGCCATTTATAACCACCTATAACGTGCACTTTTTTCTTCCAGTTTCACGGACATGTTGAAAGCACGGCGTGCGTTATCCTTGTCTCTAGTATTCATGGAATAACTGCTGGGATACTCCGACTCCGACTATTTAATAAACGAGATAATAAAGGTCTGCCCTCACAAAAGCACTGCCAATCAATGGTTCGGACAAATGACGGAAACCAAGCAAAAAACATAGCAGTCAAGCAAGGATGCCCACTATCTCCCCGATTATGTATCACGGTCCTAGTAGCCAGGGAGAGAGCGACAGTTTTCGTGAAATCATTTGTATAAGGGTAGATTTTTTTCCCAAGAAAGTTTAGATTTATGATGAAGGTGTAATTCTACCAATCTATGTGTAGCAAAAATGATTAGAAAATTAAACATGTTGCAAAAAGTTCCATAATGTATTATATCTACAACATTGAAATTTTACATACTCACAGATGACACAAAAAGATACCGGAAAATAATATTCTACCGCGTCGGAAGCGTCGCCATATCAGGTCTACCACCCACGCAAAGTGTGCAAAAAACGAACATTTTTGACAAGGCTGACAAGGCTGAAATTTTTTTCTAGAATAGTTTATCGAATAAGATATCCAAAAAATACAGTCTACCGATCGTCTCATGTTGCTAAAGCCTCGGTTTACGCAATGGAATGTAAGCGCGTGACCGCGGCCGTTGCGCTCCGGTCCATTGCAGTTTGCGGAGAAGTTTTGCATTTTCCGCCGCGGAATAATAATCAACAAAGCTGATTTTTGTCTATAAGTAGTTTATGCACTATTTGATTAAAAATCACATTCTACCTCCGCTGAAAGGTAGCTAAATCTTTGGTTGACGTTGCTGAAATTGCAGGGCATAAAAAAAGTTTATCGATTTGTTACGTTCTGAATTTATTTCCCGAGTACGTACAAATTTTACAGTTCTCATCGTTTCAATTGCTTCTTTTTATTCAATTTTCAATAGTAAAAAGCATGGGTATAGAAACGTTGTGGATAGAAATGTGAGAGATAAAGCAAGCTTACTTTCAGTGAATCGAAAGTAACTTTTTCTACTTGCACCCATTATCGATATATTATTATAGTTTCATGTGATATTTTTTATATAAATTTATAACACACAAGATTTTAATAAAATAAATTTAATTATCATAATTGAATTGGGGCACGTCAAATTAACTGTCGAATTCATCGCTACTCATATTTGAATCTCCATATTCACTCTCGTAGCTGATTTCGTCCTCGGAATCACTTTCGTACGAAACACCACCATTTCCTTCCGAAATATTAATTGGACTGTCAAAATATGCCGCACTACACGTTGGAGTTTCTTGTAGCTCTTCTGTGTCTTTAATATCTGTAAGAAATAATAATGAATCACATCCGAGCTCATTACATTGAATGGAAAATATTTCTTGTTACCTGAGTCAACGCTGCAATATTCTTCAAGTGCTACATCATCAGTAGATTGCGGTACTTGATCCCCACTAAACCAATTGAAAACATATTTATTCACTTTAAGTTTCCAACCGCAATCAAGAGGGGATAAAGTTGTCGGGTTCTTAAAATTAGCGTTGTTCCAGATTTGTGAAATGTAAGCTGAGGAGGTGTTCCCGAAGCTTTGATTGACAAGGCGACAGAGATGAATCAAAACTTTTAACGATTTCGAAATAGTTATTTTTATACCAAGGAAGCGAAATTCCTTTTTACGTACCGAGAGAAAAACCGCTGCCTAAGGAATCACGACTTCCACATCCAGATTTTCTATCCAAGTCACTCACAACGAAAAAATTTTGTATGTGGAAATAATTGCTTGTGGAACTTTAATTATATAATATTTGAAATCCTCTACCCCAAAAACCTATAAAACGATACCCCACATCGGTAGTGGGGTGGGGGTGGTGATAGGGGGTGGTAGTGAGGGGTTGATGAAGTAAAATAATATTTTGAGGTTTCTGGTTTTTGTTCACACACTAAATCACATTTTTTTTTTCATCCCCTTTAATAATGGTGGGGGTGGTAATGGGGGAGGCTAATGCCAAAAATTTGTTTGATACCTTAGCTTCTCTTTTATATACTAAATACCAAATGTCTGGACTCTTACCCGCTTGATTCATCTATTTACCTCAAATTTACCCCAATTTACCCCCCAACTCTTCCACGGAACGAGATGAAAATATAATCTAGTTCCAGATCTCGTTAAAGTACTTATGTGTACCAATTTTCAACGGTTCCAGAGTAAAAGTGCGCACAAAAAAAGTTACAGACAGACCGACAGATAGAATTTTTTTTTTTCGCTCAAACTTAAAATCTCGACATTTCATGACATTCTAAGCCTATTTGAACAATAAAAATTTAAATTTTTTTTTTTGTCGTTACCATACTTCCACTGGATGTGGCCGCTTGTGGCCGAGGCAAGATAATCTCGAGGGCGCTAAAAAATTTCGCGGCCTTGGTATAAACACTATTTTTTTGTGCAACCGTAAATTATAGTTAGTCTAGATGGTGAAAATGATACCATCGTTTATGCTATATTTTGCTAAACAAACGCGATGGCCTTAACGTCAGAGCGTTTCTATGGAAACGGTATATTTTGAATGTATACCTGACAGTACTCGAATAATCGTAAAAATGTCTGAGAGCGATAATGAGATTTCAATTTCTTGTAAGTACTCCTCCAGAGTTAAAAAGTATTATAAATAGCAATTTTTGTTTGTTTTATTTTAGAAATGTCAATATTGAAGTGACTTAAACGTCAATTATTATGAAAGT
This sequence comes from Rutpela maculata, assembly GCA_936432065.2. NCBI lineage: Eukaryota > Metazoa > Arthropoda > Insecta > Coleoptera > Cerambycidae > Rutpela > Rutpela maculata. Next base: position 216,504,638 of record OW386287.2, read on the forward strand.
GACTTTTAGTTTTTCGGCCGTTACTAAAAGTAACGGCCGTGAAATTGAATTTCTCGGACTGTTTTGAGAAAGCGAAATACTCATTTCACGTACGGCTGTACAAAAAATAATTTTTCATCCTTCAAGTTTTTGTAAACTTTTAAAAACATTAATGCCTCTTCCTGCGTTTATTTTATTAGTTTTTCATTGGCCATACATCCGACATACAAACTCCTCCAATGTATCAAATTCTGTGTCATCCGATGACACAGAAAACTAATAAATGCAGTAATATATTTATGAATTCTTTGAATAAGTTAGAAAAAACAATAATTTCTTACAATGAGATTTACATAGGATCGTGAATTTATTATTTATAAATGTTGAATATATTTTCTTTCACATAAAAAAACATAAATTGAAAGATAAATTTTCTTGCCGAAACATAAATCATAATGGAGTAAATAATAGTGATTATTAACACATCTTTAAGAAAACTGTTTGTTAGTTAATATTAATAAAGAATATAATTGTCATGATTTTACTATATATTGCCATTTTGGCGACGTTTACCAAAGATTTAGCCACCTTTCAGCAGAGATAGAATGTGACTTTTAATCGAAATAGTGCATAAACTGCTTGTAGACAAAAAATCAGCTTTGCAGATTAATATTTCGCGGCGGAAAATGTAAAACTTCTCTGCGAAGTGTAATGGCCCGGAGCGCAGCGGCCGCAGTTATGCACTTGCATTTTATTAAGTCTACCGAGGCTTTAGCAACACCACTGGTAGATTGTATTTTTTTGATGTCTTATTAAATAAACCATCCTAGAAAAAAAATCAGCCTTGTAGATATAATACATTTATGCAACTTTTTGTAACATGTTACATTTTTTACTCATTTTTGCAACATTAAAAGTTTGGTAGACTTGCACTTTCATCACTGATACTGTCTATCATGGGAAAAAATCTAGCTTTATAGATATTAATGCAAAAAATCTGTCGCTACCTCGCTGGCTATAGACCAAGTGATACAAAGCACAATAAGAAAACATCAAATTTTAACGAAGACACAGAAACACTAAAAACCTCAGTTGTACTAGCATACGCCGATGGTCTCCTAATCGTCACAGAAGAAAAGCAACACATTCTCAACTTCCTAGAAAACATGAAACCGCATATAGACACATGTGGACTGAAAATAAACTTCAAGGAAAGCCTAATAATGGAGCGAGACCCGTCAACCAAATAGAGACGGACCAGCGGAGAAGAATACAAAATAGGCGAATACTCCCTAGGGGTCATCCATAAACGACGTTATGCTCCAGGGGGGGAGGGGGTTCGTAATTACGTGACTAAGTGTGATAAGGGGGAGAGAGGGGGTTTGACTCAGTGTGATGTAACGAATGGTGAACGAATCAAGAAAAGAAAAATATTGTAAGTGTTTTTTTTATCTTTAGTAGCATTGCGGCCATGAGGCGATAAAAATTTTTTTTTGGTTTTTCACTAGCACCCCCCCTCCCCCCATGAGGCGGAAAAATTTTCTTTTGGATTTCTACTAGTACCCCCCCATGAGGCGACAAAATTTTTTTTTTGGACTTTTACTCCGCCTCCCATGAGGCGGTAAAAATTTTTTTTTGGATTTTTACTAGCATCCTACCGGCGCGGTAGCTCAATCGGTTAAGGCGTATTGAGTGGCGAATATGCTGATCGGAGTGATCGGCTGCCTACCGCGCTCTGGGTTCGACCCCCAGCCCTGGTATTGACAACATCGGTGGGTGTGGATGTATGTCTGCGTTTTTCCAAATGTGTAACCCCCTTCCGCACAGCCTTGGCTATGGATTTGGAGGTTGTCTACTATCTGTGGTGTGTTTATGTTTATGTTATCCTCTCATGAGGCGGAAAAAAATTTTTTTTTGGATTTTTACTAGCACCCCCCCCCCCATGAGGCGAAAAATATCGTGAATAACAAATAACGGAATCAAAAAAAACATAAGGGGGGTCTCTATAAGCGTGACGTAATTTTTTTGGGGGGGTCTAACTCAGCGTGACAAAACGTGACAATGGGGGGGAGGGGTCTAAAATCTCAAAAATTGGCGTGACGTCATTTATGGATGGTCCCCTAAGAACAACGAACAAATTGAAATCCGTAGGAACATATGTAACGAACCAACTGAAACGGAGAGAAACTGTAAAGGAGAGAATTAAAACGGCATACAGTCACAAGGGCAATCATATCGTTCATTGAGAAAAACAAACTATCATGGGACATTACCAAACGGATGTACATAGCCGTCATACTGCCAACGATGACATATGGAGTCAAAAACGCGGCAACAACAAAGGCCAACAGAAGAAGTCTGAGAAGAGCTGAAAGGGATATCGTCCAACTACTCGCAAAAACAACAAGATAAAAACAGCGACATAAAACATCAACACTACTAGGAGGGAAGACAATTACAAAAAAGATAGAAATGTACGCAATGAAGTACTGAGGACATGTCCAATGACGAGACCCAGCACATTTACTGAAGAAAGCGCCAATACTGAACAGCAACAAACTAAAAATAGGGAGACCATGCTACAAGTGGATAACAACAATCGATAGGATCATGAATAAACTAGGAAAGGACCATTGCTTCCTTGCCTGTATTGGTATATTGACCTGTCTCAGTTAAGAGAGAGCTTGTTGTGCACCGATTGTCCTTCAAGATAATTTTCTGGGGTCTGGAGCATTCCGTGATACTTTCTATACTCTCGCGATGCTTCCTCCAGGTATTTCTCTTGGCCTTTCTCAGTGGCCGGTTATACTCAGTCAAGGAGGTTCTATAGTCATTCCAATTTGCTGGTAAATGGGGATAAATAGGCAAATCAAGCAAGTAAGAGTCCATAAAATTGGTATTTAGTATATATAAGAGAAGCTAAGGTCTCAAAATTTTTTTGGCATTAACCACCCCCATTACCAACTCCCACCCCATTATTCAAGGGGGCGAAAAAAATAAAATTGTCATTCAGTGTGTGTACAAGAACTAAAGGCCTCAATTTTTTTTTAAATTTATCCACCACTACTACCACCCCCTTCTACCACCCTCAGCCCCACTACCGATGTGGCATATCGTTTTATAGGTTTTTGGGGAAGACGATTTCAAATATTTTATTATTAAAGTTCCATAAACAATTATTTCCACATTCATATGTTTTTTTGGTTGTGAGAGACTTGGATAGAAGATCTGGATGTGGAAGTAGTGATTCCTTGGGCAGTGGTTTTATAATTTGACCTTCGACGAAAACGAATAACGTTGATCGTACACTGCCCTGAGACTAGTTAGTTTTAGTGGACGCGGGCGTATTAATACTCAATTTCTGCAATTCGCGCGCTCCAAAAAAATCACTGTATCTAAACTATCAAAGACACAATAAGAATTATGCTATTCCTCCCCTCCGATCCTTGGGGACAATGTTTTTCATAAAGATTAAAGCCTAAGGAACAACGTAAGACATGTCTTCAAAAAGAAAAACTGGCTGTACTTTCAAAATGGAGCCCGTTTAAAAAGAAATGCAAATATGGTTTTGGTCATTTAACACAAAAACGAAAAAAGATGGAGAAAAACTTTCTGCACAAAACACAAAGTGCATAAAGTTTTCTAGAATTTTGTTCCTATTGTTCCAATATTTGGATAGGAGTTACCATTTTCCAGATACCATTGTTACCGTTTTCGAGAGAAATGTCTGCAAATTATAATATTATTATTATTATTAATTTTTTTTTAGTTACTTTTATTTTTTGTTATGTTAATATTAATAATATAAAGTTATATTATACGCCTTACAATAATTATCACAGTTATTTCCTCTAAATGATTTACCGATATATGAATTTCCATGTTTTCTTAATTTTGGACTCATTTATCAGGAAAATGGTAACTCCTATCAAAATATTGTATAGGTACAAAATTGTAGAAAATTTTATGCACGTTGTTTTTTGTTGAAAAAGTTTTTGTCCATCTTTTTTAATTTTTGTGTTAAATGACAAAAACAACATTGGCAACAGTTTTCTTTTAACATATGGCCGCCATTTTGAAAGTACAGCCAGTTTTTTTTTAGGACTTATCTTAAATTGTTTCTTAGGCTTTAATCTTTATGAAAAACATTGTCCCCAAGGATCGGAAGGGGGGTGCACGTACAGCTAGGGAGGGCTCCCCGACTATAAGGGTCAATTAACTGGGCTACGATGAACTTTTTAATTTACAATTTTTGGTGATCTTTTTTAAAGCGGTTTATTTCTTTCAAAACATTTTTCATAGTTTTACATTTTTGTCAGGGAAATTTTCGTTTTGTAGAGCAATTTATATTTTACAAAAAATTGAATATTTCACCATGCAATAAACGTAATGGTAATAGTACAAATTGTTAATAAATATTAGAAAAACAACACAATGAATGCTTAATTTCATGTCTGTGGCTAGTCCATTGTGTTGTACGTTGAAGATGCATCTTTCCATCTTTCCATCTGGCGAACACCTAACAATCGGAGGGACGAAGACGAAATGGTAGAAAAGAGACAAAAAAGAAGAAGAACATTGTAAGGTTTGTTGTTGAGAACATAGGCGTAGAATAATGCGACAGGAAATTTAGAAATCCAAATAAATCCTTCGACAAAGTATTTGTTGTTCCGTCCTTTTCCATTTCGAACACAGATTATAATTTAAAAATTTATTTACCTATAATATTTCGACAGATATTATGCTGGAAGCAAATTGATATTTTAGGTAGGGAGCTGGTGGCAATACGGGTATAAGATTTCATTGCAATTAACAATAATATGAAAGGTATTGGTATAACAGATCGATTAGAGCAGCTACCCAGCTTGATTGCTGCTGATTTTTGAAATAAATGAATTTCTAATTTACAAAAAAAAACGCTCCTATATAATTTTATTGTTTCAGCTATTGTTATAAAATTGTTCATATATCAAAAATATAAATAAAAAAATGGTTGGCTGAAATCCATGACTGATTTTTTTATAAAACTAATTATTGTTAATATAAAAAAGCGCTTTCAAGTCATTTCATTGCGCTTCGCATTGGCTTTAAATTGTTAGTTTTAACATCCATAAGTAGAGAAAAACATTGGCTGACGTGTACGTTGCTGATTTACAGAAGTATTCCCAATTTCCTCCAAAAAATGTCAAAGTAAGAAAATAGTCCAATCAGTGAAGGATTTTGCCCTGCAAAAGATGGAGTAGTAACGATTATGATATATGTTGTTTAAGTCAAGGCCTCGATAAAAAATACAAGTTTTCGACCTGGGCGGGGGGCGAGCCGCCATCTTGAAGTAAAGATGCAAAAATTGTTTTTCAAAATAATTCAGCAACTCTCGATTCTACGAGAAAAATGTTCAAAGCAAAATTGAAGAGGGTAAAATTTCCCACATTTTTTGTATATTCACTTTTATTGTAAGTCTAATGTTTAAAGAGATACAGCGTCAGAAATATGGATTTAAGAAGAATTTTGTTTTTTATTAAATAATGTACATTTATAATACAATATATTACGGGACACCCTGTATACACATACAAGCAAGGGAAAAAGAAAATAATTGTAAAAAACATTAAAATATTTCTTGGGACTACCTAGATAGCGATAAAGGCTTCGTAAAAATAACACAGGTCGTCAAAAAAAGGGGGCTCTTATTTTGACAAGCTGAAACCGATTCTGATATTAAAAAAAATTTACCGCATCCGTTTTTGTCCACTAAAAAGGGCAAAAATGGAGGTCTTGTCCTAAGGTTCTGATCTAATTTTTCTGAAGTATTTTGATGTGCTGAAGCTAATTTTCCCTCTGCCACCCCTAGGAGAAAAAGGGAGGTTGTAGAGGGTAAGAGTAGGATAGGTATACTAAAAATGGGTAATTCTATAATAATATACAGAGTGATAATAAATAAATGGTCTATATAAAATTAAATAACCAGTTTTTGACCTTTAAAGATCAGGTATGATTATTACAGGCAATTTTTAATATTTTTACTTTACGCCCTAGGGCGTAAAGTTTAACTTTATGCACTACACAAGTATATACTTTACGCACGATAGTAGGAAAAATATATTTTCAATGAGAGTCGTAGAAAATAGTATATTGTATAACAAAAGAAGAAAATACTGTTTTCTCGTGAGATGAGAATTTCTCCTCGAGCGAAGCGAGTTTGGCAATCTCACGAACGAAAAAAACGCATTACATCACGAGTAGGAAATGCTATTTTTTCTACTCACACATACAGTGTGTCCCACTTCGTACTAAGCCACCCCTATAACTTAGCCATTTGTATTTGGATTTGTATATATTTTTTTATAGCACATAATACCCATAATGAACTACCTTTGGAAGGTAGAACTGTTACTCAATCTCTATTTCAAAGCCAACTGTGTGTTTTTAAAATGGGAATTTTGCAAAAGTAACATTAGCGAGAGGAAACATGTATTTGGAAAAGTCGTTCAGAAAAATCAAGTAAGTTCAAATATGAATTTTCATTTAAAAATATTGATAAATTCGAGATTTGGGTTAGTTTAGAGCATCCAGATTGCTATGAATGTCGATCTACTTACATCAATTATTGTAAACACCATAGTTGTCAATTCTTTACGTCAAAATGCCTTTGAAATTAACAATTCCAGAAAAAGTGGAAATTATTCGTCTCGTTGGAGATAATGTTCGTTCCTTCAGAAAGGCTGCTAAAATATTTAATCGTAGACATCCCGATCGTCCTCCACTACATCATTCAGTGGCGGCTCGTGATATTGTCTGCAGAGGAGGCTTGATATTTTGAAAGACAATTAGAGAAATTTCTACAAGTAAATGATATTCATTTGGAAGATTGGAAGATATGCTGCTTCTTCCAAAGGGAGGCTTAGCCTCCCCTGTCCCCCCTGACGAGCCGCCACTGACATCATTGCACCGTAGCTGCCCTTAATAAGAAATTTGATCAAAGCCAACATTGAAACCTACCAAAAGGCATCCAGATGATGATATTATACTGGGTTTTGTTAATGGAAACCCATGAACCAATGTAAGAGAAGAGAAATTGCGCGGGAAACAAGATTTGGCGTTGCCTTCGCAGGCACAAATTAAAACCCTTCAAGCCAAAATTTCTTCACACGTTGCAAGAAGGGGACCCAGAACGAAGGTTATTGGCTGCAAGGCATTTTTCTAGAGGACCGTCGTTTTATTGATAAAATACTGTTCTCAGACGAAGCCACATTTACCACTAATGGCGTGGTTTCGTTACAAAATTGTAGATGTTGGGCTGCGGATTATCCAAATTAGGTAATCACATGCAAAAGTCAGTACTCCCAAAAAGTGAATGTATGGTGTGGTATACTCGGAACCCGTTTAATTGGTCCATTTTTTTTTTTTCGAGGGAAATTTAAATGCTGATGTTTACTTGAACTTCCTTAACACAGAATTGTACGATGCTATAGACGATTTATCGCTTGCATTGCAAAGAGATATCCACTTCCAACAGGATGGCTGCTCATGCCTTGATTGTGAAGGAATGGTTTAATCAAAATTTTCCTCGAAAATGGATAGGACGTAATAGTCCACTTTGCGAGTTTCCGCCCAGATCCCCAGGTATTACTCCCCTGGATTTCTATTTATGGGATACACTTAAAGAAAAAGTTTATAAAAGCAGACCACGCACAAGACAAGAATTGTGTAACAGAATTTTTTAAGTTTGTCGATCAATAACTCCTGAAGAATTAAGAAAAGTATCGAATCATAATAAAAAAAGAATTATAAAATGCATTAAAATTGAATGCGACCTAGTTGAAAAATATTTCAGATAATTATTATCTGAACGATTTTTCCAAATACATTTTTCCTTTTCTCAATCGCTAATGTTACTTACAAAATTCCCATTTTAAAAACATCACAGTTGGCTTTGAAATAGAGATTGAGTAACATTTCTACCATTTCTTCCAAAGGTAGTTCATTATAGGTATTATGTGCTATAAAAAATATATACAAATCCAAATACAAATAGCCAAGTTGTAGGGGTGGCTTAGTGCGAAGTGGGACACACTGTATATAAATATCAATTTCTCCACTGTATACTCTATATGAAAGTGACATTTTTTTACCCTAGAGACAGTGGAAAAATTGTTATTTTCATATAGCTATATGAGTAGAAAAAATTAGTTATGTTTATCGTACAACTTTGATGTTTTATTGTAGCATAATAGCTCTCATATTTTATAAAGAAAATTTTAAAATTCTCTATTTCCTTTTTTGCTACCAGCTTTGTAATAATCAAAGATGCAAGTTTGACGCTGTATTCAGTTTTTTTAATTAGAAAAAATGGAGAATGAAATTTGGATTTCCAACGACTCAAAAGTTAAGAAATAATCCTAGGCATTGCCCATACAGTAAACAGTTGATTAGCTTTGAAAAAATTAAGTGATATAAGTTAATGAAAGAACGGGAGAATTTGCAAAGACCAAAACAAGATGTGCATGAACAGCCCCTTCAGAAACATCAAAGCGAGTAATATTATTAAAATATAACAGGCGGAAAGTGAGTCAAGAATCAACCGAATGACACATATTAAAAGAAAAATGCTCATTAAGATAATTGCAAAAGAGCTAAAAAGAGACAAGAACAGACAGTGAGATGTTAAATACGTTAGAAGGCGGATAAGGCAAAGAAAGAAATGTAGCATCTAAAAATACTCAACGCACACAAAGGAAAAATAAAACTGAACCTCGTTCAGATTGTATTCATCTTTAAAGAACTGTGCAGCATATTGGCGATATATCATATTTAGGCTTTACTTTTTTAATGTCAATATGAGTAATTTGGGATTGAGTAAAAAGAAAAACTAGCATTTCTTCTACAGATGCTTTATTTAAATAGGTCATAATGTAATTCGGAAACAGAGTTATATAGCACACATAAAAACGAAGTCTAAAATTCTTGCCAGATATACAGCGTGATTAAAAAAACGTTATGAGTACAAATAATCGCCTTCATCTGACACAGAATTAAAATACACCAATAACAACGGCGCCGGCGCATCATTTTATTGTCAGGCAAAAAAAATCTTAATTTTATGGATATTTTATGTCTCTAAGAGTTTTACCTTAGAGACGGGAAATATTCGATAATTTCCCTAAGGAAATATTCTCGTTTCTATAGACTACAAATTATAGGCTGTTTTAATTTCGCTAACACAAAATCATAAAAAGGTACCTAATGAAATGAAAGGAAAATCATTACACATAAAATAAATATGTGCACAATTTGTAATGTTTACTTAATAGTACAGTAACTAGAGGTTTTAACTTTGGAATAATGTCATATTCAACGGATTTCATTCATTCTTGGCAATATAATAGTAAATGCTTCACAGAAAAGTTTCTATATTGTGCGGGGGCTTGGTAATTTATAGGGGATGGATGCTACCTCTTCTCAGGGGGTGGCACTTAAAAAATATATATATATTTATATTAATATATATATTTATGAAAAAGGATCAAATTTTAAGAAGAAAAGGTTCTATACAATTTTTCACATGAATTGATAATTTTTAAGTTATAACGACTTCAAAATTGCGATTTTAGCGTAAAAAAAGATATTTCCAAATGGCTTTCGTCAAGTATCTTGAAAAGTATTACTTTATCGAAAAAATGTTACAGACCAATTACAGAAAGTACAAACTGGGAATCAATTATATTTTTTGTCTATTGATGTAAGATTTAAATAAATATCTCAGAATCTGAGACATCTACGTCAAAAATATTAATAGGTAAAATAATAGGTTATTAATTAAGCTTTCAACTTTTTTTTTTTATTTGTTTCTGTAGCATAAAAAACGAAGAAGTTATGACCGAAGCAATGTGTGACTTCACATTTTTTTAATAACAACGTCGCCATTTTGTTACTGTAATTAACAAGTAATTAAAAAAAAGGAATTTCAAACACTATTTCTCAATAATATATAGCAAGACGTAGATGTTCAAATTTTTTCGTTTGTATAGAGCACTTGCTTTCGAAAAAAATCAAGTTTAAACTATACAGATATTTTCGATAAAACGTTTTTTTTTTCCTTTCCAAATATCTCAATAAATATTAGTTTTAGTGAAAAATGGATAGAGACCAAAAATAAAGCTGATGAACTAATAATGAATTTCGCTTTTTTATTAATTACATAGATTTAATAGTTTTGGAGATATGAAAGTTCACAAATGGCATCCGAACGTTTATAAGACAAAAAATTTAGTTTAAATGTTGAATATCTCAGAAATTGTGACACCTACGTCAAGCATGCTAAGAAATGAAATTAAAGACAATTAATTGAGCTTTCAAATTATGTTTTACTCGTTTCTGTATCATAAGAAATAAAGAAGTTATGGCGGAAAAATATGCGTATTTTTTTAATTTTTTCTTTTTGTAGAAAAATATAAAGGAAAATAAACAAAATTCAACAAAATGTTGGATTATAATCATATCTCTAATAATTGTTAAAATGATAAGTAGAGAAATAAGATAGAACAAAAATATGAAACTTAAAAAAAAGATAATAAAATATCCAACTGTACAAGTCTTTGTTAAGTTACATTTACTCCTCAAAGTACCATAATTTACTATAATAATAATAATAATAATAATAATAATTTATTTAGAAATACATAGTTAGTTAAGTACAGGTATTTGTTAGCAAGTATAGTATGGTGTACAACTAAATAAGGAAATACTCACAAATTATATGAAATACTTGTCGGTGAGGGTTGTAAAGCAATAATGTATTATTGCTTTACTTTCAGAAAATTATAAAGCTAAGACTTAAAGTAATTAAGTATTAAATTTATTATACTATTCAATTTAATTACATGGACAGAGTTATGACTTACAACAGTTTTTAGAATCAGTGTTATGTTCTTAGATTTATGATGTTATTTAAATGATTACTAGGAATATTTATTACAAAATTTGATATTTTCTTCTTATATAAATTAAATTTCGAAATTCTATTGGCACAAGGTCAAATACATAAGGTGTTAGGTAAGTATAGCATTTTTGTGCCTTATTTTTATTAATTTTAGGTTTTAGAGCCTTTATGTATTTTTTTCGAGTATCATATTCATGGTTATTATAATTTATTATAGATTTGTTTTCGTATTTAAATAATAACAGTAAATAATTGTCGAATATCAAGAACTTCACTGATTTTAAAGAGATTATCGCTGGGGTAGGTATATTTTTTATTAAATATTATTTTTAATATCCACTTTTGCGTGACATTTAAGTTATTTAGGTGATGATCTGATATTCCTCCCCATGCAATAATCCCATACTCTAAATGCGATTGGACTAGAGCAGGATATATTATTTTTAATTGTTTATGGTTGAGGTAAGCTTTTAAAAATTTAAATTTTGGAATTAGGCTTCGTATTTTAGTAACTAGGGAAGCAGTGTGAATATCCCAGCGAAGGTGCCTATCTACAGCGTGTCCCAGGATAAATGTAACAAGAGGTGTAATGGACCAAACATTTTGGAATTTTGGAATGGTATTTAGGGATTGAGTCTTGCTTGTTGTAAAACTAAAGTATACCAAAAATGACTTGATTTGGTGTTCTACAGGGTGTTTTATAAGCAAAGTTGTAAAAATCACCACTAATAAAGTACCTTTATTTTTCAAAATATGAAAAAATTCCACTAAGAAAAGTTATTTAGAATGCAATTTTATACCTCTATACCAAATTTCAGGAATATACAATTATTTTTTTGAAACTTCCCATTTTTTCAATAAATTAGTATTTTATTTTGAACCATTCAATTAAAACTGCATAGAAATTATTTTTTGTGAATTAATGTTTAAAGTTATGTAGAAGCTAAAAGTAGGCTATGAGAAAAGCAGTGGATACACATTTATCATTCATCATCTTAATTCGCAAAAAATGGGAAGTTTCAAAAAATAATCGGCATGTGGATATTCAGAATCTAACAACATTTTGATTTTTGGTTTTCGAATTAAGGCCCACTTAAAATTGCCTATTTTAAACATTAAATAATCAATAAATTGGTAAAGAATATTTTTTTCGAAAGAAAGTCATTCTTTATTTTCTCTTTAAATTCATTTTTTCTACCACACTATATCATCAATACCTTCAAATTCGGTAATCCTTATAGCCCAAATAATTTACAATTTTTCAATGAAAATTCGTGGCCTTCGAAATTTGAAAGTTTCGATAATATAGGATAGTGGAAAAAGTGAATTTAATGAGAAAATTAAGAATGACTTTTTTCGAAAAAAATTTCGTTACCAATTTATTATTTAATATTTAAAATAAGTAATTTTAAGTGGATCTAATTCGAAAACCAAAAATCAAAATGTTAAATTCTTGATATAGTAGTTCTACAGCATCCTGATCAATAATATTGCATTAGTTCTTCAACAAAAAAATGCCTAATATGATTTCTCGAAAAATCGACCCTTTTTTTCTTAATAAAAATGCACGCCACTGACTGAAGTAAGTTTTGTCTTACTCAAAAAAGGAATATTAAAGATCTTTGATAAAGATCCAAATTTGGTTGAAATTGGATGACCAATAACTGAGCTACGTAGGTGTTACCGTGAAAAGTGGGACACACTGTATATATATTAAAGATCTTTGATAAAGATCCAAATTTGGTTGAAATTGGATAACCAATAACTGAACTACGTAGGTGTTACCGTGAAAAGTGGGACACACTGTATATAAAAGAAGTTAAGGTTTCAAAAAAAATTTTGGCAATAGCCACCCCCATAACTAACCCCACCCCAGTATTAAAGGAAGTGAGAAAAAAAATTGTAATTTAGCGTCTATACAAGAACCTAAGGCCTCAATTTTTTACTTCATCCACCCCCACTACCACCTCTCTTACACCACCATCCCCACCCCCACTACCGATGTGGCATATCGTTCTATAGGTTTTTGGGGTGGACGATTTCAAATATTATGTTATTAAAGTTCTATAAACAATAATTTCTCATTGTGACACTAGGAAGGAAAATCTTGATGTGGAAGTAGTGATTCCTTGGGCAGCGGTTTTTAATATTGTACTATTTCTCTGGGACATTCTCCTAATATTCTCGACAAATATAATACAGATATCTCTAGAAAATGTTCCTTGCTATCTTGATCGCCTACTTGTTGCAAAAAATTACACAGGCGTGAAACGCGTGGACTGTTTTCGAGGCATCAAACATTTGTATAAGTACTAGGGGGTGAAGTTTAATAATCATCCCGTACAACTATTCCATTCACCAAGTTATATGAAAAGTGGTGTTATCATCATTACCATTAATACGGCTCTGTCCAGTACTAAATAAGTTTGTTTACTAGCGCTTCAAGAGTGCTGATATCCTCCCTTTGATTGACGCCGATAAAGCTCTACAATCTACCGTGGTGTAGTGCATATATAATTTTTGTAGTACCGACACCCTGGTGCATTTTTCAGTCCACGCCCCTGTGTATATTTCAGGTACTCACCGGCTGTCAGTTCTTTCCTACACAACTTAATTTCTGAGCTTCAGATCGCATTAGCCGTGCAGGAGAGTGGACGTGCTCCGCTTGTTTCGTTCTTCGCTTGTTCAGTTTCGTTGCCTAGCTTTTCGTCGAGAGCTTACGCGCCAACCTGACTATCAGCGGTCGCATAGCTAAGGGATTTTGTGTGAGTGTTTCTAACAAATTTTGTGGATTTTAGTGGCGTGCCTGTCGAGAACGTTGTTTGGTTTGGGCCCTTAAGAACATGTGACAAGGGTTTTACTTTCGTTTACTGCTCAACAGTGAGTTGTTTTTGTTACATCTGACCTAGTAGATATAAGAATTGCTGTGATCTTCAACCTGGACCTTTGTAATTATGGTATTTAATTGACCATTACTTAGGAATAAATAAAACAAAGTCGGGAGTCAAATGTAATTATAATGTTGACGGAAATAAAAATAAATTTTGTTTGTAAACAAAACAAACGCAGATTACCAAATTCTTGTGGATATAATTTGGGGCATTTCCAATACCTACTCAATTGAAACAACTCCCACAAGTATTTTACAAAAAAATAAAAATGCCATGCTATGGATATTCTGTAGTCCATCAAATTGACTTCATTTTTTTAATCAGTTTAACATTTTGTGCGTCCCTACCTTTTTAGAAATAAATAAAACAAAATCGAGACGCAAATGTTATTATAAAGTTGATTTTGTTTGTAATAAACGCCTATGAATAAATTCTTATGGAAAAAAATTGGGGTAAATAATAAAAATGCAACGCTATAGATATTCAGCAGAATATTAAATTAACTTATATATTTAATTAACTTCATGTAGAAATCTACCTAACATTTTTATTTCTTCATTATCGAATTGATGTAAAGGTAATTTAAAATGTTGATGGGAATCATTCCCAAACTTTTCTTATTTTTTATTCGTAGTATCCACCTTGTAGTCTACCAAAATTCGCAAAACAAATATAAAACGATAGTGGAATGGTTTTCTGTAGTTTCAACGCGGAAAAGATTATATAGATAATTATCTACATTTGCAAACGTTCAACAGATTACAATCTATTTAGAAAATGAGTACATAATTATTTATTTTTTCTAATTGTTTATCGAAAAAGTTACTATTCCTAATTCATTTCGGTTAGTAAATGACCAGTTTTCCTAACTAGTGGTGGAAAGTGAAGCAAAGGAAATCACCAATACATTTATTTATTATAAACATCTACTACTATAACTACTATATGCTTATGTTTACTGCAACATTCTAGCATTTCTTGGGGACATTTTATCGGATTGGTTAAGATTGAATATTTGTCTTTTTCTAATATTTTTGAAGACACTTACAGCTTGTTTTGTACAGAATTAGAATTTTTTAAGTAACGGTTTATAAGAGTGGCTTTTAAACACTGAAATATAAATACTTAGTTGTAGTGTACAATTCAATAATATTAATTAATCTCTCTGACGATGGTTGAATAAACCGAAACGTAAGGAAACAGTAATTTTATTATAGAGACCGATACTCCCTACTTTAAGTTAATAATATGGACAATTCGTTAGGAATATCAGATATTTTCTAATTAACGCACAAATAACTATTGTCACTATTCAACAGGTGAAATCTAATTGTAGAATAGGAAAAACAAACTAATTCAATCGCTTCATTGTGTGAACAAAAAATAAATAGGAAAAAAGATATATAAACATTATCTATATAACTAAATTAATCTAAACTAAACTACAGATTAAACTGAACTCAAGACTGAATTAGTACAATACAAAAACTAAAGTAAATACAGCTGAAAAATTCAACAAAAAAGACAGAAAATTTTAGGCATCCATTTTATAATTAAAAAAAAAACAAAAAAAAACAAAAAAAAAACAAAAAAAAAATCGATTTGCACACCCTTCTGCACGCGACGACTGCCTAAAATTTGCGTTTCTGGCATATTCATGGTAATTTCATTCATATATATGATTGGCATGCATTTTAAAAACGTTGCACCTGACTGGTCATGTACCGCCAGTCTATTGGTAATTGAGATATAGAGGTCATCCAAAAATGACAATTTTTCAAAAACGTTCAGTAGCTCGGTAGTCGAAAAAGATAGACGATCGCGGTTTGCGCTATTGTTTGTTTCTCGAAAATTGAGCTCAAGACATCTATGTTAGTGTTTGCCTGTTTGACATAATTCTAGAGAAAGCCTCAAATCCCATCTAATTTGGTTCTCCCTTTACGGTAATTAGAAATTTCGGATTTATCTTCTTAAAAACTGGAATAACTTTTGAAAATTTCCACTGCAATGCAAATTTGGAAGATTTGATAATAAATAATGTTTTAGCAAAATTAGCAGCACAATCACGTAATACGAATGCGGGTATTCTCTCAAACCTAGAGGTTAATTTAGATTTAATTTTCTTTAACACAGTCACTACTTTTTTCTTCTGTAAAACAGACTGTATGTGAGCTAATCTCACCAAAATGTTTAGTATTATCCATCATACTTGGCCGACAGTTTCTTATGAATCCTATAACTTTTAAACAATCAGAGCATTAATATAATAAACAAATATGAGCTTCTGTCTCATTCTCATTTTGTATCTTACATAATCTTCAATACTTCTGATATTATAAGTTCCACCGTCGTCGGCATACAATAAACAGTTAACCTTTAGATTAGAAATACTGTAAATAAAGATGTTGAAAATAAGTGGCCCCATATTAGAACCTTGGGGCACTCCATAAGTTGCGAAGCTCTCAGTAGACTGGTGGCCTGAGCATTTGACGTTTTACTTACTATCAGTAAGCTACGATTTAAAAAATTGTAATATATACAGTGATAAACCATGTGTTGGAAGCTTAGGCACAAGAATGTTGTGATCAAGTCTACAAAAAGCCTTAAAAAAGACAGCGTAAACGACATAAGTTTGGAGCTCAGCATCCGTAGATTCTATCTGATACAGAAGAAATCTGTGACATTGGATCTTCCTTTAATAAATCCTCGCTGCAATTATGCAAGTAATAGTAGGTATATACAATTATAGGATTTCAGAAACACCTGTTTTCGAAATTCTATAAAAATATTTCTTACTAGAACTATAAGCACACAAAAGATTATTCACTTTAAAATAATAGCATATCTCATATTAATGTCGTACAATTTGAAATACTTTAGAAAAGCTGTGGACCAGAGTTTCCGGTAAAATCTTAAAATCCTATAATATAATAAATATTGCAAATATAGAATCGGTGCACGTTTTCATAGATATGAACTGAAGAGCTAAGTGGATAAAGATGTTATGTCACAAAAACACGTTATTTAGTAATTTAACTCGAAAGTTTTTAGGCGAGAACTTTTTTGTTATAACGACTATATAGCTTGCATTTTGCGATGATATTGACATTTGATGTACTTTTCAGAGACAAATAACTAAAGTTGTCAGTTGTCATTATTTTCGAAAATTTTAAAAAATTAATGTACATAACACCTTTATCCGTTCATAAGTTTCTCTGAAATAAATAAGGAATTAGTGTGAATAAAAGTGTTAAGAAATTAAACATATTTTATTATTATTAAAACATTGTACAATTTTTAGGTAGTCGGACAGTTCTACGGTTTTGAGCCACAGTTTGGTCATTTCCAAGTATGTTGTGATAACACGGCCTTACCATTCATTTATGAATGGTAATTGTTCTCTAAGATTGGCCAGTTTTCCTACATTTAGGCTGCCCTTGTTTTCATTAAACACCGTTAGAGCAATAGTCGGAATTTATCTTATGCATATTCCTTTTCTTTAAAATATCCACTTTGTAAAATGGAGTAATTTCATCTGGTGATGAACTAGTAGCACCCATAGGTGCCATTTTATACCGTCGTGTGAAAATAAACCTTTTCATTGTTCAAGTTTTTCTTCCTGTTGTAAAAATTGAGTTTTGAGGCAATTCCATCAATATCCTTGAAATGATTCTTCATATCTATGACAACGGCGTCTTTGGGAGTTCTTACAATTTCTCGATACTGGTCCGGAACGTAGATGTTTTGATGTTTCCTTAAAATTTTCTCGACTCTGCCAAAGTCATGTACCTGAAGTTTCGAACGTTCACTTGAACGAATTTTATTTGAAAAGGAAAAATTAATAAAAACTAAAAGCCGACTTAATCGTTAGATTTTTCTAGACACGCTTGCTGGCAACAATATTTAAAATACTCTTTCTAAGCCTCCTTCGCATCCAAGGTCTCCAACTCACCCTTAACCATCCCCTGATTTAAAAAAATACCAAAAATTAAATCTGGCTCACGCCTAAAATTTTCTTCGCCATATTGGCTAAGAATAATGTCCTGAACATACCCTCAAATCCTCGTTCTCATGTAAGGTCCGGAACTCACCCTTAGCCAACCCTCATTTAAAAAAAAAATACCAAAAATGAAATCTGGCTTACGCCCAAAATTTTCTTAGTTACATTTGCTAAGAATAATGTTCTAAACATACCCTCAAATCCTCGTCCTTATGTAGGGTCCGGAACACACCCTTATCCAACCCTTCATTTTAAAAATTTACCAAAAATGAAATGTAGTTTACGCCAAAAATTTTATTGGTCGCCTTTACTAAAAATAATATTCTAAACATACCCTCAAATCCTCGTTCTCATGTATGCTCCGGAACTCACACTTAGCCAACCCCTCATTTACAAAAAAATACCAAAAATGAAATCTGGCTTACGCCCAAAATTTTCTTAGTTACATTTGCTAAGAATAATGTCCTAAACATACCCTCAAATCCTCGTCCTTATGTAGGGTCCGGAACACACCCTTATCCAACCCTTCATTTTAAAAATTTACCAAAAATGAAATGTAGTTTACGCCAAAAAATTTCTTGGTCACCTTTGCTACAAATAATATTCTAAACATACCCTCAAATCCTCGTTCTCATGTATGCTCCGGAACTCACCCTTAGCCAACCCCTCATTTACAAAAAAATACCAAAAATGAAATCTGGCTTACGCCCAAAATTTTCTTAGTTACATTTGCTAAGAATAATGTCCTAAACATACCCTCAAATCCTCGACCTTATGTAGGGTCCG
Organism: Rutpela maculata; assembly: GCA_936432065.2. Classification (NCBI taxonomy): domain Eukaryota; kingdom Metazoa; phylum Arthropoda; class Insecta; order Coleoptera; family Cerambycidae; genus Rutpela; species Rutpela maculata. The sequence goes on from OW386287.2 coordinate 216,523,233, forward strand.
GAACACACCCTTATCCAACCCTTCATTTTAAAAATTTACCAAAAATGAAATGTAGTTTGCGTCAAAAATTTTCTTGGTCACCTTTGCTACAAATAATATTCTAAACATACCCTCAAATCCTCGTTCTCATGTATGCTCCGGAACTCACCCTTAGCCAACCCTCATTTGCAAAAAAATATCAAAAATGAAATCTGGCTTACGCCCAAAATTTTCTTAGTTACATTTGCTAAGAATAATGTCATAAACATACCCTCAAATCCTTGTCCTTATGTAGGGTCCGGAACACACCCTTATCCAACCCTTCATTTTAAAAATTTACCAAAAATGAAATCTGGCTTACGCCCAAAATTTTCTTAGTTGCATTTGCTAATAATAACGTCCTAAACATACCCTCAAATCCTCATCCTTATGTAGGGTCCGGAACACACCCTTATCCAACCCTTCATTTTAAAAATTTACCAAAAATGAAATGTAGCTTACGCCAAAAATTTTCTTGGTCACCTTTGCTACAAATAATATTCTAAACATACCCTCAAATCCTCGTTCTCATGTATGCTCCGGAACTCACCCTTAGCCAACCCCACTTTTAAAAAAAATTACCAAAAATGAAATCTGGCTTACGCCCAAAATTCTCTTAGTTACATTTGCTGAGAATAATGTCCTAAACATACCCTCAAATCCTCGTCCTTATGTAGGGTCCGGAACACACCCTTATACAACCCTTCATTTTAAAAATTTACCAAAAATGAAATCCAGCTTACGCCAAAAATTTTCTTGGTCGCCTTTGCTACAAATAATATTCTAAACATACCCTCAAATACTCGTTCTCATGTATGCTCCGGAACTCACCCTTAGCCAACCCCTCATTTAAAAAAAATTACCAAAAATGAAATCTGGCTTACGCCCAAAATTTTCTTAGTTACATTTGCTAAGAATAATATCCTAAACATACCCTCAAATCCTCGTCCTTATGTAGGGTCCGGAACACACCCTTATCCAACCCTTCATTTTAAAAATTTACCAAAAATGAAATGTAGTTTACGTCAAAAATTTTCTTGGTCACCTTTGCTACAAATAATATTCTAAACATACCCTCAAATCCTCGCTCTCATATATGCTCCGGAACTCACCTTTAGCCAACCCCTCATTTACAAAAAAATACCAAAAATGAAATCTGGCTTACGCCCAAAATTTTCTTAGTTACATTTGCTAAGAATAATGTCTTAAACAGACCCTCAAATCCTCGACCTTATGTAGGGTCCGGAACACACCCTTATCCAACCCTTCATTTTAAAAATTTACCTAAAATGAAATCTGGCTTACGCCCAAAATTTTCTTAGTTACATTTGCTAAGAATAATGTCCTAAACATACCGTCAAATCCTCGTCCTCATGTAGGGTCCGGAACACACCCTTATCCAACCCTTCATTTTAAAAATTTACCAAAAATGAAATCTGTCTTACGCCCAAAATTTTCTTAGTTACATTTGCTAAGAATAATGTCCTAAACATACCCTCAAATTCTCGTCCTTATGTAGGGTCCGGAACACACCCTTATACAACCCTTCATTTTAAAAATTTACCAAAAATGAAATCCAGCTTACGCCAAAAATTTTCTTGGTCACCTTTGCTACAAATAATATTCTAAACATACCCTCAAATCCTCGTTCTCATGTATGCTCCGGAACTCACCCTTAGCCAACCCCTCATTTAAAAAAAATACCAAAACTTAAATCTGGCTTACGCCCAAAATTTTCTTAGTAACATTTGCTAAAAATAATGTCCTAAACATACCCTCAAATCCTCGTCCTTATGTAGGGTCCGGAACACACCCTTATCCAACCCTTCATTTTAAAAATTTACCAAAAATGAAATGTAGTTTACGTCAAAAATTTTCTTGGTCACCTTCGCTACAAATAATATTCTAAACATACCCTCAAATCCTCGCTCTCATATATGCTCCGGAACTCTCCCTTAGCCAACCCCTCATTTCCAAAAAAATACCAAAAATGAAATCTTTCTTACGCCCAAAATTTTCTTAGTTGCATTTGCTAATAATAACGTCCTAAACATACCCTCAAATCCTCATCCTTATGTAGGGTCCGGAACACACCCTTATCCAACCCTTCATTTTATATATTTACCAAAAATGAAATGTAGCTTACGCCAAAAATTTTCTTGGTCACCTTTGCTACAAATAATATTCTAAACATACCCTCAAATCCTCGTTCTCATGTATGCTCCGGAACTTACCCTTAGCCAACCCTCATTTACAAAAAAATACCAAAAAGAAATCTGGCTTACGCCCAAAATTTTCTTAGTTACATTTGCTAAGAATAATGTCCTAAACATACCCTCAAATCCTTGTCCTTATGTAGGGTCCGGAACACACCCTTATCCAACCCTTCATTTTAAAAATTTACCAAAAATGAAATGTAGTTTACGCCAAAAATTTTCTTGGTCACCTTTGCGACAAATAATATTCTAAACATACCCTCAAATACTCGTTCTCATGTATGCTCCGGAACTCACCCTTAGCCAACCCCTCTTTTAAAAACAATTACCAAAAATGAAATCTGCCTTACGCCCAAAATTTTCTTAGTTACATTTGCTAAGAATAATGTCCTAAACATACCCTCAAATCCTCGGCATTATGTAGGGTCCGGAACACACCCTTATACAACCCTTCATTTTAAAAATTTACCAAAAATGAAATGTAGTTTACGTCAAAAATTTTCTTGGTCACCTTTGCTACAAATAATATTCTAAACGTACCCTCAAATCCTCGTTCTCATGTATGCTCCGGAACTCACCCTTAGCCAACCCCTCATTTACAAAAAAATACCAAAAATGAAATCTGGCTTACGCCCAAAATTTTCTTAGTTACATTTGCTAAGAATAATGTCCTAAACATACCCTCAAATCCTCGACCTTATGTAGGGTCCGGAACACACCCTTATCCAACCCTTCATTTTAAAAATTTACCTAAAATGAAATCTGGCTTACGCCCAAAATTTTCTTAGTTACATTTGCTAACAATAATGTCCTAAACATACCCTCAAATCCTCATCCTTATGTAGGGTCCGGAACACACCCTTATCCAACCCTTCATTTTAAAAATTTACCAAAAATGAAATGTAGCTTACGCCAAAAATTTTCTTGGTCACCTTTGCTACAAATAATATTCTAAACATACCCTCAAATCCTCGTTCTCATGTATGCTCCGGAACTCACCCTTAGCCAACTCCACTTTTAAAAAAAATTACCAAAAATGAAATCTGGCTTACGCCCAAAATTCTCTTAGTTACATTTGCTAAGAATAATGTCCTAAACATACCCTCAAATCCTCGTCCTTATGTAGGGTCCGGAACACACCCTTATACAACCCTTCATTTTAAAAATTTACCAAAAATGAAATCCAGCTTACGCCAAAAATTTTCTTGGTCGCCTTTGCTACAAATAATATTCTAAACATACCCTCAAATACTCGTTCTCATGTATGCTCCGGAACTCACCCTTAGCCAACCCCTCATTTAAAAAAAATTACCAAAAATGAAATCTGGCTTACGCCCAAAATTTTCTTAGTTACATTTGCTAAGAATAATATCCTAAACATACCCTCAAATCCTCATCCTTATGTAGGGTCCGGAACACACCCTTATCCAACCCTTCATTTTAAAAATTTACCAAAAATGAAATGTAGTTTACGTCAAAAATTTTCTTGGTCACCTTTGCTACAAATAATATTCTAAACATACCCTCAAATCCTTGCTCTCATATATGCTCCGGAACTCACCTTTAGCCAACCCCTCATTTACAAAAAAATACCAAAAATGAAATCTGGCTTACGCCCAAAATTTTCTTAGTTACATTTGCTAAGAATAATGTCTTAAACAGACCCTCAAATCCTCGACCTTATGTAGGGTCCGGAACACACCCTTATCCAACCCTTCATTTTAAAAATTTACCTAAAATGAAATCTGGCTTACGCCCAAAATTTTCTTAGTTACATTTGCTAAGAATAATGTCCTAAACATACCGTCAAATCCTCGTCCTCATGTAGGGTCCGGAACACACCCTTATCCAACCCTTCATTTTAAAAATTTACCAAAAATGAAATCTGTCTTACGCCCAAAATTTTCTTAGTTACATTTGCTAAGAATAATGTCCTAAACATACCCTCAAATTCTCGTCCTTATGTAGGGTCCGGAACACACCCTTATACAACCCTTCATTTTAAAAATTTACCAAAAATGAAATCCAACTTACGCCCAAAATTTTCTTGGTCACCTTTGCTACAAATAATATTCTAAACATACCCTCAAATCCTCGTTCTCATGTATGCTCCGGAACTCACCCTTAGCCAACCCCTCATTGAAAAAAAATTACCAAAACTTAAATCTGGCTTACGCCCAAAATTTTCTTAGTAACATTTGCTAAAAATAATGTCCTAAACATACCCTCAAATCCTCGTCCTTATGTAGGGTCCGGAACACACCCTTATCCAACCCTTCATTTTAAAAATTTACCAAAAATGAAATGTAGTTTACGCCAAAAAATTTCTTGGTCACCTTTGCTACAAATAATATTCTAAACATACCCTCAAATCCTCGCTCTCATATATGCTCCGGAACTCTCCCTTAGCCAACCCCTCATTTACAAAAAAATACCAAAAATGAAATCTGGCTTACGCCCAAAATTTTCTTAGTTACATTTGCTAAGAATAATGTCTTAAACAGACCCTCAAATCCTCAACCTTATGTTGGGTCCGGAACACACCCTTATCCAACCCTTCATTTTAAAAATTTACCAAAAATGAAATCTGGCTTACGCCCAAAATTTTCTTAGTTACATTTGCTAAGAATAATGTCCTAAACATACCCTCAAATTCTCGTCCTTATGTAGGGTCCGGAACACACCCTTATCCAACCCTTCATTTTAAAAATTTACCAAAAATGAAATGTAGTTTACGTCAAAAATTTTCTTGGTCACCTTTGCTACAAATAATATTCTAAACATACCCTCAAATCCTCGTTCTCATGTATGCTCCGGGACTCACCCTTAGCCAACCCTCATTTACAAAAAAATACCAAAAATGAAATCTGGCTTACGCCCAAAATTTTCTTAGTTACATTTGCTAAACATACCCTCAAATCCTTGTCCTTATGTAGGGTCCGGAACACACCCTTACATTTGCTAAGAACCAACCCTTCATTTTAAAAATTTACCAAAAATGAAATCTGGCTTACGCCCAAAATTTTCTTAGTTGCATTTGCTAATAATAACGTCCTAAACATACCCTCAAATCCTCATCCTTATGTAGGGTCCGGAACACACCCTTATCCAACCCTTCATTTTAAATATTTACCAAAAATGAAATGTAGCTTACGCCAAAAATTTTCTTGGTCACCTTTGCTACAAATAATATTCTAAACATACCCTCAAATCCTCGTTCTCATGTATGCTCCGGAACTCACCCTTAGCCAACCCTCATTTACAAAAAAATACCAAAAATGAAATCTGGCTTACGCCCAAAATTTTCTTAGTTACATTTGCTAAGAATAATGTCCTAAACATACCCTCAAATCCTTGTCCTTATGTAGGGTCCGGAACGCACCCTTATCCAACCCTTCATTTTAAAAATTTACCAAAAATGAAATCTGGCTTACGCCCAAAATTTTCTTAGTTGCATTTGCTAATAATAACGTCCTAAACATACCCTCAAATCCTCATCCTTATGTAGGGTCCGGAACACACCCTTATCCAACCCTTCATTTTAAATATTTACCAAAAATGAAATGTAGCTTACGCCAAAAATTTTCTTGGTCACCTTTGCGACAAATAATATTCTAAACATACCCTCAAATACTCGTTCTCATGTATGCTCCGGAACTCACCCTTAGCCAACCACTCTTTTAAAAACAATTACCAAAAATGAAATCTGCCTTACGCCCAAAATTTTCTTAGTTACATTTGCTAAGAATAATGTCCTAAACATACCCTCAAATCCTCGTCATTATGTAGGGTCCGGAACACACCCTTATCCAACCCTTCATTTTAAAAATTTACCAAAAATGAAATGTAGTTTACGTCAAAAATTTTCTTGGTCACCTTTGCTACAAATAATATTCTAAACATACCCTCAAATCCTTGCTCTCATATATGCTCCGGAACTCACCTTTAGCCAACCCCTCATTTACAAAAAAATACCAAAAATGAAATCTGGCTTACGCCCAAAATTTTCTTAGTTACATTTGCTAAGAATAATGTCTTAAACAGACCCTCAAATCCTCGACCTTATGTAGGGTCCGGAACACACCCTTATCCAACCCTTCATTTTAAAAATTTACCTAAAATGAAATCTGGCTTACGCCCAAAATTTTCTTAGTTACATTTGCTAAGAATAATGTCCTAAACATACCGCCAAATCCTCGTCCTCATGTAGGGTCCGGAACACACCCTTATCCAACCCTTCATTTTAAAAATTTACCAAAAATGAAATCTGTCTTACGCCCAAAATTTTCTTAGTTACATTTGCTAAGAATAATGTCCTAAACATACCCTCAAATCCTCGTCATTATGTAGGGTCCGGAACACACCCTTATACAACCCTTCATTTTAAAAATTTACCAAAAATGAAATGTAGTTTACGTCAAAAATTTTCTTGGTCACCTTTGCTACAAATAATATTCTAAACGTACCCTCAAATCCTCGCTCTCATATATGCTCCGGAACTCACCCTTAGCCAACCCCTCATTTACAAAAAAATTACCAAAAATGAAATCTGGCTTACGCCCAAAATTTTCTTAGTTACATTTGCTAAGAATAATGTCCTAAAGATACCCTTAAATCGCCGTTCTTATGTAGGGTCCGGAACACACCCTTATCCAACCCTTCATTTTAAAAATTTACCAACAATTAAATGTAGCTTACGCCAAAAATTTTCTTGGTCACCTTTGCTACAAATAATATTCTAAACATACCCTCAAATTCCCGTTCTCGTGTATGCTCCGGAACTCACCCTTAGCCAACCCCTCATTTAAAAAAAATTGCCAAAAATGAAATCTGGCTTACGCCCAAAATTTTCTTAGTTACATTTGCTAAAAATAATGTCCTAAACATACCCTCAAATCCTCGTCCTTATGTCCTCATTTTAACCCTTAGCCAACCCCTCATTTAAAAAAAATTACCAAAAATGAAATCTGGCTTACGCCAAAAATTTTCTTGGTCACCTTTGCTACAAATAATAGTCTAAAGATACCCTCAAATCCTCGTTCTCATGTATGCTCCGGAACTCACCCCTAGCCAACCTCCCTTTTAAAAACAATACCAAAAATGAAATCTGGCTTACGCCCAAAATTTTCTTGGTTACATTTGCTAAGAATAATGTCCTAAACATACCCTCAAAACCTCGTCCTTATGTAGAGTCCGGAACACACCCTTAGCCAACCCCTCACTTTAATTATTTACCAAAAATTAAATGTAACTTACACCTAAAATATTCTTGGCCACATTTGCTACAAACAATATCCTAAACATACCCTCAAATCATCGTTCTCATGTAAGCTCCGGAAATCACCCTTAGCCAACCTCTCATTTAAAAAAAATTACCAAAAATTAAATCTGGCTTACGCCCAAAATTTTCTTAGTTACATTTGCTAAGAATAATGTCCTAATCATACCCTCAAATCCTCGTCCTTATGTAGGGTCCGGAACACACCCTTATCCAACCCTTCATTTTAAAAATTTACCAAAAATGAAATGTAGCTTACGCCAAAAATTTTCTTGGTCACCATTGCTACAAATAATATTCTAAACATGCCCGCAAATCCTCGTTCTCATGTATGCTCCGGAACTCACTCTTAGCCAACCTCTCTTTTAAAAAAAATTACCAAAAATGAAATCTGGCTTACGCCAAAAATTTTCTTAGTTACATTTTCTAAGAATGATGTCCTAAACATACCCTCAAAACCTCGTCCTTATGTAGGGTCCGGAACACACCCTTAACCAACTCTTCATTTTAAATATTTACCAAAAATGAAATATAGCTTACGCCAAAAATTTTCTTGGCCACATTTGCTACAAATAATATCCTAAACAAACACTCAAATCCTCGTTCTCATGTAAGCTCCGGAACTCACCCTTAGCCAACCTCTCATTTTAAAAAATTCATCAAAAGTTAAATCTGGCTTACGCCTAAAATTTTCTTCGCTATCTTTGCTAAGAATAATGTCCTAAACATCCCTCAAAACCTCGTCCTCATGTAAGTTCCGGAACACAGACACAGACGCTAATTAATATTAAAGTTATCTTCAGATCTACTCTGCACTAAAAAAAATGTAGGCGTCTTTGATCTTTACCGCACCGCCAAACACGCCGACATTTTTTACACGCAAAAAAAAACGTTTTGATTTAAGAGTATATTGGTTTATAATATATAATAAGCAAATGAATTCTTCGTAGAAAACAATTACTTTTGTTTCAAGTATAATTTATTTACGACCAGCTTTTGATTTCTTGCAACAAAAGTATTCGGTTTATATGAAGAATATATTTATTTGTGTATATATAAACCAATATATTCTTGAATCAGAACATTTTTTTTTTTCAGTGTAGTCAACTATAACAATTGTTATTTATTAATTAGAGTTTTTATTACGCCATAACCAGAGTGTAAAATAAATCATTTATATCATTTTATAAAAGGTCACTATTTGGGCAGTCTTTTTATGAAATAACTGATTTTGATGACTGGGTGCGACATACTGGGTGGCTCAACCGTAACTTTTGATTAGATTTTTTCTCAAAAGTGATGTAGTGATATGGAATGAAATTTCCAATTATCTGATGTAAATTAAGGGGGACGGTAGCTCAGTGGTTTAGCGCGTCTAGCTTGCATACTGGCGTACCTAGCGAAGCAGGTTCAATCCCTGCTCATCGCGAAATAATCTTAATTATAAAATTATCCCCAAGAAGTGGTTCGGACTCCACTATAAGCTGTAGGGCCTCGTTCCTCTTTACCTAACACAATTTCATTCTGGATTTTCAAGGAGTTACTTCGGTGACTTGAGAAGCGGTTAAGAAAACATTTTAAGAAATAACCTAAATGACCGACTTTCGGTTTCGATGCAATGTACATAAAAATAAAATTTTCAAATGGGACGACATTTGAGGGTATGTTTAGGGCATTATTTTTAGCAAATGTAACTAAGAAAATTCAGTCAGATTTCATTTTTGGTAATTTTTTTTAAATGAGGGGTTGGCTAAAGGTGAGTTCCGGGGCATACATGAGAATGAGGATTTCTGGGTATGTTTAGAATATTATTTGTAGCAAAAGTGACCAAGAAAATTTTTGGAGTAAGCTACATTTAATTTTTGGTAAATTTTTAAAATGAATGGTTGGATAAGGGTGTCTTAAGGACGAGGATTTGAGGGTATGTTTAGGACATTATTCTTAGCAAATGTAACTAAGAAAATTTTGGGCGTAAGCCAGATTTCATTTTAGGTAAATTTTTAAAATGAAGGGTTGGATAAGGGTGTGTTCCGGACCCTACATAAGGTCGAGGATTTGAAGGTCTGTTTAAGACATTATTCTTAGCAAATGTAACTAAGAAAATTTTGGGCGTAAGCCAGATTTCATTTTTGGTATTTTTTTGTAAATGAGGGGTTGGCTAAGGGAGAGTTCCGGAGCATATATGAGAGCGAGGATTTGAGGGTATGTTTAGAATATTATTTGTAGCAAAGGTGACCAAAAAAATTTCTGGCGTAAGCTACATTTCATTTTTGGTAAATTTTTAAAATGAAGGGTTGGATAAGGGTGTGTTCCGGACCCTACATAAGGATGAGGATTTGAGGGTATGTTTAGGACGTTATTATTAGCAAATGCAACCAAGAAAATTTTGGGCGTAAACCAGATTTCATTTTTGGTAAGTTTTTAAAATGAAGGGTTGGATAAGGGTGTGTTCCGGACCCTACATAAGGACAAGGATTTGAGGGTATGTTTAGGACATTATTCTTAGCAAATGTAACTAAGAAAATTTTGGGCGTAAGCCAGATTTCATTTTAGGTAAATTTTTAAAATGAAGGGTTGGATAAGGGTGTGTTCCGGACCCTACATAAGGTCGAGGATTTGAAGGTCTGTTTAAGACATTATTCTTAGCAAATGTAACTAAGAAAATTTTGGGCGGAAGCCAGATTTCATTTTTGGTATTTTTTTGTAAATGAGGGGTTGGCTAAGGGAGAGTTCCGGAGCATATATGAGAGCGAGGATTTGAGGGCATGTTTAGAATATTATTTGTAGCAAAGGTGACCAAGAAAATTTCTGGCGTAAGCTACATTTCATTTTTGGTAAATTTTTAAAATGAAGGGTTGGATAAGGGTGTGTTCCGGACCCTACATAAGGATGAGGATTTGAGGGTATGTTTAGGACGTTATTATTAGCAAATGCAACTAAGAAAATTTTGGGCGTAAGCCAGATTTCATTTTTGGTAAGTTTTTAAAATGAAGGGATGGATAAGGGTGTGTTCCGGACCCTACATAAGGACAAGGATTTGAGGGTATGTTTAGGACATTATTCTTAGCAAATGTAACTAAGAAAATTTTGGGCGTAAGCCAGATTTCATTTTTGGTATTTTTTTGTAAATGAGGCTAAGGGTGAGTTCCGGAGCATACATGAGAACGAGGTTGAGGGTATGTTTAGAATATTATTTGTAGCAAAGATGACCAAGAAAATTTTTGACGTAAACTACATTTCATTTTTGGTAAATTTTTAAAATGAAGGGTTGGATAAGGGTGTGTTCCGGACCCTACATAAGGACGAGAATTTGAGGGTATGTTTAGGACATTATTCTTAGCAAATGTAACTAAGAAAATTGTGGGCGTAAGCCAGATTTCATTTTAGGTAAATTTTTAAAATGAAGGGTTGGATAAGGGTGTGTTCCGGACCCTACATAAGGTCGAGGATTTGAGGGTCTGTTTAAGACATTATTCTTAGCAAATGTAACTAAGAAAATTTTGGGCGTAAGCCAGATTTCATTTTTGGTATTTTTTTGTAAATGAGGGGTTGGCTAAGGGAGAGTTCCGGAGCATATATGAGAGCGAGGATTTGAGGGTATGTTTAGAATATTATTTGTAGCAAAGGTGACCAAGAAAATTTTTGACGTAAACTACATTTCATTTTTGGTAAATTTTTAAAATGAAGGGTTGGATAAGGGTGTGTTCCGGACCCTACATAAGGACGAGGATTTGAGGGTATGTTTAGGACATTATTTTTAGCAAATGTAACTAAGAAAATTTTGGGCGTAAGCCAGATTTCATTTTTGGTAATTTTTTTTAAATGAGGGGTTGGCTAAGGGTGAGTTCCGGAGCATACATGAGAACGAGGATTTGAGGGTATGTTTAGAATATTATTTGTAGCAAAGGTGACCAAGAATATTTTTGGCGTAAACTACATTTCATTTTTGGTAAATTTTTAAAATGAAGGGTTGGATAAGGGTGTGTTCCGGACCCTACATAAGGACGAGGATTTGAGGGTATGTTTAGGACATTATTTTTAGCAAATGTAACTAAGAAAATTTTGGGCGTAAGCCAGTCTTAATTTTTGGTAATTTTTTTTAAATGAGGGGTTGGCTAAGGGTGAGTTCCGGAGCATACATGAGAACGAGGATTTGAGGGTATGTTTAGAATATTATTTGTAGCAAAGGTGACCAAGAAAATTTTTGGCGTAAGCTGGATTTCATTTTTGGTAAATTTTTAAAATGAAGGGTTGTATAAGGGTGTGTTCCGGACCCTACATAAGGACGAGGATTTGAGGGTATGTTTAGGACATTATTCTTAGCAAATGTAACTAAGAAAATTTTGGGCGTAAGGCGGATTTCATTTTTGGTATTTTTTTGTAAATGAGGGGTTGGCTAAGGGTGAGTTCCGGAGCATACATGAGAACGAGGATTTGAGGGTATGTTTAGAATATTATTTGTAGCAAAGGTGACCAAGAAATTTTTTGGCGTAAACTACATTTCATTTTTGGTAAATTTTTAAAATGAAGGGTTGGATAAGGGTGTGTTCCGGACCCTACATAAGGACGAGGATTTGAGGGTATGTTTAGGACATTATTCTTAGCAAATGTAACTAAGAAAATTTTGGGCGTAAGCCAGATTTCATTTTTGGTATTTTTTTGTAAATGCGGGGTTGGCTAAGGGTGAGTTCCGGAGCATACATGAGAACGAGGATTTGAGGGTATGTTTAGAATATTATTTGTAGCAAAGGCGACCAAGAAAATTTTTGGCGTAAACTACAGTTCATTTTTGGTAAATTTTTAAAATGAAGGGTTGGATAAGGGTGTGTTCCGGACCCTACATAAAGAAGAGGATTTGAGGGTATGTTTAGAACATTATTCTTAGCAAATGTAACTAAGAAAATTTTGGGCGTAAGCCAGATTTCATTTTTGGTATTTTTTTTTAAATGAGGGGTTGGCTAAGGGTGAGTTCCGGACCTTACATGAGAACGAGGATTTGAGGGTATGTTCAGGACATTATTCTTAGCCAATATGGCGAAGAAAATTTTAGGCGTGAGCCAGATTTAATTTTTGGTATTTTTTTTAAATCAGGGGATGGTTAAGGGTGAGTTGGAGACCTTGGATGCGAAGGAGGCTTAGAAAGAGTATTTTAAATATTGTTGCCAGCAAGCGTGTCTAGAAAAATCTAACGATTAAGTCGGATTTTAGTTTTTATTAATTTTTCCTTTTCAAATAAAATTCGTTCAAGTGAACGTTCGAAACTTCAGGTACATCCAAAGTCTCTGTCTGAATCTAAATATGAATGTCCCACCTCCGAAAATTTATGGTCGATAAGTTTAAATTCTCTCTTTAAAATCAACAACTGGTAAAGTGTAATGATATTGAAGTTTTTATTTTGTCCACCACATTGTAAATTTGTGAAAAGGTGTGTAAGCAACTAGAAATTTCTAGGCTTTCACGGCTGGCCATATCTTCAGTCCATGTGAAAAAGAACGTTTTTTTTTTTCAGTATTCCTCAATGTATGCATGCCAAGGTTGTAAAACCACATTTGACGAAGGTAAAATGCTTTCGATGTACTTAATTTTGGCAGCGGCATGGTTTACTGAAGATCTAAAGTAAGAAAGCAAATCGTTCTATCTACTTTAACTTTTGCTCCGTCACGCTTTTGTTGTTCGAAAGCTAGTTTGTAATTTTCTCCGTATTCTTTAGTATTATTTATTTTATTTTTTTTTTTACTTTTTTTAACCCAATAGATGTAAGCATAGCGAACCCTGTAATTCTTAAACGATAACCTTACAAACCCAAATGACCTTTGACTTGATTGGCGTAATTATCATACTTATTATTTTTTCCGCAAGAATTTCGGAATTCGCCAGATTTGCCTTAAACAATTTAATGCTCTTTTAAAATATTGGGTGGGCAGAAGCCATACCAGATATCAGTTTTGCTCTTGTCATAAAAATTTCTACGGTCCAGCCCTCATCTACTTGTCAGCATAAAAATGTCTGTACAAATATCAACACCGCAAAGCATCACTTTCCAGTATTTCTGATTTACAGACTAATTTGCTAGAATACTTTGGTAAATTCGTATTTTATTATTGCATTTTATATTGATAATGTTTTGTTTTTAAAACATTATTAAAACTTGCCTGGGAAGAAATTGCCACTATGTGACTGATTTCTGCTGAATTGCCAAAAGGTATAAATGTGTTTACAGCAATTAGATACTCAAGTACCATCTCGACTCTTGTACCATCTCATACCATTTCGAAATTGAACGAAATGAATATATAAACTATACACTATAAGCACTATTCCCAAATATCAGCCAATTTATAAACATCTTACATGATTCATGAAATCGTTTATTCATTGCCATTTGTAATATCAGTTTACTACGACTGACCATTTTCACTATAATAGTAAGAAACACTTAACACAACTTGTCACAATAATGTCAATATAACATAACTTTAAAAGCAAACTGTTTTAGATTAAAACAATTTAATATCGCACAGTAATGGATAAAGGTGGTATGTGATCATGACACCTTTATCCATTAAATTATATAAAAACCATATGTACATAACACCTTTATCAAACATTAAAACGTATTTAGGAAAGATTTATTATCCCAAAACTTATTGAAATGATAGATTATAAGTTAAAATAGTTGTCTGTGTAGAAATCTCAAAATTTTCAAAAATGTCACATAACACGTTTATCCACTTAGCTCTTCAACTATAACTTATATTAGTATAAAATAATTGTTGCCGTCTAGTAATTTTATTGCATTTCAACAACCGTCATTGCAATTAGGAGGTGCCATAATAATAATCTAATAGTTTTTAAAAGTATTACGTACATATTTCTGCAGCCATTAGATGTGGCTAAATACTTTCCTTTTCATTGTACTTGTTTCTTTGCGGGTAACTTTGAAGCGGCGGCGTATTTTTCAAATATAAACCACATATTAGTATTCTACGAGTGTCAAGAAATGTAAACACAATTAATTATTTATTAAAAAATCAATTTAATGATCGTAGTGAGTCATAGCGAATTAATTTGCAATTAGAGACGATAGAATATGGGAATGTCTTGTTAACTTTTTATCTAAAGTCGGTCCGAGAATTCGCAGTTCTCTGTAGGGAACGACTTCAGACGGTGCAGTTTCAGTATTCAGGATTGCAACTTGTTGCATGTTTGTTATAAAACATAAATTCATGAAAATTTGTTATAAGTTTAAGTGCTAAATCATTTGTTAATCTTGATGCATTTGCAATTATTCCCTGCTGTAAAACGGTCTACTTATTAGAAAAAATTTGTCACACACAGATTGGGCAAAATTATATATATTGAAAAACGCCGAGTCAGCAACTAAACATTTTGTAATCATCTTACAACAACAATTTAAATAAACAGTAAAAATAAAAACAGAAATGACTGGATAACACAAGGTTTAGTGAAATCAGTCAACAAAAAAAAAATAACTAAAAAAACGATTACTAAAAAATCCAGGAAATAAAATCTTGGAAAAAGAGTATAAACAGTATAGAAACTTTTCTGAAAATAAACAAATAAATAGAGAATTAGAGCTAAAAATGGAGAACTAATAGATAAAAACCGCTGCCCAATGAATCACTACTTCCATATCCAAGTCTCTTACAACGAAAATACTATATTTGCACTCCATTATGTGGAAATAATTGTTTATGGAACTTTAATAGTGTAATATTTGAAATAAAAAACCCAAAACCCATAAAATTATATGCCACATCGGTAATCGGTGGTGGGGGTGAATGAAGTGAAAAAAATTCTTGATGACTTTGGCTCTTGTACACACACTAAATCACACTATTTTTTCACCACCTTTAATAATAAGGTGGGGTGGTAACAAATTATTTTTGAGACCTTAGCTCTTCATATTTACTGAATACCAATTACATGGACTCTTACTTGCTTGATTTACCTATTTACCCCCATTTACCCCAATTTACCCTTCAACTCTGCAACGGAATAAGATCAAAATATAATCTAGTTCCAGATCTCGTTAAAATACATACGTGTGCCATATTTTAAGTCAATATCTTGAACGGTTCCGGAGTAATCGTGAGCACCAAAAAGATACAAGACTAACAGACAGACCGATGCGACAGACAAATTCATTTTGCTCAAACTTAAAATATTGATGTTTCATGACATTTTAAGCCTATTTAAACAATGAAAATTTCCCAAAACATTTTTTACGTTAATATACCTACTTCAACTGGATGTGGAAGTAATACGCAGAAAATGGCATGACAAAGATATAAAAAATCGTGTTCCGTAAACTACAGGTTGAGAAAAAGTGACACGGTAGAAAAATTTTTTTTGTCCAAAATTGGCTTCAGCGCATCAAAATACTTCAGAAAAGTTATATTAGAACCTTAAGATAAGACCTTTTTTTTGTAGACCTGTGAAATTATTTATAATAATTAATCATTGTGAAATTCAATATTTCAATAGTAAACGAAGCGATAAAAAAAATCAAGTGGATCCGTTAAATATTTCCGTATGTAGCAAGTTTCAATATCAATTTTAGGGCTTAATAAAAACTCAAATGAATATAATGGTACCATTAGAACCCCCCCCCCCCCCCCTCTTCAAAAAGCTATACTTAAAATAGATTCCTTGCTGGACTGACTAATTCAAAATGGCTTTTATCAGTAAAACTGAACGCTAGCGCGCTGAGCGAGACTACAGCGCAATATCCTTACTGGAAAGAAACATTTTCTTTCCAAATTCAAAACAGTTTCGTTCAGTAATATCGATATTTCTATGAAATTGAAATAACAGTACCATTTTCGTAGATAAACATTTGATAGTTACAGTACGATATTTACAGTTCTAAAATATCATCTCTGTAAAAATGATAGAGCGCCAACCCTTGGATATAGTTCGTGAAGGGAGGTGCGTAGTTGCGTAGATTTATTTCTAGAGCCAAATGAAATACGTTCATTTGTTTTGTAAACCATCAAAGTCTGAGATTAGAGTTTAAAAGTTATAAATAAGAAATAATTTGCAGCCCTCTACTTTAGCGACCCCGTAACGTAGTAACGAAGCTCTATGAGAAAAAGTACTGGCATTAATCTGATCTCATCTACTCGCCTCTGAATTATTGACAGGAAGTCCTGTGACTCCCTGTATATACATAACGTTCAAAGCAATACCTCTCAAATATAGACCACAATTAATATTCCACGTTTAACCTTGCAAAGTAATTATCGCTGCTTATTAAGGAATCAATTTAATTATATCATTAATCTGATTTCACACGATTCGATTGTTTATTCATGAAGTTACCAAAGATAGGTACTCCTTCTTTCGCGGCATTTTCGGCTCAAAAGATTTAGTGCTAAAGTAAATGTACCCGTAGTAACAAAAAACTAGGAAGTGTTGTCACGAATCCAATTTCAACTGAGTTTGGAAAATAGTACCTTACTGTTATTTATGATATAAATTGCCCATCTTGAAACTGACGTTTGATTCAAAGATTTTTCACATCCTAACTAAAAATAACATGGGTTTAGTGATCATCATGATTTCCAACGTTTAAATATATCACAATTACTTGTTTATTTTTACATTAGCGTGTTGATACCAGAAACGGAAAAAGCAGCAATTATGTAATTATTAACGACTAATTAGTACGAATTATATTGCTTCCATTTCTCAAAACCAGTTTCTCTCAAAGTAGTACTACTAACTGTATTAAATTCCCACGTTTTGTGAGAATTATAAATACATTTAATGATTAGTAATATATGATTTGACATCTGTTTCTTCATTTATTATTAATAGATTTTTTTAGGTGTTACCTCCCACTCATTTTGAGGAGTTAGTTTTAATTCAGTGAATGGTAATAAGTTAATACCTCCCTCTCCTACAATTCGACTAACATGTCCTGCCTTTTTGTCATTTTGATATCGAATACGTTTTTCCAAAACTTTCCGTCTTGACTTAACATTTGGTTCTATGCACTAAATTCAGAATTATACCTTCTTCGATGATATAGTAACTGTCAACAGATGCGAAAATGCGTACTTCCAAACGTCTTGAAATCGGACAAATTTTAATAAAACTCGAAAATAATGTTCCAAGAAATTCACTAAACACAATCTGGACACAATTTTTGATGTTTTGCAACGTAAGAAGCTCTCAACTAGACAATATGGCTATAGAACTTGCTTCCGCGCTAAAAAAAAACTGGGCCTTCGACATGGACAAGACGACTGGTGAAGAAACTGGTCCAAAAAGGTTCTACAAAGATTTTTTAAATTTATTTATTTATTTATTTATTTAATACTACTAGGGGAGGGTTAATGTTTTTTTATAACATACCTACTATACCGGGTGATTCAGTTTGGTATTCGCCCCCCTGTATCTATTTTATTTTAACAGAAAACTACAATAAACCATATATATTTGCAAATCGTTTGTCAAGCTCTATCGAATGACGTCCTTAAATCATCTTTTTGATCACAAATGCCAAAATAACGATAGTCAACTTTTTTTTTTCAAATGCTATGCTGTACATTTTTTTGCCGATTGTTGTAGAGCTTCTCTTTCTGCATTCAACCATGTGAAAAAAGTATACACTTCCATAAGGAAACTTTCGAGAAAATTAATAAAATACGAAAAAACTTCATTTAAAGGTTTTGTTTCTGATTCAACATAGCCATGGAAACAATTGAATTTTGTCATTGTTAGTAATGTCAAATTGAAAATACTGTTATTTGTGACTGGGTTATTCGTTTTTATTGTATGTTATACTTCTAAATAGATTTACACAATGGTATCTTACAATAATGAAAAAAAATTGGACATGATATTAATTTATGGAGAGTGCGGAAAAAACAGTAAAGCAGCCAAACGTTTATATCAAGATCGCTTTCGAAATAGGTCGGTACTATCAGTCAAAATGTTTGTAAAATTGGCAAGAAATATGAGCGAAAGTGGAAGTTTTGAGAAAAAAAGAAACGTTTTTAAACACCGTTAGATTTCTTCCTTTGGTTCTATCTAAAAGAAAAAGTTTACTTTATACCTCTAAATGACGTTGAAGATCTTAAAACTAGAATAGGAATTGAATGCTGCAGATTAAATGTTAAAATTCATTCTTCAACATAAGGAAAATTTCGAAAAAATTAATAAAATATGATAAAACGTCATTCAAAGGTTCTTTCTGAATCAGCATAGTTAGCCAAGGAAGCAATTGAATTTTGACATTGTAAGTAATGTAACTAGTACCAACTAGGCAAATCAGATTCGAAAGAGAGGGATTTGTACGAGGATTGTGTACGATACTGATGAGGCGTAAAAATTTCGAAACAAAGTTTAATGTTTTGACCAAACAAAGTTCTGTTTTTAAATAATTATGTAATTCATTTTTATATAAACAAACATTTAATGTCGTATCTTTAGTTAATTAATGATAATAACACTCAACAATAATATTAAAATAACAACTAATAATAAATAACAATTACCAATAAAAAAACTACCAATACTTGAAAACTAACTAACAATTAAGAAAATAAAAACATTATTTATTGCTTCATATGTTCGAAGAGTCCTCCGTTCGCTTCTAAACATAATCGTCCTCTGTTTATCACGTCTTGGGTACATACATGTTGAAGAATTTCAACATTTAATCTGCGGCATTCAGTTTGTATTCTATTTTTAAGATCTTCGACATCATTTAGAGGTGTAAAGTACACTCTTTCTTTTAGATATGGCCAAAGGAAAAAATCTAACGGTGTGAGATCCGGTGATCTGGCAGGCCACTTGACTCCCTCACTACGATTTCCGATCCATCTACCTGGATAAGCTACATTTAAGTAATTCGTTACAATTATAGCATTATGTGGCGGTGCCCCATCTTGCTGTAATATCATGTTATGCCTAATATGTAATGGAACGTCTTCTATGAAATTTACCAACTCTTCTCTTAAAAACTGTAGATATGTTTCTCCAGTAAGCGTGCCTTCGTAAAACTTTGGTCCTATAATTTGTCCGTTGAGAATTCCACACCATACGTTAATTCCCCAGATATTTTGGAAATTAGTTTCCCGAAGCCAGTGAGGATTATCCTGCGACCAATAATGGCAGTTATGTCTATTGACAATTCCATTATTATGGAAACGGGATTCATCTGACCACATGATGCGATCTAATATAGTCATTTATTGAGCAACTGCCAACCACGCTACAAAATTTAGACGTCTCTCGTAATCTCCTGGAAGCAAGCCCTGATGTAAATGTATTTTATATGGTCGCAGTTTATTGTCTCTCAGAATTCTTTGAATTGAAGAATATGAAATATCAGTTTCTGTCGCTAACTGACAAATAGAAATATGCGGGTCTACGAAAACACGGGCTAAAACTGCAACTGTATGTTCCTCATCTCGTGCGGTTCTGGGCTTAAAAACGTATCTTTTTTTCTCAAAACTTCCACTTTCGCTCATATTTCTTGCCAATTTTGCAAACATTTTGTCTGATCGTACCGGCCTATTTCGAAAGCGATCTTGATATAAACGTTTGGCTGCTTTACTGTTTTTTCCACACTCTCCATAAATTAATATCATGTCCAATTTTTCTTCATTAGTGTAAGATACCATTGTGTAAATCTATTTAGAAGTATAACACAAAACAGAAACGAATAACACAGTCACAAATAACAGTATTTTCAATTTGACATTACTAACAATGACAAAATTCAATTGTTTCCATGGCTAACTATGTTGAATCAGAAACAAAACCTTTAAAAAATGAATTTTTTTCGTATTTTATTAATTTTCTGGAAATTTTCCTTATGGAAGTGTATACTTCTTTCACATGGTTGAATGCAGAAAGAGAAGCTCTACAACAATCGGCAAAAAAATGTATAGCATACTATAGCAGATATTCATGAATAAAATAAAATTTGGTAATATATATATATATATATTCGAAGAAGGTTTTTAAAATAATATTTAAATAAAATACATGTTATTATTATTTGATTGATAGCATTGTTATTATGTTTTTGTTTTTTCTTCTTTTTCCCTAGTTACTTGAGCTTAAGGTGTGACTTATATTTACCCAGCAAGTGAACTGATCGCCACACATACCATTTGAAAAAAAAAGTTGACTATCGTTATTTTGGCATATGTGATCAAAGAGATGATTTAAGGACGTCATTCGATAGAGCTTGGCAAACGATTTACAAATATATGGTTTATTCTAGTCTTCTGTTAAAATAAAAAAGATACGGGGGGGCGAATACCAAACTGAATCTCCCGGTATATAGTTATTCCAATTTAAATTTAAGCCTTTTTTCAATTTGGGTATTTAAATATAAAGTGGTATGCTTTTTTTGTCTAGATGCCATTATAATATATTTTATTTTGTCTATGTTTAAAGGAAGTTTATTTTTTTTAACCATAGTTCTAATTTATTCAGGTCTCTTTGCGTACTATGAATTAAATTATCTATATCCTTGGAAAAGTAAAATAATACAGATGTCATCGGCGTACAGTCGTTTGTCATCCTCGAAATTTTATTTAGTTATGTCATTAATATAGATGTTGAACAACAAGGGCCCCAAAATTATACCCTGTGGGACACCACAGCTTATATTAACAGTATTATTTTTTTCATTCACCTATTTGAACATACTGCATAAACTTAATGAAATAAGAACTAAACAAATCCTAAGCTCACTTCTAATCTTTCTAATTTTTTTTTTATTAATGTTGGTATATAAAAAAACTGTGCCGAAGACTTTCTGTAAGTGTATAAAAAGTCCAGCTGTTATATTGGATTTATCTGTATCTTATTGAATGTTAGCAAAAATGTATAATACACAAATTTGAGTGTTTTTCTTTTCTCTAAAACCGCACTGAAGGTCATTAAGAAAGTCTACTTTATAGCTATTTGTCCATTAAGAGTGCAGTGCCTCATTGTCGCTCAATAGTGTAATAATTAAGTTGAATTTTGTATATGTATATATATGTTGTATTTTGTATATGTGTATACCTTGTATATGTGATCAAAATAAACAGACGAACAAAACACAATCGCTGTCAGTTTATTTAAGTTTTATTAATTATTATAAAGTTCGTATCCCTCGTATAAATAAATTAGGTAATTAATTGTTACTCTTACATCAACTCTCATTATATTAACAACAATTTTGGGGCACTATTATTTCACAAAATTACATTGTCAATGTTCCGACCAAACTTGTGTAAGGACTGGTGCACTCGAATGAGTGTAAAAGTCATTGTGTGTGTCGCTCATTGTCATTGGCTAATATATTAGAAAATATAAAAGACAGTATAATTGACCATCTTGTCTATCTCTATAATATCTCTCTCAACGAAGGATGTTTTCCAGAAATTCTAAAAGAAGCAACTGTTACACCAATTTATAAAAAAGGATCTGCCCATGATATGGAAAATTTTAGACAAATTTCAGTCCTAAGTATAATATCGAAGCTTTTTGAGCGAATTATTTATAATAAGATCATACCGTTCGTAGAAAAAAATAATATTCTAACAACAGCTCAACATGGCTTCCGAGCAAACAAATCCACTGAAACGGCAACTTGTCACCTGCTAGATTACGTCTACCTAAATCTAGACAAGGGCAAGTATGTTGCTTCCCTGTCATTTGATCTCTCAAAAGCATTTGACACTATAAACAAAGAATTTCTAAAACAAAAACTTTATAACATCGGTATCAGGGGAAACATATTATCTTGGATAACATCATATATGGAAGGAAGAGTTATGAGAGTTAAAGTAGATGGAAACCAATCGGAATTAGAGAAACTGCTGCTTGGAGTTCCTCAGGGTTCCGTTTTGGGACCATTACTATTCATGCTGTATGTCAATGACTTATCTATTCATATAAGCAATGGACATTTGACCATGTTTGCAGATGACTTTACAGTAACTTTGACGGCTGACACACCTGAGGAGATTCAAGAGGCAGTCATTCTATCTCTTGAAGAAGTTAGTACGTGGTCACAAAGGAACAAATTAATATTAAACTCTCAAAAAACGGTATTCATAAATCTTTATATTCAAAAACCACTCCCGCATAACGCAACATTGTACGATGATATAAGTCCATCTGATAGTGTCAAACTACTTGGAACCTATATTGATTGTAAATTATCGTTCAGTTTCCAAATTGAACACATTTGCAATCAACTAAATAAAGCCTATTTTGCACTACTACAAATGAAAAATACTTTAGATGAAACTGGGCTGATAAACATATATTATGCATTGGCATACTCGCACATATCCTATAACATAATTGCCTGGGGAAGTTCTACCACTAGTGATAGAGTTTTTATAAGTCAAAAAAGACTTATTCGACTAATATTCAAGCTAGACCCTAGGGTAAGCTGTAAGGATTTCTTTAAGAATAAAAAAATTCTGACGACCCCATGCATATATATATACAAATGTTTGACGTATACAAAGAAAAATATGGATTTATTTTCTAAATTGAACGAAAAACATACATACGACACGAGACATGGAGACTTACTGAACATACCAAAACACCGAACATCGTGTTTTAAAAAATCTCCGCGCTATAATAGTATTATATTTTACAATAGTTTATCAGAGGAGATAAGAAATATACAAAGTTATGATAAATTTAAAAAGACGATAAGAGATATTTTACACAAAGGAGCTTTTTATAGTATACGTGATTTTTTGAACAGAGAACCTTCATTAGGGCCATAAATATATTTATTATTTTAAAAACTACTTTAAGTAGTACTTAATGTCCTTATATGTTTGTGTATTTGTTATATTAATTTTTTTGTTTTATATTTTCCAGATATATGTGTGTGTGTATATATATATATATGTGAGTTTATATATGTGTATATATACTCTTATTTATAAATAGAATGTGTAATCTGTATGAATATGTCATTTTAATATGTTATATTGTTTGTCACTGAATAAGCTAGTCTTATATTTTAAATGCAATATCTTGACCTGCCATATGTACTTAAGTATCGAAATGGTTAATAAAGTATTATTATTATTATTATTATTATTATTATTAGTATTATTATTATCATGGAAGGCGAGAGGCAAAGTGAAGTTATTCACAGCTCCTCGGCAAAAGTCAACTTTGCGCTTTCAAAATGTGAGCAAAAAGCCTACTTTATATGTCGATTCTAGATAAAATAATTTACTAGTCTGCTATGCAGTATTTCTTAAAATATTTCTGATATAGTAGTTAATATAGATGGCGGTTTATCAATTTTCAAGGTACCAGGAAATTCACCTCTTTCAAAGTCATATTATGTAAGTCCACCAACATAACGATTTCCACATTTAAAATTTTATTGCTAATTTCTTCACAACCTGGACTATCATCTATTTTTGAAGATCCTATTGCAATATATTTTTGTTTATTTTATATGAAAATATGGAATGAGGTGATAAAGAGCTTAATGTAAATGTGTAACTTGGGTTTTACTACAGATATGTCAATTTTTTCATCGATACTACTAAAGTAATATACAAATTCTTCTGCAATATGGGTTTGATGTGTCAATAAATTATCTCCTATTATAGTTATATAAATTACATTCTATCTAAAGTTATTTTATTATTTTGACTCTTCTTTTTATTTAATAAACTGTTCAATATTTTCTGAATAAAATGAACAATTAAAACGAATAAATACTTATAGATAAACGGAACTTACTATTTGTTTCCTAAATATGTGGAAAGTACATCGAATTAACGTCGGAATTAACAAGTTGCGCTTTTGCCAAACAGGACGGCGTGCGTTAAACACTGTTGATAGTCAGTTTTGACGCTAAAATAAATTATGCGTGGACTATAACTGTCGATTGATTGTTTACTTTGGCGACAGATATGATTTTTTTAAATTACAACAGGAAACATCATGATAAATTACTATTATTTTAATATTCATAACACAATTCAACGGTGCTCATTTATCTTTTTCGCACGTCAAATAGGATTTGGTTGGTTAAGACATTTCCATTCTTGAAATTCTTGCTTAAGAGTGCTTTTTTGATCAGTTAAGTTGTAACAACTAATTCCACATAACTTATTTCGTTTTAGTACACCTAAATAATAATAAAAGCTTGTTTTTAAAAAGCTTTAACTTCTTGAGCTAAACCTTGGTGTCAACACTTACAGCAAAACATTTATTTAAATGGCCAAAAATAAAAAAATATTGAAATTTCAATTGCATATAGTTTAAATGCATCGACTTATAGCAGGACATTTTTTTAAATGTATGTTCATTTATTAAATACATTGACTTGTAAATATTGAAACAATCAACAATGTCATGCAATGCAAATTCAGACATTTCAATTGAAGAAAAATAATATAATGTGCAAGGTTTTGCTTACATTAGGTAACCCATACATAAAATTTGCAAAGTAGTACAGTAATAGACAACAGAAATACATGTAAGCAAAAAGTTATATTCAAAAGTTCCTTCAAAAGGTTATAGAACAACCCTTTACGAATAGGCTTGTTGCACAAAATATAATTTTACCATTTTTAGAATCTTTACTTAATACAAAACACAGTGTGTAAAGGCTTTTTTTATTTTTTCTTTTACAAACGGTATTCAACATTAAGTCTCTCCGTTTTCGAGAAAAAAATCAGCGTAGAACCAGACCCTCCGATTAAAGAACTTATGTCTAGATATATAACAGGCTATCTTTTCACTATATACCTTGTTTGCTCCTAACATAGTCACATTATATGTCCATTAAAATGGATAGATGAACATCACATCCCATAGACAACAGTGGCGTTGTGTGTGTAGAAAATGTGTAGAATGGTAAATATTTTCATTAAAATGAATTATTGCAATTATGTATTACCGGCTCTTTATACAACGTGATGTAGGCATACGATATTACAGTAAGATAACTATGTATTGAAATTATATTAAAATTTAATTGGTATTCACTTTCTAACTGTAAACTGAACTTCATCATGTTACGACTATGGAACGATCGATTTTCTTCTTTTCTAAACTGCTTTCTGCAAACGGCACAGCACTTTGCACTAAATATATTGTCACTAAACTGTGTACCTATGAATAGAGAATATTATTTAGGTATTAAGCAAATCACAACTTAAAATAAAAAGACTTCTTCAGCACATTTTGATCGAAAAACACTTATTAACATTAATGGCAGATACTGTCAAAAGAGTCAAACTGAGATTATGATAATCTAACTGAACCGATCGTGCCCGAATCGGTCGCGAATAGATCGACTAGCCAATCAAGAACTTATGGGAAGAAGTGCCTTAGATTGTAACTATCTCAGCAACATATAAATCAGTACAATTATGTATCTAGATATAAGTTCTTTAATCGGAGACCAGACCAGACCTTATAGTTTTTATAAAGTGAACAATTCTACATAATAAATAGCTATTTACGATACTTTTTGGGGTACAGATATTTTTTATTTCGAAAAAACTTGAGAAACTGATTGATTATAAAAATCGTGTTTTTTAACATTGACACTGCCATATCTTCAAATCTAATTGAGTTATCGATCTGAGTTTTTTTTATTCAAATGCACAAATAAGCGCTTCCAATGGTCTTTTTGTTTCTATCGATAATTGTTTATTATTTTCTTTAAACAACAATTACTCGACTTATTACTTCGCTAAGAATGTACTCATATTTTGACTAGGCGACAAACTTTTTTATTTTTGCAAATTTTCATATACATGCAGCGAAGCAATTGAAAAAAATGTTTCATGTAGGACTTATAATTTATAATTTATGAATATTTTTGTGACGCAGTAGCAAATGGTCTCCACCCAGCAGACGTATGGCGTAAATTATTCGATTGATGTAGTTCTCGCCGCTGGCAACAAGCATGACCACAATCCAACCCAGGGCAGACGTACCCGGCTCCGTGGTGAGTTTCGGGAAGTCAATGAATATCACGACTGTGAACTAATTTTTAATGTAAGTTAGAAGGTAGTGATGTAGAAATAAAATGAAAGAAAGGACGGCTAAGTGATAAATTTTCCATTTTAGCGAACCTTAATGTCACGCAACCATTTTTTTTTTTTTTTTAAGAAATAGTCTTCACGAAATAATTAATTTGTTTTATGTTTTAGCAGCATTGCTTTTTCCGAGCAGTATACGCTACGATATTTATAAATTTAATTTCACCATGTTTATAGAATAAAACATTTCATATGATATTTATTATGACGATTTCATCATTAACATGATACATATAACGATCATAAACTATATATTCAACTTGTGAGAGCCAGTGCACTCATTATATTGTACTCTCAAATGCTAACTAACCTACTTTGTCTCAACTGCTACCTCACTGCAAGTAAATTAAGAATTCAAACGAGCAAAAAAACTAATTTACATATTAAATGAATATTTGATAAATATTTTAACAACCTACCTAAAGCTATTAGAGTAGTTTATGTGGTGTTTCCTTTTAAATTACCTTCCAGTCAATTAATTTTAATATATTACCGTCCTTTCTATTTACACATGCCTGTGAGCGTTGTTTGGTTTTTTTTTTGGTCTGTTGGTATGTTGACAATTTATTTTTTTTTGCTTTAACATACGCGTTTAATACCTACACAAGTTCTAGTTAAGTGTTACAATTATAAATATGTACCCAGCGGCTACTTTTTTGAAAGTGGACTAATGCATATACGTCTGATGAAACAAGTCTATTTCCGTACTTATAAAAATAAGGGAAATTGCTTATGTGTGCGCACCTCCGCCTGTGAAAATTTGTGACAAAAACTGTAGCGCCCTTTTTTGAAGTCGTAATCATCGCCCAAAAATACATATAGACCAGTCAAATTAGACATCATAAAAAAATTTGCGTACTGCGGACTTTTTTTTTGTGGAAGTTATTTAAGAGGGCATAATAAGCAAGCACAGAAAACTACACCCTGCTACATTTTTAGGGGTTGAAACTTTGAAATTTTACTTATGTGTCCATGTCTGTTTCCCTATTGCCCGTAAGGCTCTTTACCAAGTTGCACTTTTTGAAGATTCATCACTCCTCTACATAATATATATATATTACATATTTGTCGTAGGACAAACGGTTTTGGCTGCACGAGACCGGAAAGGTCGCGCTATCCGAATTTGGGGGTCTTCTGTACAGGACAAACGGCTATTATTTCCAGTCTACAATACTACACATACTAATGCCCTTAAGGAGGGATGATGATTTGTGAAAAAACTTTCATGGAATACCGCGCGGTTTCCATGAAACGGGATGTCGAAATTTTGAAAACCTCTTTTTAAAAAAAAAAGTGAACCTACTTTTTTTCGCTCATTTTTCTTTCATGCATGTACGATCCTAATATAAGAAAATTTACGTTGGTTTCATTTTAATACAATCGTTGGTTTAGGAGCTAGACAGCAAAATATGCCAAAAATGGCTATTTTGGTATTGTTGCATTAAAAAAACCAAGACCAGTATAATTCTCGTAAATGTTTTTGTTTATCCTAAAAGTCCAATTCATTGCGCATAGAAAATGTGTTTTTTTATTTAAGTAGGATCAACACTTATTGTGTAATAACGATTTATGTCATGTGTTCTCCAGTCTCCTTTTTCACAATTTTTTTTTTGCGGCCTTATGGTTCATAGTAGGGCAGAAAGCTTTATACACGTGGACAGGGCACATAATAGGGTGTTAAAATGGGTCTCTTGTTAAAATGCGATAGAACGTACCGTTTTCGAGTAAAACGCACTTGTTTGGTTATGTTTGCTTTGAGTTTTCATTGTGTTCTGAATTGTGATCTGATAAATAAATTCTACATTTTGGTGTTTTCTTTCTTAGGAGTTTGTTTTTTTAAATCATTTTCCGATGAAATGAACATATAATAGCTGTTTCTCGAGGAAGGTAAAATTACTGTGGATTTTGTTATAGACACAAAATAAGTTGCAATGATGATTCGATACAAGCGTGAACCTTCAAATAGGGGAGTGAGAACCCCCTATTCCATCCGAGTCCCTTCATTTTTTCATTAGCAATGTCCCTCATAAACAGAAAAAGCAAGAAGCGACACATAGTTTTATTTTTCGTAGTCAGCGGTGAGTATTTACTAGTCAGTCGATGAAAAGTGTGATCTGAAATAATTTTTTGCAAACAAATGCGTTTTACTCGAAAACGGTACGTCCTATCGCATTTTAACAAGAGATCCATTTTAACACCCTAATATGTGCCCTGTTCAGGTATACATTGCTTTCTGCCCTACTATAAACCATAAGGCCGCAAAAAAAAAATGTGAGAAAGGAGACTGGAGAACACATGACATAAATCGTTATTACACAATGAGTGTTGATCCTATTTAAATACAAAAACACATTTTCTATGCGCAATGAATTGGACTTTTTTTTAGGATAAACAAAAAGACTTACCAGAATTATACTGGTTTTGGTTTTTTTAATGCAACAATACCAAAATAGCCATTTTTGGCATATTTTGCTGTCTAGCTCCTCAACCAACGAATGAATTAAAATGAAACCAAAGTAAATTTTCTTATATTGGGGTCGTACATACATGAACAAAAAATGAGCGAAAAAAAGTAGGTTCACTTTCTTTTTAAAAAAGGGGTTTTCAAAATTT
Organism: Rutpela maculata; assembly: GCA_936432065.2. Lineage (NCBI taxonomy): Eukaryota > Metazoa > Arthropoda > Insecta > Coleoptera > Cerambycidae > Rutpela > Rutpela maculata. The sequence continues at coordinate 216,552,446 of OW386287.2, forward strand.
CAACATCCCGTATCATCAAAACCGCGCGGTATTCGATGAAAGTTTTTTCACAAATCATCATCCCTCCTTAAGGGCATTAGTATGTGTAGTATTGTAGATTGGAAATAATAGCCGTTTGTCCTGTACAGAAGACCCCCAAATTCGGACAGCGCGACCTTTACGGCCTCGTACAGCCCAAAAGCGTTTGTCCTACGGCAAATGTGTAATATATATATTATGTAGAGGAGGGATGAATCTTCAAAAAGTGTAACTTGGTAAAGAGCCCTACGGGCAATAGGGAAAAGATATGGGCACATAAGTAAAATTTCAAAGTTTCATACTGCTACACCATGTGCTACAGCACATGGTGTAGCAGGGTGTAGTTTTCTGTGCTTGCTTATTATGCCCTCTTAAACAACTTCCACAAAAAAAGTCCTCAGTACGCAAAATTTTTTATTATGTCTAATTCGACTGGAGTAACAGGAAATAGTAATTTTTATTATGTTTTATACTTGTATATATACTTATAAACACATTTTACGTCGAAATTTGACAATAAAAACCGGGATTTACTCAAAATCTACGCGGTAGAAAGTTTTTTACATTGAAAATTCGGTTTCAGCACACAAAAATACTTAAGGCAACGCTAGGTTTAGACCTTGAAGCAGAACATTTTTTTTGTAGATCTGTGTTAGTTGTAAAAATCTAAGGTTTCACTATAATCAATTTAATGTTCAGCTTCAGTTCCTGATACGACGTAGTTTGTAGCCAGCTTAAACTTGTTTAATGAGATAAAAAGCAAAATCTAATAGCTCGAGGTGTATTTCTAGCAAAATACGATCCTGGTCTAAAATAAGTTACATCTTCTTTAAGGACCTCCTGAGCGGATAATATTTTATGAAGTGAAGTAGACAAAGACTAATCTTATACGCATAACTCACCTTATGTCAAATAATCTTAATCAAGGCCAACTCGATGTAATCTATACAAATTGTCCCCTTGTCCCCGACTGACTAGATCACTTCATTACCGGGACACGGTGACTGCTGTTCGGCTATTGGCTAACTCCCCATTATCCTCAAAAACTGCGTTACATCTACTCAATGCGGATATGAAGAACCGCATTCAGTATGAACTATAAAGATAACTCAAATAATGAAATAATGATTTCCTGTCAGGTGCGGCTCTCAGTGTAGTTAACATTTTAATTACTGGGTCGGGTCCTTGTTTGGCAACTAAACTGGCCACTTAAATCTAATCATGCAAATGTCTAGGGAATCTTGACGTAGAATATCTTCAGAACGAAAGGAGTTTTCTGAGATTTTCTAGTAAATTACACTTAAAATAAATTGGTTTAATCATGCCTCCGAATTATGATAGAAAACGTTGGTATATGTAAATTAACAGTTATAGGTTTCTGTATGTCGCACTAGGCTGATCTAACCATGTTTAGACAAAATTAAAATTTCGGTCGGTAAATTAAAACTGGTAGTTGGGTATTTTCGGAGTGACTGGATCAAAAGTTGTCATGGGCCCAACTCGATCCTATGTCTAGTTTCCGAGATACAACTATAAATTCTTGTATAGTTGAAGCAATCTTAATACTGAGTGGGGTTATGACGTTATGAGGGGCGAGAGGAATGAATAGGCGGCAAGTAGATCTCCCGTCTTTACTCCACTTTTACATTAAGTGAGAGAGAAGATACCGGCCATTCCATATCAACTATCTGACGTGGCGTGTGGGCGTAAACTTGTGAGTGTATTGTTTAACCCAGGACCGCAATTAGAGAGACCGCAGTCGAGGTTATACTGTCGGGAGGAAGATATGATTTGATAATTACTTTATATTTCTTTATATGGTACTGTGTTTTTGAAAATAATTTCAGTACGTTTTGTTACCAATTAATAGCAGTGCTTTGGGATATTGTAAGTGTATTATTATAAAAAGTAAACGAGCGAACAATATAGTTAAATCCAGCTCTGCGTTCTGCAGCCATTGCGTCTCAACAACACCGCCTAGATAGGCGGTACGTCGATCACTGTTGCGATTGCGACAACTATAAAATTCTGTGTTTTATGGAACTTTTAATTTATTGGTGGGTATTAGAGCTCAAAGGAGCAATTTCAGAAAGTTTTTCAATTAAAGTTTTTTGGTCAGGAAGACACATACTTTATGTAAAAAATGTTTTAGCCAATTTGACCATATTTTTTTCACTTGTTATTTTTATACAGGGTGTTTCACGAGGAAACGGACATGCTTTAATGGCAGATAGCGGACACCTAGAGTAATCATAATCACCCATTGAAAAAGCTTGTTGGGCCCTCGTTGCTAAAATGTATTTTTGCCAATATTTCTTTTGGTTGTTACTTTGTAAAGGAATGGAATAATAAGTTCATATTGGGCATATATAATACACTAGTGATCCTGAATAATTACTTGTATAACACATACAAAAATCCAGGTCCGGACTCGAAGAAAATATATTTCTCTTGTTCTTCAAGAAAAAAATACACTCTATATGTTTTTTTTAAATTTCAATATTAAATTCGAAAATTACATAAAAAACTGAACAAAACGCTTCATTAATTTTTTTTGCCACACTTTTGCCGCATTCGAACATCGTAATGTTTATGAAGTTTTAAATAGTTTGTTACAATAAAAATAAGACACATTTTGCAGATTAGGAGTCTATTTTTGTTAACCGACAATATTATAAAATTATATGCGTGAATTTTGCTTTGAGCCACTATGGCTCTATAATTTATGAGGGAAATAATCAATATTTATGTGGCATCATGTGAAAGACAATATACTCTTTTATATTGTTTTTCAGTTCTTTCTTAATTTTACGTGGTTTTGTCTCATCCAGTCCTTCAATTTCCCTGACGGCTAGCGCCGTGGATGTCCGATTAGCTCCTGAACAAATGTCTGGAAAGGGCAAAATGTTGTAATTTAATTTTAAATAAATTAGCTTTGATTGGATGCGAATGTTTCGGGTTCAAATCCAGGTCTTGTTTTCATTGTATTAGCAATATTAATAGTTTTAAGAAACTATGTACAGGGATTTGAGTTTAGTTGTTTAGGTTCGACTTTTTTTTCTTTTTCGCGACAAAAATTAAGTTATAAAAGAATTAAATATATTCCATTTTTTATAAACAAAAAAGCTGAACAAATTAGGTTAAGTTAAATTAAAGTGAAAAATCAAAATTTGCGCAAAAAAGAAGTTTAAAAACGACGTTCCAATGATACAAACATTTATGAAAAATGATAAGCTGTGTTCAATCAGCAGAGACAAAAATAAATGCATTGGAGAATAACAGTTCAGATTTCAAAATGAAATATCAATTTGTTTATTTATAAGAGCGGTAATGCAAAACTAATGTATCTCAACTCTAAACGCAAGTAGAGCATTTTTTTATCGGTGATTTCTTATTTACTATCATAATTTATTTACCGTTTTTGATTTCATAAAAAAATTCACAGTTATTTAAATTTATTTACAACAGTTTCGAAAATTGCAGACAAATTTAAAAAACGGTTTAAATGAAGAAAACATTGCGCCATTGCAAAATACATGTGAAAACTTATGTTTGGCTTTGGAACCAAATCTATGTAATAATTTAGTGTCATAGTAATTACAATTTACATTTTGTTGGCGAATGAGTTACACTGAATATACGAAAAAATGGGTCATACACATGTCTGTCCAATTAAACACAAAATATAATATCTACGAACAGATTAACAGATATATATTTATTTTTTTGTAAGAAGGAATATATCATACCGAACTTATTTCTCTTTGAAGTGACTAAATCCACGCTTTTTTATTTCTAATTTTATGAGCGGAAACACAAATAGTCGAGACATGTGCAAGCATGCATACTGAGATTCTGTTTCTAACTGGCTATTAAACGATGAGGGAGAAATTTGAGGATATATTCGGTACAGGAAAAGATTTTCAGTTTTTACGAGGCATATACAGGATGTATCTAAATTGCTGCGAGAAATTTAGCACCTAATTACTTCCACATCCAGTGGAAGTATAGTAACGACAAAAAATTTTAAAAAAATTTTTATTGTGTCATGAAACGTCGAGATTTTAAGTTTGAGCGAAAAAAAATTCTGTCTGTCTGTCTGTCTGTCTAACTTTTTTGTACGCACGTTTACTCTGGAACCGTTTAAGATATTGACTTGAAATTTGGTACACATATGTACTTTAACGAGATCTGGAACTAGATTAGATTTTCATCTTGTTCCGTCGAAGGGTTGGGGGGGGGGGGGGGTAAATTGGGGTAAATTTGGTTAAATAGGTAAATCAAGCAGGTAAGAGTCCATAAAATTGGTATTTAGTATATACAAGAGAAGCTAAGGTCCCAAAAAAATTTTTGGCATTAGCCACCCCCATTACCACCTTATTAAAAGGGATGACAAAAAATGTAATTTAGTGTGTGTACAAGAGACAGAAACATCAAAATATTTTTTTACTTCATCCACCCCCACTACCATCCCCTATCACCACTCCCACACCACCACCGATGTGGGGTATCGTTTTATGGGTTTTTGGGATAGAAGATTTCAAATATTATATTATTAAAGTTCCATAAATAATTATTTCCATGTACAAATTTTTTTCGTTGAGTGACTTGAATAGAAAATCTGGATGTGGAAGTAGTGATTCCTTGGGCAGCGGTTTTTTACTTGAAAAGATAATAGAGTATAAATATGTCAGCTATTTATAGTCCAGTCAACGAAGGAGTGGAGTAAACATTGGTTTGAACTTTTCCTCTGCCAGGTTTTATGAATAAAATATTGCAGTAAACATCACTGCAATAAGAAAATGCCTAATATAATTTACTTCCACATCCAGTGGAAATATAGTAACGACAAAAAAAATTTATTGTTCAAATAGGTTTAAAATGTCATGAAACGTCGAAATTCTAAGTTTGAGTGAGAAAAAAATTTCTGTCTGTCTGTCTGTAACTTTTTTTGTGCGCACGTTTACTCTGGAACCGTTTAAGATATTGGCTTGAAATTTGGTACACAAGTGTACTTTAACGAGATCTGGAACTAGATTATATTTTTATCTTGTTCCGTCGAAGGGTTGGGGGGTAAATCGGGGTAAATTTGGAGTAAATGGGTAAATCCATAGTCCATAGTCCAGAGTCCATAAAATTAGTATTTAGTACATACAAGAGAAGCTAAGGTCTCAAAAAAATGTTTGGCATTAGCCACCCCCATTACCACCCCCACTCCGTTATTAAAGGGGATGAAAAAAATTGTGATTTATTGTATGTACAAGAACCAGAAACCTCAAAATATTTTTTTACTTCGTTCACCCTCGCTGAATATCTCTGAAACTATAATACATAGGAAGAAAATGAATATAGACATTCTGTAGGAAATTTAATGTAACTTAATTTTGCATAGAAATATTTTTCGTGTACAACGCATCGTTTCCGAGTTATAAGCGAAGAATCGAAAAAAGGGACCTTTCCACCCCCCTCCCTCCTGAAGCGGCAGGGCTGGGGGCGGGGACTTTTAGTATGTTTACCTCCTAACTACCCCTAACACATTCCTGTCGAGGAAAATTCTGCCCCCCTCCATGTCCTCTATACTAATTCGTTGACTGGATTATTAAGGGACCTACAGCTCTTCCAAGTAGGGGGGGAGAGAAAGTGGTTTTCTTCGACAGAGTAGAGGTTCGGTAAAATTTTCAGGTTGGGCTAGCTCTTCTCCTGGCGTCAGAGGAAGGCCTTAGTATCGGAAATAAGTCAACGTTAAATAAATAAATAAAAATATATATTTTGTATTGACTTATCGAATATTTTTTTTCATCCACAAACGTAAAGAATTCTTACTTTGTTTATCGATTTCTTTTGTTTTCTAGATTACGCCTACGTCCCAAAAATAAAACAAACAATATATTTGTGATATGTAGTGACACAGATGTTTAACTTCTTGATACCACATTTTTAGCAGAAGTACCCAAAAATGCATTAAAAGTAATGTATTATTCTATTAAATACACTTATTAAAGGACACCATAACGTGAAACTTGCTAAATTGTCCTACATTTCGAAAATATTTTTCTACCATCCTCAGACAAATTCTGAAAAGTTATTTAAAAAAGGTTCGTGTTATTTATTTCAGGTTGAATCCTGCACTAAGACACGTTTCGAATATAACTGCAACTTATTCGTTGGAAAACAAATATTTTGTACTTAGGTGTAGCATGACATATTTAATATTAGTACGCTAATTCTGTTAACAGTTCGAAAATAATACTAATGACGTAGCTAAAGCTTTAATAAATTGTAAAATAAAAAAAATAAATGTATTATTCAGATAATAAAATTTTATTAAAAATATCTAAGTAGGTACTTGAGTTATTAATGTATATTACTGTGAGTAATATACCTAATGTATGCTTTTGTGTGTCTATGGAAAACTCGGTCCAAGTATATAATTTACTGGAAACATTTGGAAGATTTAGCTTATTTTTTCTTAAACTGAATATCACTTGTAAATAATGTAAATGAGGAACTAATTTTTGTCATTAATGAATTTCTGTAAAACCATACATTTGGTGTGATTTATATGGGACGTTATATTTTAATATTTTCTTGTAAAATTTAATAAGGTACGAAAAGTTCAATAATAGTTACTCCACATCCAGTGGAAGTATAGTAACGCAAAAAAAAATTTTGAAAATTTTTATTGTTCAAATACTTAGGCTTAGAATGTCATGAAACGTCGAGATTTTAAGTTTGAGCAAAAAAAGTATTCTGTCTGTCTGTAGGTCTGTCGGTCTGTAACTTTTTTGTGGGCACGATTACTCTGGAACCGTTTAAGATTTTTACTTGAAATTTGGTACACGTATGTATTTTAAAGAGGAATAGATTATATTTTGATCTTGTTCCGTTGAAAAAGGAGGGTAAATTGGTAAATCAAGCAAGAAAGAGTAAAACAAATTGAATGTATATATTAGAGAATCTAACGTCTCAAAAAATTTTTTGGTATTAGCCGATTACCACCTTCACCCATTATGGAAGGGGGTGAAAAAAAATTAAATTATGATTTAGTGTGTGTACAAGAACCAAAGGTCTCAAGAAAATGTTTTTATTTACTTTTTTAAATTTTGATATAAATATTGATTTGATATTTTCGAAATATACTATTGTTCCTCTCCATAAAATAAAATATGGATATAATTTTGAACCAACTATGGCGTATTCTTAATGAGAATTTTGAACATGGTATCTTTTCTGACGCTTTAAAAGACGTGGTAGTACTGCTGGTATCTACTAGTATTTTCATCGTTCTTAATAAATTCATCTAAATATAAATATTCTAATTTTCATGGTCATCGAAATAAAATATTATAATTCTTACAATACACAAACTATTTTCTTTCTAAAAATTCATCAGTAGTAATAAGTACAATCCAAAATCTTTCCTCATCTCCTTGACTAAACGGTTTTCTTTAACTTAAAATCAAAATGTATTATCACCCTAATAAAGATAGTTTTTTCTATTCGATCCTGACAATTTTTATAGCTTTGCAACTATCAAGGACAATCTTTGTGTTAATGCCAACATCTGTCAAATGCACCACTTTGTTACAGGTGAACCCCAAGGTTTCATTATAAAAACTGCAGGTAGACAAAATTTGTTGAAAACCACTCAATCATTATGACAGGTGAACATGTTCTTAGAAGAGTCTAACAACTTAATTTAGATATTTTCTTACTACAGAAAATTTATTTTTTTTTTGGTTAACCACCACCATAACACTCTAATCCTTGGTACTAGGTATTATAAATTCAAGAAAAAAATACTTTTAAATGGAAATTCATAAGCATTGTAAAAATATATATTTCCTGAGGGCAAGTATGTGACCTTTTCTAGTATTTATTGTGATCTCCTGACAGTAGTTCAAAGATAATTAAAATGATAATACCAGCTTTAGAATTACAATGCATATACAATTAATGATGTAAGTAATAACTACAAGCAATAAAAATAAATTATATTGGAAATAAATTATATTTACGGATTGTTAAAAAAATTTCAATTTTTTTTAATGTGAGTAATTGATTTTGTTTACGCTGTGTTTATTATTAACTTAAATTTTATTATAAACCAGCGTACATATCAGTTCTAGTATACTCATGAAATTTTATTAGTGTACTAGATCAACAGTATACAGGGTGATTCACGTAGGCCGTTCGTTAGAAGTTTTTCAACTTCCAGCTCTATTATAAACTTGAAACTTAGCCATAATCGATAATGCCCGTTCTACCTAAAATATTTCCAGTCCTCCAGCTATACGGGGTGTGCCAAAAGCCGGTAGCAACTTTCGTATTTTAAATGGAAATCTACATTTTTTTTTTACATGATTCGATTGGCTTTCCAATTCTGAGTTTAGACAACCCAAGTTATGTTAACTTATCTGTTACAGGTTTTGATACATGCCAATTTTTTTGAAAAAAATTGCCTGTGTAATAGTTTACGAACAAATTTGTATCTCGCAAACAGTTCAAAATTATGAAACCAAATTGATGAAACAATTAGCTGGAAGTCCAAATGTCGCAATAAAAATCGGCAAAAGTTGATTTTTTCAAATGGCACCCAGTGGCGCAGCCAGAAAGTTCATCTGGGGGAGGAGGCAATAGAACCGGTCTCTCCAAAGGATGAGGAAAACTTTTCAGAAAATTGTTGTAAACGGATGTGTATAGATTCCTCTATTAGATAATATTGGCATTAATTACAAAATATTTATTTCAAGGAATAGTTTAAATACTGCTTCGTACTGATAGAAATTATGCGTCTTTATTTTTGGTTCATGGAGGAAGGCTTGGGGGGGGGGGCATGGTTCCCACCTGGCTGCGCCCCCGATGGCACCTACTGTTTTTTTTGACATCATTCCAAAGAAAATTCAATTTTAGGGTGAGTTACTTAAGCATTCCCTGTACCTAACTTCACCCCATATCGAGTTATTCAATAAAAATCAAGAAACACCTTATCTTGCCGAGATATTGCTTAGTTTTTCAAGTATGCCATGGAAACATATTTTATTTCAACTGTAAACATAATTTATATTATATCGATGATATATTTCGTATTAATATGTATTATATTCATTTTAAAAAAAATATCAAAACATAAAAAAGTAGCATTGTTCTTTCGTCTGTAGCTCTTAAACGAAGAATTTTCTGGGAAAATATCAAGAATAATAAAATGTTCACAATCAATATTCTCCACTTTTCTATCTTTTGATATATTTTCGAACAATGCTTCATTTACGAGGTATATTGCAAATAAAGCGAAAAATGGTAAGAAATGGACGATTTTTGAATTTCAAAGTGTGTTACGCGTGCGGATAGGTGACATATGTTTGTGGACATCCCAAACTATACGTTAAAAAAAATAAAATTGCGGGTAAACGACATTTTGTAAAATGATCCTTTTCCCATCTAATCCAACTGACCTATTTGCAAACTCTCTTTCTATCACTCAAAGAAATAGTATGGGTAAATTCAACAAAAAAAAAATGGTTAACTAACAATATCGTTAATTTTGTTAAACCAAACTATATTGATGGTATTTTTAAACAAGAGGTGATTGTTATTTTAATTAATAAAAAGTTGTCGTACAACAAAACAAACATTAACTTAAAAAATAGATGAATAAGACTATTATTTTGTTCGTCTGACTATTATTTTGTTGAATTCTGTCAAATTAAACTAGATAATATTTTATATTTAACTATTATCGAATTGTAATTCTAACCCAGTATTAGTTCGCTGTATTATTGTACTTAGTAGACAAACCAATATTATTGTCGTCTTCTAGAAGTTCTAAAAGAATTACCATAAAATTTGATTGCTTACCACGTAGTCTATTACAGAAATTATTCCCAGATGACGCCACATACAAATCACTGACAATAATCAATCATGCATTATCTTATACTCTTATGGCTTTTCCGAGGCTGAAGTCTGTACGGCGTTAAGAAGACTTAAACCTAAACTTACTGCGGGTCCGGATGGAATCCCATCATTCCTATTAAAAGACTGTGCCAGTACTCTTGCATATCCTCTTTGCGTAATTTTTAATTTATGTCTTAAGAAATGCTACTTTCCTGATACTTGGAAATACTCTAAAGTGTGTCCTGTCTACAAAAAAGGCGAAATAAATGATATCACTAACTATAGACCAATAACAATCATATGTAATTTCGGTAAAGTCTTCGAGTTCCTACTGCATGATAACATTTATTCACATGTTCAACAGAAAATATCTACGCAACAACACGGTTTTATGAAAGGTCGCTCCACCGTAACGAACTTAATCTGCGTCACACAGTACATTGCCGAATCAATTGACTCTCAAATACAGGTTGATTCAATCTACATAGACTTTTCAAAGGCGTTTGATAGACTGAACCACAGTAAGCTTCTTTGTAAACTTGACAAATTTGGAATATCTGATGGTCTAATTCAATTTCTTGAGAGTTACTTAACTAATAGAGTTCAGTTCGTTTCGTATAATGGATACAAATCTGTTGAATACCGAGCCACGTCAGGAGTACCCCAAGGTTCGATACTTGGACCTCTCTTCTTTAATATTTTTATTAACGATATTAGTGATAATCTAGATGTGTATTTTTTAATATATGCCGATGACGTCAAAATGTTGCACAGGATCAATGATCCTACAGATTGTGAACAACTTCAAAACAACTTAACTAAGTTATTGGCTTGGTGCAATGAAAACGATCTTCATTTAAACGTTGGAAAGTGCAATGTTATGAGTTATACAACCAATAAGTCCCCAATAATTTATAATTATAGTGTTAATGGTGACGTGCTGAACAGACCAACTACGTTCAAGGACCTAGGTGTAATCTTTGATAATAAATTAACGTTCACTAACCTTATAGATGCTGTAACATCGCAAGCATACAAAATGTTAGGTTTCATTTTACGTAACAGCCGTGATTTTAATGATGCGGAAACTTTAAAGATGCTTTATTTTGCTTTCTCGCGATCTAAGCTGGAGTATGCTTCACTTGTCTGGCAATCTGGCTATAACACCCATAACGAGAAATTGGAAAACGTTCAGCGTCGCTTCCTGAAATTTTTAAACTTGAAAACTGAAGGTACATATCCGCAAATTGGTACTCCTCAAAATCAATTACTTGAGAAATTTCACATCACTAGTCTTCTTGAAAGGCGAGAATCCTCTGCTTTGCATTTTTTAGAGAAAATTATGCATAATAAAGTAGATTGTAGCGAAATATTAAATCAACTGAACTTTTATGTCCCACGCATTAATTCTCGTCACTCTCGTAACTTTTATTTAGCCGCTCCTAGGACTAACGTGTTAAAGTTTTCCCCTCTGTTCAATATTTGTAACAGTTATGAAACTCATTGCAGTGAATTGGACATCTTTGCCTAGCTGCTGGAAATTTTATTCACTGTGTTATAGTCTAAATGACTTCATATTTTCTATTGTACTTCTTACTTAGGTTAGGTTAGATAGTGTAGATTAGATTTCCATCCTATAAATGGTTTTGTACTGTTGGATGCTGTATGATTAAATAAATAAATAAAATAAAATTTATAGAAAATTAATAACATGATTGCAATGTTCAAATTCTCTCGGGGATCATCGATATATTTGGATGGATCTTATAAACGATCTCTAATCTTTGGTTTGGGTGGTCTGATGTCTCAATGCTGAGATTTTAGCTAACCAAAAAAAACTTCATCATACAATAAAGTGTAGATCAACCTAAAAATTAGTTGGTGAACAAAAAACAAAGTCGTTGTACTATTTAATTGTAGACCAAATTGAAAATGGTTAGTAAACATAAAAAAATGTCATTGTATTATTTAATTTGTTACAAGAAGATATGACTATTAAACTACTATTTGTTTACGAAAACAAATAAAGTTGTATGACTATTCTTTTCTGATTGATTTAACTATGAAACTAGATAGGCGCGATTTCATATGCTCTTTTTGGTTGAATTTACCTATCATTTTCTTTGAGTGTAAACTGTTTAATTTGTCCTTAAAAATGAACACATTCCCTGGCAATGGAAATTATTTAAGATAACTGCAGTTTTCAACTGAGAAGATAAAAATACATATATATTTTTATCCTCTCAGGTTTTCAAAAACAGTGATCAGTCCGAAATATGCAACTATCATCGTCCAATTTTCATAATTTTCAACTTTGCAGGATATTTTGAAATGCTATTATTTGATCATGCCTTTTCTCACTGCAAACATTTGGTCAAGGAGGCTCAACATAGTTTTATTAAAGATAGGATTTTGCAGAGTGAGAGGGAAATATACGTTTATTTTCGGTTTATTATAAATATTCAAAAAATCATAAATGGTATAATCTTTAAAATAGTTTCAGGTTCTTCCCATTGCTCTAAGGAATACAACCATATACAGTTTTTATCATAAATTTTGTGTATAGTTAAATGCCATGTTCTAATAATGAAATTGGGAACTATCTTCATTGACAAATTACAATATCCAAGTACAACAGAAATGTACAATAAAGAATATATATAGTTGTATATGTTTGAACAATAGCTAGTTTTTAGAGATTCAACAATTAGCTAGAGTTATATTTTTTTATAAGATTTAAGATTTGACAAAACAAACATGCACATTTTAAGACAGGGTAGCCTATAACCACTAAGATAACAAGGAAATAAAGACATAGGTTATTGCGTTTATGAAATCTACTTCAAAAACTGGAATGCTCCTTGGTATTTGTAAATACTAAAACACACATATAACATGCAAATATTCAATTAATCTTGGTACAGCTGACTCTGAGAATCTCACACGACGAAATGAAATGGAGCGGTAATTTCTAAATTATAAAAAGAAAACATGTAGGAACCTCAGATCGCATTTGCTGCAGCACAGCCATAAGATACCATTTTTATTAGTTCTTTTCGTCGTCGAAAATTTATACTACAGATTTTATTACCCCGATTTTATGAGGGCAACACGTTTTCAACAGGACCATAAAGTGTCTAGAACTAGAATAAGACTTATTTTTACTTTTTATATCATCTTGACTTATATATAGCTCATTACTTTTCCATACATTAACAAAATTACATAAATGTCAGCAGTACACGAAGAAATATTTTTTATGAACACTCCTCAAACAATATTCAAATTAAAACTTAGCAGGGACGGAATACATAAAGTAAAACTTTTTAACTGAATGCTAGTGCCTTTGGTATTCGTGGAAATTTAAATGAGTGGGTTTCCTCATTCGTAAGTGACACAAAATTAACTGTCAGATTTTTGTTTTTTGTCGAGGAGGGGAAACCCACACGGGCTGCCTATCCCAACTAAGAATAGCTAGGAATAGGTCTGAGTGTCAGACTCCAACTGACTAAAACCCCACTCTTAGGGCTCGTCTGTATAGAATACTCCGAGGGCACTGCAGCCTCCTGGGCTTATTGTGCTCACCCTGTTTTTTAGTTTTTAATTTACAATGTCCATTTTAATATTCCTGTGTCACTGACAAGGTCTGAAAATGGACGAGTCTTGATGGTTTCCGGGTCTGTTTGTGTTTGCCCGTAGATATTATACCTTCTGCGGACCAATGCCTCGCAGTGATGTATAATATGTTCTACAGTTTCTGGTACCTCACCGCACAGTCTGCAGTTAAGGTCGCCAGCAAACTTTCCAATTAGATGCAGGTACTTCTTAACGGGAAATTGTCCCGTCAGAAGACCAGTTACGGTTCTCAACTGAGTCCTGTTTCATGTGAGCAGTTCTTCAGTTTGTTTTGAACATGGTCCATTGATAAGTATTTTCCCATGTCGATTTCCTGGAATATTTCTCCAGTAGTGGTTGTGTTTACTCTTGTCCCAGTCTTTAATTACCCTTCTGGCTGAGCCTTTTGTGATACCCAGCGCGGGTTCTGGGCCATAGAATATGTTCGCTGCTCCTTGTCTAGTAAGTTCGTCAGCTTTCTCATTGCCCTCTATACTGGTATGTCCCGGCACCCTAGAGTAGTCTTACTCTGTTCCGCTCACCCAGAATTTTGAGCTCTTCGTGGCAGTCCCAGACTAGTCTGGAAGACACTTTGTCAGAGGCTAGTGCCCCAAGTGCCGCCTGACTGTCTGTTGCGATTGAGATCTGCTGGTTCACATATCGTCGTTTAACATTCTCGCGTACACACTCGAGTATAGCCAGAATTTCTGTCTGGAATACAGTGGAGTGCCGTCCAAAAGAGAGACTTAACCTCTCTCTCGGCCTCACACCATGTATTCCTGCTCCAGCTCCTGATTCCTTCCTGGACCCGTCAGTATACCAGACCAGGCCTCTGCGTAAAGCATCAGGAGCACCTAACTGTAAGGTTAGGTGAATATTTTTCTAAAGAGCAAACGGTTAACATTGGGGTTCCTCAAGGTGCCGTTTTGTCGCCATTGTTATTCATACTATTTGTAAATGACCTAGAGCATTACCTTACCTTAAATAACGTTAATTTCAAATTAGTCATGTATGCCGACGATGTTTCTATTAACATATCGGCAGAAACACCTGAAGACCTTCGAGACATGTCATCTAAACTTCTAACATCTTTTTCCGAATGGTGTAACAAAAATAGACTGCTTTTGAATACACAGCAAACAACATATACACACTATTTCAGGCCAGACGTGAACAACCTCAGCTAAACCTTAAAATACACAACTGTCAACTACAGAAATCTTCAAATGTAAAATTTCTAGGTATTACGATTGATGAAAAACTGTATTGGGGGGAACATGATATAAGTAATAAATTAAATTCAGCCTTTTTTGCAATTAGGAACTTAAAAAATATATTATCTCAAGCCTAGTTAATAAACGTGTACTATAGCCTTGCCTATAGCCACCTCAAATACTTAGTGATAATTTGGGATTCTAGTTCTGCATCACATAGAGTTTTTATCCAACAGAAAAGAATTATTCGTTCCTCGGTCCTTTAGAATCATGTAGGTCAACTTTCACAGAAACAATATTCTAACACTGACGTCCATATTAATTTTTGAGGCCGCTACCTTCGTACATGTAAATAAAAGTAAATTTTTATTGGGAAGTAATGTTCACTCTTATAATATTAGATCTGCAAATGAAATTCATATTAACCACTACAACTTACCACTTTTAGGAAAAGTCCTTACTATACTTGCGCAACCGTCTACAATAAACTACCACAAAGAATAAAATCCTATGATAGCATTCATAAGTTTAAAAGAAATTTAAAAAAGTTTCTTATAACCAATTGTTTTTATACATTGCGGGAATATTTTGACCTGAATGAACAGACAGACCTCTTACAACCTTATGCGCATATCATGATATCAAAATGTTTTAAAATTAATTGTAACAAAGACTTTTCTCTTTTATTGCTTTCAGACTTTGAACTTTATATAAATTTTATAGACGCCAAATGTTCTGTTATAGTTTTAGCCTATTATTTTGTTTATCGTATTTATTATTGTGCTTTATTTTATAAATGTGTACTTCCGTCTAATTTATAAGCAATTATTATTTACATATTATGTACTATTTTGACTTGTCCTATCCATTTGTTGGCAAACTGGAATCAATAAATGTAATATTATTATTATTATTATTATTATTATTATTGGTTTGGGAGAATAACTGATACATATTTTTTTTCAGGATCGAAAAACCTGCCGAAAAGTTTGGAGGTTGATATAGTTCGATTATCAGAATGAATGGTTGACTTCTAGAACAGACTATCTTCGAGGTAAGAAATAATACTTTATTGCAATTTATAGAAAAGTTTATTAGATATACCACGTGCCTACCCAATTATTTTTAAAATATTTTATTCATATTTTGGAACATTTGAAGAACAGATATAACTGATCTACTGGATCATTCGTCATATCTCAAACCTACTCTACTGGGAAAAGTTGAATGATTACGTGGAAGTATATGCAGATTTTGATTACACCGTTAAGACGTATGTTACTTCCGTTCATCTCGACCTAAGATTTTTTGTGACTATTCTTAGATTTTCGTATACCCTTCCAGTGTTAAGCTTCTAAAGAAGCATCTTCCTAGATGCTATTTTTCACCTTTGGAAGTCGCTGAAAATGCCTATTCCAATTATTGTGTTTTGACGAATTAAGACTTTGTGTAAAGAAATCGAATTATTTGAATAGGTTACTCACAAAGTCATCAGATAGATTAGACAACGGAATAATTAACGAATGCTTTGTCAAACTGAGGAGTCCCAACAGTGCTTTACCAGTGGATTAAAGCCAGCCTCGAGGACAATAGTATCCAATCTAGGTGAGAGGCAAATGTGGCTACAGGGTGCTCCCAAGGAGGAGTATTATTTCCACTGCTGTGGGAACCCTCGTTGACGAACTTCTTCGAAAAATGTCCGCCGAAGGCTTTATATACGATATCAGAACGTTCGCAAAGACCTACATATCGTGGATAGATGATGCAGTGAGGAAGAACTCTCCATGAAGCCTCGCAAAATCATAGTGGTCACTTTTACACGAAAAGAAGCTTGGACAATATTTCTCGATGAACGGTATAATTGCCCTTGTGACTCTCTGTCATTTTAATTGTCTCCTTTACAGCTTCTCTCCTTTTCAGTTGGTTCGTCAGATATGTTCCTAGGTATTTCAATTTGTTCGTTGTTCTTGGGGAGCAGTCACAAAACGTAAAATTAAGACTAACTTGCCTAACACAATATATACCTGAGATAAAAAAGAAATATAAAGTTTCAACTTTCATAATTTTTACACAGTGAAAAAATCAAATCATTTTATAAATGATCACTGTAATTCCAGGATTTTACTAAAATGTCTCGGATACGGACTTTTCAAGGTTTACAGGATCACTTTTTGCATTCCCTGACGTTTCTAGGTTTCGAGGTTTTTCCAGGTTGGTGGGAATCCATTTCCCAGCGACATAAAATACTTGGGAGTCATTCTAGTCCAAAAAACAGACATAGAATGCTCTTATCAAGTCACACAGGAAGTAACAATTGCTTTGTGAAGGTGCACGCAGATCTGTGGAAAAATTGGGGATTAATGATTATACACCAGGATCGTAAGACCCATGATAACCTATGGATCTGTGAAAGTCCTTTTAGACCTGCCACCACTACACAAATTATGTCCAAAGGGAAACTCGTTCAGTGGTGCAATGCTCAAAGCTCTTGAGGTCACAACATCGAACAGAGCAAAGAAAGTTATACTCAGGGCTGAAGGCAGATCCCATTTTAGGAATGCCCACGAATACCATAGTTCCAAAATATCAACAAATTTTTTTAAATCAAAATACAAGACAGAGAACTGGAAAAACGGTCTGTTATATGGGTTACTGCGTTACTGCTGTGATGAAAACGTCACCTACAACTGCAATGGAAACTACTACTCTGCGTTCTCCCTTTGAAATTGTTTATAGAAGAGGTAGCGTAGAGGACTGCTCTGAGATTGTAATCGGTAGGCTAATGCCATATAAAGAGCATGGTTACGAGACGTGGTCGTATACTAAAAGAGTCTGAATTTCCTCCTCGCTTCAAACGCTATTTGTAACATACATTTCTCACAAGAAGCAGTATGTAGTATTTAATGATTTCAGGTCTCTTAACTACCTTGCAACTTCAGTGTGCCCAAGGGTCTATCCTTGGTCCCTTAGCTTTTCAACATAGTTATTAACTACACTGCCACAGATTTAGATGTGAATTGTTTTCTTTGTGCGATATTTAATATGCTTAGTAATGTTGAGGACTGTGAAACAATTCTGCACAATTTAGACAAGATTTCTAACTGGTACTTATTAAGTAAATTACCGCTTAATACTCAACAGTATAATGTAATGCCTTACACATTAAAGACCTCTACTTGGGTTTTTAATTAGGTACAGCTATGGGGTGCATCTTTCGCGATCTTGGAGAAATTTTTGGCTGCTATTTAGTAACCACATTGGGACCATAACGTTTGAACCATACAAATCACATGAATGTTTAGTACGAAGCTTCAGGAACTATATGAACGTTACCACCATTAAAATGGTCACTATGGTATGGTCAGCTCGTAGTGCGCATCTTATAGAACACTGAAAACAGAAACAAGGAAATACTTTATATTTTTAGTAATTTATTAAATGTAAAACTAATATAAGAGCTATTTATATGTCTTGAAGTAGTCAGAGGTTAAAAAAATGTTTACTGGGTACTTAACTATTTATTATGATTTAAACATACGATTTTCGTTCTTCTGAACAATATACTTAAAGTAATTGTTATTACGCTTTATTAAAAAAATAGGACGCAGTATCTAATGGTACTTGTTAGATTTCATAACTGGTTACATTTCTTCTGTCTGATGTATGACTCTGAGATATTGATTGATTGGTGCTCATTTATTTATAAAAAAAACACAGTTAGTTGCTGTCATTATTTTTAGATAATAACCTTGATTGATTGATATTTACTTAATAATAAATAGTTTTTGGAACTATTAGTATTTGCTTTGTATTAAACCGAAACCAATAAACATAAATTGTTTTTTACTTATTTTCTGACTGGAAAATTACATTATGTTTAGATAATAAACACTAATGATCATTATTTGAACTAGTCTGAAATCAGTTCATATTTAAGTAGCGGCTATTGAAGAAATGTATTAAATTTGAATGTGTATTACTTACACATCCATGTAGTTAGTTAGTTGAAAGTATAGTAACGGTAAAAATAATTTTTTTTTCTTCAAATAGGTTTAGAAACTTCGATATTTTAAGTTTGAGCAAAAAATAATTTCCGTCTGTCATTCTGTAGGTCTGTCTGCCTCTCTGTCAGTCTGTCCGCCTGTAACTTCTTTTGTACGATTACTCTGGAACCGTTTATTGACTTGAAATTTGGTACACCAATGTATTATAACGAGATCTGATATCCGGAACTAGATTATATTTTGATCATGTTCCGTAGAAGGGTTTTTCTCACCCCATTACGATCCCACCCCCCATTTTTAAAGGAGATAAAAGGATTTATTAGATAATATAGGTAAGATATCTAAAACGTAAAATGTAATGGGTCTATTACAAAGAAAGCTGACTTCTCTGGCTTAATGTGAAAAAAAGCTGAAAATAAATAATTGAGTGTTTAGACAATTGAAAAATATTTGAAAATAAATTGATGTCATTTAAAAATAACAAACTGCCAGTTCGACCTCAGAAAACAGAATTTTAGACGAATTTTCGAGAAAAAAAATTATTTAAAGAAATAGTAATAATTTTTGAAGAAAAAACGAAAACAAAGTGCTCAATTCCCTGAAGAATTTACATTTTTTGACTTAAGGGTAGTTTTCGGGGCACCGTGAAGGTGTGTTAGGGGCGACAAATCCATATGTATATAAATTAAATTCTTCGTTGGATGGTCCTCTCCAAGTCCTATAAGTTTAATGCGAGATTTTCCTTAACCCTGAACAATTATTCAAAAAATCCCAAAAAGTTATTTTTTCTCATGCAATTTAAATGGGAAACTTCAGGTCTCCATAGGAACCATTTGAAATCAAAATTTTGGAAAACCAAAAAATACGTACTTACTTTTTCCGATTTGGAAACAAATTGGGGGGATCGAGACCCTCTATAAAAAATTAACTTATTTTTGGACCAACCTAGTGTACAAGAACCAAAGGCCTCAAAAAAATGTTTGCACCAGCCAACCCCATTACGACCCTTTCCCCCGCGACCGATAGGGCATATCGTTATATGTGTGTTTAGGGTAGATGATTTCAAATATTATATTATTAAAGTTCTATAATCAAATATTCCCACATAGTGGATACCTAAGTTTGCAACTTAGGTATCCAATTTTTTTTCTTTATAAGAGAATGTTGATAGCATAGGAAATCTGGATGTGGAAGTGGTGATTCCTTAGGCAGTGGTTATTAACAGAATGCAATATTAGTCATAATTTTTAAAGGTAATGTTTCAGAAAATACCAATTGAAGACATTTGGTTTGATATATTTGGTGATTTTTAAAAATTGGAAAAACATATTTTTTAATAAGTACCTATGAAAAGTTTTGAATATTTTTAAATGCCTGTTTGAGAGGTTTATTTTTAGGAGACTTTTTTGTATATGTATATGTAAAATGTCAAATACCTCGCTTATACCGCCCATAAGTGTCAAAGAAAATGGAAAATTATTCTCATTTAATGATCCACGCATTATTCTAGTTGATTTCCCTCTACTGTATGGCACGCCTGAGAGCATCACGTCATCTGTTGTCATCTGTTGCGGCTGATTGAACTATATCTGCAAGAAAAGTATTAAAAAAGAGGAAACCATAATAGATTTCAATTAATGGCGTACTTTTGTGACCGACCGCGAACTTATTAATATTTTATATCGGAGAAGCTAACTTAAATTAAAAACGCCGATTAAGAGATTCTATCCCACTTTGAAATTTTCAACGGCACTATTTGTTGAAGCCTAATGCGCAATGTTCCAAAACCACATATAAATTAATTGGCTATGCTTAAAATGGGGTCCATAAATTATCAGCTATGGACTGGCTCGTTTGACAAGACTGAAATTATTCTTATAGATCTCTACTTATAATACAGTCTATCCGTCATTTGACCTGTGAATAATTCCTTCAAGGATTTTTTTGTTTTTACAATGTAAGAGGAGTTGTCACAATAATTAATTAATGTTTTTTACAAAAATATAGTTGCCACCAAGACCGCCATATTGAAAAAATGGAGGTCGAATAAAAGTGGGCTTTTCCACTTATCTCCTTTAGTTAGTTCTACCTTAAAATTAGGTATTACCAATATTGTAGGAAATAAACACTGCTACAATTTTGATTTAAACTATCTTTCTCTATTGTTATTATTTTACGTTGGTCCTACGTAATAATTAGTTATTATTAATATTGTAGATTGCAAAATTTTCCAGTTTTCTTCGACGGTCAATTGTTTTAATATTACAGCTAGCAGTAAGTCTGAAGAATATCTCGATTTCGAAAAAAATGTCTGTCCCTGTTGTTCCGACGTTATTATTACTCATTATCAACTTCCCATAATCAGTTAAAATGAAAATAATACCATCTGTTTCTTAATTATAACAATATTTACAATAACATATCCTAAAAAACTAAAAGTATTGAACTGAACATTCCATACTTACATAAAACGTAATAAATTGAAAACTGTTGCTCGATATGGTTAGAGATTGCACGACAGAGCAATGTTCGTGTTACAATGCTTTTTTTTCATTTATTACGCATATTATAAAAAAATCGCTACAAATAAAAAATTACCTCATTCCATTAGTTTCAGCTTATTCGCTTACAGTAGGTATGCAGATATTTTGAAAAATAAAAAAGTTATCTCGATCCACACTTTTTCGTAAATTATACAAAATTGTCTCTTCCATTAATTTATTTTTCAATTACATCAAAACGAATCGTTTGAACATTGCAATTCTAAAATATCAAGTTTTTCCAACAACAAATTACAGATATAGAGGGGAATATGAAAAATGCGAAAATAATATTTTCTTTCTACGACTGTTAAAAAAACTGCTTTTTTCATTATTTTTAGTGCTTAAGACATATGCTTATGGTAAAGGTGAAAAAAAAGTAAAAAGCGTTAACAAAAAGGTAACATTATTTCACTCTTATTAGTCCAGTCAACAGAGCGCTAAAATGACCAAAATCTTTAATTTGAGTGCTAATGAATGGATTTTGATGAAACCTTGTGCAATGTGTTTGTAATGACGTTAATAAAAAAGTTGAAAATAAGATTGGAATAGGAAATGATCGGAAGAGGTAGAAAACACCCCTTTTATCACGGATTACGTAACTTGTAGAATTAGGTCAAAAATGAAAATATCTTTAATGCGCTACAACTTTAAGGCGTAGTTTTTTATGTTTTTCAGAAAAAACTCGGTGAAAACGCACTTTACAGAAAACTTGCAAATAAAAATAGTCTTATATTTCGATAATACATTCACCTGAATTTTTTCAGATTTTTTTTTCAACTTTTTCATTTCCCCTCCTCCACTTTTCATATTCAAGTGGCCATATTTCAAAAAACATGAATTTTTCGAAAAAAATCACAAGAGTAAAAAGGGCCAAAAAGGTAAATATGTTGTTTCTTTTTCATTTTTGACCTAATTCTACAAGTTACGGAACCCGCGATAAAAGAGGTGTTTTCTACTTCTTCTGATCATTTCCTACTCTAATATTTGTATTAACGTCATTACAAGCACACTACACAAGGTTTCATTAAAATCCCTTCATTAGCACTAAAATTGACTGGACTATATGTATAGTCGGATCCATGAATGCATTGAAAACAACTGAAGTTGTCTCACGATCTTCGCTTTAGAAACGTCAAATTATGAATTTGTGTTTTGACGTTTAAGCTAATTTTGAAATTTATTTGTCTAAATATTGAAATGAGGACTCGTAGAAAAATTATTGTATGAAACTCACATATAAAGTTCCTTTTTTCACTCATTAGATTGCCAAACTTCCCATTCGTGAAAGTACAACTTTATTCGCTTGTTGCATAATAGCTATTTGTGCAACGAGTTAGGAAAAGTGGGTTTTTTTCCTATTAGGCGTAGGCTTTACGATCGAGGTGATAGCCGATTCGTACCTGATTCGTATTCAGCATGCCGAAATACATGGGGGTTACCCAATGGAGTTCCAGAAACAGATCACTTTTCACTTTTTTTTTGGGTCTGTGTCATATATTTGCATAAGTACGCGATTTTCTAGAAAATGGCGGAAGATCCGGTGATATTCATATATTATACAGACACACGCACAAAAAAAGGTCTGTTTCTGGGACTCCATTGGGCAACCCCCATGTATTTCAGTATCTATCAGAAATCATTTTTTTTTCTTTTTTTTTGTGCTAGAGGGAATTGAACCCCTATCAGGTATCTATTTAGCTCCGTTACCTACCAATTTTTGGTAAATCGCGAAAATAACCTAAATTATGAGTTTTTTTAGGTTATTTTCGCGTTTACAAATACATAGTGGCCAATGGAGGTAAGCGGACACATGGTTCTCAAGCACAGCGTCGAACATAGTCTAGTTTCTTCTCACTTCCACACAACGCAGGTGTTTCGAATTTTTATAGAAGTCACTATAACTTTTTATAGTTAAATCTTACATAGGGGGTAGTTTTCACACCCTCTGAGGGTTGACAGTGTAGGATGTTGATGGTACGTACGTTTCTGGTTCTATTTTAGAGTACTACGCAATTTCAGCCAATCATAGCATCCATGAAAATAGAAATCCTGTTGGATTTTACGTTTTTTCTTGTTTTTCTCGTGTCCTTTGAATTTGAAGGAGGTTGTTCTCAACCCTATAGGGGCAGTTTATGAAGATTACGTCGGACCTGATATAGTTTCTTAACACTTTAACAAAACTTAGACATTTCGAGCTTTTTCAGCAGTCACTGCTTTTTGGATCGATTTTTTTATATATGGAGGCTAGTTATCGCCCCTCCCTGGGGGTGTGTTTCATATTTATTGTATGTACGCTGCTGTTTAACCTTAATTTGTATAATTCGATTGATTAAGAAGTAACAACTATTCTGGTAGCTTAATCTTCTTTTTATCCAATTTTAGGGGTGTTTTTTGGCTTTAGCTAATGATTTTGGAGGTGTACGATTTTTTTTGACCTCGGATTCGGATTCAGCGACCGAAAATACATAGGAATACATGGGTCTGGTTCGCTGCTTTGAACTTTTTTTTTTTTTGTGGGGCTGTGTAATTTGCATTGTCATTTTAGACATTCAAGAATTTTTTAATCTTAAACTATTAACTTTAGCAAAAAAATGCAAGTGTCGAAATATTTTTGTTCTAGTCCAGTAAAGCTCAGGAGTGCTTGAAGGTCCTAACAACGAGATAACGGGTAATCTATGTACTTATGTGTTTATGAATAGCCTCCAGCGTGTTTGTGTACGTGCGTACGTTTATGTGTATGTTCGTGCCAGTGTTTACAGAATTTTCCAGAAATATCGATGACTTCTGAGCAGATTCTACGTGCAAAAATATGTCCGCAAATACCTTGAGCTACGGCTCTTTGAAAATGGCACCCAAGAACTGATTATTATTTGATATTTCAGAAACCTTTTGATTTATATTTGATTGACAATAACACAAGCTTATTTTTTACAATACATTACATTTTTTGAGTACGTACACAAACACGCTGGAAGCCATTCATAAACACCCGTTATATCGTTGTTAGGACCTACAAGCACTCCTGGAGCGAAAACGATTCATAGGCTCGACTCACTGCAATAGGAATTTTTGATCAGCATGACTTTAACTACAAAATAGCAAAGTT
This sequence comes from Rutpela maculata, assembly GCA_936432065.2. NCBI lineage: Eukaryota > Metazoa > Arthropoda > Insecta > Coleoptera > Cerambycidae > Rutpela > Rutpela maculata. The sequence continues at coordinate 216,576,843 of OW386287.2, forward strand.
TCAGCCAAATCCACTGAAGCATGATAAATATGACATATATACAGGGTGTTTTTAAAAAGTATGTCAATCACTTAACTACAGACTCAACACCTTAAAAGAAGTTGATTGAACCTAATTCACCATCCAAAATCGCGCCCCTATGAAGATACAACCCTCTAATGTTGAAAATAAAACGAAGTCTTTAAATCTTGTACAAATGGCTGGAGATATTTTTTTCAATACTGGTACGCTGTAACATATGTCGAAGGATAATAGTTTAAAGTAAAAATATATATATATTTTTTTTAAACTGTTTAACGTCGGCCTATTTCCGCTACCAGGGCCTATCACCGACGCCAGGAGACGAGCTACCCCCAACCTGGAAATTTTGCCGAACCTCTTCCCTTAAGAAGAGTAGGGATCTTTTACTTGCCTAACATTTAATAGACAAGGGACCGCCTGCTTTATATCCCCTCCGAAGGATGGTATATCCACTACGTAATCCTCGTCTGAAATTACGTAACTTCCGAGTATACACTGATATACAAGCCTCTAGAAGGTGGGACGAGAACGCTGTATTTCTCAAGATGGGAGCCCATCCAAGTACTAACCGCGCTCGACGTTGCTTCAACTGAATATCGACTGATATTCACATTGAAGTCGCCTCTACGCTCGCCCCTAAGTAAAAATATTTTTAAATAAAGTTTTATAAATGGCTCATTTAGAGTTAAACAACCCTTCCCTCTTACCCGCTCTTTTAGTGATACGCCTATGACTTTTTTGTAATTCTATTGTATAGAAAATTTAATTCTACAACTTTTTTGCGTCTTGATTTTTTTTTTTCATTTCAGTGATCATTTTTGAATGAGACAAAGTATTAAAAACATTGTCATATGTTTTTAATACTTTGTAATGTTGAAAACATGAGAAAAATAATTAATTTTTTTTTTTTGGTTTGTTTTCTTTTTACTCGTACTAAATACATGTAGCACTGACATTAAGAGGCGACTGATAAAATAAATGATTTTTCTCCAGTTTTCAACATTTCACCTTTTAAAATACATGACAATGTTTTTAGTATTCTATGTTTCATTTAGAAATGACCACTTAAACGAAAAAAACACAAGATGCAAAAAGGTTGTAGAATTAAATTTTCTGTGAAATTGAATATACCAAAAAAGTCATAGACGTAACACTAAGAAAGGGGGTAGGAAGGAAGGAAGAAAGGAGGTTTAACCCTAAATCAGCCATTTACAAAACTATATTTTAAAATATTTTTACTTTAAACTATTACCCTTTAACATATGTTACAGCATACCAGTATTGAAAAAAATATCTCCAGCTATTTGTACAATATTTAAAGAATATGTTTTTTTATTTCCAACTTTAGAAGACTGTATCTTCATAGGGTGGAGGTAAATTAGGTTCAATGAACTTCTTTTGAAGCGCTGAGTCTGTGGTTAAGTGATTGACATACTTTTGAAAACACCCTGTATATTTTAGTTAACGTAAAAGATGATACAAAATTCTGAAAAAAATTCAAGAGATCTATTGGACTCGAATAAAAATATTCCAACCCTTGCAATTTTTTGCTAAAGTCAATAGTTTAAGAGTGAAAAATTCTTGATTGTCTAAAATGACGCATATTACCTAACTTTGACAAGCTGTATCTCAAAAACTATCCATGGGATCGGCTTGATGTGATAAAAACTATTGATCAGCATGATTTGAACTACAAAATAGCAAAGTTTTAGCCAATTCCATTTAAATACCATTTTCATCGGTTTTGTTCCGGGGTCCTTTGTGTTTTAGTTAATCTTTGTTATTCATAAGAAAATATGAATTCTATTTTACTCAATACAACACATATCGATTACTAGTTTCTCACCGTTTACATTTCTTTGTCTTTTAGTTCCTTTGTCAGATACATGCCATTATATTTTTAAATAAAGCCCTTAGATTTCCCGAACTCTATTATCTCCGACAAAAATACTTGTTCTGGTTTTTAACAACTTACACCATATGGCCACAGGAAATGTGAAAATCGAAACTTAGTGTGCTCTGTAACCCTAGTCTGAATAGTCATTATGAAACTTTTGAAAGAACTATTCATAAATTTGACAGATGGGATAAATTTAGATGTTGTACATATGGCATATGTAAGGGCGAGGAGAAAGATTTACGACTCCATCATAGAAAAAGAAATATCGCTACGAAACGCATAAGATTTTTATTTATTAAGACTGTTTATAAACGTGGCTAAACTATTTTAAAATGACTTAATTATATCGTATAGGATTTATGGTATACAAAACACTTATTTGTTATTTTGTAATTTTCGTAATGGTACTCGAAAATTCAAATTCTTTATTTATCTTTTCAGTGTAATTAGAATTACACAAGACACGTCAGTATAATATAACAATAGTTAAGAATGGTGATAAAGTTTATAATAATTAGTACATAAATACATAAAGATATATCAAAATATCAAAAAAAATGAGGGCATAATTAGATACAAAATGTTGGTAAGTGGTTACATATACTGGGACACAATGTCACACCAAGATTAAAGTGAATAATTTATGTGGGTGTTTAAAACTCGACTTACTTATAAAATGTTGCAAATTTTAAGTGTAAATTTACCCCCAATATCCTCTCTAAAACCCGTGACACACATAAAGCGAATGGAGTTACGTAAAAAAAGTTCAAAAATAAAAGGTATAGGAAATCATATGTATTTTCCAAAAATCGTTTCAGAAAAACAATTGAAAGTCGAATTTCGGAGATATGAACTTTACTTTGGTTTTATTAAACGGTATCTTTTTACACCATCCGAAGGGCCATAAATAAATCGTTGTTGATGCCAAGAAATTTTCGATCGAGCACATGGATTTTGTCGCACCCTAGTTTATTTACAATATGGTTGACGCGTTTCATCTTCTATGCGTAGAGCAATAAAAACCATTGCGTTATTTTTATTTTATTACAGCAATTAAATATTTATTTCCATGGAAAACTTTAGAATACGTAATATTATTTTTATTTTTCAGCTAACACCATGGCATCTTTTCTCACGTTTACGTAATAAAATTGTTTTTATTTTTATTAACCTAATTTAAAAATACAAGGAGAAGAGGAGGTTGTCAATTTAACCCTTAGGTACGTTTTTCTTTTAAATATATAATGGCTATTTAAAAAAAACTTTAAATTACAATCACTCGTATTAGTGTAAAACAAACATTTGGAGATATAATTTCTGATTAAATAGTATCTCACGATTACGAATAAGGTATCCATTTTCCATTAGAAAGCAATATGGACGCTATATTGTGATTAAATACACTGCGAAATAAAAAAAAATTGAAACTGAATATGATGAGTATGATGCTCGGCTGTTTTTTTATCCCGAACACAAATATAAAGTCCTTTTTCTGATAGGAAGTTACAAAAAATTACCAATTACTTTATTTAAAAAAGTATTTGACTTTTTTAGCCAGTATGGCTCCAAGCTAAAAATGCGTATACAAACATTAAAAATGAAAATAAACTTAAAATTTGAGGTTATGTTAGTTATATGATGCACATGCCCTTATTAATGTTTGATACATTTTTCAAAAATTTGTAGTTTTTTCTTAAGCTGGTCGAAGAAAAAGTAAACTGTACAACTCTAGTGGATTATCCATATCCCACTCGAAAGATTGAGCACTTCGCCTACGGCGTCGTACTCAAACTTCTTTATCGTGCGATATGGATATCATATCCACTCTTGTTGCACAAACTACTATTCTAAAAATAGCCGTCATCTTGGTCCCTAAGGAAAAATATTGACGCGTCCTAATCGAAAGTGAATCTCCTTAGAGTAAGGACCGACCGTGTCAAATAGCATTCCGTGGAGTTGAGATGACGCAAAAAAATCAAAATCAAAAGTTAAAAATTCAAAATGGCGAATTCAATGTGGCCGCCATATTAGTAAAATTTACATGAAGTTTGGTATATATAGATTTCAGGATTCTCGTCTGCATAAAAATAAAAAAATAATTAAATCAAATATTATTTTCCATCATCGTTTCTTAATTAATTATTTTTTAAGGCGACCGCCCTTATATTTTCATTAAAACTATAGCGAATTTCTTCCTTGACAGTTATATTAGCTACATGCCAAATATTATTATCTTCCATCACAATTTTTTTCCTGAAAATACACGGTGTCCACCCTGTATATTTTTACTGAACGTATGCAAATTTCTTCCTTGATAATTGCATTAACTACATGTCGAATATTGTTGTCCTTCGTCACATTTTTGTCCACCCTGTATATTTATCACTACAGTACATCTTCGTTGGCAATAGTCGTAACTTCATGGCAAATATAAATTTTTTCCATCAAATAGTTTTGTAGATGTAGCGCTAACAAACAGACATACACCAGATCGACAGACAGATAGACAGATTGACAAAATTGAAATACCTTAATTGTCCTAATCTGAAACGTGAAAATCCGAAGAAATCTCAAAATAATTTTTCATTCTTGCAGTATTTCTCTGCGGTAAACGAAGAAGTAAAAATAAATAAATACTAACAAAACGATTGATCGTAGTTATAAAACTAGATATATGGAGCTCAAGTAAGGTAACTAAAACTACGGTTTACTTATCATGGACGACGTGTCCAGGATTGATTCCAACTGAAATAAAAAACTTCAATTCTACACAATTATTTATAAATAAAATGAAAAAATGGTTATTGAACTTAAGTAGATTATACAGGGTGTTTCGAAAAGATTGGGACAACGCTTAGCAGTAGATACTTGGCATCAAAACAAGTCGATTTAACTCAGAAAGTAATGGTCCAACTCTTTTCGTTTTCAAGAGAGGGTGGTAAAGTAAAAAAATTGCTTTCGTAATTTGTCTCTATCTTGGAGACTAGAATACGTATCTACTTCAAAGTTGGTAACGATACGTTTTTCAGGTCGCTAATTATAATGGTGACATTGCCGATGTCATATTTTATAGATGGCGCTAGTTACAGTACTTTTATGTGACACTTTAAGCCATAACTTTTTTGAGGTTAGGTTTTAGACATCGTCTTCTATTATAATCGAAACGCAATTTAGTTTCTTAAAGAAAATGTGTACTTGTTTAAATGCGATAAAATGTGCACCCTTTCAGAGAAATACGTGATTTACAACTTTGTCTCACCCCTGTTCGAAGAAATTCAACACCCCGAGTGTTTTGAAAAGATTCGGACAACGCGTAGCGTAGACTCTTGTCATCAAAACAAATCGATTTAACCCAAAAAGTAGCGGTCTGACTCTTTTCGTTTTCAAGATACAAAGTGGTATAGTAAAAAAAAATTGTATTCGTATTTTGTCTCTATCTTGGAGAATATTATACGTATCTACAACAAGCACTATTGAAGATTTCAAGACATCATACTTGACGTACACCTACTAGATAAGAAACAGCATTTAAGGTACAATTGAATTTTTTCGAACTGGTGTGTGATAATGTAAATCGCGTATTTCTTTGAAAACATGCATTTTATCGCATTTATACAAGTACACCTTTTCCTTACGAAACTAAATTGCGTTTCGATTATAATAGAAGACGATGTCCAAAACCTAACCTCAAAAAAGTTATGGCTTAAAGTGTCATGTAAAAGTCCTGTAACTAGCGCCATCTACAAAATATGGCATCGGCAATATCACCATTGTAAGTAGCGACCTGAAAAATATGTCGTTACCAACTTTAAAGTAGATACGTATAATAGTGTCCAGGATAGAGACAAATTACGAATACAATTTTTTTACTTTACCACCCTGTATCTTGAAAACGAAAAGACTTAGACCACTGCTTTTTGAGTTAAATCGACTTGTTTTAATGTCAAAAATCTATGGCTAAGCGTTGTCCCAATCTTTTCGAAACACCTTGTATACTTATTAACTCATTATATTAAAAATACATATCCTTAGTAGAATTAAGAAATATAAATTTGTATCTAGCATAGGCATGTATGATTCGGTGATTATGTACGTAAATACGTCTGCCGATTTATGTATACCAAGAGTTAGTCAATAACTGCAACACAAAATGAATGAATTTTCATATTTAGGATTTAAGAATATCTCTTGCAGATATTTTCACTAAAAAAGTTTTATTATTAACAGAATATTTATTATACGAATTATGATATTTTAAGCTCTTTAGAGATACTTGGTGTAACCGACAATTCCGTCACTGTGATGTCAGTTTTCACCATGATAGTAACTATGAAACAAATATACCAAAATTAGTATGTGCTCTCAGAAGAAAAATATTATTTTCTGAAATTGAAAAACTTGCTGTTGAAAAAACATATCTGTATATACACAAAACATGTAAGTATGTTGATTAAATGTAACTTATATGTAACCATTTTAACGAATACCTTGAAAGTTTCGAATTGAAAAATTTAAACAAAAAATATATTTAAAAACAAGGGAAGAAAGTTCAATCTGTGTTAATTTCGCTCAATTAATTTTTAATGCATTTTAACAGATAAAATAGTGCAATTATAAAAAATATATATGTATAAGTACTTATATAGCATATACATGTATTATGTCACGTATACCAGGGTAAAAGACTCTCTAATCAAATTTTTCGCGATACCGACAAAATAGGAAAGTTTTTTTTACTGATTCAGTTTGACAAATGTGGCTGGCGAAACGCGGACAAATCAGTGAGTACAGGCTTTGTGTTATCTATATAGGACAATTGAAGAATTCAAGTTCAAGTTCATACTAGTGTTCGCGAATAATTTCAACAATTATTTTTTGTGATATTTCATAGTTCTATACAAAACAGTTAGTAGTTTGTGTATGAAGGATGTATAATCTATTTATAGGTAATTTTGAATTGAATTGACTGTGCTCCACATATTAGCATTTTTATCTTTAAATGAAAAAAATCGTTACATTTTCCCTATTGTAAAAGAATGTCCATTTAAATATTTCTCTTTAGGTTATTGTTCTCTTGAAAAATACTACAGGAAGAGTAAATTGTATTACCAGGTACTTTTCTAAAACCGTAAATATTTCTCGTGGAGACGAATATTTCACCTCATTACGTTAGTCACTGAATTCAGAATGACTTTCAAAATGTCTGTTCGTCCGTGCGTTACGTTTTCTGGTAAGCATGATAACTTCTTAACGAAGAGTCCGATCGTATTGAAATTTTGATGGTGAGTTAGTGTTAGCTGGAGGAAGAACTCCATATAAAATTATTCGAGCAGTAAATATATAAGTTATTAAATATTTTAATATAAAAAATTTCTTAAAGAGAGTTGCGGCAACTAAGCTGGCATCATCGGCAAATGATTAACATTAAAAATATGTATTGATGAAAACAAATAAATAAAAAATAATTAATGCCTGAAAATTAACTCATTTTTCAAAAACCGCGAAGAGAATGTTTAACAACGATATAAAAACTTAAATAAACTGGATAAGAAGATGCTTATTAACGCGCTTTTATTTTACTGTAACTAACAATCTATCTATGTATGTAAGTATATAAGTAAAAAAGTCTAAGGAAGTGAATTTCACCTACTTCTAATTGTTGTATCATCATGAAACTTGGCAATTATAGCTCTGATGACAATACAAATAGTATACTCAATATTATAATCTGTTCAAAATGGCCGCCGCCCCAAGAAGGAGGATTATCATCTTCTTTACAACCCCCTTGATATGGGTATCAAAAGAAAGGGCTTTATAAGTCGAACACAAATATGTGATCAAAATTTAAAATTCAAAATGGCGGCGTCAACATGGCGGATAGGTTTTGATGCGACTGTAAATCGGTATCTGTGGGTTATCGAGGTTGCAGATTACAATTACCCGGTCCAAATTTAACAATTCAAAATGGTGGCGTCAAAATGGCGGATAAGTTTTGTAATTTATGGTCTGATTCGTATGAAAATCGATATTTGGGGATTTTCGAGGTCGCAGATTATAAATATTTAGTCGATGTCGAAAGTGCCCAAATTATCTCCTTAAATATAAAACTAAAAAGTAAACAAATAAATGGATAGTTTAAAAAACTGACACGCAAAAGCAAAAAATAATCATAGAACCGGTTCTCTCTGCCTTAGTGTAAGCCGTGTTTGTAATTAAGTATACACAGTGTGCTTGAAGGTGGAAAAATTATGATGAAAATGAGTCCAAAATCGGTTTGCGCAGGTTGATTCTACATTAAAACTACATTCAAAATTTATGAAATTTAAAATCGTAGCTGATCCCTTTCGCGTTTTATCCACATTTTTGGATTTTAACCCTTTGTAATACAGTAATTCGTATACATCAACTTTTTCTTCGAGCACTTAGCACTTTTAGAAATAAAACTATCATAAATAAGTTTATTATATCTTGTAAATACAGTTCTTTAATTAAAAAAACTTACTCGACAATATTCCATTACTAAAAATTAAATTTCATTTGTTGTAAAACACTTGGAAATAACCAAGAAACAAAAACGTTTAATCAAAATTTTATCTTTTTACTTGTATATTCTAAAACTATTTTAAAATCTACAGAGGTGCCAAGCTAATAATATTGTTTTTTCCTTTAATAGAACACCCAACATTTTTTATATATTTGCATTTGACTCTTAATTTTCAATCCAGACATACATTATTTTTGGACTTACACAGCGGTGTTGCCACGTTGTTATGTTTTTCCGAAAAAAAAAAAAAAACAACATGCATTTGCAATAGTCATTCATGTTTGGACATTATCTGAATTTATTTTTATGGGACGGGTGACTTTTTATTGCCTTTCTTGATAGGGCTTTTAATGGCCTTTGCAGCTGATTCTTATTGATACCCTTAACTTTCTTTGAGATAAGCACACTTTTTACTATTTAACCAATATTTTTTATTGAAGCAGAAATTACACTTTCACGGGTAACACTATATATAAACAATGATGAGCTTATCTCTTGGCATCGGTGATTAGTCTGGATAACGGAAATAGTCAGACATGAAATAAGCGACAAAAAATGTGTATTTGTTTGTTCTGTGTAGTGTACGATTTAGAAAAAAAAACTGATCTCCAAAAGCGCTCGATTATTTCACCCTCTTCCAGGTCAATGATTTTCTGAGATTTCAAAGAATTTATTTGAGCAAAGATGACGGAGCTATACAGTTTATAATGGAATTCAAACCACGTCTTGAGGATGCTTTATAATAAAATATTTTCTCATATTGTCTTGGGTTTGCTTAGCTAGAAAGTTGACATACTTTTTGTTTTTAAAGGGGTTCTCTTAGAACTGCGAATGTAAATGTACGGTTTGATACCACAGAGGAATAAAAACCTTATATTCGACTTAGAAACGGAAACGAAAGAGACGTAGCAGGATTTGAAGTATGCTTTTCGTTGTAAGGGGGCCGGTGTAAGTTTAAAATTGAATTTTCGGGGTCGGCGGCCACCCCATTTGGCCGCCATTTTCAAACAGTTTTATATTTCCGTAATGGTACATGAGCTAAAACTATTTTTCTTCAATTTTAACAAAAAAATACATCACATGTCTTTTGTAGAGGATTTCATAACGAATATTTTTCATTTATATATTTTTTAATTTCTTTAATTCTGAAGCGCTGCGAAGGGATCGAAGTGACAGATCATGGCTTACAAATCGAAAGATCGCGGTTCGATCCCTACACACTTCGGATTCTTTTCGTTAAAAACTTTATTAACTATTGCGGAAAAATGTAAATATTGTTACAAGATTAAATTACATTATATATTACATTAGGTGCTTATAATTATTCAGAGTTTGAGGATTGGTCACTAGATGACGCTAGGAGTGTCTTATCGGCTGAAGGAGAGAAATGGGTTGACGCAGTGTGAGGTTATGTTGGCCCCGCTGGAAAAGAGGCCTTGAGTGAATACTAAAATAGGTCATGAAGAAGGGGCCACCTTGGAGTCCTACGATGGCCCCATTTTGGGGGCAGAGCACCCTCCTGAAGTCGCCCATTACCACAGCCCAATATTTATATTTTTCCACAATTGTTAATAAAGTTTTTAACGAGAAAAATCCGGAGTGTGTGGGGATAGAACCGCCGACCTCTCAATTTCTAAACCATGATCTGTCACTTTGTTTCCTTCGAAGTGCTGTAAAACCCTTCAGAATTAAGGAAATTAAAAAACGTATAAATGGGAGTTATTCGCTATGAAATCCTCTACAAAAAATCTGTGACGTATTTTTTTGTTAAAATAGAAAAAAAAAAGATTTAGCGCTTAAAAGAAAATTTTGTGACAAATTTCTATCTTCCAAGAGTTTATAACCTTTTAATTATTCAATTTCCAACAAAAAGTTTCTCTAAAATCCTCTACAAAAAAAACCTGTGACGTATTTTTTTGTTAAAATTGAAGAAAAAAAGATTTAGCGCTTAAAAGAAAATTTTGCGACAAATTTCTATTTTCCAAGAGTTTATAACCTTTTAATTATTCAATTTCCAACAAAAAGTTTCTCTAGTTAGTAAAGTTGTAGAGAATTCAATCCTAAACAAAAAACCTCTACATAATTTTTTTGTAAGATGTACCGTTACTGAGATATAGGGCAAAAACTGTTAACATCCCCTCTTCAAAATGGCGGCCAAATGGGGTGGCCGCCGACTCCGAAAACTCAATTTTAAACTTACCCCCCCCCCCCCCCACACACAACGAAAAAAAAAACTTGTCCTACTCAAAATGCAAGGTTAGCCTTAAAAAATGTTACATTTCAAAAGACTAAAGTTGCTAGTTAGCATGCCTTGGAATGGCAACTGCAGCAATGAAAGCTCTGCCTAACCTATTAACGTGAAGAAGGACCTTCTTGGGTATCTAACTTTTTACATGGACTTCAGTTAGAATCAATGACCAAACCTACAGACATCATTCTGATTAGGTTTAATGTTTGAATTGATGATTCTGCTCCCCAGGAGCTGTGGAGGGCCGCAACTTAAAAGGAGAGTCGCTCAACTGGTACACGTATAGATCTAAGATGGATGAGGAAGTAGGTACCGGTGTATATGGCCCAAAATTTATTCTCCAAAAAGATCATTCAAATGAGATAGGTAGGACTAATTAAAATAGAATCAAAATGTAAAATGTACAAATTACATTTAAAATATAATAGTAACAATAAGAAGATAAATAGACCTAAATAAATATTTTAATATATCATATAACAATAACTCTGTTGACTTATTCATTTAGAAATTCATAATATGATGTAATAAGAATTTTCATATAGCACAGATTTTAATTTGTTTTTAGATTGGTTAATATTATCGATGTGTTTATTTCTAGTGATAACTTATTATATAATTTAATTCCGATGTACAATGAATTTTGTTCACATGTCGTTAATTTATGACCTGGTATTAGTAAATTATTACCCCCACGAGTATTGTACTCGTGATTAAAATTGTTTGTGGAAAACATATCAATAATAGTTTTAATATATGTCAAAATTTTCAGAAGATATATACTGATTAGTAGAAAATTTAAATTCCTTAAACAGATCCCTACATGACGCGACGTCCGCTAAGTAACATTAGCAATATATCTTACTACCATTTTTGTAACAACTATTCTATCTGCATTATGTGAATTTCCCCATAACATAATGCCATAGGACAATCTAGAATAGAAGTGCGCATAGTAATATAATACAACTGTTCTACTATTAGAGACATGCTGTAACCTATATAATGCATAGCAGACCGGAGTTAACTTTTTAGATAAAAAAATCTGTATTAGATTTCCAGTTTAAAGCATTATCTATAAATATACCTAAAAATTGTGTAGAATTAACTTGTTCAATTAGTCTTTATTTGTTTGGAAATGCTCTCTTGGAGTAAAATTAATTGATACAGTTTTTTAAACATTTAAGAATAATTTGCTTTCTTGAAACCTAGTTTTTGCAGCTTAACATTATTAAATTGTTACCAGGTATACACTGTGATAAGTCATTGATATAAAACACAAACAACAAGAATCCTACTGCAGATCCTTGTGGGACTCTTACCGATATTTCCTTCCAATATAGGTTGTTCTAGGCCTTAGGTTGCGCTCCCGCCATCTTCTTGGCATAAATTTACGCCATAGATCTTTACACTCAAGAATGCATAAAAGACACATACGAGGTACAAGAATTATATATTTTCAGACAGCCAGTCAGCACTTATGGCTCTAAGTTCATTTATTTTTCAGTCCAAAATTGCCTGGGAATGAATACAAACAGTAAAGTAACTGACAAGAAACAAGGTTATCTTGATGTGGATGCCAGGGCATGAAGGAATAAAAGACAATGAGATTACAGATCACCTTGCAAGATAAGAGGCTAAATAATAATTATAATAACAATAATAATAATAAATGGTCTTCATTTTCAATATAAATAGTTAAAAGTTTTTTATAAAAAAGGATACCACATATACCACCTGTAGTCACATACAGCATGACTTCTGTTTTTCATCGTCGATGGGAGTCGCTTTGTGAGATAGCAAAATAGCGCACAACGGAGGGGGTAAGAAAATGGAAGGATGAAAGCAAATGCTCCTATTAGAGTCTAGCTCCCAGTTATGAGCAAGTCAATATTGGTTCAAAACTGTGTGTAGGCTCTGTGAACTTGGCTCATCCAACTGAGTCAAAGTTCTCTGGGTGCCTAAACACAGAAACATTGAGGGTAATGAGCTGGCAGATGCTCTGGCCAGAGGGGCCCTCTGCGGCCCCTGCTAAGCCCTGAGCCAGCTCTCGGTTACCTAGACCAAATTCCAAGAAGGCAATACATCTGCATGGGATGATAACTCTGACTTCAAGTTCTGCGGGGATGAAGAAGAAATTTCCATCCACATCCTAACATGCCCTAATCTTATGAACTTGATGCATAAGTACTTCGACATTGGATTTCCGATGCTGGAGGAAAGATTTTAGCCTTTGGATTAGAATCCGGCTTGAATGGGGGGCATCCTCTGAATTTTGTAGCGTAAGCACAATGGGCCACAGGGCCTGAGTGCGGCGACCTTTTTGGCGCCCCGCTAAAAGAAGAAGAAGAGTCTAACTCCACGTCAAATACAAATGAGAAACTTAACTAAACAAAATTAAGGCTAATAATAGACCTTTTCACAGGATATTGTCCATTAAGTCTTAAGAAAATGAACAAAGCTGAAGTTATGTCGCTTCTGTATGGAAGCAACTAAAACTGAGAACATATTCCTACTTTACTTATGCAATGTCAGAGTCCACCAAAGTCTACAATACTTGAGATAGGGTAGTTCTGACACTTGTCGAAATAGGAAAAATGGCCCCAGGAAAATCTTAAGATTCTTTATATAAGATGAGATTGAATGTGTGTGCATAAAGTTTACTCCTGCGTCTATGGACGACGACTACTTGGTGTTTTGCGTGCGGTGATCCTGCGAAATCATCGTGCACTAGGATCATTCTCCAAAACGGATACAAATTGATAAGGTAAATAAAAGAATAATAAAAAGTAAAGAACACTTGTTATTTTTCATACAGTTAACGCATTTTAATATTATAAAATTTGTTTTGAAAGGGCCATAAATTAAATAAAATAGTTTTTATTTTATTCTAAAAAAAACAAAAACGTCTTTTCTCGGAGGACTGCCTCACCCATGGAGTTGATAAACTGAACAAAAACTTGAACTTTCCTTAAAAAATTTAACAGAAAACCATTCTGAAATTTTCTAAATGAATAAAAACCTTATTCCACATTATTTTCATAAGTTAAAAATTTTTTATTACCTTTGTAGAAAAAAAATCATTAAAATTCCATGATAATCTACGGAGATGACGGCAGAGGTTATTCTAAAATGTGCAGTGGGAAAATCAAACTACAGTAAGAAATAAAAATGTGTGCAGTAGAAAAAATATTTTATTTTTATTTAAAACATGAAAATTTGTTATTTTTTTTATTATTATTATTTATTTTTTGATGTATTGCTAAGCTTTGTGATAAGCGAGCAAAACAACTCCATGGGCGTCAAGAGCCATGGAGTTGGTGTCCACGGCGTACGCGTTGTAGTATGTATTTGGAAAATGTAGAAAATCAGAGATGATTTATTTTATTTGTTGTTAATGACATGGAGTTGATTGTTAATAAAAATACTCACCAGGCTTGTTAACCTCAGCAATTAATTTAAAATCAACGTTACTGCACACTGCACTTTAATTGAACTAGCATCAACAAATATTAGTACAGTATCTAGAGGTAAAAAACCGCTGCCCAAGGAATCACTACTTCCACATCCATATTCTCTATCCAAGTCACTCACAACGAAAAAATTTTGTATGTGAAAATAATTGTTTATGGAACTTTAATAATATAATATTTGAAATCCTCACCCCAAAAACCCATAAAACGATACCCTACATCGGTAATGGGGTGGGGGGTGGTGATAGGGGGGTGATAGTGGGGGGTGGATGAAGTAAAAAAATATTTTGAGGTTTCTGGTTCCTGTACATACACTAAATCACAATTTTTTTTTCGTCTCCTTTAATAAGGGGGCGGGGGTGGTAATGGGGGTGGCTAATGCCAAAAATTTTTTTGAGACCTTAGCTTCTCTTGCATATACTAAATACCAATTTTATGGACTCTTAACCTGCTTGATTGACCTATTTACCCCAAATTTACCCCAATTTACCCCCCAACCCTTCGACGGAACAAGTTGAAAATATAATCTAGTTCTAGATCTCGTTAAAGTACATATGTGTACCAAATTTCAAGTCAATATCTTAAACGGTTCCAGAGTAAACGTGCGCACAAAAAAAAGTTACAGACAGACCGACAGACAGACAGAAAATTTTTTTTCGCTCAAACTTAAAATCTCGACGTTTCATTACATTTTAAGCCTATTTGGACAATAAAAATTTTTAAACATTTTTTTGTCGTTACTATACTTCCACTGACGTGGAAGTAAAATATGCAAAATTTCATTTCATTTCATATGTAATGATCATTTTTCTTTATGGGTTATTATTGTAGTAAAAGGTATCGTCTTCAGTTTCTATATGGTCTGGATACTTGCTCTTACCCGCAAGGGGTGAAAACCACCTAAATTTAAATATTTAATATTTAAAAAAGTATTACTAATTTATTTCTGAAACATAGGATAGTTATCTTTTTGGGGTCGCTGATTACGAATCTGAAGTCAAAATTAAAAAATTCAAAATGGCTCTAATATGGCGGATGGAATTTTTTTTCTAAAACAAGTGAAACAAAGAAAATTGAGCATCCAGGTGATGCTATATATTAACGAAAAACTGCATATTTGAAAAATAAATTAATTACTTAGCGATTACAACAACAAAAGGTGAAAACGCACATTGAACTGGTCATAACTTCTTTATTTTTGTGATGTGGAAACAAACAAAAAATCATTTTAAAGGTTTATTAGTTACCTTTAATTTTGTTCCTTAGAATTTTTGATGGAAGTATCAGGAGTTTCTAAGATATTCAACATTTTAAACTAAATACTTCATCCTAAAAACGGTCGAATGTCATTTATAAAATTAAATATCTCCGAAACTATCAACCCTACACAAATATATAAAAAAATAAATTCATTCTGAGTTTATAAGGTTCATGTTTGATGTCCATTATATTTTCTCTAAAACTAATATTTATCGAGATACAGAGAAACAAGAATGTTACGTTTTTTCTAATATTCCTTTACAGTTTAAAATGCATTTTTTTTTTCTAAGGGTTGTAAGCGGACGAAAAAATTTGAGCATCCAGGTCATGCTATATATTAACGAAAAACAGTATATGGGGATATAATATATTTTTTTAATTACTGACTACTTACATTAATAAAATGGCGACGTTTAAAAATTTGAAAAAGTACATTGTTTCTGTCATAACTTCTTTGTTTTTTATGCTGTATAAATAGACAAAGAATAATTTGAAAGCCTAATTAATAGTCTTTCATTTTGGTTGTTAGCGCCTTTGAGTAAGTGCCGTAGTTTCTAAGATATTTAACATTTAAACTAATTACTTCGTCTTATAAACGTTCGGCGCCACCTTTATACTTCCAGATCTCCGAAACTATTAACTCTACAGAAATTAGAAAAAAAAAACGGAATTCATCCTCAATTTAGTAGCTTTCTTATTTGTCTCTAGCATGTATTTGAAATACCTCTTTTTTCCAGCAATATTCCCAATTTTTCAGTCGTTATAACTTAAAGACTATTAATTTATGTGAACAGTTGCATAGAACCTTTTCTTCATAAAATTTTATTCTCTTTTAGCTCCAGTGTTTTTGTTTTTTTTTAGTTGCCACCCCCTGAAAAGGGGGCATAATATATAAACTTCTCTTTGATGCATTTACTATTATGTTGCCAACAATAAATGAAATTCGTTTCATATGACATTATTCCGAAGTTAAAACTACTATATTGTGTCTGTCAAGTTTTGAAATGTCTTCACAGTACTTTGGGTGACACTTCTTAGCAATTTTAGTAAAAATGCATTGCGTCCATGGAGTTGACTTGTAACGTGGTGTCCCATAATAGTTAGATAGTTTTAAATACTTTTTTATATATTTTTTCTTTTTATTTATTTATTATTATTTATTCTTCAGCGAATTTATCCATCCTGTTCTCTAAGAGGACTTTTTCAGCGATTTATGAGCAATTCTGCTTCACTCATACCAGCCAGTTACAGTCCATGGAGGTGTCTTTAAGGTGTTTATGCAATAAAAATGAATCTAAAATTTTCTTGTTTTTTTTTACATACATATAATGAATCTCATTATGCGCTATTCAACCCTTAAATATTTTAATTTATATTTTTTTTGCAACAGTTACACCATGTTCCCGTTTTGGAAAATATCCCACTAGCTCCTAGCGATCGGTAAACGTTGCTTGACGCTACGGGAACGGACCCACAGATCAAAGGGTATTCAAAAAAGATCTTTTTACGTCAAGAAGAAGAGGGCCTGAACGACCCGTTCACAAACTAATCTAGTCTAGTTTCAGTTCAATCCGGTTCATGTTTGACAAGCATATAAGTGGATGTATTATCTGAGTAACACACAGCAACGACTGATTGTAACTTTACTGCTCTTTATTAATATTTTATTGGGATACTTATATTATGTCGCTTTTTCTGGATTTTCCACAAACTGTAATGGTCACGTTGCTGTTAAATGAGTGACTGAACTCATTTAAACAACAACAATAACACCTACGTCAATTTTTTATTATGTACTTGTAGTTTTGAAATAACGTGCCATATAAATCTTACTTATAAAATATAAATAATTACGTAAGAATGTCATAAAATACATTCCCACTTATTGGAGCTTAACACTCCCATAAAATATTATCTAAATACCAAACAACAAGGTCGAAGATTTCCTCACCGATAGGAATCCTAATCATCCTAAAACAAATAACTATTCATGTAAATTTTTACATAATTGGAGTAGCTGCTGCACTTTGACCTTGCCGCCTGCCTAATTCCTATTCGACTTATCAAATACTTTTGGTTTTTATTTTATTTACAAAGTGATTTTCATAAATTGCACACGGTTAAAAGTAAATCAATATCCCGATATGGATGGATCTTCTGAAAACGAGATTAAGCTAAGCGATTTTTTAAACTAAAAATCATCTTTATTTGTACAACCAGATGACAAGCGTCCATTTCACGCTCTATAATTTCAAGAATCGTGATGTTTGATCGCTTTACATTTTGGAATTTTTATACACAGAAAGAAATCATTTTGGCAAAATTTGCTTAACGAGATCTTATTGCGTGTTTTTAAACAATGGCAAAATTTGAAGTGTACAATATAATTGTGCATAATTATTGTACATTTCATTTTCCAAATATAAAGATTTCGTTACAATGCCCCTGTTGACTTTAATGCTGTTTTGAACAATGAAATTTTGCAGTTGACCAAACTAATTTATATGCCTGTCAAAATATAAGTATAATAACTCACAAAATTGCGAGCAAGGACCATCTACGAATTGACCAAACCACTAAATTACGGAACTGGAAGCTCTAGTGGGCATGATGATAATTATGGGAACACCAATTATTGGTCACGTTTATCACTTTATAGAGTTAGTGCTGTTTGTCAAGTAATACCTTCCAAAAGGTCTAAAAAATTATTAGAGAATATTCATTTGATTGACAACAGTCAAGCTGTATCAAAAGAGCATCCAGGATATGAAAAAGGAATATAAACTGAACGGTGTTTTTCCATCCCTATGTAATCACTCGTCCCACATTGTCCCAGATGAATCAATGGTTCCCTGCAAAGGCAGATCATCAATCAAACAATACATGGGTGAAAATTTCCAAACTATTTTATTTGAAATATGAAAATATTGAAAATTAAAAATTGTTGTGTGGGATAATTGTTGAGTAGTCAGTTAATGTTATATTACAGAAATCATGTAAGGATCAGACTTAATTTTTGATTATTTAAGTTTTAGACGAGTTTTTGAAAAAAATCGTACCAGAGGAATGATGTTAAAGGAATAAAAAAGAAGTAAAGAAGTAATATAACGCAATAGAGCAATATTAATGAATAGATTTTCATATTCTATATTTTTAAAAATACAACGTTTTTTATGAAGGCAACTGAAATAAACATTTTAAGTATTCAAAGCAAGATCACAACCTTATATTAATGAATGTGAGTTGAAAATATTATTTGCCGGCTTTTACCAATTTTCTCAGACTGTTCAATATTTGGTTGAATTAATCACCGAACAAAACAGTCCTGAAATACAATATGTGAAAGAATCTCCAAATATACTTAGAGCTGAAGCTAAATCACGGCACAAAACTGTCAGTTCTTTTGTTCTTATAATGTTGATTATCTTCTCCATGGTAAGAGCTACACCAGCATCAAGTGCTATACTTGTGATTGTCTTTAATGCCAACAGAAATGGGCTGCTGTTCACATGTAGCAGCCGTGATATATTATTTATCTTATACTAAGTATCTCTCTGGAATAATTAAGCCAGCAGAAATTTTGTCTAGAATATTCGAAAAAAACATCGTAATAAATCATGATATTGATCATGATAAATAAGAAAATATAAATAATGTTTTTATTACTATTTGAATGAATAATGTGGGGCGGAAACGCGGACCACAAGACATTTATTTATTTTTCACTATTAAACTAGTTCACAAGTTCAAAGCCATGTTAATTTTTGATAAAGCTCGTAAAAATATGAGAAAGGGCTCATTGGATTCGGAATGACGTCTAGAAAATGTGTAAAAGTTTCAAACCCGCACATAAACAATTGCAAAAGTTATAAACAAATGAAGATTGAAAAAATAACGAATTTCGTTTTTTGCAAATAACCCTAAAAATAATATTTAAAGAATTTTAGTGATTCTTAAAGAGGAAGAAATTTCCAATAAAAAAGTACCAACTCCCGAAACTGTATTTCTATTAATAATAATTTTTATTTATTGTTGAAAGTAGAGCTACGCGCAGCGAACACTAAGTCGTTACGATGCTCTGAAACCGGCCGTAATAAGTAAAAATATTTTTTTATGTTATTAAATATTAATTTAAAAAATTATGGTATTATTTAGGCCCTCAAAGGAACAATATCCTGTTGGAAAAAAATGTTTTACCGATTTTTCATAAAATGAGCCTATTGTTAATTAACAAATTGTTTTAGAGTTATATTTCAAGTCAGATAATTCTTAAACAAAAGCCACTAAAATTATTTCGCTTCGTGGAGACCTTATGTCAACTATACTTTATGGGACTATGACATTGCGATGTTTTTAATTGTTATAGTCTATTAGTTATGAATTATTTAACCTAACAAAAAACTAAAAATTGAAAAAGAGAGGTTGAAAATTTTTTTTTATTAATTTTAATTATTATTACTGTTTTTATATTCAAAAATACTATAAGATTACATAAACTTTAAATTTTTATTACTATTTGTTTAAACAAATTTTATAAACAAATAGATAAATTACGTATTTGTTATAAAATATTGATTAAAAAAAAAATTTTTTGAAAAATTTATTTAATTGTTTATTATAATCATTTTTTCCTTTTTTCATTATTTAAGCAAATTATTGAGAAAAAAATTTGTTCTTAAAATTTATTATTTGCAATTCTCTACAAGAAGGAAAAAAGAAAAATTTTTTTTGTTAATTTATTTGTTTATTTAATAAACAATTTGTTATTAACAATCGCCGAATGTGCTTATATTCTTTTAAGATATAAAAAAAAAATAACAAAAACAACTTCATACATAAACATGTCAAAAAAAAAATAAATTTAAAATTCTATAAAAAATATTAATTTTTTTTTTAACATGTTTATGTATACGGTTGGTTTTGTTATTTTTTTCTACATAAAAAAATATAAACACATTGGCGATTGTTAATAACAAATCGTTTATTAAATAAACAAATAAATTAACAAAAAAAAATGTTTTCTTTTTTCCACCTTAGTAGAGAATTGCAATTAATAAATTTTGGGATTAAAATTTTTTCTTAATAATTTGTTTAAATAATGAAAAAAAGGAAAAAATGAGTATAAACAATTAAAAAAAAATGTAAGAATTTTTTTTTAATCATATTTTATAACAAATATAATGGCAAAAATTTTTTTTCAAAAACACGTAATTTATCTATTTGTTTATAAAATATGTGTAAACAAATAGCAATAAAAATTTAAAGTTTGTGTAATCTTATAGTAGTTTTGAATTTGTTAATTAACAATAGGCTCATTTTATGAAAAATCGGTGAAACAAAATTTTTTCCAACGGGATATTATTCCTTTAAGTGTCTAAATAATACTATAATTTGTTTAAATTTTTAAAATAATATTTAATAACAAAAAAAATATTTTTACTTATTACGGTCAGCTTCAGAGCATTGTAACGGCTTAATGTTCGCTGTGCGGAGCTCTATTTTCAACATTAAATTAAAATTATTAATAATAGAGATAGAGTTTCGGGAGTTGGGACTTCATTATTGGAAATTTCTTCCTCTTTAAGAATCTTTCTTTAAAATTTTTTAAATATTAATAGTTTTCGAGTTATTTGCAAAAAACGAAACTCGTTATTTTTTCAATCTCCATTTGTTTACAACTTTTACAATTGTTTATGTGCGGGTTTGAAACTTTTGCACATTTTTCTAGACGTCATTCCGAATCCAATGAGCCCTTACTCATATTTTTACGGGCTTTATCAAGCATTAACACGGCTTTGAACTTGTCAACTAGTCTATATGTTGCAGCACGAGATTATATACATATGTATTGCTATATTTAAGAATTTTTCTAAAGCTCTTATGAAATCCTATAAAAGCACTCTTTGAAGAAATTTTTTGTTAAATAAAAATATTAATATTAATAACGTTTTTGGTTCATCGCTTCATCTCTGTCAGATTCAGAGAAAAAAAAGTTTAAAAAATACGTCTTAAAATACATACTTTTCAACGTTACTTAGTAGTAATGTTATGAGACAGGTGAGTAAAAATTGTATTCATAATTAAACAAAATAATAGTCGTCATCGGTCCTGGGGGCCCATTTCATATGGTTATCACGCTAGACCCTTTGTGGATTTCACATTCATAATTTACTGCAAAATATCCCACCAATTGTAGAATCTAACCTAACCCGTTCAGACATGCATAAACTGATAATTCCTCCAAAGATATATTATTTGGGCAAATTGTTCCTGTTGCCTTTTTATGAGCAATGCAGAGTGTAATTTTTTGCAGTTAGGATAAAATGTTACGCATATTTTTCTCTGCGCACGGCTTGAAGCAACAGAATACCGTCAAAAGGAAAAGTTTTCCCTTTATGTGAGCAATATTTTGACATTTTCTGAGAAAACAAGAGAACGTCGAATTATTTAAAAAAAATTAAGGTTTTTTGCTTCAAATTTTTTTCGAATTTAACTCTTTTAATTTTCTAAAATGTTGCGGGCTATGGAAATCATAAATATATATTCATATTCATATTCATATTCAAATAAAACATATGTCGTAATGCTTATTTTGCAATATCTTATCATTTTTTCAATATCTGGAAATTTCGATGTGCTCCTCTCCTGATATATTAAGCACTTATGCACTGCTACATAGGTAGGTAATTGAAATAAAGTAATATCTATAATTGTTAACAAAAATAAGTACTTGAAAAAGGTTGTAAGATTATAAAATTCTAAGTTTAGGCTCTTGCAGTATTAGTACAACAAGTTATTTAAGTACGTAACTGAATAGCAACGTCATCAAGGCACAAATCTGATCTTATTGCAAATATTTTGGCTTCTAACCCGACTTTTACATCTCATGATTTCAGAAATGATATTCCAACTTCTTACTATAAGCAGTTATCATTTGACCTCGGGTGTTTAATTTGAAATTTTCATTTGGCAATGTAGACCTCGGATCGAAGCGATAAAGGGCGTCAAAACCAGAGTTGTACCACAGTAGAGCGCCCCCTTTTTTTTTTTAATGATTACTAACAGGCTGAATTTTCGTGAGTAGCTTCGTTTTGACGAGACGCCCAACTTTTCTCTCTGCGAAAATTATCGGTAGTGGTAGTTATATAAGCTGCGCTTCGATATATATGTCGATTGGGTGATTCTTCAAATTTTATTACTAACGCTTAGTTTAGTTAAATCTTGAGATAATTTGATAAAAAACACGAAAAAACGTTTGTCTTACAAAATCGATGGTTTGACCGAAGCGTCTCCCACCCCCAACATGTCCAAATAACGAGGTCACAAAAAATGATTACTAACCAGCTTTTTTACTATTGCTTAATAAATGTTTTTAAAATTAAATAGCCACATTGTTCTACAAATTGAACAGTATGTTTATCCAGTCCTACGCTCGGAAATTGTCAGTTCCACGGTAATACTTTCATCATTAGTAACTGTAGGACAAAGATAACATATGATAGCTTAGTGTATTCTCTGTCCAAATAAAATAATGTCCGACAAAAAAATTGGTATGTATCGCTAGTCCGACAAAAATTATTTTAAATAACGAATTATTTTATAATTGCGATATTGGTAAATTAATATACTTTTATTACTTAAGTAGAATTCTGATATTTACCAAATTTTGCATATAGATTCAGATTATCAAAAAACATTTCCCTTGATTTTTGTTGAGTTGCAAATTTTACATTCGTTGCGAATTTTTGAATTTTTCGTGTATATGTTTTATTAAATGTTCGATTATACAATTCACTCAGAGAAATTCGGCGTTTTAAAAAGTACAAGAAATCACTTGAATATAAATATATTGATGTACTGAATTCAAGTCGTCAAAACTCAACATATCAAGTTTGTATATTTTTACTTTTACATTGATTATTGAACAAATTATTGCTATAGACCCTTCAAAATATAGGGAATTTCCTTTCCTTTAATATTTTAAATGACTGTTTTACTTGCCTGACTATATTAATAACTCATCCATATAAACAAAAGTTGAAGATTTACATTTTAAAGAAACTCATTGATTTTGTGTATACGATAGTTAATATTTTTAAAGAACAGCACAGTTGAAACAAATATTATTATATTATTTTTTCTGATAAATTCAACTGAACATTATGCAGTTGTTTTAAAAGGGTCAAATATCTAAATCATCATTAGGCACTTTTGTTTTGAACACGCTTCATAAAACCATATGTTGTCTTTTTGAATTAACTATAAATACTAATGAGGAAAAAATATATTTGATTTATTTTCAATTATTAGTGATTTTTTTAATTTTACAATGTTTTTTCTCTCAGTGTTCTAATGTAATATTATTTTTAATGTTTAATTGTTTGTTTATTTCAAAAATAACATAATTTATATGATATAAGTTTATGAAGAAAGTGGGAAAATTACTAAAAAAAGAAAATATCTTTTTTGAATAGCCAAAAAAAAAGAAATATGTTTAGTTTTCATATTTAAATTACTCTTTTTTACTGTATAAAATATAATAAAAAAATATATATTTATGCATATAAAAAAACTAAATTAATCTTCATCGGATTCATCAGTCGACCTTTCATCTTCGTCGCTACGAACATCATTCTCCTTATCATTTTCATCGTTTATGTTGTCAAGTGAAGACGTACGCAGCAGATGTAAAATCTCAGAAAATCAAGAAATACGGGTTGAGCATACACACATATATCATATATCCCTGTATATACTTAGTTAATCTTTTATATAATAAAATATTCAACATCCAGTGTTATAAATTTCAAAATAAGTTTTTTAAATTTTTTATCAATATGTATCACTTTTTTATCAATATGTACCACTTTTTTTGTAGGACCGTGTTCCACACTTTATTCCCAAGAGAAAAAAACGAAATTGGATTGTTAGTAATGAGAACAGTGTTATCGTGAAACTGGCAATTTCCGAGCGTAGGGCTGGAAAAAAATTGAGCTGGTTAGTACCTAATCATTTTTTGTGACTTCGTTATTTGGACATGTTGGGTCAAACCATAGATTTTGTAGAACAAACGTTTTTTCGTGTTTTTTTATCAAATTATCTCAAGATTTAACTAAAAAATTAACTGTTAGTATTCAAATTCGAGCAATCACCCAATCGACATATATACCCAAGCGCAGCATATACAGGGTGTCCTCCTTAGGACACCCTGTATATGCACGACGAACTGCGGCGATCGATATCTCGAAAAGTAGAATTTGGTAGTAAACTAATGTCGATGAGGGCAACTTGGCTAAAATATTCTCAAGATAATGGCACTTCCGGTTATACCGGAAGTAGATGTCAACTTGCTTATTTTAAATGGGACACCCTATATATTATTATATTTTTGGATTCTACGCAGAATTCTAGGCCGATTTTATGTATCATGTATTTTACCTGTCTCTCCGTTTTTGACATTTCAATTTTTATGTCAAAAATGACGTTTGCATGCCCTAAAAGAATTATCAATTTTTCCTATAGGGAAGCCACTATTATCTAATTTGGGTTGGATTCTTTGTTGAGAAAGACCTACTTTAATAGTGTTTTTATAATATTTTGATAAGTATTAATACAGAGTGCTCAAAAAATAAGAATAAAAATGAAATTGAGAAAACTGTCAAAAATCAATTTTTTCAAATGGAAAGCCCCAATTTTTATAATCTTATCTTATTTATCATTAAAAATAAGGGTAAGTTTGTGTATGGATGTGTATGGATGTCTATTCCGAAAATTTTTAGTTTTCGAAATATTGCCAATTCAATATTTTTATATGGATATTTTGCTATGGAAAAATTTTTAAAATTGTCCATTATTCGTTTAGTATGTTAGGAGACGGTTTTCGTTTCTCTGGATATCTATTACCAAATATTTCACATGTTCTTGATAAAACTTTGTTAAATTCTCCATAGATTATAAAGAAATTTCAATAATCTTCGTGAGTATAATTTAAGCGCCCCGGCATGATAATTAATACTTGTCAAATGGTAAGTGACAACTACATATATCTGTTTAGCACCCAACGCCGTCATAGCCAAACTAAGAGTATTTGAACTTAAAATCCATAGCAAAATCCCCATATAAAAATATTGAATTGGCAATATTTCGATAACTAAAAATTTTCGGAATAGACATCCATACACAAACTTACCCTTATTTTTAATGGTTAATAAGATAACGTTATAAAAATTGGGGGTTTCCATTTTAAAAAATTGATTTTTGACAGTTTTCTCAATTTCATTTTTATTCTTATTTTTTGAACACTCTGTATTATCAAAATATTATAAAAACACTATTAAAGTAGGTCTTTCTCAACAAGGAATCCAACTCAAATTAGATAATAAAGGCTTCCTTATAGAAAAAAATGATAATTCTTTTAGGGCCTGCAAACGTCATTTTTGACATAAAAATTGAAATATGTCAAAAACGTAGAGACTTAGGTAAAATACATGATACACAGAATCTGCCTAGAATTTTACGTAGAATCCAAAGATGTAATAATATATAGAGTGTCCCATTTAAACTAAGCAAGTTGACATCTGCTTCCGGTATAACCGGAAGTGCCATCATCTTGACAATATTTTAGTCAAGTTGCCCTCATCGACATTAGTTTACTACCAAATTTTCAAAATTTTACAATATCTACTTTTCGAGATATCGATCGCCGCAGTTCGTCGTGGGACATCTTATATAGCTACCACTACTGAGAATTTTCGCAGAGAGAAAAGTTGGGCGTCTCGTTAAAACGAAGCTACTCAGCCTGTTAATAATCATAAAAAAAAGGCGCTGTACTGTGAACTATTGGTTCTAAGTGATGTGTAATCGATAAAAATTTTCATGCACGCATGACCCAACATATTACCTTGCAGGTTTTTTAGCGAATTCCTTAACATACAAAGTTAATGTAACACTTTCTCAAAGAGGGCTGGAAGTATTTCTAGATGTAACACTAAGACACATATATGAATTTTAATTATCAATCACAAGTATAAAAGAAGGCATATTAGCATTATTTGTTCTAAATGCTTCACAGATAAACTTTGGTGCCTTTCATTAAAGATCCATTTATACTGTGAGAAAGACCGTTCAACGTCGACAGATATATATTTAGTACATACTTAAAGTATATGAACTTTGACGAGATGCCACATTTATGTCATGTTTTGAAAAGATTACTTCTTTGTCGTTTAAGAAATCGACTGTACTTGCTGTAGTACTAATTTGACACCATCAAAATTGCTGTGATATTATAATGCTGCTTGTAGAATTAATTCCTCATTGTGTTAAAATGGGCTCTGAAATAACCGTATATGATCTGGTGCTTTAAGAGAAACTTTCTTTACACTAGATATCAATTTATTAAGCATTCTGGTATGTTTCCTTTTAAAACTTCCAGCTGACCCCGCTCTATTAGATAATGCATTCTATTGTGTTGATGCTTTTCTAAATAGATAAATTTATTTACTTGTATTTTATATATTTATGTTGTAGTAATTTTACACATGTAAATTGCGTATAATGCCTATGTGTGTATACATTAAATTTGCCAACGTTAGCTATCTGTAAGCGTCTCTAAGACCTTTACCTATTGATCTAGTTTTACTACTAATCATTATTGCATATATTTGTTTACCTTATTTAATGACGTTAAATATATAGTTTGGTATAATGACCTGTCCTATATCAAGTATAATGATCTAAAGGATCAATATTATTATTATTAGTTCTGTCGTCTCTTAAAGTTAAAAACTTTCAGCCAGAAAAAACCGCTGCCCAAGGGATCACTACTTCCACATCCAGATTTTTTATTCAAGTCACTCACAATGAAAAAATTTTGTATGTGGAAATAATTGTTTATGGAACTTGAATAATATAATATTTAAATTCTCTACCCCAAAAACCCATAAAACGATACCCCACATCGGTAGGTGGTGATAGGGGGTGGTAGTGGGGGTGAATGAAGTAAAAAAACATTTTGAGGTTTCTAGTTCTTGTGCATCAGGCTATCTGTTAGATGCATGGTCCCACTAAAACTTTTTCTTATGAGCTCCTCGGTGAGAGCAGTAAGGCGTTTTGGAGGATAACCTCTTCGCCTCTTGCCATCTGGTTTTTCCTGTACTATTGACTGTTCTCCATTGTCCTCTCTAAAGTTGATGTGGCAAAGAAAAACGGATTCGAGAGAATACGATGTTGCAAAGTCGCTTTGTGGGACATATGTTTTTGAGCTGTTCGTGTGATGAAGCATCATTACGTCATCTATTTGCATCCGGTGCCGGTATTAGACGCGTAAAGACACTTTTTGGGTTCATTACAAATCTTTGTCTGATTATAATAACAATATACATATATTTGACTTTGTCAAACAAATACATATAATAAAAATGTACCCAGTGGATTTTAATAGGTTTTAAATTGATTCATAGCATACCTGTGTGAAAACGTCCAAAATACTTACGTAGAAGATTGCGTAATGTAACCTTCCTCTTTCCTTATCTGGTAATTAGTAGAGTAAATTAAATAACAGTATTATAATATTAAACTTTTTACTATTGTCACAGATTGCTAACAATGTATTTGAGTAAATAGCAATTTTAATTCTCCTAATGTCTGGTTTTGTTTCAGTCGGCATGTGGTTCATCATGCTATCAGTTGCGTCATTAGCAGGCGTAGCGTCGGCCATACCATGTGAAGAGGCGCGTCTTAAGTGTGCATATCGTATGGGATGTGGAATGGCTCTGCAGAACTACCTCGTCGGATGCTCCGGAGTGCTCCAAGGACCTTATCCGACGCATTGTCCTGAGATCTGCCAGTATTCCTTGATCGCACTCACCTCGACAGACGAAGGAAAAGCGTTAATGAACGTGAGTGTTAAAATTTCCGATAACCATAAAAGCGGGGGGTTACTCCAATCAAGTAAGGAACATTCGAGGCAAATGACTGATAAAGTTTTGAAATTTAGCAGAAATGTTCATTAAGGTGTACTATTAAATATATTAAAAGTCCTGAAATCAATCTGTTGCGCTCTAGCTAGCGGCCATCTTGAAAAAATGATGCTCTGATTCATTTTTTTGCTTGTATTTTGCTAAGCATCAGCTATATCGAAATTATGTTTCTTATAAAAAATAAAATAATAAAATTCTTTAAAAAAAATGCATTTTTACTTGCCATTCAATTTGTAGGACAATGTGGCCATTTAATTTTAAAAACATTTATTAAACGATAGTAAAAAAATCAGCTGGTTACTAATAATTTTTGTGGCCTCGTTATTTGGATATGTTGAGGGTGGAGGACGCTTCGGTCAAACCATCGATTTTGTAGGACATGTTTTTTATCAAATTATCTCAAGATATAATTAAAGAACTAACTGTTAGTAATAAAATTTAAGCAATCACCCAATCGACATATATACCCAAACGCAGTTTATATAGCTACCACTACCGAGAATTTTCTCAGAGAGAAAAGTTGGGCGTCTCGTCAAAACGAAGCTACTCACGAAAATTCAGTCTGTTAGTAATAATTAAAAAAAAGGGTGTACTGTGGACTAAAGAATGTGGCATACTCTCTAGCAATTGATAATTCTAACTATTAAAATAATTGATAACCACGCTTACTCCATCTTCATTAGGGTCGTGAAAACTTTGTTTATTTTCAAATTTATAATTAAAATCTTATAAGTAAATTAGTTGTTATTCGAGCAAGCTATGTGCGGGCGCCAGCCGATAATATCCTTAGAAAAGGGACAGCAAGATGGACAAATTATATAGTGAAAAATTATTAAAGCCTTAAATAATTTAAAAATGTTAAAATACAACAAATTTAGAAATGTATGTATATAAGCACGACAAGTGACCAGGCATATTACTAATATTACTTTAATCAGTGAAAATTCACTTAAATAACAAAATAATACCGAAGAACTACATTTAAAAAAGCTGTGCTGAACAATGAACCGGCTTATAGGCCAGTCGGAATAGATGGAAAAAGGGTCATTTTACGAAATGTCGTTTATCCGCAATTTTATTTTATAAGGTATAGTTTGGAATGATCAGAAACATATGCCAACTATCCGCACACTTGACAGGTGAGGCAACACACTTTGAAATTCAAAAAAGATCAATTTTTTGCCATTTTTCGCTTTATTTGCAATATAACTCGTAAATAAAGGATTGTTCGAAAATATATCAAGAGCTAGAAAAGATGAGAAAATTGATTATGTACATTTTATTATTCTTGACATTTTCCCAGAAAATGCTTCATTTAAGAGCTACCGACGAAAGAACAATGCTAATTTTCTATTTTTTAAATTAATATAATGATTCAATATTGTTATTATAAACCCTTGGAGTGAAAATTATTTATAAAAAAGTTTTGAACTCATTTCAGAAGAATAATATGTAGGTAGTTCAAGGGCGGATTTGTGGGGGGGGGGGGTAACGTGGTAATTACTCCTCCCCCCAGATTCTGTAAACCACCAGCTTTCGTTTTAAAATTTCATAATTTTTATTATTTCAGTTTATATTTTTGAATATATATTGTATTTACAGAGGCGTAACTATGGCAGGGCAAATCGAGGCAGTGTCCCGGGAGAATTTCTCTCTCCCCCACTCATCAAAAAAAAATTTAGGACGAAAAATTTTTTTTCTCGGATTTCTTCCCCCCGCCCATCAAAAAAAAATTGGGACGAAAATTTTTTTTTCGAATCCCCCCCCCCCGCTCATCAAAAATTTATTTGGATTAGGATTAGGTATTAAGAAAATAATATAATAGGGGCTCCATGACGTCTAGTTACGCCTCTGTGTATTTAGTTGTGTTTATAAATTTTGTTTGTGATTTTCTCCCCCCGCTCATCAATTTCAATTTTCGAGGAAAAACATTTTTGTTGTTTTCAGCACGTGGCTGTGTTACCCCCCCCCCCCTAAGCTCAAGGTCCCGCCCTTGAGGTAGTTATACATATATATAAATAATCTATATGTATAATTGATATATTCAGTAACAGTAAATGCGCCGAGTGTAATATTGAAACACGTCAAGCTGAAGAAGATGCCGATAGACTCATAGTACAAACGGCGATATCATAAGTTCATGAGAATCAGTGTTATATTATTGGCGAAGATATTGACCTTCTTGTGCTTTTAACTCAATTAGCAGAAGAAAACTGTAATATATATGTCTGTAGACCATCTAGAGATGGCAAACACCCAATTACATATATACAATCCGGATTTTTTTGAGGCAAAATAAGTCACTGAAAAACCTGATATTATTTGCTCATGTAAAATGTGCAAGGCTACAAATGTACAAACAGCGAGATTGATGTAATTTTTGATATAGATATCATTGGTGCTATAAATGAAAATGACATCAGCTAATTCGTTAACATTAGATGACATTGATGAAGATGGAGAAAAAAGAGAAATTGAATGTATTATTGCCTCGCCTCTAACAAAAAGGGCTAAATTACATTAAATTATATATTAAGATATACATGAAACGTATGTACACTGTATGCATAAAATAGTCTGTGAAAATATATATGTTTATTTATTTTCCCATCATTTTAATACCTCAATACCTGAAGTTTTACTATTTTTTTCCAGTTTAACATGTAAATTATATATAGTTCTGTAAATATATTTTATTTCAACTGTAAATTGGACATTTAAACATAATGGGCAGATTTCTAAATTCACCGGTGGATCGCACCGGTAAGCAATAACATTATTTGATTGGCTATTTTGAAAAGCATAGCCAATCAGCTTCGTATTTTGTCCACCCGGTGCGTCCACCGGTGAATTTAGAAAAGTGCGGAATATACATTATACCGATGATATAATTCGTATTAATATTTGATAAATATTAATACGAAAAAAAAATCAAAAGATAGAAAAGTAACATTGTTCTTTCGTCTGTAGCTCTTAAACGAAGCATTTTCTGGGAAAATAAAGAATAATAAAATGTTCAAAATCAATTTTCTCAACTTTTTTATCTCTCGACATATTTTCGAACAATTCATTTCATTTCATTTACGAGTTATATTGCAAACAAAGCGAAAAATGGCAAAAAATTTACGTATTTTGAATTTTAAAGTGTGTTGCCCCATCTGTCACGCGTGCGGATAGTTGGCATATGTTTCTAAACATCCCAAACTATACCTAAAAGAAAAATGCGGATAAACGACATGTCGTACAAAAAAGCTATTCCGATTGGTCTATTATACAAATGCGAGTATGTGCAAAAAATTATAACTAGAAGTTATTTAAAGTCCTTTTAGTATCGATCGTCCTCCATTTGCAAAAATGGATGACGGAGTATTGTAGCCTTTGATAACATTCTGGAGACACAAAAACACTGCATAATATGCTGATAGTTTCGCCAATCAAGGTAGCATGAGCGGAAAATTACAATTACAAATATATCAATTATACCTAAAAAACCGCTGCCCCAGGAATCACTACTTCCACATCAAGATTTTCTATCCAAGTCTCACAACGAAAAAATTTTGTATGTGGAAATAATTGTTTATGGAACTTTAATAATATGATATTTGAAATTGTCTACCTCAAAAACTCATAAAACGATATCCTACATCGGTAGTGGGGTGAGGGGGTGGTAGTGGGGGTGGATGAAAAAAATATATTTTGAGGTTTTTTGCTCGTGTACACACACTAATTCACAATTGTATCACCCCTTTAATAATAATGGGGTGGGGGTGGTAATGGGGGATGGTTAATGCCAAAAAAATTTTTGAGACCTTAGCTTCTCTTGTATATACTAAATAACAATTTTATAGACTCTTATTTACTTGATTTATCTATTTACACTCAATTTAAAGATCCCATTAAAGTACATACGTGTACCAAATTTCAAGTCAATATCTAATATCTTAAACGGTTCCAGAGTAATCGTTCGTACAAAAATGTTACAGACAGACCGACAGACAGAAATTTTTTTCGCTCAAACTTAAAATCTCGACGTTTCATGACATTCTAAGCCTTTTTTACAATTAATTATTTTTTATTTATCTGCTTTTATTATGATTAGAGAATATTATTTAGGTATTATGAAAATACCTACTTTCTGTATATTGTTGCCCTAATCTAGGCACGCTAATATACTAGTTAGGTAAATACTTTAATGAATGTTTTAAAGTATTTTCCTGACTAGCATATTAGCGTGCCCAGATTAGGGCAACAATATACAGAAAGTAGGTATTTTCATAATAAATAAAAAAGTGTGTAAGTTGTGATTTGCATAATACCTAAATAATATTCTCTATTCTAAGCCTATTTGAACAATAAAAATTTTCAAAAATTTTTTTGTCGTTACTATACTTCCACTGGATGTGGAAGTAAAATTAACTGCGAAATGTACACTATACAATGTTCAACAATTATATAGAAAATTCAATAACCCTGCAAAGAATATTATGCTTACATCTAGTTATTATGATTAAATGTATCAAAGTGCTAGAGATTGCTTTCAAAGTATTATTTCTTATTTAAAATCGTAATATATCCAACTAATATCAGTTTTAACCACAGAATTATAGACAGGCGACAGTTATATAAATCTAATACCTGTACCGCATTCAGTATTAATCACCTGTTTTTTTCTATTTATTGCACAGCTTAAAATGTCATTCAAACCTGGCTTTCTTCCAATCTCTTTTAAACCACGTTCTCATAAGTACTTCCAACAAGCGAACTATATATAAACGAGAGATAGATTGGATGCATTAAACCTGCTTGTTTTCCTTGTGTGTGGGAATTGTGAAATGAGTAATTTTTAAAACACCTACTTCATTTTACTATTAATTCACTAATTGGCCCTAGATTTACGACAAAATAGCTATGTTCTTAATTAATAATGATGTTTAAAAATACTAGCAGAGTATATTAACAATGTCTCTACGATATATCATCAAATTGAAGAACCCTTTATTTGATATATAATCCAAGATGGGTAATGTGACATTAAATTCCTTTAATAATCGGCTTTTCATGAAAGATAAACCTACTACATTAAAGTGATAGTATAACAGACCTAATTTCATAACATTTTATATATCTGGAAGATCTGCCATGGACACAAAAATCTCAGACTGACCAGGCCATTATTAAAGTTCTATGTCTGAAGATGAGTTTTCTCAAGGATGTTAAATCTTCTGTTGATAACATCACACTCAAAGATTATGTAAATCATTGTTCCATTGTCTATGGTACATAGTCTACAGACCAGAGCTTCTGTATGGATTCTCAGTCTGTGAAAGTGCTCGCGATCACTCATCTTAACTTTTTCTCCTCCGGTTTGATTAGCTTCCCTATCAATGAGTTTAAGAAGTCTGGAGTCAGAAGATTAGAATGTTTCTGACCTTCTGATTCCCCAACCATATCCAATTTATTATCTTGACCTGCCTAGCTGTTGATTCCACCATTTCGGTTGATTTCGCTATATGATGGTTATTTGGACAGGATTTGATAATATCCCATTGAAGCCTGATATTCGCAGATTCAATGACTTCTCAAAATTCTGAAGTCTATACAAGGTAGGTTCCCTTCTAGTTCTTGAAAATGATTGTCCTGTCGATATTTCTTGAACTGCGATAGACTGCATCTCGTTCTTAGGCACGCTCTATTTCAAACGTTATATGTCTCTGGTCAGTCATAGCAGTCTCTCTTTCAACAAATCATTTGAATTTATCTTATATAATTCCGTTTATTCTCAGCTCCTCAATAAATGTGTGAATGTCAGCACAAAAATCAGACTTGCTAACAACCTAGTTTTCTCTACCTTTCTTTTTGCCTCCGAGGCATGGACTGTTAGGGAAGCAGAGAGACGGCGTAATCATGCTATCGAAATGTGGGTCTGAACAAAATCAAATCAAATCAGATTTATTTCATATTTAAAATACAATTTCTTCTTGACAGTCGTTTCCGTGTGCTACGCTTTTTCTGGGCAGTCAATCGATCTAATAGCTTGATTCTCCAAGAGATACGTCCCCAAAAGCGATTCTCTAGCTTCGCATTCTCTCAAATCCTCTTATTTTTTTAACCCCCGACCCCAAAAGAGGAGTATTATAAGTTTGACGCGTGTTTGTATGTCTGTCTGTCTGTCTGTGGCTTCATATCTCTTCAACGGGTGATCCGATTTTGATGCACTTTTTTTTATTTGAAAGAGTATTTTGTCGAGAAGGTTTTTGCCGTATTAGATTTTGATGTTTGGTCGCCATCTTGATTACAAGCTTTTATTTAACTTGCCTTGTTCTTGTGGGTCAAATCTTGCAACTGAATTTTAAAATAGTTATCCCCAACCGATTGAGCTGAAATTTTGCATACACGTTTAGTTTGGATGAGATAAGTGACGTCATTCCAATTCCAATATGGCGGACTCCCAAAGATGGCGGACCAGTTATTTTTATGCACCCCCATAATATGGGTATCAAATAATAATAATAATAATAATAATTTATTTACCAAAATAAAATACAGTACATACTAAAATATAAAAGTTATTTATGTAAAAGAAATAAAAATTTTAATACTATAGTGCAGAAAAAATTAAATATCCTAATGTGGTAAATAAATGGTGAGTAGCAGAGAAATGAAAGGGTTTGCTGAGAGGAATGCGAAAATAAAATGACGCCACACTAAATTCAATATGGCAGACGCAACTGAATTTTAAAACAGTTATCCCCAACCGATTGAGCTGGAATTTTGCATACACGTTTAGTTTGGATGACAATGCATGGTTAGCTAAGTGACGTCATTCCAAATCCAATATGGTGGACCAGTTATTTTTTATGCACCCCCATGATATGGGTATCAAGTGAAAGGGTTTGCTGAGAAGAATATAAAAATAAAATGACGTCACACTAAATTCAATATGGCGGATGCCCCAAGATGGCAGACAACATTTTTTAGTTTTAACACTATAATTTGATCGTATATATAGTGTATTCGCTTATACGTTACATTCTAAAAAATGGTGAAGGATTCGGTTCAAACTGTAAGTTTTATATCGGATAGGAACGACGTAATGAATATACACTTCTCCAAGAAATTAACGCACCACCAAAAAATAACCAAAAGTTTTAAGTTAGTTAATTTTTAACCTCCGACCCAAAAAGTTTGACGCGTATGTTTGTATGTCTGTCTGTCTGTATGTAGCTTCATATCTCTTCAACGAGTGATCCGATTTTGATGCACTTTTTTTTATTTGGAAGAGTATTTTGTCGAGAAGGTTTTTGGCCATATTAGATTTTGAATTCGCCATGTTGAACTTCTCTAGAAATTGTCCGATTGAAGTAAAATTGAAAATGTGCAGACAATTATGGTAGCCGAATATGATTTCGGCCTCATTTTGATTCGGTCATATGAAACTGGTACGATTAGATACAATGATCGGGGGTTTTTTAAAAATTTCAATTTTTGAACCCCCGACCCAAAACGAGGGTGTTATAAGTTTGACTCGTATGTTTGTATGTCTGTCTGTCTGTCTGTCTGTAGCTTTATATCTCTTCAACGGGAGATCCGATTTTGATGCAGTTTTTACTAAAATTAAATATAACACATAAATATATTTATAATAGAACCGGTCTTGTAGACCGTGTGTGACTAGTAGAATACAAAATTGGACCGCGTTGGCTTAAAGGTTAAAAAGTTCTGTGTGATATAATAATACGCTATGTTGTATGTATATGTTTAGTTTAAAAAGTATAAAATTAAATTAAATTACAAATTTAAAAAACCCCCGACACAAAAATATCGACTAAATAACTAATATAAAAAAAAATAAATTAACACAACTTTAAAAATTATGAAATAATTTTGATTCCATATACGAACTTCTATGATCTATTTAAATCCAGCTTACATTTTCTTTATGCCCTCGAGATTTGCTTTCTTATACCCATGAATATGTCGGGGGCTGCTGTAAAGACGAACTACTAAATAATTATATTCAAAAGAGCAGCTCCCGATATATTCATGCGTATAAGAAAGCAAATCTCGAGGACATAAAGAAAATGTAAGCTGGATTTAAATAAATCATAAGAGTTCGTATACGGAATCAAAATTATTTCATAATTTTTAAAGTTGTGTTAATTTATTTTTTTTATATTAATTATTTAGTCGATATTTTTGTGTCGGGGTTTTCTTAAAATTTGTAATTTAATTTTATTGATCACATGAACCTGAGCGAGGACAATGTAAAACAGTTAATAGTCGAGATGGCTAGAAGCGAAGAGGACTCCCGTCAAAAAAATGGGCTAAGGAGATGATGGCAAAATGCTTTTGTGAAGCCTAACAGACAACCACGACAGATGGCGCGATGCTGTCATACGTACTATACAGCAAACGGAGGCCAACTAGAATAATGGCTGGATAACATCTGGCAAGACGCAGTGAATAAGATCGACATTTCCACATCTTAATCGCATTTTTTGCATTAATTATACAGAGTGTAAGTCAAGTTTACTAACAATGTATATAAGAATTTTTGTCTCATGTTCAGCTCTAAACTCTTAAATTGTTCGTTAACACTCTGTATGTGTAGAGAAAATAAAGACAGAGAAGAGAAAAGGAGGAGCGTTCAAGACAGATTATTTTAACATAACAGACATTTTTTTAACACCGATTGTATTGACATATTACCAAGAAGGCTCCCTTATACCGCCCCTGACACACATACCAAACCAGAAGTTCTAAGACTATTAGACTAATAATAACCTCAACATACCCGCATTAGATCGTCAAAACATCTTTTATTTCAATTAAATTAATACAATGATGTAAATATCTTAAGTGTTGAGAACATGTATAATTCATTAGTACTAATTGAAGATATAAAAGAAAATCAACATGCCCACCAGCCTTGTGATAATAAATATGACATAAATAATATCCTATAAATAAATAAATTTGTATGTATAACTGTTTACGGGTTTCAATGTAATGCAGAATAATTAAACTTTCATGAATAAATGTTTAAAACGATTTATCTGAAGAGTTTATTGCCCGAAATATTGTTTATTTACCAGATTAAATATTAAAATAGTAATTTTTGTAACGCCATATCCTAAAATGACATTTATTTGACAGTTTCAATGAATCAAAACAATGTCATTATTGACAAAAGTGTACAATAAAGAAAAAAGTGTGAAATAATAGTATATAATACAACGATGCTATAATGAATACTGTTATTTCCGAGTATGATTACAAGAACCAACGAGCGAAGCGAATGGTGTGTTGTAATCATTCGAGGGAATACGGTATTCATTATAGCGAGTTGTATATTATATTTTATCTACGACTAATTTTTAGAAATAAAAAAATGATACAATTTTTTTACTTTGCACCAAAATGTATATTAATGTTGCTACAATTGATAAATTGAACAGATGATGGAATGTTAAAAGGTAGGCCGTTAAGTGAGAAATTATAAATTTGGCTACTGAATAAAAAACACCCTATATGAGGTATCGAGCTAAAATTTTGTATAGAGGTGTTCGAGACAACTGCGAATCGAATACGCTGTGCTGATAAAAAAATGTCTAATAGTCGATCTCGAAATTTTGACCCATTTAGAGGAGCTTGAAAATATGAAAATTATAATTTTTTCAAAAGTCAAATAAAGCTCATCGAGCACTATATCTCAAAAAAAAAACAAAAATTTTAATCGGCCAACGCGTTCCAAAATAATGAGGTGCTGCGGTATTAAATAGCACACACTGTGTGTATATGGCAAATAACAAAGACCCCAGGATTTATCCTTGGGGGACACCATAACATATGTGTATCGGATTCAGCCTCATTATATTTCACTATAAAATTTCTATTTCCATGTATGAAATTAACGATTTTAACAGATTTACTCTTATTCCAATAATTTCTAACTTGCTGAAAAGTATATCTTTGTTTACAGAGTCGAATGCTCTGGAGAAATCAAATAGGATCGACACTACAAACTTGCCGTTATCCGCTTCACGATAAACAAAGTCAAACTAGTGGAAGTATTTATACTCTTCGCCGATTTACTGAGCTTTTTATATAATTGTTACACATTCTATAGGATACTCATTTTTTTGTAAATAATGTTAGTTTTTGGACATTCTAAATTTTGTGATATCAACTTTGTTGTAAAAAAAAAATATGAAAAAAAACGACCTTGTGAGGGATCGAACCCAGGCCCTTGGATTGCGAGACAACAACAACAATAATATTTTATTTTAAGTTCAAGCACAATATATGGGCCTCGCCGGATCCTAGCCCGGAGCCAGCCAGACAACCACGGCGAGCATCGCCGAGGTGGGTGTGAGGCTGGGTGGGGTAGGTCCGGTTCGGCTTGGAAATAAATTCGAGGGGGAGGGTTGCTAGAAGCTCCTGTCTGCCACGGGCAGATTTAAAAACTAGTTTAAAATTTTTGAGACGAAACTCTTGCCGCTACACCACCATTTCTTATTACTAAAATTGTTAATGAGTGTAATATATACTATTGATAAATTTATTGTGATTATTAGGAAACACACATTAGTAAAATGTATAAATAAAATAGTGATAGGAAATAACATTTCGCAAGATTTTTATTTATTACAAACCATAAGAAAATGTAAAAAATATTTTTTTAAATTTAAAATTATTAATAACTTTTTTATTTACAAATCTATTTTGTTAAAAAATAATAGAGTTCTTCCTCTAGCTAACACTAACTTACTGTCCAAATTTCAATACAATCGGATTTTTCTTTCTTGAGTTATTGTGCTTACAAGAAACGTGACAGACGGACGGACGGACAGACGGACATTTTGAAAGTTGTTCAGAATTCGTTCACTAACATAACGATATAAAAAATGTTTCTCCACGAGCGATATTTACTGATTTAGAAATGTGCCGATCAAATACAATATACTCTTCGTTTTTGCGAAGAATATAATAATTTAGCAATTGCATTTTTAATGGATCTCACAGGCCTGAATTCATACTGATATTCAGTCAAGATAACATATCTAAATATGACATTCTTCTTGGATATGATTTTTTCAATTACTCATTTACTTTTTTTTTACAAACATCGTCGGTATTGTTTCCAATTGTAAATGGATTGGAGATTGTTTTCAAGTCACGGACAATTTTCAATCCTTCACCAAATACTATTCAAAACATAATGGCAAGTAAAAGAATGTTTCATTATAACCAATGTATCGAAAGTGTTATCCTGATTTATGTATTTTAATAAAATAATCCAAGGTTGAATAACAGGTGTGCTAGACGCAAAATATCAAATAATCAAGGAAATTGCCAAATATAAAAATGATGTCAAAAATATTACATAATGGATTTTTTAAAGTTACTGTGTTTAAATTAATAATTCACATATTACCTTGGACTTGGATATTGTCTTATTAATTTAACTTAAAATAAATAAAACAGTAAAAATAGATACTTCTTTGTTTCAATCTTGTTTGGAAATGAATTACCGTATCTGAGTAGATAATAATTTGGTATGGAAACACAAGAAGAATTTATTACTACATGAATTACATCATTTTTAATTCCTTTCCCATCAATTTTAGCTCAAAACAGTATATTTAACTAATTACTATCAATTATACTCAATTTCACGGATTTTACAAGAAAATATGTAAACATAATTTTCAATTATATTCAAGTTAGAGGCGTATACACATAAAAGCGTGAATATTTTAAAATATTCGTTGCAGGTTTGTTGGAATAATCGAACTGGTATAGATGAGGTATGAAATTTTATTTTTTTTTACAAAACCCACGTGAATTTCTTATAACGAAATCTAATGATCTACATCAGGAAGAAACTAGTGACATTATTTGTTTTACTGAAGAATAGGTCAGGAAAAACCTGGAGACAAGAGTCAATACTACTTTGAAATCGGAAGAGTATAACGAATGAAGAATTTACACTCCGTCAAAAAGATAAAAATTATCTACAAGACATCTGGATAGAACTGGAGTCATATGTTGGTTACAATAATTCCACGTAAATTCAATCCTTAACCGACTCAAAAAATTTTTGATGGGCTTTTAGAGACAACTTTATAGAATAGTACTAGGCTACTGAAAACTAGAAAATGAAAATTATTTTTTTCTCGTGCGAAAATTAAAAAGAATTTTTTTGTTGATTTCAATAGTCTGGTATCATTCTATCAAGTTTTCTCCAAAAGTCTATCAAAGAATTTTTTCAATCGGCTCAGGGATATAGGAAAAATTGTCGAATTACGAAATCATTTTCTTAAGCACGGCACCGTCATCCTTAATAAGACGTGGTCAACTAAGGACTCCATTGGTACTCTAAGAACTCACAGTGATGAGATTATTATTAAAATTTTTGTGTCAATACTACGAAGTAACTATTCTTCGCTCTAGATTAAACTATTGAATGAGTAGCTTGTCAACAGTTAACAGAGTTGATTGTAAAAAATAGATTGCCATTTCTAAATCGATCTCATTTCAGAGAGGGACACTCTTGTGAAACTTCACTTTAAAAAACCGCTGCCCAAGGAATCACTACTTCCACATCCAGATTTTTTATCTAAGTCACTCACAACGAAAAAATTTTGTATGTGGAAATAATTGTTTATGGAACTTTAATAATATAATATTTGAAATCCTCTACCCCAAAAACCCATAAAACGATACCCCATATCGGTAGCGGGGTGGGGGTGGTGATAGGGGGTGGTAGTGGGTTTGGATGAAGTAAAAAAACATTTTGAGGTTTCTGGTTCTTGTACACACCCTAAATCACAATTTTTTTTCATCCCCTTTAATAATGGGGTGGGGGGTGGTAATGGGGGTGGCTAATGCCAAAATTTTTTTTGAGACCTCAGCTTCTCTTGTATATACTAAATACCAATTTTTATGGGCTCTTACCTGCTTGATTTACCTATTTTCCCCAAATTTACCCCAATTTACCCCCCAACCCTTCGACGGAACAAGATGAAAATATAATCTAGTTCTAGATCTCGTTAAAGTACATATGTGTACCAAATTTCAAGTTAATATCTCAAACGGTTCCAGAGTAAACGTGCGCACAAAAAAAGTTACAGACAGACCGACAGACAGAAATTTTTTTTTCGCTCAAACTTAAAATCTCGACGTTTCGTGACTTTCTAAACCTATTTGAACAATAAAAATTTTTAAAAAGGAAGTAAAATAACTAATACATTTAAATTTACAATGGATACAGATCTTGTTAATGTAATAGTGATCTTAGGGCCTTACACGAGGCTGTCAAGTAGTTAACAGAGAAATATTATTAAATAAACTTAAATATTTTTTTAGTTTTGATAATACCAGTTATAATTGATTTAAGTCACATTTATGAAATCGTTGCCAAGTAAGCAACCAAAATCGGTGAATAATTTTCCTAAAAATGTGAAATAATTAATGGAGTGCCCCAGGGGAGCATATTGAGGCATCTAGTCTTTATATATGTCATAAATGACTTTCTTTGAATTAGTTTGGAAGGTTGTAAAATTCAGCTTTTTGCTGATGACACGATTGTATATATTTCTGATGTCAATTCAATAAATTAAATCGAGTCTTATTAAGAAAACCGCTACCCAAAGAATCACTACTAGTACGGTAACTAGAGGTTTTAACTTCGGAATAATGTCATATTGAACGGATTTCGTTCATTTTTGGCAGTATAGTAGTAAATGCTTTACAGAAAAGTTTCTATATTGTGCGGGGGCTTGCTATTTATATGTATGATTAATAATTTCGGAGATATTTAAGTTTATATTTGGTATCCAAGTGTTTCGAAATTACCTTTAAAGTTTAAAATGCATTTTTTTCTAAAGCAAATGCTTTAAATGAAACAAATGAGCATTTAGGTAATACTACATCTTAACGAAAAACTGTATTTGACATATTTTTTTTTAAATTACTGGCTAATTAGAGTAACAAAATGGCGACCTTTTTACATAAAAAAATATAAATACGCATATTTTTCCGTCATAACTTCTTTATTTCTTATGCTACAGGAACGAGTAAAAAATAATTTGAAAGCGCAGTTAATTGTCTTTAATATCATTTCTTAGCATGCGTGACGTAGGTGTCACAATTTCTGAGATATTTAACATTTAAACTGCATTTTTCGTCTTATAAACATATATTGAAGAGAATATTATTGAAGGAAATA
Organism: Rutpela maculata; assembly: GCA_936432065.2. Lineage (NCBI taxonomy): Eukaryota > Metazoa > Arthropoda > Insecta > Coleoptera > Cerambycidae > Rutpela > Rutpela maculata. The sequence continues at coordinate 216,619,502 of OW386287.2, forward strand.
TGAAACAAAATGTACGACTATAAAATTAAAGTAAAATAACCGTTAAAAATATAAGACATTATGTATAATGTACAGTGAGTTACTATCGCAAATATTCTTGAACACTATAAAAACAATTTTCAAGGAGAAATGATTTAAGTTTATTTTTGAACAGTTTGATGTTTTCTATGTTTTTTATTTCTGGCATTAATTTGTTACATAATTGAATTCCTACATAATAGGACTTTTCTCATATAGACAAACCACGTGCAAGAATTGAAAACATATAACTTTGCCTCGTTTCATAACGGTGAAAATCGCCATTTGTTGTAAATGTCTCTACATTTGTTTTAACGTACACTAAAATTTCGTAAAGTTAAATGCATGGAAGTGTCAACAGTTGTAAGTTCTTGAAATAATTTCTACATGGTACACTTGCAGATATACCTACAATGTTTCTTGTCGCCTTTTTTTGAATTTTAAATTATCTATTAAAATGACATGATGATCCCCAAAATATTATTCCATAACATAAGCGTGATGCAAATTGTGCATGATAAAATGACAGTGGCTTATTATTGATATGTTTTAATCTATACAAAACATAATAAAGCGAAAAGTTTATTGGAAAAATATTCTATATGAACGTTCCAATTTAAAATATTATCCATAAATAAATCAAGAAATTTTGTGTTCTCTACTTGAGCAATGGACTTTCCTTCAACTTTTAGCAAATAACTTTTGTCCATTGACAGGTTTCAGGGTGAAAAATTCATAAACACCGTTTTAGATTTATTTAGGCATAACTTGTTCTTATTAAACCAGTTTTTAAATCTTTCAATCATATTCTGCATTGTTGGAATTACCTCGGTTATATTTAAATCAGTACATAAATATGTATTATCACCTACAAATATTGTTACTGAGTTTTCCAGCTAACTACATCGGGAAGATCATTAATATACATTAAAAACAACAAGGGTCCTAAAATGGACCCTTGTGGGACGCCTATGTTAATCTTTGTCTAATCTGCATTCCCGATTGCAACTTCTGCTCATTATTCATTTTTAAGCTGCATTAAACATTTAAACATCGTTAAACTTTGGCGTTATATAAACGCTTGGCTGTTTGTCTCCTGATATATTCGAATTTGCAGATTTGTTTTACGTCTGTAAATTAATCAATCGATTTATAACATAATTTCATTCATGTTGATTATTCATTTCTCGAGGTGAACTAAACAGTTTCTCACTAGGCATGACCAAAGTATGTTTTTGCGCAACAGTGTAAAACGTTTTAATAGCTGTTGTAATTATTTTTGCAATCTGTAATTATATCTTCGTTGCGAACAATTAAATCGCGATCCATAAATGGTTTACTTTCAGTCCATTAATTAGCCCTCTTCAATGATATTAGCATAATTGAGTAATTTGTTCGCAAAACAACATGAATTAATATGACGTACCGCCGCCACTTAAATGCCATTCTGTTACGGTACAACAAATACATACAAAGTTAAATGCAAATATGTCAGTTCAATTTATCGCCTACTTTTCTTGATTGGCTTTAATTAAACCATTAAACATTTAGTCGATGGTATAAGATACAAGATTATTTAGTTCAATTATTGGCAGTAAACTGGACAATCGATTGCATTCATAAATATATCGATGAAAACTGACAAGATAACGACATCAAGTTGCTTGCAAATGAAAGCCCAAGGGTTAAATTGACTTCTGTTAAATTGTCATACAATGTATCATATTTGGTTATTATTTTTTTACGTCACTTCTATGGAGTTCAGTTTGCTGATGTTCAGTATTTGCGCTTTCTTCAATAGATGTGTTGGGTGCTTTCTTTGGACATATCCCCAGTACTTCATTGCGTACATTTCTATTATTTTTGTAATTGTTCTTTCTCCTAGTATTGTTGACGTTTTATGTCACTGCTTTCGTCTTGTTATTTTTGCGAGTAGCTGGATGATGTCCCTTTCAGCTCTTCTCAGGTTTCTTTTGTTGGCTATTGTAATTGCAATGTTTTCAATTCCATTCGTGTTTCTTATTGTTAAGTCAAACCTGTGTACTAGGCTTTTAGCGCGTTTCCATTTTCGTTAGACCATGTGTGGAGTAAAATTTTTCCAATAATGCTTTTGTCTTCCTCTGTCTAGTCGTCTTTTCCTCATATGCGTTAAAATTTATTAGTATTATAATGGGCATTTTTCTTTTTATCAATTCTTCTAGTTTTTTGAGTTGGCTGCTTGAATACCCTTCCTACCCTCTGGTTTGAAGGTGCGTGTACTCCCAAATGTTGTCGTTACCAATTTGTATGTTTGCTGTGTCTATATTTCCATTTACCTTTTCCGACTTTATCTCGATGGGGCCTTCTCTTCTCGTCATCTATGCAACTCCTCTGCTGGTCTTTTCTTACCCCCTCCCCGCTCAGTTGCCATTTTGCCACTTGTGATTGCTATTCCATCTATCATGTGGGTTTCTTGTACGTATGCAACTTCGACGTTTTCTGCCTGAAGGACCGACCTCGCCGATTTTTTCCCTTTTCACTATCTGTATGCATCTTCTCACATTTCATGTCGCTAGAGTTATCCAACCAGTTGGTGTTTTCTGAGTGTCCCTCTTCTGTTCTTTGCGATGTTTGATACCTATTAATATTCGTCGGTTCCTCCCATTCTGGGCAGTGGGCATAGCGTTATCGCCCTACTTGGAAAATATGTTTCTTCTAATCATTCCTGTATACAATCTCAATTGGCATGTTTTCGTCCTCTTGTTGGTTGTTGGGGTGAAAGATTGTAAGTTCTCCGTCCTCTTAGTGTATTATTATTGTCCTCAGGCCCGCGCCTAAGGATATGCGCGCCCGTGTGCAAGTCTTCATTCGGCGCCCCTTACTCCACGAACATGCGTTCAGTAATTATTATCGGGCAGTAATTTTGCGCCCCCAGAAGCATGCGCCCGCGTGCGGTGCACGTTTCGCACGCCCGTTAGGCGCGGGCCTGATTGTCCTTCTCTTGCTGATACTACGATTATCTCCTGTCCACTCTAAAAACCGTCTTTTCGCAGATCTCCAATGAACGCCTCGATCTTTTTCTTGTTGGTGCTGGTTCCAGTTCACTGATGAATGCCAGCATAAACGGGGTGAAGTAATCTATGTTGTTGGTATATAGTCCGCTATTTGTTTCCGTAGGTTCTTTATAACGTTGGTGTGCCTGGGTTGTTGTTTTCTCCTTCTAGCTGATGGCCTAGTGCTCCATATAGGCTATTCCCGACACCAACAGGTGTGTTTGTTCTTACGTTCGGTAATAGATCCACTGTTTTTATGTTTTCTGGGAAGTTTTTACTTTCTTGATAGAAAGGGCATAGCAGGATAAGCATGTGTTAAGTGCCCCCGCACCAATCCGGTCGAAATTTTTAGCACAAGTTGATAGTAGTGTTAGATGAAATTTCCCAAAATATTATTTTTGGAAAACCATTTTTACGGGAGTTATGGGGGTAAAAAGAAAAATGGAAAAAAAATTTTTTCTCGAGAACGGATAAACCGATTTTCATGAAAAAAATATATGTTATGGCTTCTGATGGTGCAAATGTGGGAAAAAATTATTGAGTCCATTTGTCGAAAAAAAGTGGTGAAAACATTTTTTTCAAAATAAAAAAAATTTTTTTTAGGGGATGTTCTAGAGGCACACCCACCTTTAAAACATATCCAATTTTCAAAGCGATCGGAAGGGTACAACATACTCAAAATTGATAATCATTGGCAGACTGCGGGCGGCGCGTAGTCTATGTAATGAAGCATTATAAGACGACTTCTTTGTAAATATTTCGTGCAAAGACGAAATTACCTTCCCCCCCCTCGTTTTCGAGGGTGCTGAATACGATGCAGGTGGTGTGAGAAGTTTTTGACCACCGCAACCTCCTGAAATGGCCATCTCTTATGGATCCCTTTATGTTTTCATATATAAACGGGTTTGGGGAGTGATTTATCGACGGATTATACTTGCAATAATATGGAGGGAGTTATAGAGTAAGTGGAGTCCAGACAGCAGGCCTAGGGGGTTGATTAAACCCTCCCGAGGGCTGCAGTTTTTTTTTTTTCAAATGATTCGGTTCAAATGCGTATACCATTTTCGGGGTCGCTGGTCACGGGAAAAATATTCATTTTTAGCTCCAACCTCCTCAAGGGCAGAAATCACCTCTCACTCACCGTTTGAGAGATGAAGAGGGGTTGGAGCTAAAAATGAATATTTTTCCCATGATCACCGACCCCAAAAACGGGGAAAACGCGTTTGAACCCGAATTATTTGATAAAAAATGATTTTCCACTCCTCGGAAGGGTTTAATTAACCCCCTGGCCTGCTGTCTGGACTCAACTTACTCTATAACCATCTTCCATGTTATTTCAAGTATAACCCGTTGATAAATCACTCCCCAGACTCGTATAGAAAACATAAAGGGATCCATAAGAGGGGTGGCCGTTTTAGGAGTTTGTGGCGGTCAATAACTTCTCCCTCCACTTGCATCGTGTTCAACACCCTCGAGAACGGACGGAGGAAGGTATTCTCGTCTTTGCAAGAAATATTTACACTATTTCTGCCTTTATTACATAGACTAGCGGTTCATTACTACATCTTACTACCACGGTCACTGGCGGCCATTACAACCCTAGCATTTAAATCAGTCTCAAACTTCAAGAAGTGTGGCGCAAAAATTCTCTGACGTCAACTATGGGGTCAAACAAAATCTAGTTTGAAAATCTGAAGATTTTGCAATGATGACATCTGCCTACGAAAGAACTAGTTTTCAAAATCCACTACGAGGAGGTTACAGTGCCTTTCACTAGTGAAGGTGCCTGTTTATTGTGAGTCGCCTTGCCTCTCACGAGTCGGGGTGTTTATTTATCGTGAGTCTCCTTGCCTCTAACTAGTCGGGTCGCTTGTTTATTTTAAGTTCCCTTGCCTCTCATTAGTCGAGGTGCTTGGTTATTATGAGTCCCCTTGCCTCTCACAATTCGGGCTGACTTTTTTGCGTGAGTCCTCTTGCCTCTCACGAATCAGGTTACTCTATATTGATGAAACTTCTCTTAGTCTTCATTCTTCGAGAACATCCCATAAAAAAAAAATTATTTTGAAAAAATTTTTCAAAAAAGTTGCAGGGGGTTGCGGCGGTCAAAAACTTCTCCCACCACTTGCATCGTGTTCAGCCCCTCGAAAACGAGGGGGAGAAGGTAATCTCGTCTTTGCACGAAATATTTACAAAAAAGTCGTCTTATAATGCTTCATTACATAGACTACGCGCCGCCCGCAGTCTGCCAATGATTATCAATTTTGAGTATGTTGTACCCTTCCGATCGCTATGAAAATTGGATATGTTTTAAAGGGGCATATAAGCATTTATTTGGAAGAAAATGGTGGGTGTGCCTCTAGAACATCCCCTAAAAAATTTTTTTTTTTATTTGGAAAAAATTTTTTCACCACTTTTTTTCGACAAATGGACTCAATAATTTTTTCCCCACATTTACAACATCAAAAGCCATAACATATATTTTTTTCATGGAAATTGGTTTATCCGTTCTCGAAAAAAAAATGTTTTTCCATTTTTCTTTTTACCCCCATAACTCCCGTAAAAATGGTTTTCCAAAAATAATATTTTGGGAAATTTCATTTAACACTACTATCAACTTGTGCTAAAAATTTCGACCCGATTGGTGCGGGGGCACCTAACACATGCTTATCCTGCTATGCCCTTTGTATCGCGTATTTTCGTTGAAGTGCTAGAAAAATTCAGTTTTGGTGTGATATGTTAATAGTGCGCGATTAGTTTGGGCTTAATTTAAATTCAATATTTTGCTATTGCCCATAATTGTGGCGGAGGATACTTGAATGTTGACGTAAAAAAGGCATTTATTGACTGGCCCTACTTTGAGAATTTATTATCTAATGACTTGTCATACCATCTCTACCTTATGTGCACGGCGCACACTGGGGCAAATAGCTAAATTTTTGGACAAGCGATAATTCCCAAGCCTGAAATTAATGAAATTTAAATTTTTTTTTAACTCTTCGTTATAAAATTGCCTTTAATTCTATCGAGCCCGAATTTTGAAATTTCAAAATTAAAGGACTTAAATTTTGAAAGTAAATTAAAATTTTATCACAAGATTGTTTAAAATTATAAAAAATTGTTACTTGGGGGTTTTTAAAGGTTTCTTACAATGATTATGAAGTCTAAATTATGTAATATCGTAATCCAAGATGGCGGATTCAATATGGAGGATCCAATATGGCGGCCACAATATTTTTTTAAATGAAATGTACATACGCAAATTATTAAAAATTGTTATTTAGGAGTTTTAGGGTCTGCTGAACATGAATCTAAAGTCTAAATTACGTAATATCGAAATTCAAGATGGCGGATCCAATATGGTGTCCGTAAGTTAAAATAGAATGATAAATCAAGAAAGAAATTGCTAAAATTTGTTAACCAGGGGCTTAATTCGCTAATCTTGTTTCGGATATTTTAGTTTCGTCACTTTGGAAACCATAATATCGGATCCAATATAGCTGTTATAAATTTTTAAAAAATAAGACGTACATGCAAAAATCATTATAAATTAGTTCCTAGAGGTTTCTGATTCCGCAGTTAAAATTTTGTAATTTTGAATTCTAGGGTTGCATTTCCAGTATGTGTTAAAATGAAATAATTAATCAAAAATTAACCTTAAATGTCCAATCATAGAGTAGTCAAAAAACAAATACTATTAGCTAATACTATTAGGCAAGAACTATTAACTTTAATTTTAATATTTGGTCAAGTCATAAAATGACAGAAAGTAAAATATTGTAAGCCATGAACTTAAAATTACCTAATGCTTCTAGTCCTAAACAGACAGCTAGAAAAGTACGATAAGATATAAGTAACAATTTTTAACAGTTTGTGCATGTACATTTCATTTAAAAAATATATTATGGCCGCCATATTGGATCCGCTATCTTGGTTTTTTGAATCGCAAAATTCGGGGATCAGAAATGAGATTAGAAACCAAAAAAACCCCCCAAGTAACAATTTTTTTTGAGATTTTAAACAATCTTTTGATAAAATTTTAATTTACTTTCAAAATTTAAGTCCTTTAATTTTGAAATTTCAAAATTTGGGCTCGATAGAATTAAAGGCAATTTTATAACGAAGAGTTTAAAAAAAAATTTAATTTCATTAATTCCAGGCTTGGGAATTATCGCTAATGCAATATTATTGATCAGCATGCTATGCTGTAGAACCACTATATCCAGAATTTAACAACATTTTGATTTTTGGTTTTCGAATTACGATCCACTTAAAATTACTTATTTTAAACATTAAATAATCAATAAATTGGTAACGAAATTCATTTCGAAAAAAAGTCATTCTTCATTTTCTCTTTAAATTCACTTTTTCCACTATCCTATATTATCGAAACTTTCAAATTTCGAAGGCCATGAATTTTCATTGAAAAATTTTGGGTAATCAGACCTGTAAATTATTCGGGATTATAAGGATTACCGAATTTGAAGGTATTGATGACATAGGGTGGTAGAAAAAATGAATTTAAAGAGAAAATACAGAATGACTTTCTTCCGAAAAAAGATTCGTTACCAATTTATTGATTATTTAATGTTTAAAATAGGCAATTTTAAGTGGGCCGTAATTCGAAAACAAGAAATCAAAATGTTGTTAAATTCTGAATATAAGGGTTCCACAGCATGCCGATCAATAATATTGCAGTAGTTTTTCAACAAAAAAAATGCCTAATATGATTTTTCGAAAAATCGACCCTTTATTTCAATAAAAATGCACGCCAATGACCGAAATAAGTTTTGTCTTACTCAAAAAAGATATAGTAATGGTCTTTGATATCGGTCCAAATTTGGTTAAAATTGGATGGCTAATAACTGAGCTACGCAGGTGTTACCGTGAAAAGTGGGACACACTGTATATATTTGCTTTTTCGTGTTCTTTTTTTCATTTGGACGTATATATATCTCGGAAAGTTTTTAAAGCTAAATGAACATTAGTAAACTTGTTTAGAATCCTACAAAAATTATTCTATATATTTGAGAGATATATACGTCAAAATGAAAAAAAAACACGAAAAAGCATTCTTCAAGAAGCTTTTCCGGAAAAACCAATGGGGTAATCGAAAAAATGTATAGAAGCTTTTTTGTAGGAAATCTCATTCTGAACAAGTTTACTTATGTTCATTTAGCCCTAAAATCGCGCACTTTTCTAAATATTTGCATTCAACATAAAAAAACCACGAAAAAAACACACATATATATTTTTCAAGTCGCTTTGCCGGGAAAGCCAATGGGATAATCGGAAAAATATATAGAACCTTTTTTGTAGGAAGTCGTATAAAAAAACGTGTATGGCAGTCTGCACGCTTTAACACACTACTAGTCTATCAAACGTTAGGTTAGACTATAAAATATATCTTACACAAGAAGCGTGTTATTTTGTTTTTTAATTTTTTTCGCGGAAACCAAATCGAAAGGGTGCAAGTGTGATATATCGTTGAAACCGGAATTTTTACTGCTTTTCAATGGTTCGATTACAAATTGTTAGTAATCATAAAAGAAACAACTCGTTGTGCCAAAACGGCACTAAACGTAATCTGATCTCAACCAAAACCTTTTCAGATCTTCTGGAGTATTAAAGAAACCCTCATGCAAAGTTTCATCCAAATTCGTTTCGCCACTATCGTGCTAACATACATACACACATATACACACATTTTTCAAAAACCACTTTTTTGGATTCCTGGAACCTCAAAACGTAAAGTTTTGATGTTATCTCAATTTTCGATTTTGGACCAATTTTAGTAACCTCCCACAATTTTATTGTGGGGAGGTTAAAATGCGGAAAAAAACGGTTTTTTTCAAATTTTGAGCATGTTCCGGTCTGAAAATGGTAATTCTGACACCGGCATTCGGAAGTACGGGAAAAAATACACAAAAAATTGTTATTTAGAAGTTAGCCAATTATGACCTTCATTGCCTAAAAAATAATTGAAAAATTCAAATATTTTGCCTGGCCCCAGTTTTGATCCGAAAAATCTGAAAAAAAAATCAGGGTGTCTTCTTACTCAAAAACACATGAATTTTTTTAGATTTTTTGGAGCAAACGGTCGAGCAGGAGAAATATTTTTAGAAAAAACACGTTTTTTACGATAGGAGCATCCTATTAGCACCCAGGGGGTTGAAAATTTGGCTCAAGGGGTTTTCAAATATGTCCTTTCGAATAGCCAATTCGAAATAAAAATCCAGACGGGGGCAATTTTGATCTTCTTATCACGCTATAGCCTTTGGTTGAAATTGGATGACCAATAACTGAGTTACAAAGGTATGTTCACTGTATGTTATTGCCACTCACTTATGCAACCTTAAATAATTATGTCTTCTACACTTTATATTGAACTTTTAAATTTTTGAGTATCTACTTAAAAGGGTAGCAGAGGGCCGTCTGTTCTCAACCATGGTCAAAGGTCGTCACCTTTCATAATTTCATAAAAAAAAACTTATTTTCATTTCAAAATGGCGTAAAGAAAATGTTCACTGGCTCTCTGATTGGTTATTTTACATATAACTTAACTATTTTTAACATTTACAAGTTTATTCAAAAAACTGTTGGCCATGTGCACGTGTGTTACGTATTGCTGTATTTCATAAATCTATTTTCTAATGCACTCTTTCTCTTCCAGTGCGAATGCAGCGACCAGTACTGCGAGGAACAAAAGCAGAGATCCGAAATCTGCCGGCCGCAAGTAATGCAGTCCATGAACGAGCCCATCGTACCCTGCCGGGTGGCCCAGTGGATCTGCGCTGCGGACGCGCTATGTTCCACGGCCCTCGACTACTACAACGGCTTCTGCAAAGCCATGTTCCACGGGAAAAAGTGCACTCCGCGCTGTCACAACTCCATTAACATCCTGCGTAGACAAGAGAAGGCTGCGAAGTTAACCATGTGCAAATGTGACGGGTTGGAGGACTATGACTGTCACGCGATACAGAGAAACATGGACAAACTGTGCTTCCACAAACACTCGAGGCACCACAATAAGACTCATCACGAGCGCAAAAATGATGTGGTGCCTACTGTTATTCTTGCCGGTAGTGGTGATAAATTAGTAGTAAGCTGGGTGGTGTTATTTTCCATAGTTTTAGCGCTAGTGACGTGAAGTCGGTTTCTTTAGTGGAAACATTTTTTGATCTACCTCGTTCCAAACATTATGCATTATTTATTTATTTTTCAATTGTAAATCCCCCGGGATACTAAGACTATTGTGAAATAGGCAGTTTAGGATTTTAAACATCTAGATTTTGAATTCAATTCTCGCCTTAAGCCACAAACAAAAATCGATGGTAAAATCAAAAGTGCACTCTGCAAATACTTTTACGGGCGATGCGTATAACATTGTTCATTGATCAAATTATTATTATTTTTTAAGTTAATAGTGTGACATGCTTTGAATAAGCGCTGGGTTTTCCTGTTACCTATGACGCCCTTGTGTAACGGACGGTGTACAATTGGGCGCCAGCGCCAAAATTCGAAGCGCTGGAACACACTTACTGGGATAGCTAACACTGACGAAAGTTAAATCCAGGCGATCAATGCATTAATAAAATACGCGTTAAAAACAAGAAGATAACAGTATATTGATGGTACTTAAAGTTATTTACAAAACAAGTGTGAAAGCAATGAGTAAACAGAAACAGCAAGCAGTGTTAATGAAAAATCGGTAATTCGCGGTAGCCGGTGTTATGACTTTACTTTTATACAAACGAACTACTAGTTTACTAATCTACTGATTTATTATTTTACAAACGGCGGCGCGGAAAGCAAGCGTTAGGGAAGAAGCTCAAGCAAACAAACGCTTAGTGTAGATTGTAGGTTACAGGAGAAATATTGTATTTTGCGGTGAAGATGGTCGAATATGACAATAAATTACTTCATAGACCCCCTGTTAATAGGGAACGTGAGCTGGGTTTAGACCATGGTGAGACAGGTTAGTTTTGCCCTACTGATGACTCGTCGTTGCGATAGTAATCCTGTTCAGTACGAGAGAACCGCAAGTTCGGGCATTTGGTACACGCACTCGCTCGAGCGGGCGGTGGTGCGAAGCTACCATTCGTGGGATTATGCCTGAACGCCTCTAAGGCCGTATCCTTTGTAGTCGAAGGTGGCAACGACATCTCTTGGGGTTCCGATAGTCGAAAGATTCAAAACACTGTGACTTTACTAGGCCAATAATAAGTGGTAATCGAGGCAAAAGACAGTATTTTCGGTGTGGGAAAGGATATGCTCTGAATAATAATTTGAATTAATAGTCCCACTGCATTTAGATGAAAAAAATGCGTTATTACGTAAATACTTTGAACTAAGGGATTTGAATGAAACCTTTGGCAACGTACTAATAAAAAACCGCTGCCCAATGAATCACTATTTCCACATCCATTTTTTTATATCCAAGTCTCTCACAACGAAAAAAAAATTGTACGTGGAAATAATTGTTTATGGAACTTTAATAATATAATATTTGAAATCGTCTACCCCAAAATCCATAAAACGATATGCCACATCGGTAGTGGGGGTGGTGAAAGGGGGTGATAGTGGAGGTGGATGAAGTAAAAAAAAATTGAGGCCTTTGGTTCTTGTACACATACTAAATCACAATTTTCACTCCCTTTGATAGGTGAGGGAAATAATGAGGGTGACTAATGCCAAATTTTTTCTCTTGTATATACTAAATACCAATTTTATGGACTCTTACTTCCTTGATTTACCTATTTACCCCCAAACCCTTCAACGATATAAGATGAAAATATAATCTAGTTTCAGATCTCGTTAAAATACATACGTGTACCAAATTCCAAGTCAATATCTTAAACGGTTCTAGAGTAATCGTGCGCCCAAAAAAAAAGTTACAGACAGACCGACAGACAGATTTTTTTTTCTCAAACTTAAAATCTCGACGTTTCATGACATTCTAAGCCTATTTGAACAATACAAATTTGAAAAAAATTATTTGTCGTTACTGTACTTCCACTGGATGTGGAAGTAATTACCAATTTAAAAGTTTACCCGTTAAAAAATTGTGCAAATTTCTTTTTTTTTAACAAACTCAAAAAAAATGAACATTTTATTAAAATATATATTGAAACTGCGATAACTCAAACAATTTAAACTATAAAATTACGAAAAAATTCATACAGGGGTTTTCGAGACCACTGATTACAATTTTTATATTGTAATTGCAAAATTCAAAATGATGGCTTCAAAATGGCTCACTTAAACTTGAAAGTCATGGAAATATCGTAAAAAAATACATAAAAATGTTGCATTTATTACAATACACACTTTAAAATGAGAACGCTGCCGAAATGGTAACAGATATGAAAAAAAATGTTCAAGCAAAGTTGTAGAGAATTAAATTCTCTACGGTGAAAGCATATCTTTTATAGAATGTGCAAAGAAAGAGAGCAAATTGTCACTCGAGTAATAAGTAGTTTACGCGAAAAAACTAAAATTGAATTGAACGAATTATCTACTATCGAGTGTCTTACTCCGCTAGTAGACAATTTTCGCGTTATTGGCCTACGAGTTTGGGAATAAGTCAAATTACAAAGTATTCATCTAGCTAACTAACGATATTAAAAAACCTACTTCTACTCGCTCCTTTATTGCTGAAAGAAATGGGTTTTGGTTTACGGGCGGTATCAGTATTTCTACCGACTTGGCAAGAGAAGTAAATTCTCCTCTATAGACAATATTCGCGTGCGAGATATCAAATAAGTTTATTTGTTATTAAGCGGCGAGTCTTAAGTAGTGCAGTCGATGTCTTTCCATTTAAGCGATATATAACTGATATTTCAATATAGGATTGTGCCGAAGCCGGTCAAATTAGAATTTTAATCATACGGAAAAGTAGCTATATACTTGGTATCTATTTCGATAGAAAAAAGTTTTCCCTGCAATTCTCATATTTTATCCACATAGCCTTAGAAAAAAGTCCGTATTTTCTATATTTATTAAAAGTGGTCGAAATTTTTGACGAATTCATCTGATTTTTTAAATTTTTTATTCTCTGCGTCTCTGTGTATCATTAGAATAGAGTCCTATAATAAATCTATTTTTACTCCACTACTATTGAAATTCATTATTGCCAGCCTTGAAATTTTATTGTTATAAGTAGTTATTTAACAAAGCAATTGATTTATTATTATTACAGAAGTATCATAAATCACAAAAAACAAATAAATAATAATAATAGAAGCCTATCGTTGTTTCGTTTTATTATTGAGAATTATTAATTATTATGAATAATTTGTTTTATATATTTATTTATTACAGTACTTCCCTCGCTTACCGAAGGGGAATATTGTAATTATGAAAAAATCATTGTGCGGATTTCTTCAGATTGTCACGTTTCAGATTATGTAGATTCTGGATACAAAATTAAATATAGCACATGAAATCTGGCTCGAAAGACCAATTTTACATTTGTGGCTGTCTTTGCACGGATTAATTGTTCTTATTTTACTTCATGTAGACGCGTAGAGGTTCTTTGTAGACCGCAAATTGCTAGGGTTTTACCCTTGGCTTAATAGTAAAAGTAAAAATTTGGGATCAATATTACATTTTATACATAAGATCTGGTTCGAAGGACCATCTTTGTTTGTGGCTGCCGTTAGACTGCGCATGGCAGGGGATTGAAACATTTAGTTTTTACAGTTACCGAAATGTATTAGTGTTTTACAACACGGTTCGTTGTCATGGCTTGCTATAATGGCAATGAAAAATATCGAGACCTATAAAGCAATAGTTTTAGTATTCCTTTTTTACCAGAAGAGTACATTGTGGTAACCAAAGGAATGATTTTATATGTTGTTAGATAGTTCCTAGGATTCTAAGATTTACATTTCAAATAATTGAAGCCGCCTAAGTATAACATTAATTTTTCGTTTAAATCGTGTACATTGTACAGTTGGATTTTGTATAATAGTTCTATGTATATTTGAGACAAACCTTATACCAGTGAATTTTGTATTATACGATTATTTTCTATGGCTTTAAATTTATATAATTTTTACGTAAAAATATGTACTTAAATACAGTTAACTAAAAAAAACGGCAACCTTAATATTTCTTAATAAACTTATTCTTTCAGAGAGTGAGGATGCAGCAGCATATTTATTCCAGACTTGGAATTTCTTTACAATTTTTTTTTTATACAAAATAAACAATAATTTCATGTTAAAATTAGAAAATCATTATTCCATTGTCTTTTTCTATATAAGAAATATAATTTTAAAATTTTGGAGTCTTTTTAGAAAATTGTCATTTTTGAAAATATAACTTCCAACTTCGTTACATTTTAGAGGTTATGTTATTCCTTAGAGAAAGAAAGAGGGTTGCAGTTTTTTTACATATACTGTAGTGAGTAATATGAATAATATATAGAATTTCTAGCTGCTGGCGAGCTAAGCTATTAAATTTAATATTGATTCCCATTTGGATCAATATTAAAGTCGTTTCATACCATCCCCTTCTACCTTTAAGTTATGCCCCCCCCCCCCGATCAGGGAATAGGTGTGTACCTTTCCTCCTACATATTTTTCCAGGCCTGTATGTTCATATGAACCCATAAAAATACAGTCCTCTTAAAAGTTATACTAGTAAAGGTACAGACCTGTAAAAGGCTGTAACAGTAAAAGTACATGACTGTAAAAGTACAGACCTGTAGAAGGCTGTAACAGTAAAAGTACATGCCTGTAAAAAGCTGTAGTAGTAAAAATACAGACCTGTAAAAAGCTGTACCAGTAAAAGTTCAGATCTGTTGGCTGATAAAAATACAGGCCTCTTAAAAGTTATACTAGTAAAAGTACAGACCTATAAAAGGCTGTAACAGTAAAAGTACATGCCTGTAAAAAGCTGTAGTAGTAAAAGTACAGACCTGTAGAAGGCTGTAACAGTAAAAGTACATGCCTGTAAAAAGCTGTAGTAGTAAAAATACAGACCTGTAAAAAGCTGTACCAGTAAAAGCACAGATCTGTTGGCTGATAAAAATACAGTCCTTTTAAAAGTTATACTAGCAAAAGTACAGACCTGTAAAAGGCTGTAACAGTAAAAGTACATGCCTGTAAAAACCTGTAGTAGTAAAAGTACAGACCTGTAGAAGGCTGTAACAGTAAAAGTACATGGCTGTAAAAAGCTGTAGTAGTAAAAATACAGACCTGTACAAAGCTGTACCAGTAAAAGCACAGTTCTGTTTTGTGAGGGGGGGGCGTGGCTTAAGGGCGGAGTGATGGAGGTAGTCTGAGGCAACGCTATACGTACACATCAAGGTATCATGCATTCTCTTCTGAATCTCGATTACGTTTTGCTCAGCAGCTGTTGGAACTATTTTATATATTATCTTATATGGCAAATTTACCTTTAAAAATACAGATACATGTATTTTTAAAGTATCATGTACAAAAAGGTACAGTTTACATGGAAAAGAGACCTTTTTAAAACCAAAGAAGGCTTGCAGCTGTATATAGCTTTAAGTTATTAAAAATTTTGCTTTATACAGGCCAGCACTTCTTATTTTTGTAAAAATGTAAATAGTTACGAAACGTAGTGCGTCCAGCGAATGATTCATTGCCCATTTATCCATAAAATACCCTCAAATACATACCCAGCTTTCTTACTGGCGTAAAAAATTGGAAAAGCAAAATTGAGGTTATTTGTGACGTCTGGCGAAACCTTGTCATATTATTAGAGATAGTGGAATTTCAACAATTTGAAAGCTGGGCAATCTATAGTTGTTAAAAATTGCCTACCAGAGCACAAGTAGAACATTTGTAATAGTTGATGCTGTTGTTTTTGTTGGTTATTAAAAAATACCAAAAACCATGCGAGAAGGTTGGTGTTGATTTTGATGAGCTCAATATTCTTATTTGTAATTTTGAAGCCAATTCTCCATTGTACTAAGAATATATTTATATATTTGGTGTAAATCTGTTGTACGAAGTATTGTATAGAATTTATTTATGTTTTTTGTAATTTGTTTTTTTTTGAGTAAAAATGTTCGAATTAGCTATTGATTTTTTGTAATTTTTTTTTAAATCATTTTAGTTTATCAGTTTCCAATAAATTGTATTATTTGTTACTCAAATCTGTGTTTTAATTTTTTCCCTTTTTATTCCCATTTTCAGATAATTAATTTCTAGTGGTAAACGACGGCACCCAGTAATAGGCATGGTATGACGTACTGCTTTACATAATTTTTAAGGTGGACGGTGCTGTGAATATAATTCTATAATTTCTCCTACATCCCTGAACCGATTGAAAAAATTTTTTGATGGGCTTTTAGAGACAACTTTATGGAATGGTACTAAGCTATTGAAAACTAAAGAAAAAAAATGTGTTACTTTTCAATAGCCCGGTACCATTCTATAATATTGTCTCTAAAAGCCTATCAAAAAATTGTTTGAATCGGTTCAGAGATGTATAGTAGGAGAAATTGTCGAATTACGAAATCATTTTGCTTGATCGTAGTTTTATTAAACATCTACAATGATACCACTGCCAAGCAATATTACTCTAGAGTAAAAAATATTGTTATTATAAATAGTAGTAGGAGGTCCTAGGGCGAAAAAATGGGTTTGGCTTGCACCAAAGTGCCACAGGAGATGTGTAACACCCCGTAGAATTTTTATTTAAAAAGATATTATTTTGAAATTTGGTAGACTTATATAATGCGTGATTGTCCTTTTTTTGGTACAAGTAAAAATTTTTTTCCGCTTCCGGTTTCACGGGAAGTGACATCTACTTCGTTATTTTAAATGGCACCCTGTATATATTTTTTTCCTATCTGATTCTACTTAAATTTCTCTTTTCAACTATGTATAGCAAAATGGCATTCGTTTTTAAAATGGATGCTGAAAACCATTTTATTGCACTAAGTCAAGTTGGCTATGGTATGAAATGTGGCGGTAATTAGTGCTTAATGTGCTGCGATATCAAAAGAACCCTGGTACACATTTTTTTGTTCCATATTTGTTTTGTTCTAATCAGTACCCGAAGAGACTTTGTAGAATTTTTATATTAAAGAAAAATCTCTAGACTAAATCCCCGAAATCATAAAAACTAAGATAGAAACACTAATTTTAAATTTGACCCATTTGTAAAATATTTATTCATCTTTCCCTTTTATCCAATATAGTTCACTGTTGTGTCTGATTTTGCTTTCTTTTAAATACAATTATTTTCGAAGAACCTCAAAATGTTGGCCATTATTTTCCCTGCAGCGTTGAATTCTTTAACAGTACTCTAAGCACATTTTCTAACTGCAATTCAGTAATCTCATTTATTGCTAACCTAACTCTCATTTCCAAGTCCTCCCTATTTTGCAGTGGAGTTTTATAAACTATTTCCTTGAGATGGCCCCATATGAAAAAAATCAAGTGGCGTAAGATCCGGAGACTTCGGGGGGCATCTAATTGGTAAAAGTGAAATATGAATAAATATTTTACAAATGGATAAAATTTAAAATTTGTGTTTCTATCTTAGTTTTTATGATTTCGGGGATTTAGTCTAGAGATTTTTCTTTAATATAAAAATTGGACAAAATCTCTTCGGCTACTGATTAGAACAAAACAAATATGAAACACAAAATTGTGTACCACGGTTCTTTTGATATTGCAGCACACTAAGCATTAATTACCGCTACATTTCATACCATAGCCAACTTGATTTAATGCAATAAAATGGTTTTCAGTAGCCATTTTAAAAACGAATGCCATCTTGCTATACATCGTCGAAAAGAGGAATTTAAGGAGAATCAGACAGGAAAAAATATATACAGTGTGCCATTTAAAATAACAAAGTAGATTGTCACTTCCGGTGAAACCGGAAGTGGAAAAAATTTCTTGTTTGTACTAAAAAAAGGACAATCACACATTATATAGGTCTACTAAATTTCAAAATAATATCTTTTTAAATAAACATGCTACGGGGTGTTACATATCTCTTACCACCCCCACCCCCGCGTCATTCTTCCCCCACCCTCCCTTAAATGGTTAAAATTTTGATCATCTATATCTCAGGAACAGAATGACCTAGGACCAAAATTCCGTTACATAGAGAGTATCACAGAGAATTAAACACCTTATAACAGTTTTTGTAATATCTCAAAAACTAAACGAGATATCTTTACCCTAAGATAATATTAGGTTTTTTTTTAATATCTTTTTGATTATTTTGACAACAAAGCAAAAAATAAAAAAAATGTTTGAAATAAAACTTTTTGTATTTTTTTTAGCTTTCCAAAAATGTATATATCGCTATATTACATATCATCCGTGTTGCTAAAATTTTCCTATTTGCTTCACTTCCTCTCCACATTTCCTCTACTCAACTATTGAATTATAATTGTATAAACTATTAGAAATGTAGTCATATAGTAAGTAATATCTTTTATTGATTGTACCCACCACTGCATGCCCCCCCCCCCCCCCCCTCCCAAACACATGCAACTTTATAAGTCTGGTCTAAAAAACGTCAAACAAAAATGTAGGTAACGTTGCAACATTCTTTTAAACTAAATGAGTAACGACAAAAACTATTGAAAGAAACAAAATAATTTTTATTATACAAATTTAAGTCAGTATTAATCATCTTCTTGGTGGGTACAATCAATAAAAGCTATTACTTACTATATGACAGTACATTTCTAATAGTTTATACAATTATATATTCAATAGTTGAATAGGGGAAATGTGGAGAGGAGTGAAGCAAATAAGAAAATTTTAACGACAGTGATGATATTATGTAACATAGTGATATACCTTTTTGGAAAGCTAAAAAAAAAATGCAAAAAGTTTTATTTGAAACATTTTTTTATTTTTTGCTTTGTTGTCAAAATAATCAAAAAAATATTTAAAAAAAACCTAATATTATCTTCGGGTAAAGATATCTCATTTAGTTCGAGATATTACAAACACTGTTATAAGGTGTTTAATTCTCTGTAATACTCTCTATGTGACGGTAAAAGAATTTTGATCCTAGGCATTCCGTTCCTGAGATATAGATGATCAAAATTTTAACCATTTAAGAGAGGGTAGGGGGAGAACGACGCGGGGGTGGGGTAGCAAGATAGATTTTTGTGAACAGGAAGTCACCCTTATTAACACCATATGTGTTGCCAACCATCGGCATTTTGGTACCAGCGAAATGCCCTAGGGCCTCCTACTACAGTTTCTTATTGTTTATAATTTATTATTTGTGGCATATTCATGGTAGTGGTAGTAAAAGGTATTGTCTTCAGTTTCTATATGGTCCGGAATGTCCGGATAGTTGCTCTTGCCCTCAAGGGGTGAAAACCTGCCCTAAATTTGAATATTGAATATTTGAAAAAGTGGCACTAATTTATTTTTGAAACGTAGCGTTTTAGGATCGCTGATTACGAATCTGAAGTCAAAATTAAAAAATTCAAAATGGCGACTCTGATTTGGCGGAATCAACATTTTAAACTAAATACTTCATCTTAAACGGTAGAATGCCATCTATAAAATTAACTATCTCCGAAACTATCAACCCTACACAAATATATAAAAAAACAGATTCATCCTCAATTTATATGCTTCATTATTGATTCCACTATATTTTCTCTAGAACTAATATTTATTGAGATATTTGCAGAGAAACAAAAATTACGTTTTTTCTAAAATTCCTTTATAGATTAAAATGCATTTTTCTTCTAAAGCATGCGCTGTAAGCAGACGAAAAAATTTGAGGGTCTAGGTCATACTATATATTAACGAAAAACAGTATATGGGAATATATTTTTTTAATTGCTGACTACTTACATTACCAAAATGGCGACGTTTTTATTAAAAAAATTTGAAAAAGCACATTGTGCCTGTCATAACTTCTTTGTTCTTTCTGCTATAGAAATAGCAGCAAATCATTTGAAAGCCTAATTAATAGCCTTTCATTTTGGTTATTAGCGTTTTTGACGTAAGTGCCATAGTTTCTGAGATATTTAACATTTAAACTAAATATTACGTCTTATAGACGTTCGGACGCCACCTTTGTACTTCCATATCTCCGAAACCATTAGCTCTACGAAATTCATCCTCAATTTAGTAGCTTTCTTATTTGTCTCTGGCATGTTTTCGCCCAATGTAATACTTTTCGAGTTAGTTGACGAATATTGTTTTGAAATACCTTATTTTTAGCTAAAATCCCAATTTTCAAGTCGTCATAACTTATAGACTATCAACTTTTATGAAAAGTTGCATAGAATCTTTTCTTCTTAAAATCGTATAATCTTCCAGCTCCAATGTTTTTAATTTTTCTTAATTGCCACCTCCTAAAAAAGGGTGACATCCACCCCCTAAAAAATTAGCAAGACGCATAATATAGAAACTTTTTCTGATGCATTTACTATTAAGTTGTCAAAAATGAACGAAATCCGTTTCATATGACGTTATTCAGAAGTTAAAACCTCTAGGTACATTGTAAAACGCCTGAAGATAAGAGCCATAAAGAGATTCCACTCATGTTTTGCCGGTATTTTGTCAAATTGTCTATAATTATCTAGTCATAAGGCAGGAAAGCCCTCGGCTCGGTTTATGTCTCTATCTTGGGGCCGCAGTCTGATTAGTCATAAAGAATACCTATGCATTATTATCATAATATACCGTGTTCATACAATCAGCATCTTCTTTAAGAATATTTGTATTGCGGAAAATATCGCATATAGAGAAAAATTTTCGAACAAAAGTGATCGAATTCTTAGTAACTTTAAACATGTCCACCCGTCTGTTAGTTCGTTACGTTCCTTGTAAGCAGATAACTTAAGAACGGAAAGACCGATCTTATTGAAATTTGAGTGGAGTGAAGCGTTAGTTGGAGGATGAGCCAATATTAATATTAATTAATATTGGTCATTGAGAAAAAAGTATATACCACTGTGTTAGTCACAGAACTCTAAACAACAAGCTCTTCCAGTGGCCTTTTTGTTTCTATCGATAATTGTTTATTATTTTCTTTAAACAACAATGAACTTATTACTTGACTATTACATCGCTAAAAATGTACTCATATTTTGACTAAGCGACAAACTTTTTTATTTTTGAAAATTTTCATATACATGCAGCGAGGCGATTGAAGCCGAGATACAAGAGAAGTTTAAAAAAAAATCAGATCGATAGTTCAATTAGATTTCAAGATGTAGCGATTTTAATTTAAAAAATACGAATCTTCTAAACAGTCAATTTCTGAAGTTTTTTCGAAATAAAAAATCCTGTACCACAGAAAAATATCGTAATTGCCCATTACAGGTCCCAGATAACCTCTCTACACGATCTACAAGGTCTCCTCTGCGCAAAAAGAATAAACGACACATTCCTAGGTCGATTTTGCTCTACTATATGTCATTGTACTCGCAAAGATACATTGTTGTCACTGTTTTGTGTTTTCTGTTACATGACGTCTAGCCCAATATGAGTGTTTTCTCAGATTTTCCCATTCTCCCGGATATTAGTCGGTGATTTAAATATTTCCCAGGCAGCAAGGTGCCGTCATTATGACGTCGTTTTTTTGGCATTAATTACGTCAATTTCACCTTCAGCATGACGTAAAAATGACGTGAAAAAGACGGCACAATGTCACAGCCCAATGACGTCATATATATGACGCTAATATGACGTATTGGTATCAGTGGATGCAAACCTCTCATTATAATATTTTTCCACAATTACTAATAAAGTTTTTGACGAAAAAAAAAACGGAATGTGCAGGGATCGAACCGCCGACCTCTTGACTCGCAAACTAACAACAACAACAACAAGCATTTATTAATATTCACATATAATAATGCGTCATTCCGGAGTCCGGCCCGGAGGCAGCCAGACAACCACGGCGAACATCGCCGAGGTGGGTGTGAGGTTGGGCGGGGAGGGTCCGGTTTGACGGTGACGAAAATTAATTGTTAGCTAAAACTCCTGCCTAATTGGGAAAGGCTTAAATTTAACAGCATCGTGCAACGTAGTACACGAGGGTACTTAAAAATAATTAAAATTAAAACTGTAAAACTATTGACTTCGCGCACACGCGAACACTTAAAAATTTTGATTGCTGGCACGGGAAAACAAAACTCAACGAAAAAACCCGTTTGAGACAATTCCACCCTGGTAGTCTTCCTGACGCCAGGAAAGTGTCGTGGAGTTAAAAGTGTGTAATGTTATGTGAAATTGTTGTTTGTTAAGAATTTATTGGTCGAGACTGAATTTAGAGACAAAAATGGGCAAGGAACAAAAAAGGTAAAAACAAATAGATTGAATAGAGAGGGGTTGGTTGTAAGTTTTGGTGAGGATTAAAGGTGGGGAAAGGAGAAGTTGTCGTAGAGGAAAGTGTGGTTAGAGAGGCTGCCGATTCGTGTTATGTACTCGCAACCTAACACTTAACTCACTGAACCATTGAACATCTTTATTTAAATATGTTTAAAAGCTGTATACCTAGTTAGAAATAGTAAAACAAAATTATTATTACTATGTGGCAAAAATTGAACTAGTCACTAAATACTAATTTATTTCACGTCATTTTAATGACCTAAAAGAAACGTGTATTTGACGTCTTCGTGATGACGTCAGAAGTACATATTAAATATCACGTCTCTGGTACGTCATTTATTAATGACGTCAAAATAATGACCTAAAAGAAACGTGTATATGACGTCTTCATGATGGCGTCAGAAGTACGTTATAAATATCACGTCTCCGGTACGTCATTTATTGGAACAATGACGTCGGCGACGAAAAATCACCTTTAAAAGACGTCATAATGACGTCACCCTGCTACCTGGGTTTCCACCTAGAAATTATGAAAACAGATTTAATAATTGCTAATGTTTAGTAACACTATATTAATATATATAAATTAATTTAAAATATACGGCACAATATGCAACTAGCCCATTATATCAAAATTTCAACAAATCGTAGAAGACTTCATTATTTTTACCTAGTTTTTATGTAGAAATGCATTCCCCAATTCACCTGTAGCAAAAATTGTATCCTGGCCATTATGAAAACAAATGTTATCCAGTGATAAATCACTAGAAAGCAAATTTTATATACATTTAGGACCATAAAAATATCGTTTCTTGTAAAATTTGAAAGTGAAATTAGACTGAAAAATGTGTCAAAAAATGTGTGCATATTGAGTTGCTGTATCTTAAAATGTCTACCCCGGCAAATAAACACCTGGTACATCAGTCAGCAGGTATCCAAATACCTATACATCACCAAATATTACAATTTTAAATAAAATAAATCTCAATTACGGAATATTAAAAATATCATATTTTCTAATAACAAGCGTATAGATCCAATAAAAACATATTTTTTATGTACCCAATTGTTGTAATATTTATAATAGTTCCCATTGTAACAAAAGATACAACACAACCGTTACAAAATAATAATCTAGCTATTACTTTTCCTTACCTCGCTCGGCCTACTCTAAAATAATATAAATTCTATACGCAATACGAGTGAATAAAACCCAATATTTTATGAGGCCATGATTTATCTATCATGTGCCTTAATCCCAGCATCTGTGGGCAACCACGGCAGCGTCAGACCGATGGTAAAACTTCTTCCATGGTGGTCCACGGTCAATTAAGTTGTGCATTATACACAGAAAATGAGCTTGGGACGAGCATCTTGAAGAATAACCACGAAGGCCAAACAGGAAATCTCTTAATCTTGCACGTGGTTGCTGCTTGATGGACCCGCAGCCCAGACGCTGCGTAACACTAGAGGTAATTGCTATTTTTCATCGATTTTCAACGCATACAGGTATTATAAAAACACACAAGTGCAGTCTGGGACCGGGATAAATGGCGTTTTCGGATGATACGGGAAGCTGGTTTTTATTCTAATTTACAATAGGCCTCTTGCATGTGCCGTATATTTTAAATTAATTTATATATATTAATATAGTGTTACTAAACATCAGCAATTATCAAATCTGTTTTCATAATTTCTAACTGGAAAGTATTTAAATCACTGACTAATATCCGGGAGAAGGGGCATATCTGAAAACACACTCATATTGGTGTTGACATCATCTATATCTCTTCTAGTGCAATGATTCGGAGTTCGGACATATAATTCACGCAGTTTGCGGTTATTTCCTAAAATTATTTAGTTGCATTCGGTCTGTGATATTAAATTATAGTGTGTATTTAAGTGTATCATATGTAACAGGGTGTAAATTGTTTTAAACATGACTGAAAAAGTTATTTCAAAAATCAATCGGATAATTTATGCCGTTTGCCTGCCGGTTGTATACCATATGCTACTGCGTCACAAAAATATTCATAAATAAAAAAACTATAAGTCCTAGATGAATTTTTTTTTTCAAAAACTTCTGTATCTTGGCTTCAATCGCCTCACTACATGCATATGAAAATTTTCAAAAATAAAAGAGTTTGTCGCTTAGTCAAAATATGAGTACATTTTTAGCGAAGTAATAGTCAAGTTCATTGTTGTTTAAAGAAAATAATAAACAATTGACGATTTGCACGAAAGAAAGTTTGATAAAAAGTGTCTAGATTGGTATCACTGTAATTCACTGCACATGTTGACCAACTCGTCTAATTTCCAAACTTTGCAACAATTAAATACCTATAATATAATAATCATAACATTGTTTTCATTATCTTTAATGTTAAACCTACTTCCATTGAATATAAATCATATTTATTAGGTTGTTTCGTAGTATACAATATTTAAAAAATGTCGAATTATGCAGTCTGTCAAACACTGTTTCCAACTCTCAGTTTAGAAGAGTTAATATGTTAATATGTATATATGTATATGTAAAAAAAAAAAAAATTGGTTGGAGATTCAGGAGACAGTTCTCAATCAACCCTGCAAAAACCAGCTATTCAGCCTTTTGTTTGTATATTTCCTGAACCATAATAAATAAATATGGTGAATGTTTTCTCATATAATGGGCGTTGGACCGTCAAAAATCAAAGTTACAAAAAATTTTATTAGGCAAAGTTGTAGAGAATATTACTATATACAAGCTGGAAAATTTCAAAAAAAATAAAAAATAAGAAACCACCCCCATTGCAACACCCTACAAGGGGTGTGGACTGTGACTTTTTGGTCGGATACTCGGGAGACACCCCTCCATCGACCCTGAAAAAATCAGCTTGCCGGGAGAATTTTTTTTGAAAAATGATATCTTTATTGGACTAATATGGCATCTATCAGTATCAGTATTGAAATGTTATAAGTGCGACACAGCTGTTGTCGTAGGGCAAGATACTGACCTGCTAGTCCTTTTTATTGCTCTATCTCCTTCTGATTAGGATGGAAAATAGTCGGCGGCATATTTACCCCAATAGGGAACTTGCCCAAAAAATGAAATTGAATTAAAATACTCAAAATCGTAAACTAACATCATTAAAAACCCCACAGACAACAAAAAATTAATAAAAGAAAAATTCCTCCAGAAATATAAATAAGCGATTAAAATCTGCCGGATTTTACCCACTCCTGAAACGTGACGTCACAAAATGCTACTTTTGATTCGTTCGTGCCGAGTCGAATTTTCGAATTTCGCCGTGCAATTTACGATCAGGTTTATCTGGAAGACTTCCTCTTTACGTCGCAACATCGTACGGCCGTCCCAATGGTGTTTTTCGAAAAATATGAACGTGTCAAGATTGCATGTTTCGCAATTTTTTCGGCTCCGAAATGTAAGCTGCTTTTTGCTATTTTTCGCAGATATCTCCAAAACGGTGGAAGTTAGCTCGAAATAAAAAATAAGGTGAAACGAGTATTTTCCACTACGAATCTTTTGCTATCACCAGACTTTTGATTTTTTTTTTCGTTTCGGAGATAACTACAGAAATGTCGGCCAAGTACGGCAAAAAATCGCAAATTTTGAGCTTTTACAGTTGGCAACTTTTAACATTTAATCTTTGCTCCTACGCCAAAACACTACTCTAGCTAATTTAAATATAATTAAATTTGCTAAAACTCCTTTTTTTGTTTTTTGAATTTGGGACTTTTTTCCTCGGTAAAATTTCTCCATTTTGTCACCGTAATTAATCGGTAATTAACTGAAATCGGTCTCATATACGATGTTCACTTAATATCATGTACTATTTTGATGGTTAATCTCGGCCCTTCGAAACATAGGTTTCTGAGAAAAATTATTTTTTTAAGATTTACATACACTCTATAGGAAAACGTGTAATTTCCTACGTTTCCGCGAATATCTCGATAATTATCGTTTTTTTCGAAAAATTTGTAGATAGCTTATGTAAAGAGAATTAATTGAGCTTTTCGACACCTTTTTTATTTTTTGTCTAACATAAAAAACAAAAGACTTATGACCGAATATGAGGACGTCTCAAAGCCAACCGCCGCCCAGTCTATTAATTAGGGTGAATGGCTAAAGTACGCCATCTGTTGGACACCGCGCGAGACCAGTTTTCACCCGGTGACGTCACAGTGCTTTTTGTGAGGATTTCAACTTTAATTATTTATTGCAAAGTAAGTACTGCGATTTAAGAGCTGATATTCGATGTGGCGTGTTTTTATACATAAATACACACTTTAATGAAATAAAAAAAAATGGGCAAGTTCCCCATTGTGACAACAAAAGAACCAGCTCCCGAATTTGTTTTAATACTAATTTCTTATTAAAAACCGAAACACTATCAAGCGGCGCGGTGTGTTATTAATGTTGGAGAGGATTCCTGTTACGACAGAAGGGCATAGTATGATATTTACTTGTATTATGTTCCATACCATTACAGTGACACCAAATGATAAGACAATTCAGACCTCTTTGTAATTAGTTACTTTAGAAAACATTTTAAGCTCGCCAGCGAATAATATGAAACTACCATTAGTAAAACACTTATGGATGTCATTGATGAATATACTAGAGAGCAAGGGTCCCAAATGAGAGCCTTGTGGTACACCTGACGTGACTTAATTTATTTTGATCTCTCGAACAATCTATGTCCGATCAAGAAAATAGCTCTCAACTTATTTCAAAAGATCCATTTCTTTTCAGCAAATTCAACTTGTCCAAAGAAGACTGACGGTTGAGTATATCGAAGGATTTTGAAAAGTCTGTATGGATAGCGTGAACTTAAAATTCATTTTCTAGAACAAGCGACAATTCAGTGTGAGTAAATAGAATTCTGTGGATCTTCCCGAGCGAAATATACTAGTTGACTCGGCAAACGTTGTTTTGCCATATAAATTATAAATTTTTGTCCAAAAAATAAAAATAAAATTTCTGGATAGGGCCACCCTTATCACCTAGGGGTATTAAAAATAGCCTACGACCTATTCTCAGACCTACCAAATATACACCAAAAAGGATAAGCATGACGAGTCGGCCCCTAAATGGCAACCTATATCGAAACTTATGTTTTAACATCGACTATGAACGTAATTTATATCTGTTTTTCCGCCGTACTCCGCTTTGACCTTGAGATATGAAAAAAAATGAGCGCATGCATGACTATCGTTCAAAGAGACATATCTCGAAAACTAATTGAGCTAGAGAGGTAAATCCAACGGGAGGTTTCAGGTAACCTTAAAGAGTATATTCTATATTTTTTTTTGAATTTTTAGAATAATTACGCACATCATTAAAAAATAAATAAAAAATATAATAATTAATATTTCCGTGTTTTCTGTGACTTACAATCACTGAAATAATATACCGTGTGTGTAGTCGCGGGCTAGGCATGGGGAGTAGAATTACAACATCGCGTGTGCCAGTTGGCTGAAATGAAATAACAGAGCTGGAATCCTCCATCGATGGACGAATTTACGGCTGCCGGTGTTGTCATATTTCTCGCGCTACGTGAATGTACATGCCTAATGGGAAATTACACGCACGGTATGTTGTAATACTTTATATGCACTATTACTAATAAAATATGCGTTAGAAAAAAGTTGGTGCAACACTTCGAAAAAAAATAATAAAATTCGACGCGCACTACATCATAATATAAGGATACAAACTTGACATGGGACACACATATAAATATTTTATGAATTGGAATTATTGTTAGAAGAGAAATTGAATGAAAATATAAATAATCGTCACGTAAATATCTATTTCATACGGCGCACAGTGGCACGAACTGTAGTTCTTCGTTCAAAATTATCTAGAGCACTTCGCAACCGATTGGGATAATTTTTTTTTAAATACTCGTTATTTAATTTCAAAAAAACGTAAGAGAGCCGATTTTTGAATTATGCTAACCAAAATTATTGAGCTTAACCAAAATGTCCATTTTTTATTTGAATCTTAATAAAACTTATAAAGAAATTTTTTTTTCTCTAACCAATTTACATAAATCTTGTTACTAGTGGAGTTCTTGAGGTCGCTGATTACGAATCTGATATCCAAATTGGCATAAACCAACCTACAAGATGGCGGAATCAATGGCGGCTATAAAATGCTAAAAAATTATGAAAAATTAAATATTTTCGTTAAAGTTTATGCCGAGAAGTTTTGAATATTTTTTATAAGTACAAGTTCCAGGAAGAAATTCAAGATGGCAGATCCAATATCGCGGCAATAAGATGATAAAACTAACTTAAAATTAAATTAAACGCATTCAACTAAAAAGGCTATTCCTAAGAATTATTAAAAAATTCAAGAAGGAACAAATTTTCTGAAATTTTCAAATATATCCAATATGGCTGTCATACATTAATTATCAATCATAAATATACGATTCAGTCCTCCATTAATTTTAAACATAACTCTAGGTCATATTAATATTTATTTTTTTTATCTGCTAATAATATAATAAACACCTAACACCAAGAACTTTAAAACAAGAATATTAAACCTAACATAACCTAAGCCTAATAAAACCTTAAACCAAGAACTCTATACCTAACATAACCTAAGGCAAGAGTTTTAAACCATGAACTTTAAACCTAACAGTGCAAAAATGTTTCGTCATTTATTTTTAAGTTAGTTTTATCACCTTATTGCCGCCATATTGGATCCGCCATCTTGAATTTCTTCCTGGAACTTAAAATTTAGTCTATTTTAACTTAAAAGTACTTATCAGAAATATTCAAAACTTCTCGGCATAAACTTTAACAAAAATATTTAATTTTTCATAATTTTTTAGCATTTTATAGCCGCCCTTTTGCAGGTTGGTTTATGACAATTTGGATATCAGATTCGTAATCAGCGACCTCAAAAATTCCCCGAGTAACAAGATTTATGTAAGTTGGATAAGAATAAAGTTTTTTTTTTTTTTGGAAGTTTTATTAAGATTTAAATACAAAATGGACATTTTGGCGAAACTCAACAATTTTGGTTAGCATAATTAAAAAATCGACTCTCTTACGTTTTTTTGAAATTAAATAACGAGTATTTAAAAAAAAATTATGCCAATCGGTTGCGAAGTGCTCTATAAATAATTTTGAACGAAAAAATTACATTTGTGCCACTGTGCCGTATGAAATAGATGTTTACGTGACAATTATTTATATTTTCATTCAGTTTATCTTCTAACAATAATTCCAATTCATAAAATATTTATATGTGTGTCCCATGTCAAGTCTGTAGTGCGCGTCGAATTTTATTTTTTTTTCGATGTGTTGCACAACTTTTTTCTAACGCAACTTTTATGAGTAATAGTGCATATAAAGTATTACAACATATATTATTTCAGTGATTGTAAGTCACAGAGAACACGGAAATATTAATTATTATATTTTTTATTTATTTTTTAATGATGTGCGTAATTATTCTAAAAATTCAAAAAAAAATATAGAATATACTCATTAAGGTTACCTAAAACCTTCCGTTGGTTTTACCTATCTAGCTCAATTAGTTTTCGAGATAGGTCTCTTGGAACGATAGTCATGCATGCGCTCATTTTTTTTCCATATCTCAAGGTCAAAGCGGAGTACGGCGGCAAAACACATATAAATCGCGTTCATACATCAAGTCGATATTAAAACATAAGTTTCGATATAGGTTGACAT
Source organism: Rutpela maculata (assembly GCA_936432065.2). Taxonomy (NCBI): domain Eukaryota; kingdom Metazoa; phylum Arthropoda; class Insecta; order Coleoptera; family Cerambycidae; genus Rutpela; species Rutpela maculata. Next base: position 216,649,581 of record OW386287.2, read on the forward strand.
TTGGTGGCCGACTCGTCATGCTTATCCGGCTAAACCGTTTCATAAAAATCGGTCAAGCCGTTTCGGAGGAGTTCAATAACAAACACTGTGACACGAGCTGTTTATATAGTGTGTGTCAATTTGTAGTGTCAAAAATTCAATAAGGCTTTCGAATAGTTTGGGAATGGTACTCAAAATGCAGATGGATCTGTAATTAGTTGCGTATCCGGATTTACGAATAGGTGTAATAAAGATAACTTTTTAAAATTCTGGAAACTGACCAGTTTCAAGTTATTAGTTAAATATGATAAATAAAGGTCTGGATGAGATAAAACTACAATACTTAAGGATCGGTTTTATGTTGTTTTATTAATATCGGTACACAATTTCTGGTAAATGTAATTCTTAGCAATATAGACTTAATATTATAACATCTATAGTTCTAACACGCCCTTTGTAAACAAAACGAGCAATTATAACATGATTCAAGGAGTATATAGTCCATCTCAAAAATGGAAGAATAGAATTTAGTGTTGCCCAATATGCCTTTAATCAGGGTTGGAAAAAAAACAGTTTTTTTCATTTTAAACAAAAAAACAGTTTTTTTGTTTTGAACAGTTTTTTTGTTTAAAACAGGTTTTTTTAATTTTAAATGGTATGTTTAAAAGAGGTTTAAAACGTTTAAAACTATATTTAACTAAAATTAAATGGTGCCATGCCAGGCACACTATGTCTGCTACTACTACTTGATGTCAGATGGCGCTCTTAAACGGAATTTACAGCACTCTGCAAATAAAATGCTTAGTTTAGTGCACGTGACCACTATATCGGAATTATTTATCGGAATGGATCATCATCGGCGCTTTTCCTGCTTTTCCACAAACTCCAAAATAATACATTTAATTAAAACATCGCACTGTGTTTTAAATTGTGTTTTAAACAGTTGTTTATAACATCACATTGTGTATTAAATATGTTTTAAACATTTGTTTAAAACACAGTGCGATGTTTTAAAGATGTTTTAAACACTTTATTTAAAACATTTTGTTTTAAACATGCCTTTAATAACAATCATAGAATAGATATCAATTACTTAAGGTTAATTAGAAATGTAACAAATAAAAAACAGCCTTTGAAAGTTGAAAAACGTAAAAATAGTATGAATAATCCCACATAGTCCACATCTGTAATCGATTAAATTAGTAGCACTGAAAAAAAAAACGCAATAAACAAAAATGAGTAATATTAAGCATAATGGATATTTTTTTACTTTATTATTGTCTGATAGGTTTTTTATAACTTTTTTTCAGACGTTGCTCAATACCTATAAAATGATTTCTTGATTATACCGGCCGCAAATTTAATAACATACAATTTAAAAATCAAGATGTAATTCAGTCTTGTCAATTTCGATTTCGTTTATGAAAAGAAATCGCAACGTAAGTTGGTTATGTGTATTGACATGTCCGTCACCAGTGAAGCACGACATATTAAAACGAGTTCAGTGCCTCTCGATGCGGTATTGAGTTTCCGAGAAGATTGAAAATTGAGTAATTAACAAAACGTTTAAAAGAAATTAGGCTACCATTGGCACGCTACTAAATTCAACTGCTTGAAAGAACTCGTTCCGAAACTTGATCAAAGTAAGTCGAGAGTATACTAGTCGAAATTATGCAAGGCCGGTGCGGGATATGGGGATATATGTTGGTGTTGTTGGTTGAAATGTGGCCCTATTAATGGTTCTCGGTTGATAAAAATCGTAAATGTGCAAGGACACATTTTTAACATTTTTTGCATTTTATTCAAATCAAATCAATTTATTGGTGCTAGTAGTAGTTTTACACAAGTCAAGCAATGGAAAAATTAAAAAATGGAAAATTTTTCAGGTACACAAAAATGTACGTAATATAAATATGATACTAAAAAGATTTATACTTTAAAATACACATACCGGGTGCCACAGGCTAGTGGCTCCTCCCTATATTTCCTTTATTTATTTATATTTAAAAATATAATTTTTCGTTTAATTTCATTAATAACTATTTACGAAGCCTCCAAAATTGAACAAATCACTTCTTTGTCGAAAACTTTTTTTTTCAAATGGGAAGGTGGTGGTAGCTCATACTGTTCAATAAATTATAGATTTTTTTCTAAATTCATTGATATCCATTTCAAATTTATGCTATTTATTTTTCTACTTTATTGAATTTATTTAAAAATAAAAAATCACTTTCAATATAATTTTTCTTGTAATTTATAGTACAGTGAATGAAGGTAAAAATCAACTATTACCTCCGATTTCCTTGAACCTCCATCGATTTGCATGAAAATTTGGGATTGAGTATATTTTACACTCAACGTCAAAAGTGACATATGCTCGACTTGCGCTTTTTGCATTTTAGGGGTGAAATCCACTCCTTTTGTTAAAAATGGGAAAAATGCAGATTTAAGCATTATGGCGTAAGTAATCTCGTTTAATTATAAAAAATAAATATTTTTCAACACTTATATGCATGATTTATGATTTTAATTAATTTTTCAACCCTTTTAGCAAAAATCGAAAATCATGAAAAAATCATTTTTTGTATTTCTGAAATATGAAATCGCATATTAACATTACACAAACGGTTTGTTTAATGTTTATGATATAATTTTTGGTTGACTGTGAAATTTCAACCCTTAAAAACCACCCCCTTAACGCAGAATCATTGAAAAAATTGGTTTCAAGAAACTTTAATCATTTGAATAATACATTACTGAATTGAAATCTCATTTACTGAGTATTAAAGTAATTATTTATTTATTGCGAAATTTTCCACACTTAAAAACTACCACTTGTCATAAAAATAATGGATTTTTTTTTTATCAGCTTTAATAGCTTTAATTATTTAGAATCTTTTTTATTACTTATGATAAACTTTATTAATATATTTCAAACTTTATTAATATTATTCTCTCCACATTCCCCAAACTATCCTTCGTGCACAAATTGATGAAAAAGCATAATTTAACGTTGGAAACAATTTTTTCAGTGCTTATGTGACTTAAAAAATTTAATTTATTAATTAAGAGGAAAATGTATTAAAATAAATATTAAAATATATGAAAAGTTTATTCATTTTTTATTTAAATAATGTTTCATAAATTAATCAAATATTAATAGTACATTAAATTTAATTTTTCACTCTTCATCAGAGCTCTCTTCACCAACTTCTCCTTCTTCATTAATTGGAGGGCTATATTGGCAATTGTCCCCACTGCATGATCCGCAGGTTGCATTGCAAAATAACCCTACTCTTCGACACGCGCAAGAAGCGCCGCACCCTTTTATTGGTTTTTTTACAATAACTCCGTTAATTTTTATGATATCAGGTTCATCCAAAAACCATTTGAAAGGTAATTTCAAGGGCTATAAGATCGTATTAAATTTAATCTTTTAAAACCCTTATTTTTTAAAAGATAAAAGGTTAAAGGGCCCCGGTTACATGGTTCTCGCAGTAAAATTTAGGCTTTAAACGTTTCCATCTCGGTTATTTTTTATCCTACAAAAATAAAAAAAAACTAAAATCTTTGTTAAAAAAAAAACTCAAATTTCGTTATCTATTATTTTTTACATATATCGAGTA